>JAOEGL010000002.1:1442802-2643802 GCA_034509955.1 Urosaurus nigricauda
TCCTGCATGGCAGGGGGTTGGACTGGATGGCCCTTGTGGTCTCTTCCAACTCTGTGATTCTATGATTCTATGATTCTATGTTAGGTCTTTTACTAATATCTTAATAAAACATCCTTGGAACATGAGTATAATAGAGACTGCTTGTTTATACAAGCTTAATATATTCTGTTATCTATTTCTCTATTTTTTAAATTATATTTTTTTCCCTTCCTTTCACTCTAGTACAAATATCCTGAATTAATGTCTTGTCTGAGTCATATATTTATATATTGAATTTCACCAATTTATATTTTTCCCCTCTCTTTTTAGATAATCCAAAACTAGTAGCCAATCATCACTCCAGGCTTCCCACTTCTTACCATTCTTCAAACAAGTGAGTTTATCCATTTGAATATATTCGATTAACCTATTCAGCCAAGCTTCGATAGCAGGAACCCCTTTTTTCTTCCACCAGCTTGTCACGCGTGCGGTAACAGCTAGATAAAAAAGGACTTTACCAAAGCGTTTCTCCTTTTCATCATTCAACATCATATTCAATAAAAAATATTTAGGATCAAATCCTATATCACATTTTAGAATATCCTTCACAACTCCATACATCTTCCTCCAAAATTTATTAACTAATTTATAGTTCCACCATAGATGTAGTAAAGTACCTACAGCCTTTCCACATTTCCAACATCTGTTGGATGCTGTTTTATCTATAGTTGCCAACTTCACCGGGGTCCAGTACCACCTATATTGCATCTTTAACAGATTCTCCCTTAGATCTGCACATAGGGTGTGTTTAATTCTCTTGGTCCAATTCATTTCCCATTGTTGCAATGGGATAGTTTCTCCATAGTCTTGTGCCCATTTTACCATGGAGTCTTTGATAATTTCATCCTCCATTTCCCATTCTAGGAGTAAATCATAAAGATTTGCTATTTTATATCGGTTTCTTAGCTTAAGAAGTCCCTCAAAAGATTCTTCTACAGTTCCTATCCCCGCTCCTTTGATATCGACTCCATATCTGCTCATTAGTTGATTATAAAAGAACCATGTTTTACACAGCCCTGATCTATCAAGTTCTTGCTGAGATAGAAACCTAGGGGAACCAGCAGTATTGTCATTGATGACTAAATCTTTATAAGTAAGCCATGACCCATTAGGTGTTTTTGTTTCTTTAAAAAAAGCTTCATTGGGTGAGCACCATTCCAGAATTTTTGGGCTAAGTCTTGGTTTATATCTTAACCATACTTTAAAAATGGCGTTCCTTATACAATGGTATACAATATACCTTATACAATATACAAATTCCTTATTGACTAAATGGTTTTCATAAAATAAATAAGCGTGCCATCCAAAATGATTACCAAAGCCTTCAATATCTAACATAACCTGATCATCCAACTTAAACCAAGGCCATAACTCAACTAAATATACAGCTTCATAATATAGCTTAAGATTAGGTAAAGCCCACCCCCTCTCTCTATTTTATCAAATAACAGTTTCATCCTAATTCTTGGTCTCTTTCCACTCCAGAGAAATTTATTTAGATCTTTGTGCCAGGTTTTAAAAGGCTTTAAATTTGCAATAATAGGGATACATTGAAATAAAAATAATAACTTGGGCAACACCATCATTTTGATAACCACTATCTTGCCCAAAAAAGACAGTCTAAAGTTACCTCATTTGACCAAGTCTTTTTAATCTCTGCCCACCCTTTTTCATAATTATTTTTAAAAAACTCTATATTCTTTGTTGTGACTTTTATCCCCAAATATTTCACAGTTTTCTTGATCTCTATTTGGGATTTAAATTCTAAATCTCTCTGTTCCTCTTTAGTCAAATTCATAACTAGCATGTCCGTTTTACATTTGTTAACCTTTAAGCCTGATACTTGTCTAAAATATTCCATTTCTTTAAGTAAAGGTTCAATACTGTCCAAGGGTTCCGACAAGGTCAACAAAAGATCGTCAGCAAATGCCTGAAGCTTATGCTCTCTCCCCTTTATCTTAACTCCTTTTATTAAACTTTCATTTCTTATCTTCGTCAAGAACACTTCTAATACCATATTAAAAAGTAAAGGGGAAATAGGGCATCCCTGTCTGGTACCTCTTTCAATTTGTATTTCTTCTGAGTAATCCTCATTAAAAGCAATTCTTGCTTTTTGGGTTTGGTATATAGCTTTGATCCATTTCATAGAATCATAGAATCATAGAATCATAGAATTGGAAGAGACCGCAAGGGCCATCCAGTCCAACCCCCTGCCATGCAGGAACTCCGAATCAAAGCATCCCCGACAGATGGCCATCCAGCCTCTGCTTAAAGACCTCCAAGGAAGGAGACTCCATTTGATAAAGTTTTCTCCTGCTTGCAATTTCTCTAATACTTTAAACATAAACTGCCAGCTTACACTATCAAAGGCCTTCTCGTAATCGACGAAAATCATAGCCAACTTTCTGTCTATGTTTTTGTCATGGATTTCAATCAAATCCAGCAAATATCTAATATTATCTTTAATGTTTCTATTTGGTAAGAAGCCTCTCTGTTCATAGCCAATCCAAGTTGATAGAATTTTCTTTAACCTTTCTGCTAGAATGGCTGTAAAGAGTTTATAATCACAATTTAATAAAGAAATGGGCCTATAATTCCCCGGTTCCATTAAATCCTTCCCTTCCTTAGGTAACAGAACTATCTGGGCTTCCAGCCAAGATTTCGGAACATTCTCATTTGATATATGATTCATAACTTCACATAAAGGCATACATAAATAATTTTCGAATGTTTTATAGAAGGCATTAGGGAAACCGTCAATTCCAGGAGATTTCCCTTCCTTGGATTTCTTTATTGCATTCCTAATTTCTTGAGGTGTGATTGAGCTATTTAGGATCTCTCTCTGCTCTTCCGTAAAAGGAGTTATGTCTATTTTATTCAAATAACGCTCAATTTCCTCCGAATTATCATTATTTGCTTTATATAACTCTTCAAAAAAAAAATCCATTATTTTCCCATCTTTCTTTAGCTTGAAAATCAATCTCTTCTGTGTTTGATTCTTAAGAATATTAGCTAAAAATTTCCCCATTTTATTACCCCATTCGAACATTATCTGTTTCCAAAATCTTGTTTTCCCCCCAATTCCTCAGTAAGTAGGAAAGAGATTTTATTTTGAACAGACTTTATTTCTTCCAAAATCATTTTGTTTGTTGGGTCAGTTTTTAACTGTCTTGTTTTTATAACTAACTCTTTTTGAAGTATACCCAATTCTTTTTCTCTATTCTTTTTCCAATGGGAACTTTTACTAATAAAGAAGCCCCTCATTACAGCTTTCTGAGCATCCCATATGTTTTCTAATTTAGCTTCACAAGATAAGTTTAAATCAAAATATTCTTTTAAACAATTCTCTGCTTCTTTGATCATATTAGTTTTTTTAAAGCAGATTGTCGTTTAACTTCCAAAGATGGGTTGGTTTTTTCTTATCCATAATCATCTCAATTGGACAATGATCTGACAACCAGTTTGTTTTAAACCTCAGATCTAAAATTTGGGGAAGGAGAGAAGGAGAGGTCAAAAACATATCGATCCTAGCCCAAGATCTATGAACCTCCTAGAAATAAGTATAATCCCTCATGTCTCCATTTTTCACTCTCCAGGGGTCTATCAGATTGCAATTGTCTTTAAGATGAAAAAAAGAGTTTGGTAGCTTGCCTTGTGATTTAAAGATCTTTTTCTTTGAACACCTATCTATATGGGGGTTTATGACTCCATTAAAATCTCCCAGTAGAATTACAGAATCACTTTTTACTTCCACAATTTTATTCAATAGTTCCTGATAAAAAGAATGCTTATTTTCGTTTGGACCGTAAATGCCCACTACTAGGGTGTTTTCTCCTAGGAAATCAATCATAACCCCCACAAGTCTTCCTTAGTGTCCTTAAAGATCTCCTTAGAGTAATATTTTTTATTAACATATAGAACAATTCCCTTATTTCGACCCTTACTAAGAGAAGAGTAATCCTGGCCTAACTTATTACATTTCACTAAGTATTTGTTAGATTGTTTAATTTTAATTTCCTGCAAGCACGTAACATCGTATTGCTGCTTATAAATATATTGAACCACTTTTTTCCTCTTGTCCACTTTATTAATCCCTTTTACATTCCACAAGCAAAATCTAAAACCTTTCGAATTATATTTCATCATTCACTAAAGAGAAGAAAGAAAGAGAGGGGGAAAAATCACTTGTATTCACTTCTATATCATTCATATATAGACCCCATTTCATCAGCTTCCCGCATCATTAGATTTTCCAAATCTAAGTTTCTGACTAATGGTTTTGGGGACCCAGAATCAATTTGCTCCAAATTCGCCGACATTAGAATATCTTGGTTATCCAGGGAAGGAACAACACCCCTTTCAGGGTCTGACCCTTTCTCAGTTACATTAATCCTATCAACTTTCGAAGTTCCATCTTTATCAAGATTTTTTATATTATCTCTTGGGCTCTGTGGTCTATCTATCCCTCTTTGATTCCTTAAATGTTCAAGAAGTTGTTTCGCCTCCCTGTTTTTAATTATAATTTTCTTCTTTCGAAGCCAAAGGAACAAACCAGCTGGAAAAAACCATCTGTAATTGATCTTATTTTCTCTCAAATATCTAGTTAAGAAAGCATACTCCTTTCTGAGCCTTAATACTTCTGAAGGAAGGTCTCTAAAAACCTGTATTGTCTGATCTTGAATTATTAATGGTTGGTCTCTATGTATTTGCAGAAATAAATCGTTAACATGTCTCCTAACAAAAAGAATCAAGACATCTCTAGGAAGTTTGTTAGCAATAGCAAGCTTCGAATCAGTTCTATGTATTTTATCAATTTCCATCTCAAAAAGGGACTCATTTTTGCCCATAAAATTGTCTATAATTGGGACGAGGTCCTCAAAAAGATTTTCATCCTCTTTTTCAGGATTTCCCCTTAATTTAACATATTTCTCCCTAGATCTAATTAGGTTCAATAATCTCTCATCGTTCTTGCCCTCTTTTTCTATAGTTAAAGAATTCACTTTGGTTTCCAATTGGTCTCGTTTATCCTCTAATTTTCCAATTTTATCCTTGACCTTAACAAAATCTGCTGAGTTTATCAATCGATTTTCTCATTTCCCTTATTTCTGTTTTTAAATCATTTCTAATTTCTTTCTTAAAGCCAACCATTTATTTGGAAAGATCGTCCATTCTCTCATTTAAACTCTGGCTTAGTTTCTTAATTTCCTCCAATATAAATTGACTATTTTCAATTGGCTTAGATAAGTCCGTAGAAGGTCTTCCTGCTTGCACCATCTGCATTTTGTTAGCTTGATTCCTAGTTGTAGTCATTCCCTTATTCCCCCCCCCCCCTTATTACCCAATATACAATATACACAATAAGCACTCAGATCTGTGCAGAAGAAAAAAACC
Source organism: Urosaurus nigricauda (assembly GCA_034509955.1). NCBI lineage: Eukaryota > Metazoa > Chordata > Lepidosauria > Squamata > Phrynosomatidae > Urosaurus > Urosaurus nigricauda. The sequence goes on from JAOEGL010000002.1 coordinate 1,448,233, forward strand.
CAAAAGATCAGAATTATATTCCAAGGAGGTTAACAGATCCTAAAAAGCTTAATACCAATAAAGCATTCTGTCTTGTCCTTGTCTTCTGATGATAAATATACTTGATGCAATTAACCCATGCATTCAAATAATAAGAGTACCCAAATCTCTAGGACAGGTCATGCTAAAGCCAAGTTCCTATTTATGTTGACCAATTTACAGTGGAAATAATGTCTCAATCTTCAGTAACTTATAGCTTTGTCTCTCTTGTTTCTCTTTCAGGCTGAAGACTACAGTTCCCAGAGGCCACAGTCACTTCCCCTGTGACGCGGCCAAGCTCTCCCCTCAGCGCCTGCGCCACAGCTCCGCGTCTCAAGTCCTCTGGGAGCGCGAGTAGACCTCTTGCAATTTCAATTAGTAGGTAAGTAAACCCTTTGTGTATTATAAAGCCCAGAATCTCAAAATATTAGGCTTTGGAAAATCTGGTAGTTAGTATATATCAGTTTATTAACAGCTTAAAACTGCAGTCTCCTCCAGTCTCCTCAATGACTCAAAAATGCAATCTTGCAGCATACAAACCCAGAATCTCCAAAAAGGAAAGAGTCTCCATAAATATGCCAAATATCTCGCTTTCTTTAAGTTCTTTCCTCTATTAGAGCCAATTCATAAAACATTCAAAAGCAGTCTCCACGTCTCCATGATAATTAATTGTATCCAAGTATCTTAGCAACCTAAACAATCTAAGTCCTTTACAAGAAGTCTGTCCTCGCTTGTAATAATGGAATCTTCTTAATTACACTTTAAAAATTGCTGGCGTCCCTGGTTGCCCTTCGGCATCTCCTTGGCTGGGTGGTGACTCCGGTCCGTTTTCATCTGCTTCCCCCAAACAGCTTCATCTTTCTTCACCTTCCTTCCCTCCTTCTTTCTTTACAGCCGGACCCTGTCCCTCTCAAAACCCCTGACTTGGGGATTTCTGGCTCTTAAGAGCAAGTAACCAGCCTAGGTAGGCGCTTTCTGCTCCAACAAAGGCAGAAGCGTCTTAGCGGTCGGCCATTACCAATCTTTTTTTTTCTTGTGAAGTAAATTGGAAGTATAATACAATCGAAATGCGAATTGGAGCTTCTCACACAATTTTGGGCAAAAGGGAAGTCACTCTGAATGCAATCATGGGTTTCACATTATTGCGAATTAAAGCTTCTCACGCAATTTCGGGCAAGGAGGGGTTATTTTTGGGTAATGGGAAGTCATTCCGAACGCCTTCTGAATGCAATGGGGATTCATGTGAATTCGCTAAACAAGCGAATTCACGTGAATTCGCATTGGCTGCATTCAGAGTGGGGAGAAATTCCTCCTGTTTGAAAGAGTCCCACGTCTCTAGGAAGTTTTCTTTGTCTAGCTATTTTGGAGTTTATTCTATACATTTTATTAATTTCTCCTTGAAATTGGTCATTTTCTATTCCTACATAGTCTGCGAGTATTGGACTCAAGTATTCGTACAAGTCCTCATTTTCTATTTCTTTTAATCCTCTAATTTTACTACATTTTTCTCTTTGTTTTCAGTCTTGTAAAGCTTTCTCATCCATATCTTTTTCTCTTATTTCCTCTAGTTCTAAGACTTTTTTATTTATGTTGTTTGTTGTTTTTTCAATAATTTCTAATTTTTGTCTGTTTCTTTTTATTTCTTCTGAGTGTTTTCCCATAGTTTCTTTTATTCTTTAATTCTGTTCTTAGTTCCTGTCGGATTTCTTGTTTTATCTCTCTCCTCATTGCATCCATGTCTGCTTTCATTTCTTTAATGTCATCTTTCATTTCAGTATATAGTTGTTTTAATTCCTCTAAAATTAAATTTTGATCGTGTATTTTTGAACCTGCTCCCAAGATGGTCTTCTCTGATGCGTAGATGCCTGGATTTGTGTCATTCTTCTGGTTGTCATTTTGGTTTTTCCCCTATGTTTATTTCCGTTGTAGCTCTTCACCTTTAATCTCTCTTCCTTCTCTTAATTACACTCAGTTTTCCTCTCTCACCTAAACTTTATTCTGCTCTTCCTTATCCTTTTTCCTTCTTTATCTATATGCCTTTTCCCTTTTCCTAGCCTGATCTTAGATTCTTTCTTTTACATGTTGCTTTTATTCACCTCCTTTACTTACACATGTTCTGCTACAATTCAGATCTTCCCAGATGTTTTCTCTATCTAGTCTCTGCTTTTCTCTTCCTTCTCTAATGTTCTCCTTCTCTTTGCCCCTCCTCTTCTTATACCCTCTCCAATTCTCAATATTAACTCTGTATTTATGTAACCACTTTCTCTTCTCCGTTTTCCCAACTCTTCATTATTATTATTATTATTATTATTCTTTCTTTGTCTGGCTTTGGCTTCCTTCCCTCTTTCTTCTCAAATACTCTCCTTCCCCTTCCTCTCAAGCACTCCAGCCCATAGTTTCGTTCTTTCCAAGAGTTACTTTCGGATTTTGGCCTTGCTTTCATAATGCGGATTTCCTCTTCCTTCTCTTCCTTCTCCTTCAGTCACTCACATCTGGATCTTCACCACCTTTTTCTCCTCTCCTACCTCCCTGTTTCTGCCACTCTTTGCTTCTCTCCCTTCTCCCGGGGTTGTGCACACGCCTGTCTCCAATCTGGTTTCCAGTTCCAATCCACTTTCTCCCCGTCTTCCACTCAGCCCTCTTGCCACCTTGCATCTCTCCGTCTCTCCATCTTTCCTCTCTTCGCCCTTCCTTCCTCCTCCTCTGTTCTGCGGACACTCTCCCTGCCTGATTTCTCCTTCTCTTCGAATCCTTATTATTTGGCTTTTAACTTCTTCTCTCTTTCTCTTCCTCTTCTTAACTCCATCTTTGTCTCTTCCCTCCTCACTGCCACCTTCCTCCTTTCCTCCTTTTTCCCAAATCTTACACCGGCTTCTCTGCCTTTCCTTCCAGCTGATCTTCATTACAAAGATAGGCATTGGCAACACCAGAAGTCAGCGGAGTTGCAGAACTTGGTCAGCTGTGAGTGTTTTCCTCCAGTTTAATTTCTAATAAATCAATGTATTTTAAGGGGAAAAAGTGAATATTCTAGACAAATAATGAAGCAATGTTCCAATCCAAAATTAGAAGAGTGTAGATAGGTTAAATTATTTCCCGCTCACTCTTCTATAAAGCACAGTCTCGGTTCTATATCTCACTCTAGCAAAGAATTAACTGTAGATATATTCATATCTTCAAGAGCTCAAATAGCTGCTTCACTAGAAGTAACTTTTTTTCCATATATATTTTTAAAAGTTGGTGACATCCTTTGAACCAGAAAGGGTTTCCACTTACAATGCTGGGATATGCCTCCGACTCCCTCTGTTTTTTTTGTCCGCTCCCAGTAGTTCTTCCACAGAGGCAAAAGTGGAATTTCTGCCTTCTAACTGGGAGCTGAAAGTACAGGAACAGAGTCTTTGGAAGCCCCTTCACCCCTTGGGGTTTTTCCTTTCTAAAAATAAAATTTTTAGAAGGAAAGCAATGTAGTGGATGGCGCCCTCCAAGAACCTCTCGAAGATGCGTCCTTCAGGTTGCCGCTCCAACCCGGAAGTCAACCAATGTGTCGGTTTCAAATTGAAGATACGTGTCTAAAAATTCTTACCCCAGGGAAGGCATTTACATCTTGAATGGATAGGTAGTGATACTTCTGGGAGGGAGGGCTATAATCACAGCCTTGCAAACTATTGTCAGCATTGATTATCCTTATTTAATCTCCCAAGGATATGCGGGTTGGAGGAATAGAAAGATCTCCCAGCTTCATGATCCAAATTGTTATAGGATGAGTGATTGGACTCATGGTTTATTGAACAGCCGGTAAAAGATTGATAAAATTCTACTGCAGCAAGAGTAATGCTCTGCTTTTCAATTTCAATGGAGAATTTTGAGCTCCAAAGATCTGGGGCACAAAAAGACACTGCAGTATTAAATTCTGCGATGGCCCCTTGGTATGCATGAGAGTTTGGCTGCTGGGCCTTGCATGCATTCCTAATCAAAGGAACCTCTGGTCACATGCAAAATACAACCATAGTAGAAAGGTCTCCACTGCATGAACCAACTGCTACCTTGGTTTCCAGAGGCAAGGTATTATCCCTGTACAGACCTCTAAGCAGCCTCAGAGGTTATGCAGGCAAAAGAAAGATATTGGCGGCATGAACTTTCATGACCTCTAGCCAAATATCTCGATTTCACAACAAAAACTGCCATCAAGCCATGATGCAGGCGGATGGAAGGCCATAAGCTTACAACGTAATCATGCTTGGTAGTAAAATCTGTAAATTGCCAATGCAATTTTAGGCTGCTTCTATAGAAGTACTGTGTCTAGATCCAGGGAAGTAATAGTGCCACTCAAATCTGCTTTGCCCAGGCCCCACCTGGAAAACTGTGTCCTGTTCTGGACACAACGATTCAAAAAGGATGTGGAGAAACTGGAGCGTGGCCAAAGGAGGGCAACTAAGATGGTGAAGGGTTATGGAAGCCATGCCTCATGAGGAGCGACTTCAGGCACTGTAGCCTGGAGAGGAGAAGGTTAAGAGGTGATATGACAGCCCTCTGTAAGTATTTAAAGGGATGTCATATTGAGGAGGGAGCAAGCTTGTGTTCTGCAGCTCCAGAGACTAGAACGTGGAACAACGGATGCAAGCTGCAGGAAAAGCAATTCCACCTCAACATTGGGAGGAACTTCCTGACAGTAAGGGCTGTTCGACAGTGGGACACAATGCCTTGGGGTGTAGTGGAGTCTCCCTACATATAGGTCTTAAAGCAGAGCCTGGATGGCCATCTGTCGCGGATGCTTCGATAGGGAGTTCCTGCATGGCGGGGGTTGGACTGGATGCCCCTTGTAGTCTCTTCCAATTCTATGAACCTATGCTTCTATGATTCTTGTTAACGGCCCCTGCACTTAATAAGAAGTGCAAATGCCGACACCAGTGCGTAAAAGAGAGATCAGAGCCATGTGCCCTGCCTGTGCCTTCGGCTGTCCTGGAAATGGCACAGAGAACTCCGGCCTCAATTGAGGCCCCAAGCAGAGAATAGAAGTTGGCATGTGGCTTTTATGGCCAGCCCCCTTCCCTTTAGAATGGGTCTCCAAGCAGCCTTTGCTACCCTTTTGAACAAAGGGAAAAGGGAAGGGGAGAATGGTAAATTGCCCTATAGAACACTGCACTGAGGTAGGGTTCCCAGCAACTGCTGTTGCTCAAAGCAAGCACCGCACATACACACACACACACACACACACACACTATCTCAACTATTCTAACCATGCTCCAGATTCTCATAATCACCGACAAACAAAATGTGTGTATGTGTGTATGAGTGTACCTATTGAGATGCTCTCAGATGTATACACAAACTATGCGGTACACTGCCGCATTTCACAATATCACGGAGTCACAATGCTTGCCATGTAGATGTATGTGTGTGTGTGTGTGTGTGTGTGTGTGTATATATATATATATATATATAAAACATATGTGCACATGAATGTTTACATCTCCATGATTTTGTTCGCCTATTTCTTTGTGTGTTCGTGTGCTGCATTGGTGCACTTTGCAGGTAGACTTGTTAACGTATGTACATGCGCACCATGCTCTCTCTCTCTCTCTTTCTACACCTTGTCTGATATGTACCCCCCATGCACGTGCTCACCTGTTCTCCCATATGTGTGCCCCATGTGTATATACTCCCATACATGCACCTGCATGTAACACATACATAGGTAACACATATACCTATGTCCTCCATGTGTCTTGCTGCATATTTCGTGTAGACCTTGTGCTATCTTTATCCTGAGGAACCTTTGAAGCCTAATTTAAATTTCCTCTGCAGGTCGGCATCACAACTTGACTTTCTGAGGAGCTGGCCACCCTGGCTGCATGAAAAAAGCAAAGGTGTGGGAGGACCTTCTTCCATTTCTCCATGCTTAGGTCCAACGCTTGGGGGAGATCTGATATTTCCCAATATGGAGCTATGTCTGTTTCCACCCTATCACTAATAGTTCACTGGTCTATACAAAACCAGAAATACACTTTCTGCAAGAGGAATGTCGTGTGTGTGTGTGTGTGTGTGTGTGTGTGACAGACAGGATGGAAACATTCAGTTCCAATAATTCTAAACATGTAACAATAGATTGCAACATACTTTTGGAATTATCCCTGAAGAAGATGAAACTAGAAACACACATGGGAGCTTTGGGGGAATACTGCAAAGTACAGATGATCCCAAGGGGTTGAAGAATTATAAAATCTCCTGGTATGTTTCAGGATAATCAGGAGTTCACCCACAAATGGGAAGCTATATTGAATAAATGCTCTTTAGATCTTATGGTTCTCCTGATTGAAACTAGTCAGCGTGAGTGCAAGGTTTTGGCTGACAAACTTGAACAACAAAAACAGGAATTTAGTAGGATGATGGACTCCACTAAATCTAACAGCAAATTAGAGGAATTTGATGCATTAGTAACCCAGAAGTTAAATGAACTCAAGGACCTCAAATTTAAAAAATTCCAAAGAGATCTTAGAGATTACCAAGAAGGCAAGGTTTACTCCTGGAAACCTTGGAGGGGCCATATTCCTCCTAACAATATAAAAAGGGTTTCCTTTGATACGAGTATAGATACAAGTAGAGAAGAGAGTAGCCTAAATGGCATTACCTCTGATTCCTCTGCTGATTACTCGATGGAGAGCTCTAACCCCAAGAGGAGACCTTTTTTAGAAAAACAGCCCAACAGATGGAAATCCAAGGACAGAGGAGAGGAAAGGAGGAAAATGTACAAGGGCAGGCACCTCCCCAAACACAGATAGTCAACATATCTAAAGCTCCGTTATCTACTCTGGAAATAGAGCTTTTGAACAAAGGTCTTTCATTTGTTCCTACCCCTACTTACAATTCCTTTGAGACTATGTGTGAAGTCCATCAATTGTTTCGAAAAATTAGATTGGCGAAATTTTTTTCTAGAACTGGGACAACCAATGAATACCTGGGACCTCCAGATACCGACAAATATAGGAATTTTCACAAAAAATCCAATTTCAATCCTAACACAGATGACCCATACATCAAGGTCTTTCAAGAAAAAGTATTAAAGGATATGCATGAGATTTCCACCTCTACTTCCAATAGCTGGCACAATTTATCCAAGATACATAAAACCACTCTGGAGAACTTGCAAAGGAGGCAGGACATTATCATTAAACCAGCGGACAAAGGAGGTGCCATAGTTATATGGGGGAGGGAGGATTATGAATTGGAGGCACATAGCCAATTATCAAATGAAAGACACTATAGGAAATGTACGAAAGACCCCCACAGATGATATTTTGAAATCCATTAAAATCGTCCTAGAGAAGGCATTGAATATGGGTTATATAACAACCAATGTGTATGAATATCTATTGGACTCCCCTGGTAGGACCCTTTTATTTTATTTATTACCAAAGATACATAAGGACAAAATACCGGTTCCGGGCAGACCCATAGTCTCAGGTTGTGGCTCAATTCTAGAACCATTGGCTACATACATTTCCTCTTTCTTGAAACCTTTCATTCCGAATATACCATCATATATAAAGGATACCAAGGAGTTTATTAAATATATAGAACAACTTACACCACCTGTAGAAATATTCTTTCTGGTAACATTGGATGTGGTATCTCTTTATACCAATATTCCTCAGATTGAGGCTTTGGAGGTCTTGGAAGCACTTTTGTTATCCAAACCTATGGGATCTCCCCCGATTCATTTTTTGTTGCATCTAGTAGAAATTACTTTGTCTAAGAATTTCTTTAAATTTGGTAACCAATTTTACTGGCAAACTTCTGGGGTTGCAATGGGGTGTAGATTTGCCCCAGAGCTGGCTAACCTCTACATGGATCATTTTGAACGGACTCATATACTGAGCAATGAGTTTTTTCCCCCCATATAAAAAACGTGGAAGAGATTCCTGGATGATTTTTTTTTGTATATGGATGGGTTTGGAGACTTTACTTAAGGGATTTTTGGTTTTTCTCAATGGGATCCATGAAAGTGTTAAATTTGATATGATATACAATCCGTGCACAGTGAATTTGCTTGATATTAACATTCATATAACAAGGGGATCTTTTATAACGAACCTATATAGAAAACCCAGAGATGTGAATTCATTTCTAAGATATGATAGTTATCATTCCATGCCTCTCAGAAATAACCTTCCTTATTCACAATTTTTACGTATTAGACGTAATTGCAATCCGCTGGAGGGCTTCGAAAGGGAATCAAACATTACAGGCCTCCAGTTCTTGGAAAAGGGATATCCGTTGAAGGTTATAAAAGAGGCACAGGATAAAGTACGGAGGTTAGATCGTAGGCAACTTCTGTGTGATTTTGGACCCAAGAAAGTATTGGATAGAGTGGTTATTCCACTCACTTTCAATACACACTCACAGAGGGTTAAAGAAAGCATCATGAAGCATTGGCATCTGTTGGAAAATATACCCAGATATAAAAAACAGATCGATGTTCACTTATAGACGGCCTCAAAACATCAAGAATATCTTAGTAAGAACAGAATTTGCTAGTCCGGTTATACAAAAGAGTTTGACAGCCAAAGGACATTACATCTGTGGAGATTGCTCAGTATGTAAACATAGCAGCAATTTAAAATCTTTTGTGAATACTGCTGATGGTAAGAGCTATGAATTATATAAGTTCTCCACATGTACAAGTAAAAATGTCATATACATGACTGTATGCCCTTGTAAACTTGTTTACATAGGGATGACCACCAGACAGGTGAGGACCCATATTATTGAACACAGGAGTTGCATCAAAAATCAAAAATTGGAAGCCCCATTGGTTAAACATTTTGTTGAGAAACAACACAGTTTTGATTTGTTTAAATTCTGGTGCATAGATGGATTACCCAATATGAAAAACATAAGACAATTACAAATATTAGAACTGAAATGGATCCATCAATTAAATTCTGAATCTCCAGGAGGTTTAAAATGAAAATGTTAATTGGTTAATTTGAGTATTTTTGGATTTATTGAGTCACTTCACACCCTCATTTTCCCTAGTTATGCTTGAGTTTTTACAGGATCAAGCCCAGCATTAACACAGCTGGTTATATAAGACACCCTGATAACAGGCCAAGCTCATTACAGTTTTAGAATTTAACAAGGATACACATATTGTATGCTGAGGAATTGTTTATTGTTTATTATTTACATAGGCAGGCCACTGAAGAAGGCTTCGGCCGAAACGCGTTTGGCCTTGTTTTTATCTTTTTATTGTTTATTTTGTATTGCCATTGTCAAAAATAAGGGGTGTTATTCTCACCCTTTTTGTTAATAATAATAATAATAATAATAGTTTATTTCTTACCCGTCCCTCTGTAAAACAATCGAGGCGGGGTACAACAAGGTTAAAAAACAGATTACAGATTAAAATAATTCAACCTCCCCCCTAAAATAGGATTAAACTAGTTAAGTTTAAAATTAAATTACTAACAATAAAAATACAATACAACATAATACACAAATAAAAACCGCAATGCTGGCCACAGCATGGGTAGCAACAAACTACGGGGGGGGGGGGGGGGGATAGGGAGTTGGGAATTGGCTGAAAGATTTTAGGAGCCAGGTAGATTATACAGTTTCAGGGAAGGCCTGCCGGAAGAGATGCGTCTTTAAGGCTGTTTTGAAACAGTCTAGCGATGTAATGAGATGCATCTCGTCCAGCAGGCCATTCCATAGCCTGGGAGCAGAAGCAGAAAAGGCCCTCTGGGAGGTCTGTGCTAACCTTATCTTCATGGGCTGCAACAGATTTCTCCCAGAGGACTGAAGCATGCGGGGGAGTTCATATGGGGAGAGGCGGTCCCTGAGATAAGATGGACCCAAGCCATGTAGGGCTTTAAAGGTTAAAACCAACACCTTGTACTGTGCCCGGAAACTAATCGGCAGCCAGTGGAGAGATTTAAGCACTAGTGTAATGCGCTCTCTCCTAGGTGTTCCGCTAACAAGCCTGGCTGCCATAATTTGAACTAGTTGGAGTTTCCGGGTTAGGCACAAGGGTAGCCCCATGTAGAGCTCATTACAGAAATCCAAACGTGAGGTTACCAAAGCGTGCACCACTGTTTCCAGGTCCCTCTGATCCAGGTAGGGGCGCATCTGGCGTATCAGCCGAAGCTGATAACAGGCACTCCTGACTGTTGCGTTCACCTGACTAGTCATTTGGAGCGATGGGTCAAAGAGTACCCCCAGACTGCGAACAGAGTCCTTTGAGGAGAGTGAGACTCTGTCCAGGACTGGAAGTTGTATTCCCAAACCTGTTTTCGGGCCTGTGACTGTGAGCACCCCTGTTTTGTCAAGATTAAGCTTCAGTCGGTTTTTCCTCATCTAATCCATTACCTCCACAAAGCAGTCATTGAGAGGGGAGATGCCATCAGAGGTCTGAGCAGACGATCTGGTCATTGAGAAGTATATCTGAGTGTCATCAGCGTATTGATGACACTGAGCTCCATGCCTCTGAATGATCTCCCCCAGCGGCTTCATGTAAATATTAAATAGCATCAGGGACAGAACAGCACCTTGAGGGACACCGCAATTTAGCTCAGATTTGGAGTAGCATCTGTCCCCTAGCCTCACCCTTTGGATCCTGCCGGAGGGAAAGGAATGGAACCACTGCAAGGCAGTGCCTCTGTTCTCCATCTCTCTCAGCCGGTCCAAAAGGATGGCATGATCAATGGTGTGAAAGGCCGCTGAGAGGTCCAAGAGCACTAACAGGGTCACATTGCCCCTGTCAATGCTCAAGCGGAGGTCAACTGTCAGAGCAACCATGGCAGTCTCCACTCCATGTCCTGTCCTGAAGCCAGTTTGAAATGGATTAAGATAATCGGCTTCATCCAAGACAGCCTGGAGTTGAGAGGCAACTGCCCTCTCGATCACCTTGCTCAGGAACGGTAGCAAGGACACTGGTCTGTAGTTGTTGCTGTCCAGGGGGTCAAGGGAGGGCTTCTTCAAAAGGGGTTTTACAGCCACCTCCTTCGGACAAGATGGAACAATACCTTCCCTGAGTGATGCATTGATCACATTCTGAAGGAATGTCTTCAGTGTGTCCCCTCCCTGGACGACCAGCCATGATGGACATGGATCGAGAGAGCAGATTGTTTTCCTCACGCTTCCAAGGAGCTTGTCCACGTCCTCAGTACTCACAGATTGAAATTCATCCAGTAAGGTAGCAGTAAAGGACTTTCTAGGTGCCTCATTACGGTTAGGAGCGGGATGGAGAGGACACTCAGGAGCGATTTTATCAAGAGCCTTGGGAAGATCGGTGTTCCAAGTATTCACCAAGGTTTCAGTAGAGTCGCTGGTGCTACCAACCAATAAACCCTCTAAGGCGTTCTGGAAACCAATTGGTTCCATCAGCCTTCGAGAATGAACCATTCTAATGGGTCCGCCACCCCCGAGGGGGTGGGAAACGGCCCTAAGTTCCATCTTGATCAGAAAGTGATCCGTCCATGAAAATGCGGAGGTTTTAGTTACCTCCGCCCACAGATACTCCTGTTCCGTACTAAAAATCCCATCGAGTGTGTGACCTGCACAATGGGTAGGCCCGTCAACAAATTGGGACAGGTTCATGCTTGTCATGGATTCCATGAACTCCTGAAACGCTCCAGATAGGTTAGATGAGCTGGTCTCTAGAGGGATGTTGAAGTCACCCAGAACTAGAAGTCTAGGTGAGTCCAGCAACAACTCAGAGATTTTTGCCGACCTGACATTACAGAGGAGCAGATTAAGGGATTGTGGAACGGTTGATGCACTCTCCACATTATCCTGGGAAACAGAGTGAACTGAAGAAGGGATAGATATCAAGCACCGATCCCTTCCTCTTTTGTAATATGTGTTCACTTTGTTACCGTCATACCTTCCCTGACCCCGCACAACTTCGATAGCCGCTCCCAAGTAACTCTCGGCTCCATTATCTGATGGTGAGGATGGGTACCCCAGTTAAATTTCTTGTCCCAATGTAAGTATAGATTGACAACCATACAATAGAATGCCAATTTTTCTGTCTATGCCGCTCTCCCAAGAAGGACATAATAGGGGAGGCGTTTTTAAGGCCTCCAGCCCGATCTCCCCGTCCGCAGTCCTGGCTCCACCGATGATGGTGGGGGATGGGAGGCGCTGGCGTTGCCTCCTTGGCCGCGTCTTTCTTCCTCGCCGCTTCCGCTGCTTGGGAGGGAGGGTCGGAGGATGGCTTCCTGATCTCTCACATTCCTGCTGGGTCTGGGAGAAGTCCTATAAGAAATCTCTCCAGAACGGAGAGGAAAAACCCAAACACACTTGTCCCTCCATATTCACACAAGACCCCATGAATATGGGGAAAAACCTGCAAATAACAAAAACATCATGTTTTGACCTAAGAGGACTCCTCTATAGGAATCTCTAGGCCCTCCAGGGCAACGCTGTGGTAAACGTCTGCCAGATTTTGACCATAGAGTTGCACTGGAGGAGCTACAAAGGCCTAGGAGTGTCCTCTCGAGGTATCTCTAGGTCTTTCAGTGCCACTAGATATTCCTAAAGAAAGCATATGAAACAAATCCATAATAGATCAAATCCATGAATATATCAAATCCGTGAATATATCAAATCTGCAAATATGGAGGGATGAGTGGAATCTTAGAAGAGACCCAAAGGGACGTCCTGTTTCCCAGTCTCTGCAGGAGCAGAAAACAAGTTTCCTCCATCTTCTGTGTTTAGAGAAACTCTAAACAGAGTACAGAGTAGGGGTCCTTGCCGTCTTCCGCCTTGCAATCCCTAAATTTCTCCCCCATGACCCTAACCCCAACCAGGCCAAGACGTCCGGCAAGTTCTCCGAGGAAGATCTGGAGAAGCTCTGGAGGGAGTTCAAGCATCACAAGGAGAAGGTCCACAAGTACAAGATCCTCCTGGAGGCTGTCGGCCGGACGGAAGGTACCAAGCGCTTTGCATGGTGGTCTATGGGGTGGGTTTATGGGGTGGGTCAGTGGGGAAACGAAGCCATGGCTTTGGGGTCAGAAAGACCTGAACTAGCTCCTTGGAGTCAATGGCTTCTGGCATCCATTGCCCTTAGACCTTCCATTCAATTGCCAAAGTAAAGAACAGGAACATTTATTATTTATGTGTTATATGTTCTAGGAGATATTGATAAGATGAAAAATCGATAATTTCCAAATTAAGATTTCTGGGGAGCACTCTAGTGGAGGAGGAAGTCATTTATTATTGAATCTTCGAAGAGGGTGTATATTCCGTGTACATAGAATATAAAATATATAGAATATAAAAATATATTTGGAAATTTTTAATAAGGTTAATAATTAAACCCTATAAAATCAGATAAATGGGTTGATGATAATGAAACTGCCATCCTCTGCCTAGGGAGGGAAAGAAGAATGAAAATTAATAATTGTAAGCCGCTCTGATAGCCATTAAGGCTGAAGAGCGGGGTATAAATACTTTAAATAAATAAATAATAAATAATAAAATGGCTGTGCTGGCCGGTTGAAGGCCGCTGTGGCCTAAGGAAGGCCTTGCCTTGGCTGGAACAGTCTTGTTGTGGCCGGATGGGCCTTCAGCCAGCCAGAGCAACTTTGCTCCTATCGAAGCACGGCCACGCCGGCTGGAAGAAGCCCACTCCAGCTGAGGAAAGACCCTGGCTGGCGGACTTCCTTCGGCCGGTGCGGCCACTTTAAGAGGCCTGTGCTGGCCGAGGCCTTGGCTCAATAAGGTAAGGAGGGAGGGTACTCAGGTTCCCATTGTCCCCAATGGTAGTTCACCATTGGGGACAATGGGACATGAATATCTGTGAAATTTCGAATTCGTGGGGGTCCCCTGAACGGATCCCCTGTGAGTTAGAGGGATGACTGTAGAACTAAATCCAGACAAGATGGAGGCATTTGCTGTTGGGAGCCCTAATCCAGGTTTAGGGATAGGTCAAGTGGTCCTGGAGGGGAGGACTCATCACTTCTGACCGCAAATCAGGTGAATGCGGTGGTCAGGAGCGCCTGTTATCAGCCGCGCCCTTCCTGGGAACCGGGGACTCGGAAACCATGGTGCGTGCGCTGGTAGCCTCATGACTCAGTTTCCGCAATGTTCTCTCTATGGGGCTACCCTTGTACCCTGGAAGCAAGCAGCAGCAACCACACGGCGCAACCTGCGCACGGGACAAAAAGAACAGGCGCCGCTGGCGAAACGTCAGCAACAAACGCTTCTAGAACATGGCCACAGAGCCTGAAACTGACCAGCATTTGCTTCATTTGCTGTTGCTCTTCCTCCTCCTGCTTCCCAGACCTCCATAAAAACATGGTCACCGCCTTGGAGGATGACACGGAGGACGAGGTGGAGGTGAGTCCCTTCAAGGAGGCGAAGCTGCACAAGAAACACTCGGAGCTCAAGGAGAAGCTGCACAGCTGTGAGAACTGAGATCTTCCACCCAATGATCCACAGGCAAACCTCTTCCCAAAAGAAGAAAGTTTATTGTAAGAGCACTGGAAGTAGTGATCACAAACACTTTTTTGCAACATCTGAGGTCATAGGGAAAAATCCCAGGCTTTTACAGGCGCCCCCTGCTTCTCCCCGCAGTTCCCCACACCACACACACATTAGCCCCCGTTACCATGGCAACCCTTGGATTCTCCAGGACTGCAACCTTGAGGCCCCTGTTATCTTGCATTCCAACCCGACCGTCCTAGACTTTCCCAAATACCATCTTCCACTAATACTACCCAACCCCCATCAATCCCACTAACAGAATTAGCAGACTAATACATTACTAGCATATATAATAATAATAATAATAATAATAATAATAATAATAATAATTTATTTGTATACCGCCCTTCCAAAGATCAGGGCGGTTCACAATATCTATACAGATTAAAAACAAATATACAAGAATAAAAACTGTGTCATTCCAATAAAGCTACACAAAGGTGCTCATGTTAATAGTACAATTAATAACGGGAGAGTCAGTGAAATCAGGGGTAGGCCAATTCAAATAGGTAAGTTTTTAACCCCTTTTTTAAATTGTATGAGGGAGGCGGCCGAGCGGAGATCAAAAGGCAGTGAGTTCCAGAGGCTAGGGGCCGAGATCGAATATGCCCTCTTTACGGTGGTAGATAACCTAGCCTCTGGAACTTTTAATAATTGTTGCCCGGTGGTCCTGAGTGTGCGGGGCGGATTGTATGGGGAGAGACGGTCCTTCAGGTACTCTGGGCCCAAGCCATATAGGGCTTTATAGGTAATAACCAGCACTTTGTACTGAGCCCGGAAGCGAACAGGCAGCCAATGAAGATCTTTTAATACAGGAGTTATATGGCTGGCCCTGGGTGCGTCAGTGACCAGCCGTGCTGCCATGTTCTGCACTAGTTGTAGCTTCCGAGTGTGGTACAAAGGCTGCCCCATGTAGAGCGCGTTGCAGAAGTCCAACTGAGAGGTTACCAGAGCATGTACTACCGTTTCAAGGTCCCCCCGGTCCAGGTAGGGACGCAGCTGGCGTATCAGCCGAAGCTGAAAACAGGTGCTCTTGACCGTCGCATCCACCTGAGATGTAAGATGGAGTGACGAATCAAGAAGCACCCCCAAACTGCATACAGTGTCCTTCACGGGGAGTGTGACCCCGTTCAGGACAGGTGGAATCACCTCCATTCCTGGGCCGGGAGAACCTATCACGAGTACTTCCGTTTTCTCTGGATTCAGGCTGAGTCTGTTTTCCCTCATCCAGTCCATTACCGATTCCAGACAGGCCACGAGAGGAGTGACGCCATCCCTGGACACTGCATCAGTCGGAGACATGAAGAAGACTATTTGGGTGTCATCAGCGTACTGATAACACCGCGCCCCATGCCTCCGGATGATCTCTCCCAGCGGTTTCATGTAAATGTTGAAAAGCATAGGGGACAAAATAGCTCCTTGAGGGACCCCAGATTTGAGGGCCCTCTTATCGGAGCAAATGTCCCCCAGCTGCACCATCTGGAACCTCCCAGAGAGGTAGGACCAGAACCACTGGAGCAAAGTGCCTCCGATTCTCACCTCTACCAGGCGTTCCAGAAGGATACCATGGTCGATGATATCGAAAGCCGCTGAGATGTCCAAGAGCACCAACAGGGACACGCTACCCCCGTCGATGCCCAGACGGAGATCATCGACCAGGGCGACCATGGCAGTCTCAACTCCGTAGCCCGCCCGAAAACCGGTTTGAAATGGATCTAGAAAATCCGTTTCCTCCAAGATCGATTGAAGCTGGATCGCAACCGCCCTCTCGATCACCTTTCCCAAAAATGGCAGCAGCGAAATTGGCCGATAATTATTATGTACCAGGGGGTCAAGAGAGGGCTTTTTAAGTATCGGTTTTATAGTGGCCAATTTGAGGTTGTCCGGAAACTGTCCCTCTCTCAGAGATGTATTAATGATCCGGTGTAACAATGAAGTTACAACCGGCCCCCCCTGCGCCACTAACCATGAGGGACAGGGATCGAGGGAGCAGGTTGTTTTCCAAACGCTTCTAAGGATCTTGTCCACATCCTCGGTACAGACAGACTCAAACTGATCCAGTACAATAGAGTCCACGGAAGCTCTGGACGCCTCTACTCTAGTCTCTGCATTAATACTGGCATCCAGACCTTCGTTTATCCGAGAGATTTTATCTGCGAAGAAGTTGTTAAATTGGTCACAGCAGGTCTTAGTGGGTTCAAGGATCTGGTTCGGGGCAGGAGGGAGCTGAGTTAGCTCCCTCACTACCCTGAACAACTCTGCCGGACGTGACTCCGCGGACGTGACACGAGCAGCAAAGAACGAGTTCTTAGCTGCTTGAATCGCCTCTCCATAGTCCTCCAAGTGGAGGTCTAGGAGAGCCTTGTCAGATAAACGCTGGTGTTTCCGCCAGACGTGCTCTAGCCGTCGCAAAACCCGCTTCTTGGCCCGGAGGTCTTCCGTGTACCAGGGCTTCTTTTTGGAAGCAGGCCTGAGAGGGCGCTTGGGAGCGATACTGTGAATAATAATAATAATAATAATAAATTTTATTTATACCCCGCTCTTCAGCCAAAGCTAACAGAGCGGCTTACAATTTGTTAATTAGACATTTCCCTGCCCTCAGGCTTACAATCTAAAAGACACGACACAAAAGGAGAAGGGAATGGTGGTGGGGAAGGGGCAAAGTCCAGCAGCTCTTCTCTCCCTCAGAGGCCTGGACCAAGGCAGATGAACTGGAGGGAGGGCTCTTATTCCCTTCAGGCAAGGCCTGTTGCAGCTGGCTTGCCTTTCTCTCCCCTCAAGATGGTGGATGAAGGGAGGGCTCTTCTTGCTTGCAGCAGGAGGTGGCCTGCATCTCTCTCCCCTCAAGATGGTGGTTGAAGGGAGGGCTCTTCTTGCTTGCAGCAGGAGGTGGCCTGCATCTCTCTCCCCTCAAGATGGTGGTTGAAGGGAGGGCTCTTCTTGCTTCCAGCAGGAGGTGGCCTGCATCTCTCTCCCCTCAAGATGGTGGTTGAAGGGAGGGCTCTTCTTGCTTCCAGCAGGAGGTGGCCTGCCTTTCTCTCCCCTCAAGATGGTGGTTGAAGGGAGGGCTCTTCTTGCTTGCAGCAGGAGGTGGCCTGCATCTCTCTCCCCTCAAGATGGTGGTTGAAGGGAGGGCTCTTCTTGCTTCCAGCAGGAGGTGGCTTGCCTTTCTCTCCCCTCAAGATGGTGGTTGAAGGGAGGGCTCTTCTTGCTTGCAGCAGGAGGTGGCCTGCATCTCTCTCCCCTCAAGATGGTGGTTGAAGGGAGGGCTCTTCTTGCTTCCAGCAGGAGGTGGCCTGCCTTTCTCTCCCCTCAAGATGGTGGTTGAAGGGAGGGCTCTTCTTGCTTGCAGCAGGAGGTGGCCTGCATCTCTCTCCCCTCAAGATGGTGGTTGAAGGGAGGGCTCTTCTTGCTTCCAGCAGGAGGTGGCCTGCCTTTCTCTCCCCTCAAGATGGTGGTTGAAGGGAGGGCTCTTCTTGCTTGCAGCAGGAGGTGGCCTGCATCTCTCTCCCCTCAAGATGGTGGTTGAAGGGAGGGCTCTTCTTGCTTCCAGCAGGAGGTGGCCTGCCTTTCTCTCCCCTCAAGATGGTGGTTGAAGGGAGGGCTCTTCTTGCTTGCAGCAGGAGGTGGCCTGCATCTCTCTCCCCTCAAGATGGTGGTTGAAGGGAGGGCTCTTCTTGCTTCCAGCAGGAGGTGGCCTGCATCTCTCTCCCCTCAAGATGGTGGTTGAAGGGAGGGCTCTTCTTGCTTGCAGCAGGAGGTGGCCTGCCTTTCTCTCCCCTCAAGATGGTGGTTGAAGGGAGGGCTCTTCTTGCTTGCAGCAGGAGGTGGCCTGCATCTCTCTCCCCTCAAGATGGTGGTTGAAGGGAGGGCTCTTCTTGCTTCCAGCAGGAGGTGGCCTGCCTTTCTCTCCCCTCAAGATGGTGGTTGAAGGGAGGGCTCTTCTTGCTTGCAGCAGGAGGTGGCCTGCCTTTCTCTCCCCTCAAGATGGTGGTTGAAGGGAGGGTCTTCTTGCTTGCAGCAGGAGGTGGCCTGCATCTCTCTCCCTTCAAGATGGTGGTTGAAGGGAGGGCTCTTCTTGCTTCCAGCAGGAGGTGGCTTGCCTTTCTCTCCCCTCAAGATGGTGGTTGAAGGGAGGGCTCTTCTTGCTTGCAGCAGGAGGTGGCCTGCATCTGTCTCCCCTCAAGATGGTGGTTGAAGGGAGGGCTCTTCTTGCTTCCAGCAGGAGGTGGCCTGCCTTTCTCTCCCCTCAAGATGGTGGTTGAAGGGAGGGCTCTTCTTGCTTCCAGCAGGAGGTGGCCTGCATCTCTCTCCCCTCAAGATGGTGGTTGAAGGGAGGGCTCTTCTTGCTTCCAGCAGGAGGTGGCCTGCCTTTCTCTCCCCTCAAGATGGTGGTTGAAGGGAGGGCTCTTCTTGCTTGCAGCAGGAGGTGGCCTGCATCTCTCTCCCCTCAAGATGGTGGTTGAAGGGAGGGCTCTTCTTGCTTGCAGCAGGAGGTGGCCTGCATCTCTCTCCCCTCAAGATGGTGGTTGAAGGGAGGGCTCTTCTTGCTTCCAGCAGGAGGTGGCCTGCATCTCTCTCCCCTCAAGATGGTGGTTGAAGGGAGGGCTCTTCTTGCTTCCAGCAGGAGGTGGCCTGCCTTTCTCTCCCCTCAAGATGGTGGTTGAAGGGAGGGCTCTTCTTGCTTGCAGCAGGAGGTGGCCTGCATCTCTCTCCCCTCAAGATGGTGGTTGAAGGGAGGGCTCTTCTTGCTTCCAGCAGGAGGTGGCCTGCCTTTCTCTCCCCTCAAGATGGTGGTTGAAGGGAGGGCTCTTCTTGCTTGCAGCAGGAGGTGGCCTGCATCTCTCTCCCCTCAAGATGGTGGTTGAAGGGAGGGCTCTTCTTGCTTCCAGCAGGAGGTGGCCTGCCTTTCTCTCCCCTCAAGATGGTGGTTGAAGGGAGGGCTCTTCTTGCTTCCAGCAGGAGGTGGCTTGCCTTTCTCTCCCCTCAAGATGGTGGTTGAAGGGAGGGCTCTTCTTGCTTGCAGCAGGAGGTGGCCTGCATCTCTCTCCCCTCAAGATGGTGGTTGAAGGGAGGGCTCTTCTTGCTTCCAGCAGGAGGTGGCCTGCCTTTCTCTCCCCTCAAGATGGTGGTTGAAGGGAGGGCTCTTCTTGCTTGCAGCAGGAGGTGGCCTGCATCTCTCTCCCCTCAAGATGGTGGTTGAAGGGAGGGCTCTTCTTGCTTGCAGCAGGAGGTGGCCTGCATCTCTCTCCCCTCAAGATGGTGGTTGAAGGGAGGGCTCTTCTTGCTTCCAGCAGGAGGTGGCCTGCCTTTCTCTCCCCTCAAGATGGTGGTTGAAGGGAGGGCTCTTCTTGCTTCCAGCAGGAGGTGGCCTGCATCTCTCTCCCCTCAAGATGGTGGTTGAAGGGAGGGCTCTTCTTGTTTCCAGCAGGAGGTGGCCTGCATCTCTCTCCCCTCAAGATGGTGGTTGAAGGGAGGGCTCTTCTTGCTTCCAGCAGGAGGTGGCTTGCCTTTCTCTCCCCTCAAGATGGTGGTTGAAGGGAGGGCTCTTCTTGCTTCCAGCAGGAGGTGGCCTGCATCTCTCTCCCCTCAAGATGGTGGTTGAAGGGAGGGCTTCTTGCTTCCAGCAGGAGGTGGCCTGCATCTCTCTCCCCTCAAGATGGTGGTTGAAGGGAGGGCTCTTCTTGCTTCCAGTAGGAGGTGGCCTGCCTTTCTCTCCCCTCAAGATGGTGGTTGAAGGGAGGGCTCTTCTTGCTTGCAGCAGGAGGTGGCCTGCATCTCTCTCCCCTCAAGATGGTGGTTGAAGGGAGGGCTCTTCTTGCTTCCAGCAGGAGGTGGCCTGCCTCTCTCTCCCCTCAAGATGGTGGTTGAAGGGAGGGCTCTTCTTGCTTGCAGCAGGAGGTGGCCTGCCTCTCTCTCCCCTCAAGATGGTGGTTGAAGGGAGGGCTCTTCTTGCTTCCAGCAGGAGGTGGCCTGCCTTTCTCTCCCCTCAAGATGGTGGTTGAAGGGAGGGCTCTTCTTGCTTGCAGCAGGAGGTGGCCTGCCTCTCTCTCCCCTCAAGATGGTGGTTGAAGGGAGGGCTCTTCTTGCTTGCAGCAGGAGGTGGCCTGCATCTCTCTCCCCTCAAGATGGTGGTTGAAGGGAGGGCTCTTCTTGCTTCCAGCAGGAGGTGGCCTGCCTTTCTCTCCCCTCAAGATGGTGGTTGAAGGGAGGGCTCTTCTTGCTTCCAGCAGGAGGTGGCCTGCCTTTCTCTCCCCTCAAGATGGTGGTTGAAGGGAGGGCTCTTCTTGCTTCCAGCAGGAGGTGGCCTGCCTTTCTCTCCCCTCAAGATGGTGGTTGAAGGGAGGGCTCTTCTTGCTTCTAGAAGGAGCAGGCCTGCCTTTCTCTCCCCCTCAGGATGGTGGTTGAAGGGAGGGCTCTTCTTGCTTCCAGCAGGAGGTGGCCTGCCTTTCTCTCCCCTCAAGATGGTGGTTGAAGGGAGGGCTCTTCTTGCTTCCAGCAGGAGGTGGCCTGCCTTTCTCTCCCCTCAAGATGGTGGTTGAAGGGAGGGCTCTTCTTGCTTCTAGAAGGAGCAGGCCTGCCTTTCTCTCCCCCTCAGGATGGTGGTTGAAGGGAGGGCTCTTCTTGCTTCCAGCAGGAGGTGGCCTGCCTTTCTCTCCCCTCAAGATGGTGGTTGAAGGGAGGGCTCTTCTTGCTTGCAGCAGGAGGTGGCCTGCATCTCTCTCCCCTCAAGATGGTGGTTGAAGGGAGGGCTCTGGAGAGATCCGTGTCCCAGATGTTAACTAGGGGGGATCTGGGTTGATGCCTTGATGCTTGCCTCTACCAAGAAATGATCCGTCCATGACAGGGCGGAAATATTAGTGACTTCCGCCCACGGAATTTCCATGTCCGTACAGAAGACCAAATCGAGTGTATTCCCCACACAATGCGTTGGACCCGAAACCAGCTGAGACAGGCCCATGGCTGTCATGGTCTCCATGAATTCCCGAGCCACACCAGATGGAACATTGTTGACCGCGAAGGGGATGTTGAAGTCTCATAGAATCATAGAATCATAGAATCATAGAGTTGGAAGAGACCACAAGGGCCATCCAGTCCAACCCCCTGCCATGCAGGAACTCCCAATCAAAGCATCCCTGACAGATGGCCATCCAGCCTCTGCTTAAAGACCCCTAAGGAAGGAGACTCCACTACACTCCGAGGGAGTGTGTTCCACTGTCGAACAGCCCTTACTGTCAGGAAGTTCCTCCTAATGTTGAGGTGGAATCTCTTTTCCACTAAAAGCCTGGGGGACTCCAACATCAGCTCCGAGACCAACTGTGTCAGCTCGTTAAGGGAGTCAGTTAGCGCACGGGGTGGCCGGTAGACCAACAGAATCCCTAGACTGTCTCTAGCCTTCAGGGTCAGGTAAATACACTCGATATAGGAAGTCTGACGAACATGGTTCCTGGTTAGAGACAAGGTGTTTTTGTGCACCAAGGCAACACCCCCCCCCCCGCCCACCTAACCTGTTCTGGTCCTTCACCGAGTACCCGGAAGGAAGGGCCTGAGCCCACACTGTTAGGCATTGAGGCTCAACTATGAAATGTTCAGATGTGCACAAAAGGAAACCAGGAATCTTGGGCATAATTGTCTGCAGCTGAAGGCTGGAACAGCAGACAGTGTTCAAGGTCAGACATGTGCTTGATTGCACGTAAGCCTGGGTAACATCAAAAGTCTTCCTGAGTGAAGGGACAACATTGTTGGTGGCACAAGGAAAAAGAGTCACCAGAAGAGGATGGGTTTGTGACCGCATGGCACAAATCTATAAATAGCCTGCACACCGCAGTGTGGGTTGTTGGGTAGTCGGAGTGGATAGATGGTTGGAGAGTTTTGTTGGACGAGCGTGTATATATTTGTAAATATAGCAACTTTAAGAATAAACACCTCTGAGGAGAGAGATTTGGCTCCAGTCTGTTTCATCAGCAGCGGGCAGGAGGAATTCCTGATAAAGCCGAACAGCTCCAAGGTCGCCGGTAGTTCTGAAGGCATCGGAGATTGCTTTACCTGTGCATCTGCTTGTTTACATCAACAAGGGTTACGGGCCCAGATCTTTATCTGATAAGGCATCTCCGTTTGTGCTGAAGAGTTCAACTGGCTGTGTGAAAGAGGTACTTTGTTGCTGTGATGTGCTGTCAGTGCCGGAAGGCTGGATGGTAAGATTTTTGGACTGTTGTCTGTGTCTTATCACAGTTGACAGTAGAAGCTGGGAAAACTGCCAGGACTCTATCTTTACACTGCTTAATGATGGAGGCAGCTAAATTTCCCAAACTAGACGAAACTAATTATGCAGCTTGGAGTTCCTATTGTGAGGCTTTGCTGGTCAGAGAAGGACTGTGGGATGTTGTTGAGAGAGGACCCACAGCAGATACTCTTGACCGAGATAAGAGAGCAAGAGCTACAATTTTGCTTACAATCACGCCGTCGCAGATCAACCATGTCCGGGAGAAAAGAACCTCAAAGGCAGTTTGGGATGCTTTGAGGGAGATTCACCAATCTAAAACAGCTCTGTCAAGAATGATTTGGTGTAGGAGACTGTATGCCTGCAAAATGCAGAAAGGACAATCGCCAGAAAAGCATCTGGAGATCATGGCTGATTTGTTCAGCCAGGTGCAGATGAGAGGTGTCGTCCTTGCATCTGAGCAGAAAGCATACATCCTGCTTGGGAGTCTTTCTGATGATTTTGAGAATATTCTGTGGAGTCTTCAGTGTTTTGATGAATCACAGATTACTGCAGAGCTGGTGGCTGCACGTGTCTTGGAAGAGAGCCAACGTCGGCAGTACGAGGCAGGGCTCCAGAGGCAGCATGCAGTACCAAGACAAACACACCCAACCGAGGCTTTCAAGGAGCTGCAACCGGAGAAGGCAGCTGTGTCCAGGGAGAGAAAGTGTTTCCACTGTGGGAAGCCAGGCCATCTCAAGAAGGACTGTAGAAAGCTGGCAGCAGCAAGGAAACAACAGCCTAAAGATCCTGTGAGCAGGAAAGGTGTTGTTGCTGTGGTAAAGAACAATGACTGTAAAGCCCATCAGGCTGTAGACCCCATTTGGTTATTAGATTCCGGAGCATCGTCGCATATGATTAATTGTGATAAGCTCCTGAAAGATAAGGTGCCATCTAATGTACATTCAGTTGCTTTGGCCGATGGTGCATCAAGGGAGGCAAAAGTGATGGGAACTGTGTTCATCCCAAGTTTTGGAAAGGACTTTTCAAATGTTTTATGTGTTCCTAAGTTGCAAAACTGTTTGGTTAGTGTGTCTGAATTAACCACCAGTGGGTATGCATTGAGTTTCAAAGGGGATGATTGTACTATTAGCATAAATGACCAAGTTTGTGCTAAAGCAATCAAAAGAGACAAAATGTACTATATGGTTGACAAGGCAGAATGTTCAGTAGTCAACAATGTGCCTTTGCATTTAGACTGTGCTCATTACTACCATAGAGTCATGGGACATACAAGCTTCACAAGTTTGGGGAAGCTGGGGGAAGTGTGTCCAGAATTTAAAATGTCCACTTGTTCAAACCACCTGGATTGTTCAGTTTGCAGCAGGATAAAGCTGAAGGCTTTTCCTGTGGCCAAACGCAGCAAATGCACCACACAAAGACCTTTTCAAGTTGTGCATGCTGATTTGGCTGGTCCTTTGGTCAAAACCATGGGCAAAAATCAGTACTTCATGGTCATTGTGGATTGTCACACACGGTTTTCGTATGTGATGCTCATGAAGGAAAAGAGTGAAGCTGATGAACACATCAAAAATTGGGTCAATATGATTGAAAGGGAGTTTGAATACAAAGTAGGATCTTTGGTTACAGATAGAGGTGGAGAATTTCTGTCCAATAACCTGAAAAATTGGTTGAGGAGGAAAGGGATCCGCCACAACACGACGAACGCGGCCGTTCCCCAGGAGAATGGCTTAGCGGAGAGACACATTGGAGTCTTAAAGCAAATAAAAGATTGCATGATGCTCGATGCAGAAGCACCAGAGCAGCTTTGGGGGGAAGCAATTTTGACAGCAAACCATGTTGCCAATCGCACTTGGAATTCTTTTGTAAAGAAAACTCCATATCACATGCTGTATGGGAGACCACCAAATCTCAAATATCTGAGAGTTTTTGGGCAGTATGCAAATGTGTATGTGCCTGCAAACTTCAGGAAAAAGGGGGATCCTAAATGGAGAAGGTTGATGTTTGTGGGGTATTCTGGGAACAGCTATAGATTTTATGTAGGTCATGGGGAAATCTTGCTGTCCAGAAGTGCCAACTTTGAAAAACATTCAGGTTGGGAAAAGCTCCATGCCAACAAAGAGGTTTTTCTCAAGCTGGGGCAGAGTGACATAGGTACTGGAAATGGAGGGGTGCTAAAACAAGAAGCATCTACTGAAAGTGAACCCAGTACTTCTGCACACCATCACACACAAACACATCCAACTTTGCACTCACCAGTCACTACACAAAAGTTTGAAAAGGTGTCCATGAAAGACACAGAGGTGCAAACTAGTTCTGACAGTGAGGATGAAAAAGGCAGAACAAAAGTGATTGTGCCAAGGAGAACTCAGAGGGTGAGGAGACCTCCAGATAGATTCGTAGTGCAGGGTGCAAGAGCTTGTTCAGTGATGGCAGATGAGCCAGAGAGTTTTGAGGAATTGCAGTCATATCCTAAGGAGGAGCAGGAGAAATGGTTTTCTGCCATGGATCAGGAGTACTTGTCTTTACTAGATAAGGAAGTGTTTGAGATTGTGGAGAGGCCTAAGAACCACAAAGTTGTAGGTTGCAAATGGGTTTTCAAGAGGAAGGAAATGCCGGATGGAACCCATAGATACAAGGCAAGACTGGTTGCAAAAGGTTTTTCGCAGCAGAGGTTTGAAAATTTTGACAAAACTTTTTCACCTACTGCAAAGCCAGAAAGTTTAAGGCTGGTATTAGCTTTAGCAGCTAGGAAGAATCAAGTAGTGAGACACTTTGATTTTGAAACTGCATATTTGAATGCTCATCTTAATGAGGAGGTTTTTATGGAACAACCTTTAGGTTTTGACAAGGACAGAGATGGAAAGGTTTACAAGTTGAAAAAGGCATTGTACGGTTTGAAACAGAGTGCACGTTGCTGGAACCTTTGCATTCATGAAGAGTTGGTAAAATTGGGATACAAACGCAGCATTGCGGATGCGTGCGTGTATACAAAAGGTGATGTGACCGTTGTGATTTACGTTGATGACTTGTGTGTCGCAGCGAAGTCAGAGAGGGAAATTACATCAGTTCAGAAAGAGTTGTCTAAGAGGTTTAAGCTCAAGGATTTGGGAAATCTCAAGACTTACTTAGGGATTGAAGTTCAGTGGACTGAGGATGGCAGGTGTTTGTTGAGCCAACAGAAAAAGATTGAAAGGCTGATTGAAAAATGTGGCTTGCAGAATGCAAAAGTTGTAAAGAGTCCAATGACTTCTGGAACTTCTAGTGCAGAATCATCAAAGGAATTTGAGAATCCAGAATTGTTCAGAAGTGTAGTAGGTAGCTTGATGTTCATTGCAAACAACACAAGGCCAGACATTTCGTTTGCTGTTGGAGTACTTAGCAGAAAAGTAAGTGTTCCAAAAGTAGAAGACTGGACTAGAGTGAAACATGTGCTGAGATACTTGAAAGGAACCAAAGAAAGAAAGTTGGTGATACAGGGCAGTGAACAACAGCTGGATTGTTATGTGGACAGTTCATTCGCATCAGAATTGCACGACAGAAAGTCAGTGTCAGGTTTGCTTGTAAGATTTGCTGGTAGTCCAATAATTTGGCGCAGCAGGAAGCAAAACTGTGTGGCTTTAAGTACTACAGAAGCAGAATTTGCAGCATTGTCTGAAATTGCAGGAGAGATCCAGTGGATAAGGCAATTGCTTGTGGATTTGGGAGAAAAGTGTGAAGAGCCTACTGTAGTCCATGAGGATTCACAATCATGTATTGCAATGTCTGAAGCTGAGAACTTGAAGTGTAGGACAAAGTACATTGGTGTGAGGTATCAGAATGTGAGAGAGATGGTTCAAAACAGAATCATAAATCTGGAGTACATTGACACCAGGGACAACATTGCTGATGTTCTCACAAAAGCTTTGCCAATTGAAAGGCATGAACATCTATCATGTTTGATAGGCATGGCACAATAAACACAGAGTTTGGCTGTTCAACAAATGTAAACATTGGAAGATGGCAAACACATATGTGGAAAAATGATACACATCTGTACATTTTGGAGGGGCATGTTAGGCATTGAGGCTCAACTATGAAATGTTCAGATGTGCACAAAAGGAAACCAGGAATCTTGGGCATAATTGTCTGCAGCTGAAGGCTGGAACAGCAGACAGTGTTCAAGGTCAGACATGTGCTTGATTGCACGTAAGCCTGGGTAACATCAAAAGTCTTCCTGAGTGAAGGGACAACATTGTTGGTGGCACAAGGAAAAAGAGTCACCAGAAGAGGATGGGTTTGTGACCGCATGGCACAAATCTATAAATAGCCTGCACACCGCAGTGTGGGTTGTTGGGTAGTCGGAGTGGATAGATGGTTGGAGAGTTTTGTTGGACGAGCGTGTATATATTTGTAAATATAGCAACTTTAAGAATAAACACCTCTGAGGAGAGAGATTTGGCTCCAGTCTGTTTCATCAGCAGCGGGCAGGAGGAATTCCTGATAAAGCCGAACAGCTCCAAGGTCGCCGGTAGTTCTGAAGGCATCGGAGATTGCTTTACCTGTGCATCTGCTTGTTTACATCAACACACACAGCATCCCGTTCAGGCCCAAGCTAGGTCTCGGTTACGCACGCCAGGTCACAGTTGTTGTCCTCTAACAAGTCATAAAGAATGTGGGTCTTATTCTTGATAGATCTGGTGTTGCACAGGAGCAGAGACAGGGTTTGTGGTATGGTTGGAGTGACCTTCAGGTCCCTTTGGTTAGAAGAAGGACTGGAAGGAGGGATAGATATTAAGCATCGATCCCGCCTTCCCTTGGAACACTGGCCCTTACTCCTACCGTCATACCTCCCCCTGCCCCACACAACTCGAATAGGAGCGCCGCTCATAGTAAGATGAATTTCTCTTTTTTTCCTCCCCAATCAAACCCCCCCTCCCTCCACAACCAACAGTAATAACAGAGGGGAGATTAACAAAGTAAAAGCTATTAAAAATAACACATAGCCACAACCCATTGTTAGCACAGGAATGACCGATAACCAAACCAAATTAAAAACAAATACACTTAAGCCCACTCCCACCCCCACTGGCACCTTCCCCCAAAATCAGTCATAGCTACGTCGCCGAACTCTCCGCCTCCATGGCCACTATAATTGTTATAACTCCAGCGCAAACGGGTCGGCTTTAAAGGTGAGCGCCGCTCTCACCTGGCGCTCCACCTCCTCAGTCCGACCACAGATTTTCTGGCGCTGGCGCAGATGTTCTAAAGGCCAGGGGCTGCTGCCGCGCTGTTGTTGCTGCTGCTGCGGTGCTGCGGGAAGGTGGGGAAGGGAGCCGGAACCAGCGTTTTGAGTCGTCCCTCTCACCGACGCTACACCCCTCCTCGCTGCCTCCGCGGTGGTGGTGGTGATGGAGCAGCTGCCGCGCTGTTGTTGCTGCTGCTGCGGTGCTGCGGGAAGGTGGGGAAGGGAGCCGGAACTGGCGTTTTGAGGCGTCCCTCTCACCGACGCCACACCCCTCCTCGCATGGTGTGACTACATCTAGGAACTTAATATATGTGAATAGTGTAAGTCCTGATAGTCAGCCCCCCCAAAGCCTTATGTCCCCCCTTTTGGTTTATTAGGATATGCCCAGTGGAATTCTTGAACTAATTTGTCAGCTTGCACATGCTGTGCTTTCACCCATTCTGCCATAGCAATTGAGAAATGTTTCCATTGCATCAAATATTCTAGCTGACCCCGGATTTTCCTGGAGTCCAAAATTTTTATGATTTCAGAATGTTCTTCTCCGTCAATCAGCAACGGCAGTGGGGCATCGTCCTCTTTTTTCCACTCACTCTTCGGCCCAGCTGGTTTCAGTAAACTGAAATGGAACACAGGATGAATATGTTTGTACATTTTTGGTAAAACTCAGCATTCACTTCAGTGATCAGTCTCTTTACTTCGAAAGACCCCACGAATTTCGGCCCCAGCTTTTTGGATGGCACCCTATATTTCAAGTTTTTTGTGGATAGGAAAACCTTGCCCCCCACCTTAATGTTCCAGCTAGGTTTACGATGTTGATCAGCAAACTTTTTGTAGTCCAGCTCAGTCAGTTTTAGAGCCTCCTCTATTTTTGGCCAGCCCTTCCGTAGTAATGCACTCCACTGTCCCACAGTCACAGGGTCTCCTGGCTCCACTGTCAATTGGGGAAGGATTCTAGGTCCATAACCATAGATGGCCTCAAATGGAGACACCCCTGCGCTGGAATGAACTGCCATGTAAAATGCAACCTCTGCATGGGGCAACAATTTGCACCAGTTGTCTTGTAAATGGTTCACATAACACCGGAGATAAATCTCTAAAGATTGATTATAGCGTTCCATTTGCCCGTCTGAGGTCGGGTGAAAAGCCGTACTCAAGGCCAAGTGCACCCCCAATTTCTCTTGCAAACACCCCCAGAATTGTGAAGTGAACTGCGAGCCCCGGTCAGATACAATCTTATCTGGCAATCCATGAAGCCTATAGACATGCGTAATGAACAGATCTGCCAATTTTGAAGTGCTGGGTAGGCCCTTGCACCCCACACAATGTACTTGGTTAGTAAACAGATCTGTTACCACCCAGACGGTATTTCGGCCTTGACTTTCTGGTAGGTCTATAATAAAATCCATGGCAATGTGCTTCCATGGCTGGGTTGGGGTTTCCAAAGGACGCAACAACCCACTGGGTTTTCCATTCAGTGGTTTAGCCCTAGCGCAAATTGTACATCCCTGCACATATTCTCCAAGTCCTTCCGCACCCCTTTCCACCAATATTTGCCTCTCTGAGTATGCCAGGACTTCATGAACCCCCAATGTCCCTCAGCTTTCACATCGTGACTCAAGGCCAGCACCTTGGGCCTCAATAGGGCCGGCACATAGATTTTCCCATCCTTGCACCATATCCCCTGTTTTCTCATCTCAGCCATCAATTGTGGCAGTTCAACAGTCTATCACCTCTGTCAGCAGCGGATCCAAGGCTGTCGGCTCTGATTCTAGCCCTTTCTTGGCCTGACTACGGGTAGTCGCTCCCCAACTTACCTGCTGTGGGGTGAACAAAGTCTTCAGTTCTGGCTCTTCCCATCCCCCCACCCCCCCGGCATGTGCATCCTGGATAAGGCGTCCGCCAACACATTTTCCTTCCCCGGAATAAATTTCATTACAAAGTCAAATTTATAAAACTCCTTGGCCCACCGTCTCTGTTTAGGGCTAAGCAGCCTGGACGTCTGCAAGGCCTCCAGATTTCTATGGTCAGTCCACACCTCAAACGGATGTGGTGCCCCTTCCAGGAATTGACGCCAAGACTCCAACGCCCATTTGATAGCTAAAGCCTCCTGTTCTGACAACAGCATCAACCAGGGCTTTGAGCGCCTGCGCTGCATCACCCACCAGCGATTCGACGCCAACAACGGTACAGATCAGCGTGACTTTCGTATGTTTGTGGCCGAGTCATGGCCCTTCAGGACCCTCCTGGTCTTTAAGCAGAGGCTGGATGGCCATCTGTCAAAATGAGGATGCTTGGATTGAGAGTTCCTGCATGGCAGAAGAAGGGGGTTGGAAAGGACCAGGGCCCTTCTTGGGGTCTCTTCCAACTCTGTTGGCTTCTGTCAGTGGAAATATCACTCTAGTCCTTCCGGAATTCCAAGAGCCCCGAGTGATTGACTTGTGGGACATGGCGAAGTCCACCAATTTCACAGAGAAGGAGCTTCAGTCGCTTCGGGTGAGTTAAGAAATACAATATTATACAATATAATATATAATATAAGATATATATAATATAATAATTGTATTGCAATTATTATCAAATAATTATTTTAATATTATTTAACTATATCATATTTTTATGATAATTATTATTATAAATGAATATTTATAATATTATTTAATAATAATTATAAAATAATAAAGTAAATATTATTAAATAACATTAATTAATAATATCATAATTATATGAGAATTATTATTATTAAATAATATTTATAACATCATTTTGTATTATATACCTGTAATAATTATTAAATATTAGTAGTAGTAGTAGTAGTAGTAGTAGTATAATTATAATTATATTATTATTGTTGTTAAATAATATTTTAAATATTTTATTATTATCTAGTATTTTAAATACTATTTATATTTTTTGTGGAGCTTTCGGGCTCTTTGGCCAAGTTCTAGAAAAGTTCCTTTCCGGCGTTTCGCCAGCAGCATCTGTGGCATCTGGCATCTTCAGAGAATGATAGCCCACAGAAGCCACATTTTCATAATTCTCCATCATCACAGAATTGTGCATAAGTTTCTGCTGCTTTGTCAACAGTTTCCATTCCTCCTCAGTGAAATATGCCGCCACGTCCGCAAAGGATACCAAAGAGCTGTTGTGCCTCGGTGGCGGCCTCTTTCTCTTGGAGCCCAACTCCCAATGCTTGGCCTTTGTGTCGGCCATCAGTTGGGTCCTGGTGGCCCCAAAGCTGTGTACAAGGGGTCCAAGATGACGTTCCTTCAGGATAAAGTCCTTTACGGCAGGAGCTTAATTCAGAGGCTGAATTGATCCCTGTGGACCTCCTCCTCCTTCGCACTCGGAGCTGCCCTTCTCTGCGGCTCAGGAGACATCGGCCTCTGACCCGGGGATTACGCTCCTGCCATAAAGGAGGACTGCAGCAGAAGAGGCCCTTCTGGGGCTGCAGGAATCGGGGTCTTTATCCTGAAGGAACTTCATCTCGGACCCCTTGTGCACAGCTTTGGGGCCTCTTTTGCTGGAAATGACCACCAGGACCCCCCTGCCCAACTGTATAAGTAATTAAATAATAATAATAATAATAATGGTATAAACCTAAGAGCTGGGTGCACAACATAGCCAGGCTACAAATGTGTGGAAATAATGAGAAGTATCCAGTCCAGTTGTTGGGACGAGGGTGCCACCTTTTCTTGCTTACGTGATTAATACTAATAACGATAATGATACAATATCAACATGGCTGTATAAGGAGGAGCTGAAGCACTTTGAGGCCAAGGTGGAGAAGCAGCTCCATTTCCAGAAGCAGCTGGAGATCTCCCACCAGAAGCTGAAGCACCTCAAAGGGACCTCCGGCGGCGACCGGGAGCATCTCAGCCAACACCGGGAGAAGCACAGCGCGCTGGAGGAGAAGACCA
The DNA here is from genome assembly GCA_034509955.1 of Urosaurus nigricauda. Taxonomy (NCBI): domain Eukaryota; kingdom Metazoa; phylum Chordata; class Lepidosauria; order Squamata; family Phrynosomatidae; genus Urosaurus; species Urosaurus nigricauda. The sequence goes on from JAOEGL010000002.1 coordinate 1,480,103, forward strand.
AGGACCTCGGGTACAAGGTGGGTGTTCTCTGCAGCAGCAGGGAAAAAGCTCGCTCCCTCCTCAATCAAGAGGGCATCCCTCCAAATCTCTAAACAGGCCTGTCATATCACCTCTTAGCCTTTTCTTCTTCATCTGGGAAGAATGAAGAATATGGCATCTCTTTTCCTGCATCTTGCATCCATTGCTCCATTGTGTCCTGCTCCCTGGAGTAGCAGGAAAAAAGCTCCCTCCCTCCTCGATATTGGCAGCGAGCTTGTTTTCTGCTGCTCCAAGGAACAGGACACAATGGAGCAATGGATGCAAGCTCCAGGAAAAGAGATTCCACCTCAATTTTAGGAGGAACTTCCGAACAGTAATAATAACTATTTGAAAGGATATCATATTGAGGATGGAGGGAGCTTGTTTTCTGCTGCTCCAGAGAAGAGGAGACAATGGAGCAATGGATGCAAAGCTACAGGAAAAGAGGTTCCAGCTCAAGAAATCAATCCTGGAAGCCGGGCAAAGAGCATCTTCCAACTTTATTATTATTAATTCTATGATTCTACGAATATGAACCTCTAAAACCCCTGCAGTCCCAAAGATGTAATTTGAACCTGGAATATTTTTATATAATTATATACTAAAAGGGGGGAAAGGATAATAGAAATGTACACAGTCTAATCTATCTAAACAAAAAATGTGTGTTTTACTGTGAAATGGAGAGAAAAACAAGAAAGAATAGAGGAATGTATGAATATTACTGTAAAATAAATTGGTTTCTATAGAATGAAGACTAAGGTGGAGGGAAGCCTGAGAGAGAAAGAATAAGAATTATGTAAGAATTAAATATAACAATTATAATATAATATTATTATATAATAATAGGGTGGAGGGAGGGGGAGAAGAATTAAGTAAGAATTCAGTTTAATAATGATAATATAATAAAATATAATTATAAAATAAGAGCTATGATATAATGTAAGAGATATTTTTAAATGTATATATATTTAATAATACGAACCCCCATGTATAACAACCCAGGACTCCCATCGTCTTACCGTTATTTTATCATTGGATATTATTTATCATTATGATTATTAATCTGATTTGATTATTTTTATGTGTTTTTAATTAATTAAAAAGTGGTGTTCATATTTTTAAAGCGTTGTGTTGGAGGGAGGGATAATGGGTTTTGTTCCGTATTTTATTGTACTTTGCCTTTTATTTTATTCTCATTGGAACCAACCGGACAGGCGGGATATAAATACAATATTGTTGTTATTGTTATTATTATTATTATTTGGATGTCAGTACAAATGGGGTTTTTATGTTTTTCTTCAGGTCAAGAAGCATCTGCAGGACATCTCCGGACGGATTTCCAGAGGCCTTCAGCACAACGAACTTTGAAGACCGCCTTGGCGCATTTGCGGGTTTTTGCGCGCAACGGTCGAAATGAAATGTTGACTCTCTTCCTGAGATTTCTATCATTTCTTGGGTGACCTGTTTTGCGTCTGGCCCTTCTCCTCCAACCCTGTGGTCACTTTTTCGCCTCGGCTGGACCGCTGACCGCGTTGTGCGTCCGTCCGTCCGCGTCCGAAGGAGAAGCCTTTGGGTTTGGGGGAACAATCCGTGAACTTTTGGGACGCAGGGGAGGCGGGCGGAGGAAGCGTTTCCTCGAGGGCTTCTTCCCAAGTGTTAACCTCCTTCCCTTTGAATAAAGGAGAAAAGTGGGGCCAGGCTGTGATGAGGCTGAGAGAGTGTGACTTGTGGCCCTAGGTCTCCCTATGGGTTTCCATGGCTGGGGAGGGATTCGAACCCTGGTCTCTCAGGTCTTAGTCAACGCTCAAACCATCGTCTGAGGCAGCGGTCCCCAAACTGGGGCCTTTTAGGGACTTTGGACTTCAGCCCCCAGAATCCCAGGCTATTGGCCAACATGGCTGAGGCCTCTGGAAGTTATTATTATTATTAACTTTTATTTATATAGCGCTGTAGGTTTACACAGTGCTGTACATATAAACTTATAATTAGACGGTTCCCTGCCCTCAGGCTTACAATTTAAAAGTCACGACACAAGAGGAGAAGGGAAAAGTGATGGGGAAGGGTATCAGGTCCGGTGGTTCTTCTCTCCTTCTGAGGCCTGGACCAAGGCAGATGGACTAGAGGGAGGGCTCGGCTTCATAATGCAGAGTTAAAAACGGGGCAGACAAAGTCACACATCTGGGAATGCTTCTCTAAACAATATAGTCTTTAACTCAGTTTTGAAACTGGTTAGAGAAGTGATGAGGCGCGCATGTAGAGGAAGAAGGTTCCAGAAGTGGGGGGCAGCAAGTGAGAAGGGACGAATCCGGGACAGGGCAGTGGAAATCCTCGGCTGGGACAGGAGACCTTGACTACCAGAACGGAGGGAACGAGAAGGAGTGTGAGGAGAAAGAAGTTCAGACAAGTAAGGAGGGGCCAGTCCGTGGAGGGCTTTGAAAGTTAGTAATAAAAGCTAATGTGTGCGGCTGAGTTCTGGACAGAGATTAAAGGATGAAGTTGAGAGAGAGGAAGCCCTTTGAGAAGAACATTATTATAATCTAGTCGTGAGACCACCAGGGCATGGACCAGAGTCTTGGCAGTGGAGGCTGAGAGGAATGGACGGATTTTAGCAATGTTGTAAAGGGAGAATCTACATGTCTTGGCGGTGGCCTGAATCTGGGGGATAAATGACAGAGAGGAATCAAAGATGAAACCAAGACTGTGGGCTTGCTGAACCGGTTGAATAGAAGTGCCATCGACAGAAACAGAAAAGTAGTATTGAAGGGTGGGCTCAGGTGGGAAGATGAGGAGCTCTCCCTTAGACATGTTGAGCTTCAAGCGCCGATGCCGCATCCACTGAGAGATGGCAGCCAGACAAGAGGAGACTTGCTGTTCAAGCCCCTGCGAAAGGTCAGGGGTTGAAAGATACAGCTGAGTGTCATCGGCATACAGATGATAGGAGAAACCAAAAGAACTGATGAGTTTATCAAGGGACAGTGTGTATAGAGAGAACTCCAACAGATAAGGGAACAGAGGAAGAGGTCTTGCCGTCTGAGACCACTGCAAAAGATCTGTCTGACAAGTAAGATTTAAACCAGTTGAGAACAGAGTCAGAGAACCCGAGGTTAGAAAGTAAGTCAAGCAAGAGACAGGGATCCACGGTGTCAAAGGCCGCAGACAGATCTAGAAGAATGAGAATAGAGTAGAGGCCATTTGCCTTGGCCTGCAAGAGTTGTAGTCCAAAACCTCTCAAAGGGCACAGTTTGGGGCCACTGCCTTAATCCATGCTTTAATCCAGGATGCTTTAAGGCTTAAGGTCAAGTAACCTAACCATGGTTTAAGATAACCTGGTTTAAACCAGGTTCAAGGCTTAGGCCATGGTTTAAACCAGGTTAGCTTAATCCGTAGTTAGGATACTTTAATCCAGGGGTTGCCAAACTGTGCTCTTTAAGGGCTTCTGGACTTCAACTCCCACAATCCCAGGCTATTGGCCAACATGGCTGAGGCCTCTGGGAGTTGTAGTCAAAACCCTCTTCAAGGGCACAGTTTGGGGACCTCTGAGGGGGATTCTGCCACCAGTTTTCCTTGGAAAGGCTGGCCCTTCGGAGGAGGATGCGGGCCTAGTTCCTGTCGGTCTCCCTTCCAAGAACCAACCAGGCCTCACCCTGCTGCTCCCTTCTGAGGCCAGAGCTGAGGTGGATTTGCCATGTTTATCACTACAAAGAACAGCCTTTGGCTCTGGCTCATTCCACACTCGGATTGTGATTATAATTAAATTAGAATCTAGAATTAAGGGGCTGAGTATGAGCGGTCTATGGACTCGGAAGTTGTGGCTTCTCAGGCGCCTCTCCTCTTTCGTAGCTCTGTGCGCCTCATCTCGTCTCCTCTGATTGGCTCCCAGTCAGACGCCCCGCGATTCCCATTGGCTGCTTCTCGACTGCGGAGGGGCGGACCCGGAAGTGAGCCGGTTGCAGGACGGCTGTCGTTGCCAAGGCAACCAGGTGCTCGGCGCCTGCGGAAGTGAAGAAGCCCCGCCCCTCCTCCCCTCGGAAGTGACGCAAGGACGGGGCCCCTCCTTCACCTCTCAGGAAGTGCAGCAGCAGAGATTTTGGACTTCAATTCCCAGAAGCCTCAGCCGAGTCGTCCAATATCCGGGGATTCTGGGAGTTGAAGTCCAAGAGTCCCTTTAAAAACCAAGGCCGCAGTGGAGACCCCTGGAGTAAAGCAGGCCAGCCTTAAGCTGAGCGTGGTTGAAGGCAGCCTGGTTCCTCGTCGTTTGCGGGGCTTTGGGCCATCGCTGCCTTTGAGGGAGAAGAAGGAGATTCAGGGGAAGGGAGCAGAGAGGCCTTTGCTGCTGCTGCTGGGGCTCCAAGGCCCTGGGCCTCCCTCTCTCCTTCCTTCCTTCCTTCCTTGGAGGAAGACTGGGCCAGAATGGTAGGAATGGAGGGAAGGCCCTATATGTCTGTTTGTGTGTGTCTCTCTGTTTGTGTGTGTATACATAATAGGTATGTATTTGTGTGGGCATAATGTGTGTATTTATATGTGTGTGTATATAAAATATGTGTGTATCTCTCTCTCTCTCTCTGTGTATATATATATATATAATATGTGTGTGTGTGTGTGTCTGTCATATCTAACCGTATGTATGTGTGTAATATGGGTGTGTATACACAATGCGTACAGTGGGGCAAAAAAGCATTTAGTCAGCCACCGATTGTGCAGATTCTCCCACTTAAAAGGATGAGAGAGGCCTAAGTAATTGACATCCTAAGTAGACCTCAACTAGAGAGACAAAAGGAGTAAAACAAATCCAGAGAATCACATTTGTCTGATTTGGAAAGGATTTATTTGCAAATTAAGGTGGAAAATCAGCATTTGGTCAGTATCAAAGGTTCATCTCAATGCTTTGTTATACATCCTTGTTGGCAATGACGGAGGTCAATCGTCTCCTGTAAGTCTTCACAAGGTTGGCCCTTGACACTGTTTCTGGTATCTTGGTCCATTCCTCCAGCAGATCTATCTCCTCCGGAGCAGGGATGTTTTGGGGCTGGCGCTGACCTTCAACTCCCTCCAAAGGTTTTCTATGGGGTTGAGATCTGGAGACTCCAGGACCGTGAAACGCTTCTTACGAAGCCACTCCTTCGTTGCCCGGGCGGCGTGTTTGCGAACCATCGTCTTGCTGAAAGACCCAGCCACGTTTCATCTTCAGTGCCCTTGCTGATGGAAGGAGGTTTGCACTCAAAATCTCACGATTCGTTCTGTCATGCGCACGGATCAGTCGTCCTGGTCCCTTTGCAGAGAAACAGCCCCAAAGCATGATGGTGCCACCCGCATGCGTCAGAGACTAAGGATGGTGTTCTTCGGATGCAACTCGGCGTTCTCTCCTCCAAACAAGACGAGTTGTGTTTCTACCAAACAGTTCTACTTTGGTTTCATCTGACATTCATCTGACATTCTCCCAGTCCTCTTCTGGATCATCCAAATGCTCTCTATTTTTATTTACAGTATTTATACCCCACCCTTCAGCCCTAAAGGCTATTGGAGCGGCTTACAATTATTTTAATGAGATGGGTTCCCTGCCCTCAGGCTTACAATCGAAGAAGACACGACACAAAAAGAGAAGGGAATGGTGGTGGGGAAGAAGGGGATGAGGTCCAGCAGTTCTTCTCTCCCTCTGAGGGCTGGACCAAGGCAGATGGACTGGAGGGAGGGCTCTGCTTCTTAATATAAGACAGGCCCCATGGAGCTTGGCCTCTCCTTCACTCCCTCCTGGGTCAGATGGTGTTACCATGGAGGGAGGGCTCTTCCACTCGAGGCCAGGTCTAACGGTGTTGCTGGGCCTCTCCAGTCCTTTCACTCCGAACATAAAGTGATTATGATTATCCAACATAAAGTGGACCTGCTGATAACCAGATAGCCGAAAATGTCGGATAATCCGCAGGGTCATAGAAAAGCCTTGCAATCATTCTGAAAATCCTTGAACTCACTATGAAAATACAGTATAAAAAATGTTAAAAATAAACCCCACTAGTCAATAGTTTTTTGTGGGGCTTTTGGGCTATGGGCCATGTTCTAGAAGAGTTCCTTTCTGACATTTTCACTAGTCAACATTTTGATGTACAGCCCTGTATACAACAAACATTTTGATGTACGTACCTTTATAAACAGTTTAGTCCACGGATAATACTTTTAAAAATTCACTGATCCTTCCTGCTTTCCCGATGATTGCCGTTTCTTCGCAGCCAAATCTCGCCATCTTTGCAGCGTCATAATGTGAACCCCGGAGCGGCTTCTTGTTGCTCGATGTGCTTCATTGCGATTTCTAGAGCCCTGACCCCATCTCCGTGTGAGATTGTGAGAGGCTGAACAAATGGTGCTTGCTCATCCATTTCTATTTTGTCGCCATCACCATCACTATTTCTGTGTGTGTGTGTGTATATATATATATATATATACATAGATTTATATACGTATATATATATAATTTTTTTGTATCATATATGTATATATACACACACATACAGAGAGGTGTCTCTGTATATATGTATGTATGTATAGATATATATATATTTAAAAGATGTGTGTGTGTATAGAGAGACATAGATATGGGTGTGTATGTGTTCATATATATATATATATATATATATAATATGTGTGTCTGGAATGTGCATGTTTGTGTGTGTGTGTGTATATATATATATATATAATGTGTGGGTATGTGTTTCTGTGTGTGTGTGTGTACATCTCTCTATATATATGTAATGTGTGTGCATATACATAATATGTGTGCTTGTGAGTGTATGTATATAGATATAGATATAATATGTATGCAACTACTGTGTTTCCCCAAAAATAAGACAGTGTCTTATATTATTTTTTGCTCCCAAAGATGTGGTAGGTCTTATTTTCAGGGAATGTCTTATTTTCCATGAAGAAGATTTCACATTTATTGTTGAACCACACAAAAAAAAGAAAAAAAAGAAAATTTATTATATACTGTATATATATATATATATATATAATGCTTATGCATATGCATATAAATATATATAATGTGTGAATGTGTATAATTCCTCTGTTGTTCTTATTGGACAGAATGGAAGGGAGGACTGATGAGGGAAGGAGGAGGGGAGTGGTTCTATATAGGCTAATTTTGAATGTAGAGTCAGAGGCTTTCATGGCCGGCATCCATAGTTTTTGTGGGGCTTTCAGGCTATGTGGCCATGTTCTAGAAGAGTTCCTTTCTGCATCTGTGCCATCTGCCATCTACAGAATGTTTTGTTTAAAATTTCTCTCTCTCTCTCTCTCTCTGGCTTTTCTTCGCTAACGAAGATTCAGGAAGGACTTATCCCACGCTTACTACAAGCTCCTTGATGACTAAAAAGGCTGATCCGAGATAAGCAAGTCTGGTTACAGAAAGCACAGCAGAAAGTCTCCTTGGGTGATGCTTCCAAGTTGTGGTTCTTTCTGCGTTGTCGTTTCTCTACGAGACTCATTCGGCGTGAGTTCTCGAATGAGGCTGCAGCATTGTGGATAGTACATTGTCTCCATGCCTCCCGATGTGAGGCCAGGGCAGCACCATTGTTGGTGATCCATTTGGCCAAGCTTGAGCTGTTGTTTCAGGGAGTCCTTGTATCTCTTCTTTGGGCGCCCCTCTTACGCTGACCCATGGCGAGTTCACCGTAGAGTACTATTTTGAGGAGGCAGTGGTCCTCCATCCTAGAAACATGCCCTGCCCAGCACAGCTGTGCTTTCAGTACATTGGCCTCAATGCTGGTGATCTCTGCTTAGAATCATAGAATCATAGAGTTGGAAGAGACCATAAGGGCCATCCAGTCCAACCCCCTGCCATGCAGGAACTCCAAATCAAAGCATCCCCAACAGATGGCCATCCAGCCTCTGCTTAAGGACCTCTAAGGAAGGAGACTCCACTACACTCCGAGGGAGTGTGTTCCACTGTCGAACAGCCCTTACTGTCAGGAAGTTCCTCCTAATGTTGAGGTGGAATCTCTTTTCCTGCAATTTGCATCCATTGTTCCATGTCCTAGTCTCTGGAGCTGCAGAAAACAAACTTGCTCCCTCCTCAATATGACATCCCTTCAAATATTTAAACAGGGCTATCATATCACCTCTTAACCTTCTCTTCTCCAGGCTGAACATCCCCAGCTCCCTAAGGCGTTCCTCATAGGGCATGGTTTCCAGACCCTTCACCATCTTAGTTGCCCTCCATTGGACATGCTCCAGTTTCTGCACATCTTTTTTGAATTGTGGTGCCCAGAACTGGACACAGTATTCCAGGTGAGGCCTGACCAAAGCAGAATAGAGTGGCACTATAACTTCCCTTGATCGAGACACTATACTTCTATTGATGCAGCCTAAAATTGCATTGGCCTTTTTAGCTGCTGCATCACACTGTTGACTCATGTTCAGCTTATGGTATACTTGGACTCCTAGATCCCTTTCACATGTAGTCTCATTCAGCCAGGTGTTCCCCATTTTATATCTGTGCATTTCATTTTTCCTCCCTAAGTGCAGAACCTTACATTTCTCTACGTTGAACTTCATCTTGTTAGCTATGGCCCAGCTTTCTAGTCTATTCAGGTCATTTTGAATTTTGATCCTGTCCTCTGGGGTGTTGGCTACTCCTCCTAGTTTAGTGTCATCTACAAATTTGATAACTCTGCCCCCAATTCTGTCATCCAAATCATTAATGACAGAATTGGGGGCATACTTATCAAATTTGCAGATGACACTAAACTAGGAGGAGTAGCTAATACCCCAGAGGACAGGATCAAAATTCAAAATGACCTGAATAGCCAGGACAGGTATATGTATGCAATATGTATATGTGTGTGTATAATGCGTGTATGTATTTGTATGTGTGTTTGTGTATATATATTTATAATATAAAATATGTGTGTATCTGTATGTATCTGTGTATGTGTGTATATATATATATATATATATATAATGTGTGTCCGTGTGTGTGTGTGTGTGTGTATACACACACACACACACATAAATATATAGAGTAGAGTCTCAATTAGAACTATTGTTATTATTATTATTATTATTATTATTATTAATCTTCATTATTTATGCCCTGCTTTACAGCCCTAAAGGCTATCTGAGCGGCCTACAATTATTATTTTAATGAGATGGTTCCCTGCCCTCAGGCTTACAATCTAAGAAGACACGACACAAAAAGAGAAGGGAATGGTGGTGGGGAAGGGGATCAGGTCCAAATGTTCTTCTCTCCCTCTGAGGCCTGGACCAAGGCAGATGGACTAGAGGGAGGGCTCGGCTTCTTAATCTAGGACAGGCCCCATGGAGTTTGGCCTCTCCTTCACTCCCTCCTGGGTCAGATGGTGTTACCATGGAGGGAGGGCTCTTCCACTCGAGGCCAGGTCTAATGGTGTTGCTAGGCCTCTCCAGTCCTTTCACTCCGAACATAAAGTGATTATGATTATCCAACATAAAGTGGACCGGCTGCTAGTCAAATAGCCGAAAATGTTGGATAATCCGGAGGGCCATAGAAAAGCCTTGAAATGACTATGAAAAGCCTTGAACTCACTATGAAAATACAGTATAAAAATGTTTAAAAAATCACTGGTCAAAATTTTGATGTACGTACCTTTATAAACAGTTCAGTCCCCTGATACTTCTTTTAAAAAATCACTGATCTTTTCCTGCTTTCCCGATGATTGCCGTTTCTTCGCAGCCAAATCTCGCCAATTTTGCAGCATCGTAATTATTATTATTATTATTAGCTTTATTTATAAAGAGCCATAAATGTACACAGCGCTGTACAAAACCCAATAAAATCAAGAATATATAAAAAGCCTTCCTATGGTATACAATCTAGCGATTAAAATAACAAGTTAACAACATCCTAAGAAAACAAATTAAAACAGCAGAGATCAGATATTGCATCAAAACTCCCAGGTGTCCCAATCACAACCTCCCTGGGAAAGCTTCCCTAAACAATATGGTCTTTAACTCAGTTTTCAAACCGGTTAGAGGCGTGTTGAGCCGTTCTTGTAAGGGAAGGAGGTTCCAGGAATGAGGGGCAGCGAGTGAGAAGGGACGAATGTGGGACGGGGCAGTGGAAATCCTGGGCTGGGACAGGAGACCTTGGCTCCCAGAACGGAGGGAACGGGTGGGAATGTAGGGAGAAAGAAGTTCAGAGAGATAGGGAGGGGCCAGCCCATGTAGGTAGGGCTTTGAAAGTAAGCGGGAGAAGCTTGTACTGAATGCGGAAAGGAAAGGGGAGCCAGCGAAGGGAGGACAGTAAGGGGGAGACATGGCCGTACCGGCAAGCGAGGGAGATGATGCGAGAAGCTGAGTGCTGAACAGAAATGAATGGGTGGAGCTGAGAGAGAAGAAGCCGATGTAATGTCAACCCCGGAGCTTCTTCTTGTTGCTCGATGCAATTTCTAGAGCCCTGACCCCATCTCCGTGTGAGATTGTGAGAGGCTGAACAGATGGAGCTTGCGAGAAGGAAGAAAGAAGCCCCATCTGTTCAGCCTCTCACAATCTCACACGGAGATGGGGTCAGGGCTCCTTTCCTTCTCTCTTTACTTTTTCGCTGGCGGAACTCAGATTAAGGGAGGAAGGCTGAGCTACTGCAGCCACACTCGGACGGGGAAGAGAGAGAGGTTTGTGTTTTAGGAGGATTACAAATATTAATTTTGCAAGAAAGAGTGCATCGGAAAGAGGACTGGGGGGGAGACAACAGATTCATATGTTTTAGGAGGATTACAAATATTAATTTTGCAAGAAAGAATGCGTCGGAAAGAGGACTGGGGAGGAGACAACAGATTTATATGTTGAATTGGATATCCTTATATTAAACAGAACTTTATATATGGTTTATTATATTGTGTTATATTGTGTTAAAGAAGAAAAAAAAAGAAAGGGAGGGAGCAAGAGGTTTACACAAGGAGGCTTTTATTTTGAAGGATTAAGTTTGTGTGTGTGTGTATGTGTATATATATATATATATATATAGTGTGTGTGTGTGTGTATAGAAAGAGATAAATAAATACAAACATAGATACAATGTGTGTGTATGTGTTCATATATATATATATATATAGTATGTGTCTGGTATGTGTATATATAGATATATTGTGTGTGTGTATATGTGTTTGTGTATATACATAATATGTGTGTGAGTGTATGTGTATAGATATAATATGTGTGTAACTATATATATAATGTGTGTATTTGTATATTTGTATATATATATATATATATATATACACACACACGCACACACACATAAATATAAAATATATATAATGTGTGAGTGTGTATAATGCCTCTGTTGTTCTTATTGGCAGGAATGGAAGAGAGGACTGAGGAGGGGAGTGTCTATGTAGGCTACTTTTGAGTGTTTTGTGTAATAATATACAGTGGTCCCCCGGGTTACGAAATTAATTCGTTCCGGCACCTTTTTCATAAGCCGAAAATTTCGTAACCCGGGGCCTATTTCCCATAGGAAATAGGTAATCCGTTCCGAGCCGCGGAGGAAGGCCCGATCCGCTGGATCGGGCCTTCCTTTCGTCAGCCGCGGAGGCCCAGCCTGGTAGGGGAAGGGAAGGTTCCCTTCCCCAGCCAGGAGGCCTCCGCGGGTGAGGAGAAAGGAAGGCCCGATCCGCCGGATCGTGCCTTCCTTTCGTTAGGCGCGGGGGCCCAGCCTGGCTTCCCCAAGCCAGGCTGGGCCTCCGCCGCTGAGGAGAAAGGAAGGCCCGATCCGCCGGATCGTGCCTTCCTTTCGTTAGGCGCGGGGGCCCAGCCTGGCTTCCCCAAGCCAGGCTGGGCCTCCGCCGCTGAGGAGAAAGGAAGGCCCGATCCGCCGGATCGTGCCTTCCTTTCGTTAGGCGCGGGGGCCCAGCCTGGCTTCCCCAAGCCAGGCTGGGCCTCCGCTGCTGAGGAGAAAGGAAGGCCCGATCCGCCGGATCGAGCCTTCCTTTTGTTAGGCGCGGAGGCCCAGCCTGGCTTCCCCAAGCCAGGCTGGGCCTCCGCTGCTGAGGAGAAAGGAAGGCCCGATCCGCCGGATCGAGCCTTCCTTTTGTTAGGCGCGGAGGCCCAGCCTGGCTTCCCCAAGCCAGGCTGGGCCTCCGCTGCTGAGGAGAAAGGAAGGCCCGATCCGCCGGATCGAGCCTTCCTTTTGTTAGGCGCGGAGGCCCAGCCTGGCTTCCCCAAGCCAGGCTGGGCCTCCGCTGCTGAGGAGAAAGGAAGGCCCGATCCGCCGGATCGGGCCTTCCTTTCTCCTCAGCCGCGGAGGCCCAGCCTGGCTGGGGAAGGGAACCTTCCCTTCCCCAGCCAGGCTGGGCCTCCGCGCCTAACGAAAGGAAGGCCCGATCTGGCGGATCGGGCCTTCCTTTCTCCTCAGCCACGGAGGCCTCCTGGCCGTCCCTTCTCCTCCGAAGCCTGGCTTCGGAGGAGAAGGGACGAAGGGCTGTCCCTTTTTCTCCCAAGCCTGGCTTCGGAGGAGAAGGGAGGAAGGGCTGTCCCTTTTTCTCCGAACCCTGGCTTCGGAGGAGAAGGGACGAAGGGCTGTCCCTTCTCCTCCGAAGCCTGGCTTCGGAGGAAAAGGGCCATTTCGTAACCCGGGGATACTTTCGTAAGCCGGGGCCATTATTTCGGCCCTGGCTCTTTCGTATCCCGGGGTTTTCGTAAGCCGGGGGATTCGTATCCCGGGGGACCACTGTATATATATATATATTGTCTCTCTTTCTCTCTCTCATGGAAAACAGTGGCAGAGGCAGATGTCTCCCCTTGTTACACAAAAGGGGAAAGCAAGGGTTCCCAGCTGGAAGTTATGCTCCTTCCATATATTCCATATTCCGTATATAGTAATGCATAGGTAATCATTGGGAAATAGTGGCCCATAGGGAATCATTGGGGAAAAGTGTCCCATAGGGAATCATTGGGGAATATTCCCCAATGATTCCCTATGGGCCACTCTTCCCCAATGATTCCCTATGGGCCACTCTTCCCCAATGATTCCCTATGGGCCACTCTTCCCCAATGATTCCTTATGGGCCACTATTCCCCAATGATGATGATGATGATGATGATGATAATAATAATATATTTATTTATATTCCGCCCCTCTGGATAAGCAATCAGGGCGGAGTACAACATTTAAAAATACATACAGTTAAAATAACAATTCAGTCTCCCCTCCAACCCCTTAAAAATGAATTAAAGTAGGAATAAAATTTAATACAGTAAGACATTAAAACATTAAACATTTAGAGGCTCTAAAAATTGGATGAGTGGGCAGCCACTAGGGTATCTGATGTATCATTTTATGGGACTAGAGGAGCAATGGATGACAGAAAGTTAATCATTTTCATTTTCTGGGAAGGCCTGGGGGAAGAAATGAGTCTTTGTGGCTCTCTTAAAGCAATCCAAACTTGTGATAAGGCGCATCTCATCCGGCAGGCTGTTCCATAGCCTGGGAGCAACAGCAGAGAAGGCCCTCTGGGAGGTCTCTGCCAGCCTAGTTTTCATAGGCTGTAGCAAGTTCCTCCCAGAGGACCGAAGAGTGCGAGGGAGCTCATATGGGGAGAGGCGGTCCCTGAGCTAGGATGGACCGAAGCCATGGAGGGGTTTAAAGGTCAAAACCACCACCTTGTACTGTGCCCGGAAACTGATCGGCAGCCAGTGGAGAGACTTAAGCACTGGTGTTATATGCTCTCTCCTAGATGCCCCAGTGACAAGTCTGGCTGCCATATTTTGAACCAATTGACATTTCCTGGGTTAAGCACAAGGGCAGCGCCATGTAGAGCGCATTGCAGTAATCTAAACGTGACGTGACCAGAGTATGTACCACAGTTTCCAGATCCCTCATCTCCAGGAAAGGGCGCGGTTGGCGTATCAACCTAAGCTGATAACACGCACTCCTGACCGTCGCATTCACCTGACTAGTCATGTGGAGCGAGAGTCTAGAAGTACCCCCAGACTGCAAACAGGGTCCTTCGGGGAGAGTGTGACTCCATCTAGGACCGAGAGTTGTATTCCCAAGCCTGGTTTCGGGCCAGTAACCGTCAGTACCTCCGTTAAGCCTCAATTTGTTTTCCCTCATCCAATCCATTGCCGCTGTCAGGCAGTCATTGAGAGAGGAGAAGCGATCTGAGGTCTGAGCGGATGATCTTGTCATGGAGAAATATATCTGAGTGTCATCACCATACTGATGACACTGAGCTCCATGCCTCCGAATGATCTCCCCCAGCGGCTTCATATAAATGTTAAATAGCATTGGGGACAGGATGGCTCACTGAGGGACGCCACAATTAAACTCTATTTTAGACGAGCAACTGTCCCCGAGCCTCACCCTTTGGGACCTGCCAGAGAGAAAGGAACGGAACCACTGCAAAGCAGTGCCTCCGATGCCCAACTCTCTCAGCCGGCCCCAAAGGATGGCATGATCTATAATGTCAAAGGCCGCTGAGAGGTCCAAGAGCACCAGCAGGGTCACTCTACCCCTGTCAATGCTCAAGCGGAGGTCATCCGTCAGAGCAACCATGGCGGTCCCAACTCCATATCCTGCCCGGAAGCCAGTTTGAAATGGGTCGAGATAATCGGTTTCATCCAAGACGGCTTGGAGTTTTGAGGCGACTGCTCTCTCGATCACCTTGCTTAAAAATGTCAGCAAGGAAACTGGTCTATAGTTGTTTCTGCGTCAGTTCCCCCACCACCTTAAACAGCTCTGCTGGATGGGGCTCTGCAGACACAATGTGTGTAGAGCAGAAGGATCTGCACGCTGCACGCAAAGCTTCCCGACAGGCGCGAAGGTGCTGCATATGGCAAGTTCTGTTGGAAAAGAGACGAGTCTTCCGCCATCTGCGCTCTAGTCGTCGTCCAGCCCGCTTCATCTCCCTCAGTTCCTCAGTGTACCAAGGCTTGCGGTTAGGAGTGGGTTGGAGAGGACGCTAGTTAGTGATTGAGTCGAGAGCCTTGGGAAGATCGGCGTTCCAGGTATTCACCAGGGCTTTGGCAGAATTGCCAGCATTACCAATCATTAAACCCTCTAGGGCCTTCTGGAAGCCAATTGGTTCCATTAGCCTTCGAGAGCGGACCATTCGAATGGGTCCACCACCCCCGAGGGGACAAGGCACAGCTGTAAGGTCCATCTTGATCGGGAAGTGATCCGTCCATGACAATGCGGAGGTTTTGGTTACCTCTGCCCACGGATATGCCTGTTCCGAACTAAAAATCCCATCGAGTGTATGACCCGTGCAGTGGGTAGGCCCGTTGACCAATTGGGATAGGTTCATGCCTTTCATGGATTCCATGAACTCCCCAGCCGCTCCAGATAGATCAGAAGGGCTGGTCTCGAGAGGAATGTTGAAGCTCCCCAAGACAAGAAGTCTGGGGGACTTCAACAGCAACTCAGAGACCAGCTGAGTCAGCTCGGTTAGGGAGTCTGTTAGACAATGGGGTGGCTGGTAGACTAAACTATTCCTTGGTCTTCAGGCTGAGGTATATACATTCGATGTGGGTTGTTTTCCGGACAGGTTTCCTGATCAAGATTAGATTGGATTTATGGACTATTGCTACGCCGCCGCCCCCGCCCACTTTCCCTTATCCGCTCACTAACCGAATAACCAGCTGGGAGAGCCTGCGTCCAAGTGGCAGCGCTGGCGTCTCCCAGCCAGGTCTCAGTGAAGCATGCCAGGTCAGCCTGTTCATCCACGAGGAGAACGTGGATAATATGAGTCTTACCTTTGGCTGACCTGACATTGCAAAGGAGCAGATTAAGGGATTGTGCAATTTTGTACAAAAGAGCAAAAGCCAAAGGGTTGCCATCATGATCCAGGAAAGGGCCCTGTCCTCCCAGCAAAATCCAGAGAAAGGCTCTATCCCTCCAGTAAGGTCCAGGCAGAATAGAGTGGCACTATTACTTCCCTATTGATTCAGCCTAAAATAGCATTGGCCTTTTTAACAGCTGCATCGCACTGTTGACTCATGTTCAACTTATGGTCTCTTTGGACTCCTAGATCCCTCTCATATGTGCATTTCATTTTTCCACTCTAAGTGCAAAATCTTACATTTCTCCGTGTTGAATTTCATTTTGTTACCTTTGGTCCAGCTTTCTAGTCTATTCAGGTCATTTTGAATTTTGATCCTGTCTTCTGGGATATTAGCTACTCCTCCTAGTTTAGTGTCATCTGCAAATTTCATAAGTATGCCCCCAATTCTGTCATCCAAGTCATTAATAAAGATGTTGAATAGCTCTGGGCCCAGGACAGAGCTCTTGGGACTCCACTGGTCACTTCTCTCCAGGATGAAAAGGAGCCATTGTTGAGCACCCAATTGCAAGGTCCAGGAAAGGGCCCTGTCCCCCCAGCAAGATATGGAGAAGAGCCCTGTCTGGAGCCAAGGTCTGGAGAATAGCTCTGTCCCCCGGGCAAGGTGCATAGAAGAGCCCCGTTACCTCGGCAAGGCCAGGAGAATGGCCCTGTCCCTCCGGCAAAGTCCAGAGAAGGGCCCTGTCTTCCCCTAGCAAGGTCCGGAGAATGGCCTTGTCCCTCCAACAAGGTCCAGAGAAGGGCCCTGTCTCCCTCAGCAAGGTCCAGAGAAGGGCCCCGTCATCCCCGCAAGCTCCTCGGACCTTGCCTAGGGGATAGGCCCCTTCTCTGGACCTTGCTGGGGGGGGGGGCAGGCTCCTTACCTCCAGCAGGGTCTGGGAAAGGGCCCTGTCCCCCTGGCAAGGTCCAGAGAAGAGCCCTGTCCTCCCCGGCAAGGTCCGGGGAAGGGCCGCGTCCCCCACGGCAAGGTCTGGGGAAGGGCCCTGTCCCCCTGGCAAGGTCCAGAGAAGAGCCCTGTCCTCCCCGGCAAGGTCCAGGGAAGGACCCTGTCCCTCCGGCAAGGACCAGAGAACAAGAGTTCCATCCCCCTGGTGGGGTCCCGGGAAGGGCCCTGTCCCAAGGTCTGTGTAGTAGTGGTGGCAGCAGCTGCAGTGGCCTCCTCCTGCTCCTGCTGCCCCCCTGTTCTCCCCGGAGAAAGCCCCAGGCCTCGGTTAGGCTTCCCTGCCTGATAGGGTGCCCTGTTCAAAGTGTTGCAGTGGTAACATGAGCTCGTCCTCCTCCACCCCCTCCCTTCCAACCGCCCGAGAGAAGGCCCCAGGCTCCGACTAGGCTGCTCCGCCTGCTAGGCTGCTCCGCCAGAAGCCCACGTGCCCCGGTGAAGCCACCAGGACCAAGGCCTCCCAGCCGGGACTGGCTGCTCGTTTGACCACTTTCGAACCCAAGCCCGCCCCAGTGAAGCCACTGGTCCAGGTCTCACCGCTGCCTACAAAAATCTCCTGGGCCTGCCTTGGCCTGGCAAGTGGGGTTTGAGGAGCCAGAAGCCCATGCCTCACAACACCTCTCTGGCTGGAAAGGAAAGGGAAAGTCCGGGGGAGTTGTCCATTGCTCCTGTGTCCTCCAAATCCTATATTCATACATTCCAATCATGAGACCCATCCCACCAGGATGCTTATCGTATTGTATTTGCGTTATTTTGCTAGTAGTTGAAATTCTTCTTGCTTGTTTCCCATTCTCTGCACATTTCCATAGAGACATCTAAGACCATGGGTCCCCTTTACTTGCTGCCTTTGCAGCTTCCTTTGCCTCCCACTGTTGGGTCCCTGCACTATTTGCCTTGTTTCCTCCAAAACAGTTTGACTTTTACCTCCAGCCCTGCTTTCCAAAGTATTGACCTAAGATTCAATAGGAGCAAATGGGATGTTTGAATCGGGGAGAGAGAGAGAGAGCAGAGTTTGCAGGCAGGAAATCCGTATCTATCTGAGGAGGAGAAGAGAGAATACTAAAATCTTCCAAGAGTTACCAATTCCATGCTTAGGCCAGGAGGATAGCAAGGCAGGTCCGGTTTACATTGCTGTGGCAAAAACAGAGGCCGCCTGGCCTGGGACTCAGTTCTCTAATTGCTTTAATTGTTATTTTAACCATAAAAAACATTTTTCTTTAATTGTAATTTCAACCACAAAGAACATATGTAGGAATAATGAATATGGCAGAATCAGAACCATAGAATCATAGAGTTGCAAGAGACCTCAAGGGTCATCCAGTCCAACCCCCTGCCATGCAGGAACTCCCAATCAAAGCATCCCCAACAGATTGCCATTCAGCTTCTCCTTAAAGACCTCCAAAGAAGGAGACCCACCACTCCGAGGGAGTGTGTTCCACTGTCGAACAGCCCTTACTCTCAGGAGGTTCCTCCTAATTTTGCGGTGGAATCTCTTTTCCTGGAGCTTGCATCGAGGGACAGTGGTCACCTGGACAACCTTTGGATCAGGCTTCCCTGCTGGCTGGCCAAGATTGCATCCACATTAATTGTCCTTTATTTATTTCCTTCTTTAAAGCATTTCTACTCTGCTCTTTAGTCATAACTGCTCCCAGAGTGGCTTATTTATAATTTTATCTTTATTTCTCTCCCATCCCACCCCCAGTTACAGAACTCACCTAATGGACATCAGTCTTCCCATAAAAGGAGCCACAGAGGAGAGAAGCCCTATAAATGCATGGAATGTGGAAAGAGCTTTAGTCGGAGTGAACATCTAAACTTACATCAAAGGACCCACACAGGAGAGAAGCCATTCAAATGCATGGAGTGTGGACAGAGCTTCAGTCGGAGAGGAAATCTAAACACACATCAAAGGACCCACACAGGAGAGAAGCCATTCAAATGCATGGAATGTGGACAGAGCTTCAGTCAGAGTGGAAGTCTAAACTCACATCAAAGGACCCACACAGGAGAGAAGCCATTCAAATGCATGGAGTGTGGACAGAGCTTCAGTCAGAGTGGAAGTCTAAAGTCACATCAAAGGACCCACAGAGGAGAGAAGCCATTCAAATGCATGGAGTGTGGACAGAGCTTCAGTCGGAGTGAAAGTCTAAAGTCACATCAAAGGATCCACAGAGGAGAGAAGCCATTCAAATGCATGGAGTGTGGACAGAGCTTCAGTCGGAGTGGAAATCTTAACTTACATCAAAGGACCCACACAGGAGAGAAGCCATTCAAATGCATGGAGTGTGGACAGAGCTTCAGTTGGAGTGGAAATCTTAACTTACATCAAAGGACCCACACAGGAGAGAAGCCATTCAAATGCATGGAGTGTGGACAGAGCTTCAGTCAGAGTGGAAGTCTAAAGTCACATCAAAGGACCCACACAGGAGAGATGCCATTCAAATGCATGGAATGTGGAAAGAGCTTCAGTCGGAGTGGACATCTAAACAGACATCACAGGACCCACACAGGAGAGAAGCCATTCAAATGCATAGAATGTGGAAAGAGCTTCAGTCACAGTGGAAGTCTAAACAGGCATCACAGGACCCACACAGGACAGAAGCCATTCAAATGCATAGAATGTGGAAAGAGCTTCAGTCGGAGTGGACCACTAAGCAGGCATCTCAGGACCCACACAGGAGAGAAGCCATTCAAATGCATGGAGTGTGGAAAGAGCTTCAGTTGTAGTGGAAATCTAAACAGTCATCACAGGACCCACACGGGGGAGAAGCCATTTTCAGCCAGCAGGGCCCAAAATGTCAGCTCCAAAGGTCTGTCGACCATCTCTTCTATTTCTTGAAAAAAACTTAAAACTTTTTAAAAGCCTCTGTTGGGACCAAAGGGAATGTTTTCAATAGTGGGAGCCATCCTGAGAGTCTTACAAAATGGCTCATCAGGCTGCATATCAGGCAAAGCAGGCAGGAATGGGGAGAGAAATGGGGAGATACATCAAAGTGTGGAAAATATTAAGAGGCTGGCAAATCAAGAGCCTGAAAGAGGTTTTAAATTCAAAGCACGTTCAAAACAATGAAAGATGTGTAGAATGCTTGAAAGCAAAGGCCACCAGAGCCTCACATCCTCCATTTACTGAGAGACAATCCAAGAAGGCATTGGATCTTCTATATGCTGATATTTCTGGTCTGATGGATGAAAAGTCAGTAGGAGGTATCTCTTATCTTATGACTATTATAGATGATTTCAGAAGATACACATAAACTTATCTTTTCAGAGAGAAGAGTCAAGTGATTCAGAAATTCAGAGTACTTTAACAGAGTCTCTAACAAATGTGGCTACAAACTGAAGATAACAACACAAAATTTGTCAATGCTAAATTTCATGAATTTTTGAAAGATCATGGCATTGAGCATCAGACTACAAAGGCTTATTCTCCAGAACAAAATGGTGGCAGAGAGAATGAAGAAAGGAGATGGCTGTCACTGTGCTTTTGGAAGCTAATATGTCTGAACGCTCTTGGTCTGAAGCTATCATGACTGTAACATACCTTCCTAACAGATTGCCAATAAAATCCAAGAATGGATTGCATCCAGAATGAAAATGTCAGGCAGCAATATGGAACAACGATTAGAGGCAACCAGAGTCTTTCTGCTGGAGCCGAGTGTGTTTCAGCCAAAGCAACATGTGATCAAACCAAAATGGCTGCATAACTTACTCCTGGACTTTGGGATCACAGAACCCAAACCAGCCGTTCTGATGCAAGATAATAATCAGAGCCGCATCAAGATTTCTGAAAGTGAAAAGCCAGTTAAGAAGAACGTCGACGTCACATTTCACAAAGTGCAAGATATGTGTAAAAGTGGACTTGTCCAACTAGAATCCTGCAACACCAAGTGATGATTGTGGACATCCTCACTAAACCTTTCCCAAAAGATGGTTTCCAGAGGCTAAGTGGGACTGAAGCTCTTCAACGTTGGTCCAGGAGAATGAGAAGGGGTTTGTTGAGACATATTTGGAGGGACCCCTCCTCGCTCTCGTTCTCTCTCTCTCTCTTGGACTTAGCTTTTACTGACCCTCCAAACATTGCAAAAGGCCAGAGATGCGGTCAGTAAGCTGTATAGCTTCAATATCCACCCCTGAGTGAGCTTCACAGTCTCTTTTCTCTCCCTGCTTTATTCATTCCAGTTAGATTAGATTTTACTTTATTGTATAAATGTTTATTAAAGTCATTCTTGTTTGTTTTTAAACTAAAAATTGCAAGTCTGTCATTTTGGAGTTAGTCTTTATTCTTTAGGAAAGCATATTAAAATATAGTCTGATTCACATTTTTTTGCTGCTCTGCTGATGAAAGTCTAACAAGTTAACTTTCATACCTGCATATTTTATTTTTTCTTTGAAAGAGTTAACACCCTGGGAAACTAAAATTGCACCCCAAGAATCATTGGGGAATACTTGCCCATAGCAAAACCATATTTGTCCATAGGGAATCATTGCGGAATATTTGCTTGTACAGAATCATTGGGGAATACTTGCCCATAGAGAAACATTGGGGAATACCTGCCCATAGAGAACTCATACTTGTCCATAGAGAAACATGGGTACTTGCACATAGAGAATAATTGGGGAAGACTTGTCCATAAGGAAATATAGGAGAACACTTGTCTACAGGGGAAACATAGATTCCTTGTCCTATGTTTCCCTATGGGCAAGAGTTCCCCAATGATGGGTTTCCTTGTGAGCAAATGCATGGCTTTGGTCCAGACGATTTGAGGGACCGTATCTCTCTATAGGATCCTGCTGTGAGAGCCCTAAGGTTTAATAATAGTAATAATAATAAATCTTTATTTATATACCGCCCTTCCAATGATCAGGGCGGTGTACACATACAAAAATTAAAACATATACAAAAGTTAAAAACAATCATTCAGAAAACAATCCAACAACCTCGGCCCAAGGGGTAGCGGTATTCCGATCCGAGTCATGATGGGGGAAGAATAGCAGCGGGGGAGAATCAGGGGTAGGCCTGCTCAAATAGATACGTTTTTAACCCCTTCTTAAACTGGATAAGGGAGGCAGCCAGGCGGAGCTCCGTGGGCAATGAGTTCCAGAGGCTCGGGGCAGCGATAGAAAACGCCCTCTTCCTAGTGATTGACAATCTGGCCTCTGGAACTTTAAGTAATAATTGCCCAGAAGATCTAAGTGTGCGGGGCGGATTATGTGAGGAGAGACGGTCCTTCAGGTACTCTGGGCCCAAGCCATTTAGGGCTTTATAGGTAATAACCAGCACTTTGTACTGAGCCCGGAAGCGAATAGGCAGCCAATGGAGATCTTTTAATACCGGTGTTATATGGCTTGTAGGAGAAGGCCTTCTCTGGTATCAGGTTGGTGCCATAGGGCTCTATATTTGAATCCCTGCACTTCCAGGAAAAGACTGCCATCCAGGCAGGGAGGGGGGTCGGGGGGTCAGGGATCAGGTGCCCTCCACAGATTCCTAGAGGTTATCAAGCCGGAGCCCTGTTCATCCGAGGACAGTGCCCTCAAGCAATGCCCACCTGCCCAAAGGCTTAAAGGCCTCCTTCCCTTTAAAAGGAAAAAACTCCACTCCATTCCGAGGAAGGAGTGTGTCCCACTGTCAAACAGCCCTTACTGTCAGCAAGTTCCTCCTAATGTTGAGGTGGAATCTCTTTTCCTGCAGTTTGCATCCATTGTTCCGAGTCCTGTTCTCTGGAGCAGCAGAAAACAAGGTTGTTCTCTCCTCAATATGACATCCCTTCAAATATTTGAACAGGGCTATCATATCACCTCTTAACCTTCTCTTCTCCAGGCTAAACATTCCCAGTTCCCTAAGGCATTCGTCATAGGGCATGGTTTCCAGACCCTTCACCATCTTAGTTGCCCTCCTTTGGACCCGCTCCAGTTTCTCCACATCCTTTTCGAATTGTGGTGCCCAGAACTGGACACAGCGTTATTCCAGGTGGGGCCTGACCAAAGCAGAATAGAGTGGCACTATTACTTCCCTTGATCTAGACACTATACTTCTATTGATGCAGCCTAAAATAGCATTGGCCTTTTTAGCTGCCGCATCGCACTGTTGAGTCATGTTCAACTTGTGGTCTACTTAGACTCCTAGATCCCTTTCACATGTTGTTTCATTCAGCCAGGTGTCCCCCATTTTATTTCTGTGCATTTCATTTTTCTGCCCTAAGTGCAGAACCTTACATTTCTCCGTGTTAAATTTCATTTTGTTAGCTTTGGCCCAGCTTTCTAGTCTATTCAGGTCATTTTGAATTTTGATCCTGTCCTCTGGGGTATTGGCTACTCCTAATTTGGTGCTGTCTCCAAACTCTGCCCCCAATACTGGCATCCAAGTCATTGATAAAGATGTTGAATAGCAAACTGAGTGCAGACAGAACCCTGTGGGACCCCACTGGTCACTTCTCTCCAGGATGAAAAGGAGCCATTGTTGAGCACCCTTTGAGTTCGGCCAGTCAACCAATTACAAATCCATGTAACAGTTAACTCGTCTAGCCCTCATTTTACAAGCTTGTTTGCAGTGGAGCACACTCCCTCGGAGTGTAGTGGAGTCTCCGTCCTTGGAGGTTTTTAAAGAGAGGCTGGATGGCCATCTGTCAGGGATGCTTTGATTGGGAGTTCCTGCATGGCAGGGGGTTGGACTGGATGGCCCTTCTGGTCTCTTCCAACTCTGTGATTCTATGATTCTATGCAAGAATGGCTTTGCAAGATTGTTTGCAAGAATGTTTGTTTTGCAAGCTTGTTTGCAAGAACTCAACCAAAATCTCAGAATGTTTTCTGTTATGAAACAACCCTTACTTTCAGAAAGATCATTCCTCCTAATTTCGAGCTGGAATAATCTCTTTCCCTGTAGCTTGAATCCATTGCCCCATTGTGTCCTATGCTGTGCAGCTTCGGAACAAAAGCATTCTCCATTCTCAATATAACATCCCTTCAAGTTTTTCAACATGGATATCATATCTCCTCTTAACCTTCTCTTACTGTCATGAAGTTCCTCCAAACGTTGTGTCCTGCATGGGACAATAGATGACACTGTAGTCCCTATCCCAAAAATGGCACTTTGAAAGTGAATTCCTGCATGAAACAACTTGTCAGAATAGATAACCTTCATTCCTTATCCCAAAAAGGGCACTTTGAAAGTGAATTCCTGCATGAAAACTTGTCAGAATAGATAAACCTTCATTCCTTATCCCAAAAAGGGCACTTTGAAAGTGTATTCCTGCATGGCACAACTTGTCAGAATAGATGACGACAGCAAAGCAACCCCTCCATTTCCTTCCCCGCACCAACTGAAGACATGTGACAACGAAAGTATCAAGAAAATAATATTTTTATTATGTACAAGACAGACACAACAGGTAGGTATGAAATCCAAAAATTAAGAGGGACATTGGCTGTTCGTATATGACCAAGGCCGGGCGGGGACTCAAAACCAAAGTACAACCGTTACCTGTTCCGGCACAGGTATCGGTGGGGGTGGGGGGCACAATACAAACACACGGAGACTCACGGAGACATCAGCTCACACTCACACACACGTGAACAGGGATAGGCGAAAACCAAGGTACACCTGTTACCTGTTTCCGCACAGGTAGCGGGGGGAGGGGAGGGCAGGAAAAAACCACAAACAAACAAACAAAAATTGACATCCAAGAACTTTTGCAATTGTTTCAGAGAAACAAGTCTTGCCAGACAAATCTGATCTCTTTTTTTGATAAAATTACCAGTTTGGTAGATGAGGGGAATGCTGTGGATATAGTATATCTTGATTTCAGTAAGGCCTTTGACAAGGTTCCCCATGACATTCTTGCAAACAAGCTTGCAAAATGTGGACTAGACAAGGTAACCGTTACATGGATTTGTAATTGGTTGACTGACCAAACTCAAAGAGTGCTCAACAATGGTTCCTTTTCATCCTGGACAGAAGTGACCAGTGGGGTCCCACAGGGTTCTGTCCTGGGCCCAGTCCTATTCAACATCTTTATTAATGACTTGGATGACAGAATTGGGGGCATACTTATCAAATTTGCAGATGACACCAAATTAGGAGGAGTAGCCAATACTCCAGAAGATAGGATTGACATTCAGAATGACCTGAATAGACTAGAAAGCTGGGCCAACGCTAACAAAATGAAATTCAACACGGAGAAATCTAAGGTTCTGCACTTAGGGCAGAAAAATGAAATGCACAGAAATAAAATGGGGGACACCTGGCTGAATGAGACCACATGTGAAAGGGATCTAGGAGTCCAAGTAGACCAACAAGTTGAACACGAGTCAACAGTGCGATGCGGCAGCTAAAAAGGCCAATGCTATTTTTGGCTGCATCAATAGAAGTATAGTGTCTAGATCAAAGGAAGTAATAGTGCCACTCTATTCTGCTTTGGTCAGGCCCCACCTGGAATAATGCTGTGTCCAGTTCTGGGCACCACAATTCAAAAAGGATGTGGAGAAACTGGAGCGGGTCCAAAGGAGGGCAACTAAGATGGTGAAGGGTCTGGAAACCATGCCCTATGAGGACCGCCTTAGGGAACTGGGGATGTTTAGCCTGGAGAAGAGAAGGTTAAGAGGTGATATGATAGCCCTGTTTAAATATTTGAAAGGATGTCATATTGAGGAGGGAGCAAGCTTGTTTTCTGCTGCTCCAGAGAACAGGACCCGGAACAATGGATGCAAGCTCCAGGAAAAGAGATTCCACCTCAACATTAGGAGGAACTTCCTGACAGTAAGGGCTGTTTGACAGTGGAACACACTCCCTCAATGGAGATTTTGGTGGAGTCTCCATCCTTGGAGGTCTTTAAGCAGAGGCTGGATGGCCATCTGTGGGGGATGCTTTGATTTGGAGTTCCTGCACGGCAGGGGGTTGGACTGGATCAGGGCCCTTGTGGTCTCTTCCAACTCTATGATTCTATGATTCTATGCACTATTGAACACTCACACGCCCACACACACACCCTCTTGTACATACATTAACTGTACACAAACAGAAAAGAGATAGAAATAATGTCTTTGTCGCCGCACAAACAAAGGAGAGGGCCACAGGTATCCCATATCCAGCTGCAGCTAATTCCCATTTCCCGGTTCAACTTGGCGTGGTGAGGAACGTGATACACGAAAGTGGTCGATCCACATCAATGCCGGTCAAGTCCAGTCTCCACTGCCAATAAACGCTGCTCCATCAAGTCCTGCCGTTCCAGCACTGCCAAGGAAAAAAAGGAACATACTCAGACATTTTGCCTGTCGTGCGTTGTGCATCTTGTAAGGCATTGCTGTCTGAGAATAAGCAGCTTTCTTGGTGGCTTACTTTCATGCTGCTGGGTGCACATGGGCTCCATCTCCGACTCCATGTTAAGGAGACGCTGCTCTAGCTGCCCGTTCCCTTCGCCAAGCGCAACGGCAGGGAGTGGTGCAGGCAAGTCCCTCGGTGGGTGTGCAACTGGTGGAGCGTCTTCAGGTTCGCGTCCTGCAGTGATGAAAAGCCACAATTAGTGGTGTGCCATGCAAATGTAACAGTACTTACTAGAGTACATATACGCATGGTTTTCATAGGACTACTGTTTCTGAGAAGGGATTATCCAAACATAGCACCTCAGTGTTTTCTTGCGTGCTACTGCTCGGCAAGCACAATATGGAAGCACCTGTTCATTATTTTTAGCACTGACGTATGTATCTCTTATTCTGTTCTCCCCCCCACCATCTAATGAACATGGCCCTTTGGCATGCACACCTTAGCGCCACTTATCCCCAAGGGGAACATATTGCAACATGTACCTAAGCTTCTACGTACCATGCGCACCTGCAGCATGTTCCTGTGGGGTGGCATCATCCCATCTATGGACGGGGTCACGCCCACACTGAGCTGCAAAAACACATATATATCACGTGATAAGTATAACATCCTCTCTGTAGGTGCACATATAGTCTGGTTACAGCGGTATGAAACTCACCCACTGTGGCTCGTGGCTCCACCGGCAGCATCCCAGCGAGCATCCACAAGTGCCGCATTATAGTAAATGTGTCAGAGCGTGACCCCCTGGACTGGCACCATGCTCCCTCATAGCATGGTAGAATGCTGTGCGAAGCACCTTCACTTTTGATGCCACCTGGTCCACAGAACGACTGAAGCCTTGCCTGCGCAGCCTCTGGGCCAGCCTGGCATAGATTTCCCTGTCAGGAAGGGAGGTGCTGCTCATGATCACTTCCAAGTCCCTTTCGCTTTCAAGGAGCTGAAACAGACATTCAAGCTCCTGGGGCCCCCATAAGAACCATCCCCTGGGCATGATTCTAGGCTCCTGGTGGCCTTCCAAAAAGCAAGGCCAAGAAAAATAAGTCCCAGGAAAAGTTTGGGTTACCACACTTTTTGGCCAGCAGATGATGCTAGAACGTGATTTGCCTAAAAAATTTCACAATGAGCATGCGCAAGAACGAACCTCTGGAGAAGAGTCACCATTTTTCACGTGGCGACCAAGGGAAAAACACTAATTTTGTGTAATTGCAAGTTTCCATTCTACTGGGACCTCATAAAGGTTTATCAAGATCACAACGGAGAACAGTACTTTTGAATAATAGCACTGCAATTTCTGCTTGTTGGCCTACCGCGCGCCTTGGCTACAATAAGCAAAAGTGAAGACCCCTTTTTTGGAGGGTAATACTGGGATCTCCGCAAAAGGTTTAGTGTTATTCCTTTACCGTGTCTGTGTATCGGTATCCGTTTTGTGCGATTCAGTCTATTACAGAAGTAAGACTGGTTTAACGTGATTTCGCAATATGATAGATCCTTGTGCCGGGAAGGTTGGGGTGTTGGGCTATGGGATAGGATAGGATAGGAATGTATAGTTTTCAAAAATCAAGTATGGCACGGGCACAGAGAATTTTGCTTGTTTCTGGGTGCTTTGGTTATTTCTTTGGTTCCTGTTTATTCTCCTGGTGGAACAGGCCGCAGTGGGATTGTGCGGTTTCCCAAGGAATAAGGCAAGTAGCAACACAACAATAATGGCTTGTTATATGTTACCCAGAGGAACTCCCAGAAGGCATTGGAATGCTCTCTTCACATGTATGACATGACACATATAAAATATAGAAGAAAAGAATCATAGAACCATTGCATCTCAGAGTTGGAAGAGACTGCAAGGGCCATCCAGTCCAACCACCTGCCATGCAGGAACTCCCATTCAAACTCGCCCTCCTTGGGACATGCTCCAGTTTCTCCACAATTTTTTTAATTGTAGTGCCCAGAACTGGACACAGTATTGGGTGGGGTCTGACCAAAGGGGAATAGCATGGCACTATTACTTCCCTTGATCAAGGCACTATACTGATCTAGACACTATACTTCTATTGATGCAGCCTCAAATTGCACCTTGGGACACATCTTGCTGCTGCACTGAAGACGTTTTGTTGGCAGGTAAGGCAAAAAGAGGGTTAACTTATACGAGGAGGTTTACCAGACATATCTTTAAGACTTCCTATTATTCTCAATCCATCAGGAGGCCCTTGGAGCGTAAATAGGGAATTCCTCTTTCAAGGAAGCCCTTTAGAGAGGGGGAACCAGGGGTCATCTATGCTGACCCGTCGTGCCACGCAGGAACTCTCTTTCTAGAAACCCATTTAGGAAAGGGAGCCCAGGGATCGTCAATGCAGAACCGTTGTGCCACGCAGGAACTCTCTTTCACAGAACACCTTTAGGATTGGGAGCCCAGGGGTCATCTATGATGATCTGTTGTGCCATGCAGGAACTCTCTTACAATGAACCCATTTAGGGAGGAGGAGCCAGGGGTCTTCAATGCTGACACATTGTGCCACGCAAAGTCCTACCCAGCCACTGCCTCAACTCCGCCATCAGACTTACAACCTAAAAAGACATGGCACAAAAGAAGAAGGGAATTTTGGTGTGGAAGGGGTCAGGTCTCTCCCTCGGAGGCCTGGACCAAGTCAGAAGGCATGGAGGGAGGGCTCTTCTTCTTCTCCTGATGGAGCTGGGCCTGCCTCTCATTCCCTTACAGCCTCCTCTTTGGCATTTCTATCTAGACCCCTCTCCTCTTGTCCATTTTGGGTACTTCTATAGCATTGGTATACACTCCTTTGCTGCGACTGGGGCTGCCATTTCAGGAGACTCCTATTATGCAGATTCTTGCCTACGTATTGATTAATTACATTTCTCCTTCATAGGTAGACTGCAGCAGGAACAGCTTCATGAAAGGTAAACTGAATAAGGGAAAAATAACTTTATCTTGTTCATGGATATTTCAAAAGTTAGCAAACCTACAGATTCTAAATGGAAGCAGGGCAGGGGGTATGCTTTAGAGCACCAGGAAGTGTTTTCCCTCTTGGACGTATGGGGCAAAAGCCACATTCAGAAACATCTCAACACAAACCACTGAAATATTGAGATCTACCCATTTCCAAGAACAACATTATGGCTGAAAACGGCACAACAAAACCATCACCATCTGCAGTGCCACAACACAAGCTGTGAGGAATTAATTAATCACTTGAGCCTATTGCATTACTGGGAGCAATTGCTGGGAGAAGCCAGACCTCTTAAGCTACACAAGGCTTGGAGAGGTTTCATTTCCTGTAACAGAGGAGGAGGAGGAGGAGGAGGAGGAGGAGGAGGAGGAGGAGGCTCTAGTCCATGTACTTGGGTGAGATCTAATCTAATTTACACTTGGACCTATTGCATTACTGGGAGCCATTGCTGGGAGAAGCCAGATTTTGATTTTTCTCATCTAGTCAAGGAGGTTTTTAGACAATAGAAGAGAAGCTGCCTGAAGCATCAGAGGAAGTGAGTCAGAGACTTGCCTCTGGAGGGAGCTAGTAGCCAGGAGCTCTCTACATACCTTTAGGCCCTGGGACTTGAACTCAGTGACAGAGCTTGGGGACAAAGGCCAAGTCTAGCAAGGGAAGCCCACAGTCTTGTTTCAGTGCCTCCTTAAGACTTCTCAGTATGGACACTGAAGGCCCTGCAGCAGTCACCTGCAACACCTGTGGGATGTTTGTCTTCTTGCCTACAGATGTGGGGAACTACACCTGCCACAAGTGCAAGTTGGTAGCCCCCTTGGAAGAGAAAGTACAGCAGCTAGAGGAGCAGGTATCTGCACTCCAGCATCATAGAGAGCAGGAGATTCTCCTGAACAGAACAGACCAGAATATCTTGGGTGGGAAACAGACAGAGGAAGTTGCTGGGGTGGAGGAGGTCACTCCACATAAAACAGAGGTAGATGCTTGGAGGAAGGTCACACACAGAAGTAAGGAAACCAGGGAACGTTCTGTGAGCAGCTTGCAGCTACAGAATCGCTTTGAATCTCTCTCTGTTGTCAGAGATGATGAGGAAAAGCAGCAGGGACAGATGTCAGGGACAGAGCAGGGCAGCCTGAGAGTATCACGAAAGGGAACAGACACTGCTAAGCCTCGGAGGAGGCGCGTGGTCGTGGTGGGGGACTCCTTGCTGAGGGGTACAGAAGCAGTGGTTTGTGGGCCTGACAAGATGTCCCGGGAGGTGTGTTGTCTTCCAGGTGCAAAGATCCGTGATGTGACAGAGAGGCTGACAAGACTGGTCAAACCTACTGACAAATACCCCTTCCTTTTGATCCACGTGGGAACGAATGTCACAGCAAGACACGGCCTTCAGAATATCAGAAGGGATTATGAGGCTCTCGGAAAGAAGCTAAAAGAAATGGATGCACAGATTGTCATCTCGTCTCTTCTGCCAGTCGAAGGGCATGGTCCAGGAAGAGAAAGAAAAATTGCAGATGTCAACAACTGGCTCCGCAGATGGTGTCGTCGAGAACAATTTGGATTCTTAGATCATGGGCTGCGGTTCCATGAAGAGGGACTTCTGGCAAGGGATGGACTGCATCTCACACCAGTTGGAAGAAATGTTTTTGCCAACAGTCTGAAGAATCTGATCAGGAGGACTTTAAACTGAGTTATGTGGGGAAGGGAGACAGCATTTTGGAAGGCAAAAGGGCTGGAATAAATACTGAAACTGACATAGAGGGAACAAGGCAAACAGTGCAAGGACCCAACAGTAGGGGGCAAAAAACTGCACAGACATCAAGCAAAGGGGACACATGGTCTTTGATGTCTGTACACTAATGCACAAAGCATGGGAAATAAGCAAGAGGAACTTGAAATCCTAGCACAACAGGGGAAATATGATATAATAGGCATCACTGAAACCTGGTGGGATGAGTCTCACGATTGGAATGTAGAAATAGAGGGATATAACCTTTTAAAGAGAAACAGGCCAAACAGGAAAGGAGGAGGAATAGCATTATATGTCAGGGATATTTACACCAGTGAAGAGATCCAGGAAGTCAATACTGGAAGTCAGGTGGAGACCATCTGGATAAAAATTAAAGGAGAGGGAAATAACAGGGATGTTACTGTGGGAGTCTACTACAGACCCCCAACTCAGGCAGAGGAATTGGATGATGCCTTTCTAGAAGAGATGACCACACACTCAGAAAGGAGAGATGTAGTAGTGATGGGGGACTTCAACTATCCGGATATTTGCTGGAAGTCAAACTCAGCCAAATCCTCAAGGTTGAGCAAATTCCTCACTTGCCTCGAATATAATTTCATTGGCCAAAAGGTGGAAGAGGCAACAAGGGGATCAGCTATTTTAGATCTGATCTTAACCAACAGGGAAGACCTGGTTGATGGGATGCAAGTGGTGGGATCCTTAGGTGGAAGTGACCATGTTCTCCTGGAGTTTGTTATACAGTGGAAGGGAGAAGCTAGGCATAGTCAGACACGTACTCTAGACTTTAGGAGAGCTGATTTCAATAAACTTAGAGAAATACTGGGGGTGATCCCATGGTCAGGAAAACTAAAAGAGAAGGGAGTTCAAGACGGATGGCAGTTCCTCAAAAAGGAGATACTGAAGGCGCAATTTCAAACAGTTCCAATGAGGAAGAAAAATGGAAGATGTCTCAAGAAGCCAGGATGGATGACTAAGGAACTTTCAACTGAGCTAAGTTTTAAACGGAACATGTATAAAAAATGGAAAAATGGGGAAATCACGAAAGAGGAATTCAAACAAATAGCCAGCACATGTAGGGGTAAAGTCAGAAAAGCTAAAGCGCAGAATGAACTCAGGCTTGCTAGAGAGGTTAAGAACAATAAAAAGGGCTTTTTTGGATATGTCCGCAGCAAAAGGAAGAAGAAGGAAACGGTAGGGCCACTGCGTGCAGAAGATGGCAAAATGCTAACAGGGGACAGAGAAAAGGCAGAATTACTCAACACCTTCTTTGCTTCAGTCTTCTCAGAAAAGGCAAAGGATAATGGGGAAGAAGACAGAATAGGGGAATTTCAGCACAGAATAAGTAAAGAGATAGTACAGGAATATCTGGTTAACCTAAATGAATATAAGTCTCCAGGACCAGATGAACAACATCCAAGGGTATTAAAAGAACTGGCAAATGTGATATCAGAGCCATTGGCAATAATCTTTGAGAAATCCTGGAGAACAGGAGAAGTCCCAGCAGACTGGAGGAGGGCAAACGTTGTCCCCATCTTCAAAAAGGGGAAAAAAGAGGATCCCAACAATTATCGTCCAGTTAGTCTGACATCAATTCCAGGAAAGATTCTAGAGCAGATCATTAAGCAGAGAGTCTGTGAACATTTAGAAGCCAATGCCATAATCACAAAAAGTCAACATGGGTTTCAGAGAAACAAGGCCTGCCAGACAAATCTGATCTCTTTTTTTGATAAAATTACCAGTTTGGTAGATGAAGGGAATGCTGTGGATATAGTATATCTTGATTTCAGTAAGGCCTTTGACAAGGTTCCCCATGACATTCTTGCAAACAAGCTTGCAAAATGTGGGATAGACAAGGTAACCGTTACATGGATTTGTAACTGGTTGACTGACCAAACTCAAAGAGTGCTCAACAATGGCTCCTTTTCATCCTGGAGAGAAGTGACCAGTGGGGTCCCACAGGGCTCTGTCCTGGGCCCAGTGCTATTCAATATCTTTATTAATGACTTGGATGACAGAATTGGAGGCATACTTATCAAATTTCCAGATGACACCAAATTAGGAGGAGTAGCCAATACCCCAGAGGACAGGATCAAAATTCAAAATGACCTGAATAGACTAGAAAGTTGGGCCAAGGCTAACAAAATGAAATTCAATGCGGAGAAATGTAAGGTTCTGCACTTAGGGAGGAAAAATGAAATGCACAAATATAAAATGGGGGACACCTGGCTGAATGAGACCACATGTGAAAGGGATCTAGGAGTCCAAGTAGACCATAAATTGAACATGAGTCAACAGTGCAATGCAGCAGCTAAAAAGGCCAATGCAATTCTAGGCTGTATCAATAGAAGTATAACGTCTAGATCAAGGGAAGTAATAGTGCTGCTCTATTCTGCTTTGGTCAAAGGAGGGCAACTAAGATGGTGAAGGGCCTGGAAACCATGCCCTATGAGGAACGACTTAGAAAGCTGGGGATGTTTAGCCTGGAGAAGAGAAGGTTAAGAGGTGATATGATAGCCCTGTTTAAATATTTGAAGGGATGTCACATTGAGGAGGGAGCAAGCTTGTTTTGTTCTGCTCCAGAGAAAGGGACACGGAACAATGGATACAAATTGCAGGAAAATTCCACCTCAACATTAGGAGGAACTTCCTGAGAGTAAGGGCTGTTCGACAGTGGAACACACTCCCTCGGAGTGTAGTGGAGTCACACTGTTGACTCATGTTAAGCTTATGGTCTACTTGGACTCCTAGATCCCTTTCACATGTGGTCTCATTCAGCCAGGTGTTCCCCATTTTATATTTGTTAGCATTGGCCCAACTTTCTAGTCTATTCAGGTCATTTTGAATTTTGATCCTGTCCTCTGGGGTATTAGCTACTCCTCCTAGTTTAGTGTCATCAGCAAATTTGATAAGTATGCGCCCAATTCTGTCATCCAAGTCATTAATGAAGATATTGAATAGCACTGGGTCCAGGACAGAGCCCTGTGGGACCCTACTGGTCACTTCTCTCCAGGATGAAAAGGAGCCATTGTTGAGCACCCTTTGAGTTCGGCCAGTCAACCAGTTACAAATCCATGTAACAGTTAACTTGTCTATCCCACATTTTGCAAGCTTGTTTGCAAGAATATCATGGGGAACCTTGTCAAAGGCCTTACTGAAATCAAGATATACTACATCCACAGCATTCCCTTCATCTACCAAGCTGGTAATATTATCAAAAAAAGAGATCAGATTTGTCTGGCAGGACTTGTTGCTCTGAAACCCATGTTGGCTTTTTGTGATTATGGCATTGGCTTCTAAATGTTCGCAGACTCTCTGCTTAATGATCTGCTCTAGAATCTTTCCTGGAATTGATGTCAGATTAACTGGACGATAATTGTTGGGATCCTCTTTTTTCCCCTTTTTGAAGATGGGGACAACGTTTGCCCTCCTCCAGTCTGCTGGGACGTCTCCTGTTCTCCAGGAGTTCTCAAAGATTATTGCCAATGGCTCCGATATTACATTTGCCAGTTCTTTTAATACTCTAGGATGTAGGTCATCTGGTCCTGGAGATTTATATTCATTTAGGTTAGCCAGGTATTCCTGTACTATCTCTTTACTTATTCTGTGCTGAAATTCCCCTATTCTGTCTTCTGCTCCATTATCCTTCGGTTGAGCACCCTTTGCTCTTTCTGAGAAGACTGAAGCAAAGAAGGTGTTGAGTAATTCTGCCTTTTCTCTATCTCCTGTTAGCATTTTGCCATCTTCTGCACGCAGTGGCCCAACCGTTTCCTTCTTCTTCCTTTTGCTGCGGACATATCCAAAAAAGCCCTTTTTATTGTTCTTAATCTCTCTAGCCAGCCTGAGTTCATTCTGCGCTTTAGCTTTTTTGACTTTACCCCTACATGTGCTGGGTATTTGTTTGAATTCCTGTTTGGTGATTTCCTCATTTTTCCATTTTCCTATACATGTTCCATTTAAAACTTAGCTCAGTTGTAAGTTCCTTAGTCATCCATACCGGTTTCTTGAGACATCCTATTTTTCTTCCTCATTGGAACTGTTTGAAATTGCACCTTCAGTATCTCCTTTTTGAGAAACTCCCATCCGTCTTGAACTCCCTTCTCTTTTAGTATTCCTGACCATGGGATCACCCCCAGTATTTCTCTAAGTTTATTGAAATCAGCTCTCCTAAAGTCTAGAGTGTGTGTCTGACTATGCCTAGCTTCTCCCTTCCACTGTATTACAAACTCCAGGAGAACATGGTCACTTCCACCTAAGGATCCCACCACTTGCACCCCATCAACTAGGTCTTCCCTGTTGGTTAAGATAAGATCTAAAATGGCTGATCCCCTTGTTGCCTCTTCCACCTTTTCCACTAGCAGAATCCCCAAACTGTCCCTGGTCTTCAGGCTTAGGTACAGCACTCGATGTGGGCTGTTTTGCAGACTGGCTTTCTCATCAAAGTCAAAGTGGTCTTCTGGACTATGGCCACCCCCCCCCCCCCCCACTTTCCCTTATCTGCTCACTATCCATGTAACCGGTCTGGAGAGCCTTCGCCCACGTGGCAGCACTGGCATCTCCCAGCCAAGTCTCGGTGAAGCATGCCAGGTCAGCCTGTTCGTCCACCAGAAGGTTGTGGATAATATCGGTCTTACCTTTGGCCGACCTGACATTGCAGAGGAGCAGATTAAGGGATTGTGGTATGGTTGGTACGCTCTCCACCTTATCCTGGGAAACAGAGTGGACTAAAGAAGGGATAGATAGGCATCGATCCCTTCTTCTTTTGCAACATTTCTCCACTGTTACCGCCATACCTTTCCTGCGCCCACACTACCTCAATATTTGTCCCTTGGCTGTACCGGGCTCCATTGTCAGCAAGATGTTGAGAGAGGTCCAGTTAGACCACTAAGCAAAAAGGAAAAGCAGAGAAAGTCTACAAAAATCAATCCTGATCCCATAATAAAAGGCATAGGGGATTATGATGAAGAGTCCTCAATTTTTGAGCCCCGTGCTGGCTCCACCTCGTGGCCTCGCTCTCCTCTCGGTGGTATGGGGAGAGTGCCGGAGTCCCTGCGACCTGGAAAGAGTCGCTGCTGCCGCCGCTGGCCAGGACACTGCTGTGCGGGGAGGTTCTTCTGGGGGCTTTTGAGCCCTTTGCTGGCTCCGCCTCATGGCCTCGATCTCCTCCCGGTGGCCTGGGGAGGGTGCAGGAGTCCCTATGGCTATTCTGGCCTCAGATGGCAATGGAGGTGAGAAGAGGAGCTTGGCATCCTTGCTGCTCTCAGGAAGGATTCCTGCCCGGTCTTCTCAGGGATAAGGTAGGTGGGCGTCTCAAGTCCTTTTAAGGCCCGGAAAGCTGGTAAAGGAGTGAAAATGGAATGGAAAGCTGGTAAGGGAGTGATAAAACTGTAATGGAACATGGGTAACACTCTGCTCTCCGAGTACAAGTGGAGCACAATCTGGGGAACAACAGCACACTGCAGTATTAAACTGTGAAATGCCCCCTTGGTATTCAGGAGAGTTGGGTTGCAGGGCCTTGCATGCATTCCTAACCCAATGAAGCTCAGGTCACACATTTAAAATCCAGGCACAGTAAAAAGGAGTCCATTGCAGTTAGCAGAGGTTACCTCTCTTTACAGAAGGCAGGTTTTAAGCCTGCACACTGAGTTCTGTGGTAAATAATAAGGATCCGAAAGCACCTCCGCAACAGACAGAAGAAGGGGGTCGATGGCATGGCCTCAAGCCCAATTTCTCAAATGCATAACACAAAATGCCATCAAGCCATGATCCAGGTGGATGGCAAGGCCTTCACCTTATAATGCAATTATTCACAGTAGTTTAATGTGTAAAACTTCTAACCGCCTTCAACCTCGACTGCAGGCCGAGATGGATTTGGAAGCCACCCATTTGATTGTTATAAACACAAGGGAGGAGACGGGGTTTTGATGGGATGGAGAGGAGGCCGGTTGTCTCCAGGTAACAGTTATCCTAAGCCACACTGTAGGAGGGAGGGCCCTCTCATGAGCTTAATTTTTTCTTTTTCTTTTGCTAAATAGGAAGGCATCCCTTCCCATTAAATTGGGAAACGGAGGGGGGCCAGCATCCAAACATCCCAACTGCCATGCTGGAAATCCACTTCTCCACCTCCCCAGCTGCAAAGAGGGTTCCTAGGGTCATCCAGAGAGACCCCCACTTGCCAGGCAGGAAATCCACTTCCCCGCTGCCCAAGTTGTGATGCTTGTCCCATAGGTCTCCCGAACAGACCTCCAACTGCCATACGTGCATGAACTCCACTTCTATTTAGAACTATTCTAGTATATTCTATTTAGGACCCAAGGGGTATTTATTCTGACCCGTTATGCCATGCAGGAAATCTCTTTCCCCTTCACCATTTTTTTGCCCCTCATTTTTTGAGCAAAGACCTTGTAGATGTTCACCAACAGATAGGTTAGGGTTAAAACAAGCCATCTGTCTGGAAATAAGAAGCACTCTGAGACCAGTGCATCTTGTCCTAAGTAAGAGACCTTATCCTCAGGCCACGGACTAGAGGATCCTACGCATTTGAGGCTGAATATCTCAAAAGCTTCAGCTAATGAAGAAGCAGGACCCCTGGGTCATCCAAATAGTCCCACTCTGCCATGCTGGGACGCTTCCTTTCCAGGCCTAAATGGGAACTTATGCTCACCATGATGCCAGCCATGCCGGTAAGTTATCTCCCCCCCCATACTGTAGTAGACAGTTTTATATCAATATTTAGTTAAACTTATGCAGAGTGAACTAAAATGGCTGCTAAACCAAAGTTTAGAACACTGTTTTCTGAGAGAATCGAAAATTCCAAGCTGGCATGTAAAATAGGGTCAAGTGAAGGTCTCCAAGAATCATCATCATCATCATCATCATCATCATCTTTATTTCTAGCCCGCTCCTCTGTGAGTACAATCGGAGCGGGGTACAACAAGATTAAGACATACAAATTAAAACACTTCATTGACCCATTCCCAGCCACCCACCCCTTAAAAAGAAATTAAATTAGCAATAATTTAAAATCAACAACATTAAAAGCATGATTCATCCTCCATAGTTCTTACATTGAGGAGAAAATAGCACCAGGCAAGGAGTCAAATTCAATTTATGGGTCCCATTCGGAGCTGGGATCTAAGAGGTGTCAGGGAAGGCCTGCCGGAAGAGATGCGTCTTCAGAGCTTTTTTAAAGCAGTTAAGAGATGTTATAAGGCGCATCTCATCCGGCAGACCATTCCAAAGTTTGGGAGCGGTCGCGGAAAAAGTCCTCTGGGAGGTTTGCGACAGCCTAGTTCTCACAGGCTGTAGCAGGTTCCTCCCAGAGGATCGGAGTGTGCGGGGGGGTTCATACGGGGAGAGGCAGTCCCTGAGATAAGGTGGACCCAAGCCATGCAGGGCTTTAAAGGTTAAAACCAACACCTTGTACTGCGCCCGGAAACTAATCGGCAGCCAGTGGAGAGCCTTGAGCACCGGTGTTATGTGCTCTCTCCTTGATGTTCCAGTTACAAGCCTGGCTGCCATATTTTGCACCAGTTGAAGTTTCTGGGTTAAGCACAAGGGTAGCCCCATGTAGAGCGCATTACAGAAGTCCAGGCGTGAGGTTACCAGAGCATGTACCACAGTTTCCAGGTCCCTCATGTCCAGGAAAGGGCGCAGCTGGCGTATCAGCCGAAGCTGATAACAGGCACTCCTGACCGTCGCATTCACCTGACAAGTCATGTGGAGTGACGAATCTAAGAGTACCCCCAGACTGCGAACACAGTCCTTAGAGGAGAGTGTGACTCCGTCCAGGACTGGAGACTGTATTCCCAAGCCTGGTTTCAGGCCTGTGACTGTTAGTACCTCCGTTTTGTCTGGATTCAGTTTCAATTTGTTTTCGCTCATCCAATCCATTACCGCCACAAGACAGTCATTAAGAGGAGAGACGCCATCTGAAGTCTGTGCTGACGATCTGGACATGGAGAGGTATATCTGAGTGTCATCAGCGTACTGAAGACACTGAGCTCCATGCCTCCGAATGATCTCACCCAGCGGCTTCATGTAGACATTAAATAGCATTGGGGACAGGATGGCGCCCTGAGGGACGCCACAATTAAGCTCAATCTTGGAAGAGCAACTGTCCCTGAGCCTCACCCTTTGGGATCTGCCAGAGAGGAAGGACCGGAACCACTGAAGAGCGGTGCCCCCGATCCCTGCCTCCCTCAGCCGATCCAAAAGGATGGAGTGATCTATAGTGTCAAAAGCCGTGGAGAGATCCAAGAGCACCAACAGGGTCACACTACCCCTGTCAATGCTCAAGCGGAGGTCATCATCCAGTGCAACCATGGCGGTCTCAACTCCATGTCCTGCCCTGAAGCCGGTTTGAAATGAATTGAGATAATCAGTTTCATCCAAGACAGCTTGGAGTTGGGGAGCGACTGCTCTCTCGATCACCTTGCTCAGAAATGGGAGCAAGGACACTGGTCTGTAGTTGTTCCTGTCCAGAGGATCAAGGGAAGGCTTCTTCAGGAGAGGCTTGACAGCCGCCTCCTTCAGACACGATGGGACCATGCCCTCCCTGAGGGATGCATTGATCACATCCCGAAGGAATGTTCTCAATGAATCCCCTCCCTGGACGACCAGCCAAGATGGACATGGATCGAGGGAGCATGTCATCTTCCGGGTACTGCCAAGGAGCTTGTCCACGTCATTGGTACTCACCGATTGAAACTCATCCAGTAAACTGACAGCAACGGAGTTGCTGGACACCTCGCCAATGGATTCTGACAAAACATTGGCGTCCAAGTCGTCTCTTATCCGAGAGATTTTATCTGCAAAGTAGGTGTTAAACGCGTCACAGCAGGCCATCGTCGGGTCAAGTAGGGGGTTCGGCGCAGGAGGAACCTGCGTCAGTTCCCCCACCACCCTGAACAGCTCTGCTGAACAGGACTCTGCAGAGGCAATGCGTGCAGAGTAGAAGAGTCTCCGTGCTGCACGCAAAGCCTCCCGATAGGCGCGAAGATGCTGTCTATGGCGAGTTCTGTCGGACATGAGGCGAGTTTTCCGCCACTTGCGCTCTAGTCGTCATCCAACTCGCTTCATCTCTCTGAGTTCGTCTGTGAACCGGGGTTTACGATTGGGAGCGGGTTGGAGAGGACGCTCGGGGGCGATCGCGTCAATAGCCTTGGGAAGATCGGTGTTCCAAGTATTCACCAAGGTTTCGACTGGATCACCGGCGTTATCAACCATTAATCCCTCTAAGGCCTTCTGGAAACCAATTGGATCCATTAGCCTTCGAGGGCGGACCATTCTAATGGGTCCACCACCCCCGGGGGGACGGAAAGTGGCTTTCAGTTCCATCTTGATCAGGAAGTGATCCGTCCATGACAGTGCGGAGGTTTTGGTTATCTCCTCCCACGGATGCTCCTGTTCCGTACTAAAAATCCCATCGAGTGTATGACCCGCGCAGTGGGTAGGCCCGTTGATCAATTGGGATAGGTTCATGGCTGTCATGGATTCCATGAACTCCCGAGCTGCTCCAAATAGATCAGAAGGGCTGGTCTCCAGAGGGATGTTGAAGTCACCCAAGACCAAAAGCCTGGGGGACTCCAACAGCAACTCAGAGACCAGCTGAGTCAGCTCAGTCAGGGAGTCTGTTAGGCAACGGGGTGGCCGGTAAACCAACAGAACAAGAAAGGCTGAACAAACGAGAAAACAAGAAAATGTTTAGGTACAAGATGCCCTGGTACCCTAAGCAGAGGCGTCACAATGAACTCAAAACATAAACATCAGATAAGTAGAGTTGCAACTGTGTAATTGTGTGCAAAGGCTACAGGGAAAAGTAACTTTTGTAAGGTGGCCTGATGAGTCATTTTAACTATTCATGCGTTCGTTTGCCTGATTGCTTGAGATTCATTTGTTTAGAGTTAAGATTGGCCAATAGAAAGCATTTTTGGAAATCCTTTGTGTAAAAACTATAAATCCCATCATCTTGTGAAATTCTGGGCCTCAGTCTTGGGAAACTGAATTTCCACTGGGGCCTTTTGCTGGCAAAATAAACCTGAGTTCTCAATCAGAATTTCTGAGTCCTCTGTCTCCTTCACTCTGTTATGCTGAGGATTGGGTAAGCGGTCTTAGCCGAACCCATTATCTGTAACAATACATCTGCAGTGATACAATCACAGTTAACCTGCCGGAC
Organism: Urosaurus nigricauda; assembly: GCA_034509955.1. Taxonomy (NCBI): domain Eukaryota; kingdom Metazoa; phylum Chordata; class Lepidosauria; order Squamata; family Phrynosomatidae; genus Urosaurus; species Urosaurus nigricauda. The sequence continues at coordinate 1,521,055 of JAOEGL010000002.1, forward strand.
ATGTAGGAACTCTTGGTCATGGTACCCCCGTGAATGCCTGACTTTCAGAACCCAAATAAGGTAAGTTTCATTTTTTTTCAAGAACCTCCAGATGGCCCTAGAACAGGATTTGGCCTAGAAATCTCGTTCTGAGCATGCGCAAGAAACAGCTCTTTAAAAATCTTGTCGTTTTCACGTAAAGAGCCCAGGAAAAGCACAAGCTTCACGTTATTACGCGAATTCTCTGTTCGTGGGGTGGCCCCCAGAGTGGAAAACGACCGATTTTGAGGGGCGGGAAGAGAAGACCTTGCTGCGAACTGCTCTTTGCGTTTTCCAGGGGGACTCCAGCTCGATTGACGTCGATAGGAGTAGCCGCTTTTTCCAGGCTTGTAGCAGTTGTTATCGCGCAAAACAGTGCAGCATAGGTAAGGGTGATTTCAAGTGATAGCGGCAAAGGATGGATTGCGTGGGAAGCCAGGGACAGCAAAAACAAGTGTCATGGTGATATCCCCCTGTGCCAAGCATAGGGACAGGTGGGATGTTGCGGATAATGGGGTAGTCTTGGACTGCTACCTCAATTCTTATCTTTACAAAAGGAAGTAAGGCAAGTGCACACTGAGTCAAGGTTGGGATCTCTTGCTTTAATTCATGCCGGCAGAGTCCCCAAGGGGTCTCTTTGCTTTCCCAAGACATAGGCTAGAGGCAGCACAAAGATATGGGTTAAAAATCATTTTTTTCACATGAATTTCGAGAAAGCAGTCAAAAATACATAATTAAAATATAAAATGAATCAGCAGCCCATGCCTCAAAAGTCAAATAATGCCAGTAATAGATTGTACCGAGGTGTATCAAGGATAACAGTTTACATCTATCCGAAGGGCAATGCGGGCAATAAAAAAAAGTATTATTTTTACTATATTTGTTATTAAATTATTATTATTATTATTATTATTATTATTATTATATACATATCTATATATCTATATATCTATATAGATATATAGATATATGTATGTATTATTTTTATTATTATAAATAGACCTGGAGGCCTTTTTGCTGGCTAGTGGGATTGCACTTTTCCTTTGTTGGTTCTTCTAGGGCGAGTATATTTCTGCGCCTCCATTTGGGGCTTGGGGCTTGGTGCATTTCCTATACTCTCATGTAAAACATTTCTAACAGAGCCCTTCACCTGCCCCTGTAATCTTGTGGGATTTGGGTTTTTGCGACACCAGTGTCATTATATCGATTCTTTGGGTAAAGTGGCCATTGGTTTGTACTCTAATAATGTAATTCGATAGCTTAAGCTCCCAACCTCATTCTTCTAGATTATATTAATCGTAATAATAATAATAATAATAATAATGGAAATCAAAGACAAAGACATTTTTGAGCATCTCTGAGACTTATTGCATCTGAGGAAGTGAGACAGAAGGCAGCTGTGGAGGAGAACTAAGATTCAATCATTTCTTTTGGGGATAAAAAACCCACTGGGGTTGCTTGTACCACTCTCTGAGCCTTAAGGGAAAGTGAAGGAATATTTCCTGTAAACAAATATTCAACGGACACTTTTAAATTTTATCTGGGTAGATATGTAGGAAGTAGGATATGTAGAAGATAAGGGATGACTTCTAGACAACCTTTGCCAAAGGCTGGACGTTATGCCTTGAGCTCCTGGCCTCAAAACATACTCCTACTCACAGAGTTCCACTGCCTTGAGCCAGCGGGGCCGTAGGAAATACTCCACATCCCAGAATTCCTTAGCCATGTCCCATTAAATCATAGAATCATAGAATCATAGAGTTGGAAGAGACCACAAGGGCCATCCAGTCCAACCCCCTGCCATGCAGGAACTCCCAGTCAAAGCATCCCCGACAGATGGCCATCCAGCCTCTGCTTAAAGACCTCTAAGGAAGGAGACTCCACTACGCTCCGAGGGAGTGTGTTCCACTGTCGAACAGCCCTTACTGTCAGGAAGTTCCTCCTAATGTTGAGGTGGAATCTCTTTTCCTGGAGCTTGCATCCATTGTTCCGTGTTCTAGTCTCTGCAGCAGCAGAAAACAAGCTTGCTCCCTCCTCAATATGACAGCCTTTCAAATATTTGAACAGGGCTATCATATCACCTCTTAACCTTCTCTTCTCCAGGCTAAACATCCCCAGTTCCCTAAGGCGGTCCTCATAGGGCATGGTTTCCAGTCCCTTCACCATCTTAGTTGCCCTCCTTTGGACATGCTCCAGTTTCTCCACATCCTTTTTGAATTGTGGTCCCCAGAACTGAACACAGTATTCCAGGTGGGGCCTGACCAAAGCAGAATAGAGTGGCACTATTACTTCCCTTGATCTAGATGCTATACTTCTATTGATGCAGCCTAGAATAGCATTGGCCTTTTTAGCTGCCGCATCACACTGTTGACTCATGTTCAACTTATGGTCTACTTGAACTCCTAGATCCCTTTTACACATAGTTTCAATCAGCCAGCTGTCCCCCATCCTATATCTGTGCATTTCATTTTTGCGCCCTAAGTGCAGTACCTTGCATTTCTCTGCATTGAATTTCATTTTGTTAGCATTGGCCCACTTTTCTAATCTATTCAGGTCATTTTGAATTTTGATCCTGTCCTCTGGGGTATTGGCTACTCCTCCTAATTTGGTGTCATCTGCAAATTTGATAAGTATGCCCCCAATTCTGTCATCCAAGTCATTAATAAAGATATTGAATAGCACTGGGCCCAGGACAGAACCCTATGGGACAGGACCCCACTGGTCACTTCTTTCCAGGATGAAAAGGAGCCATTGTTGAGCACCCTTTGAGTTCGGCCAGTCAACCAATTACAAATCCATGTAACGGTTACCTTGTCTAGTCCACATTTTGCAAGGTTGTTTGCAAGAATGTCATGAGGAACCTTGTCAAAGGCCTTACTGAAATCAAGATATACTACATCCACAGCATTCCCTTCATCTACCAAACTGGTAATATTATCAAAAAAAGATATCAGATTTGTCTGGCAGGACTTGTTTCTCTGAAACCCATGTTGGCTTTTTGTGATTATGGCATTGTCTTCTAAATGTTCACAGACTCTCTGCTTAATGATCTGCTCTAGAATCTTTCCTGGAATTGATGTCAGACTAACTGGACGATAATTGTTGGGATCCTCTTTTTTTCCCTTTTTGAAGATGGGGACAACGTTTGCCCTCCTCCAGTCTGCTGGGACTTCTCCTGTTCTCCAGGATTTCTCAAAGATTATTGCCAATGGTTCCGATATTACATTTGCCAGTTCTTTTAATACCCTTGGATGTAGTTCATCTGGTCCTGGAGACTTATATTCATTTAGGTTAACCAAGTATTCCTGTACTATCTCTTTACTTATTCTGTGCTGAAGTTCCCCTGTTCTGTCTTCTTCCCTATTATCCTTAGGTTGGGCACCTTTTGCCTTTTCTGAAAAGACTGAAGCAAAGAAAGTGTTGAGTAATTCTGCCTTTTCTCTGTCCCCTGTTAGCATTTTGCCATCTTCTGCACGCAGTGGCCCTACTGTTTCCTTCCTCTTCCTTTTGCTTCGGACATACCCAAAAAAGCCCTTTTTATTGTTCCTAACCTCTCTAGCAAGCCTGAGTTCATTCTGCGCTTTAGCTTTTCTGACTTTACCTCTACACGTGCTGGCTATCTGTTTGAATTCCTCTTTGGTGATTTCCCCACGTTTCCATTTCTTATACATGTTCTGTTTAAGGCTTATCTCAGTTGAAAGTTCCTTAGTCATCCGTCCTGGCTTCTTGAGACACCTCCCATTTTTCTTCCTCATTGGAACTGTTTGGAATTGCGCCTTCAGTATCTCCCTTTTGAGAAACTCTCATCCATCTTGAACTCCCTTCTCTTTTAGTTTTCCTGACCATGGGATCACCCCCAGTATTTCTCTAAGTTTATTGAAATCAGCTCTCCTAAAGTCTAGAATGCGTGTCTGACTATGCCTGGCTTCCCCTTTCCGCTGTATAACAAACTCCAGGAGAACATGGTCACTTCCACCTAAGGATCCAACCACTTGCACCCCATTGACTAGGTCTTCCCTGTTGGTTAAGATAAGATCTAAAATAGCTGATCCCCTTGTTGCCTCTTCCACCTTTTGGACAATGAAATTGTCTTCCAGGCAAGTGAGGAATTTACTAGACCTTGAGATTTGGCTGAGTTTGACTTCCAACAAATATCAGGATAGTTGAAGTCACCCATCACTACTACATCTCTCCTTTCTGAGTGTGTGGTCATCTGTTCTAGAAAGGCATCATCCAATTCCTCCGTCTGACTTGGAGGTCTGTAGTAGACTCCCACAGTAACATCCCTGTTGTTTCCCTCTGCTTTAATTTTTATCCAGATGCTCTCCACTTGGCCTCCAGTACTGATGTCCTGGATCTCTTCACTGGTGTAAATATCCCTGACATATAATGCTATTCCTCCTCCTTTCCTGTTTGGCCTGTTTCTCTTAAAAAGGTTATACCCCTCTATTTCTACATTCCAATCATGAGACTCATCCCACCAGGTTTCAGTGATGCCTATTATATCATATTTGCTTTGTTGTGCTATAAGTTCAAGTTCATCCTGTTTATTTCCCATAGTCTGTGCATTAGTGTAGAGACATCTAAGAACGTGTGTTCCCTTTACTTGCTGCCTGTGTAATTTTTTTTGCTTCCCACTGTTGGGTCCTTGCACTGTTTGCCTTGTTCCCTCTATGTCAGTTTGATTATTTCCTCCAGCCCTTTTGCCTTCCAGAATAATGTCTCCCTCCCCCATATAACTCAGTTTAAAGCCCTCCTGATCAGATTTTTGAGACTACTGGCAAAAATATTTTTGCCAACTGGCGTGAGATGCAGCCCATCCTTTGCCAGAAGTCCCTCCTCATGGAACCGTAGCCCATGGTCCAAGAATCCAAACTGTTCTTGGCGGCACCATCTACGGAGCCAGTTATTCACCTCTGATATTTTCTTCTCCCTTCCTGGACCATGCCCTTCTACTGGGAGAAGAGATGAGATGACAACCTGTGCATCCATCTCTTTCAGCTTCCTTCCCAGAGCCTCATAATCCCTTATGATATTCTGAAGGCTGTGCCTTGCAGTATCATTGGTTCCCACATGAACCAAAAGAAGGGGGTATTGATCAGTAGGCTTGACAAGTCTTGTCAGCCTCTCAGTCACATGATGGATCTTTGCCCCAGGGAGACAACACACCTCCCGAGACATCTTGTCAGGCCCACAAACCACTGCTTCTGTACCTCTCAGCAAGGAGTCCCCCACCACCACCAAGCACCTCCTCCGAGGCTTAGCAGTGGCTGTTCCCTTTGGTGCTATTCTTAGGCTGCCCTGCTCTGTCCCTGATGTCTGTCCCTGCTGCTTTTCCTCTTCATCTCTGATAACAGAGAGAGATTCAAAGTGATTCTGTAGCTGCAAGCTCACAGAACGAACCGTGGTTTCCCTACTTCTGTGTGTGACATTCCTCCAACCATCTACTTCTGTTGTGTGTGAAGTGACCTCTTCTTCCCCAGCAACTTTCTCTGTGTGTTTCCTGTCCAAGACCATCTGGTCCTTTCTGTGCAGGAGAACCTCCTGCTCTCTGTGATGCTGAAGTGTAGACACCTGGGCCTCCAACTGCTGAACTCTCTCTTCTAAGAGGGCTACCAACTTGCACTTGGTGCAGGTGAAGTTCCCCACATCTGTAGGCAAGAAGACAAACATCCCACAGTTGTTGCAGGTGACTGCAGCAGGTCCCTCAGTGTCCATAGTGAGAAGTCTTAAGGAGGTACTGAAACAAGACTGTGGGCTTCTCCTGTTAAACACCAGCGTAAAGAATCCCTGTGTGGCTCTTAGTGAGCTCAGTCAACTGGGCCTATAGTTATCTAGAGAGCTCCTGGGTGCTAGCTCCTTCCAGAGGCACTTCCTCTGAATTTCCACACCCCTGAAGAGGAAAGTGAACAGACAAATGTTAAAATTGAATGTTGCCTTCTAACACTGTGCCTAGGTTACCTTCACCTCTGTATTCACACCCCTCCTTCACTACTAAAAAAAAAAAATGAATTAGAAAGAAAAATTCACCCAATCCAAATGGAGACAGAGAATCACCAGGCTTCCCTTTGCAAGGGATCTCCCAGAATGGCTCTGCAATCAGTTGTATAGATTTACGGCTTCTGGTCTGGACCACAAAACAAACTCTGACTCCTGGTGTTCCATTGCCTAAATACAGAGAAAGAGTTCATCTTTGAGCCCTGGAGCCAACAACAAACTCCAGTCGGTCCCCAGTATTCCATAGCCATTTTTACCTTCATAGCAGTAGTGGGTAGGAACTGAGGCTCCTTGCGGGTCCCCCTGACTGTACAGTCGGGGTTTCAATCAAAATCTATTTGTATTAATTTATACCTTAGCTAGTCTCACTTTGGACATGTGCAGAGTTCCAAGTACAAGTGAGTGAATTGAAATCTGCCTCACCAAATTTATATTTTTGGTTGCAAAAGTATTCAACTGTTTGAATGACTTTTAAAAAAAGGTTTACATCTATCCAAGGCGAGATGCGGGAAATATTGATAATTTTTTCTACAATTTACAAAATATCGGGAGGCCCTTGTTCTGACATAAGAAGTTGCTAAAGCAGCTTTCTGGTCATTATATTGTTAAATTACGTCAGGATGGTAGTGATTTCGCTCTTCTCCCGCTCAGCATTTCTTGCTAAACACTTCTCCTGCCCCAGTTTTTGTGTCCAGTTTCTTGTATTTCCACCTCGCAAGTAAGCTTGGCTTACTTTCTTTTCTTTGGCTGAGGTGGTTATCTAGGTACACTCTTACCATGCATATTGTTAATTTGATATTGATTATAAAACTTTGTCTTTCACAGGGAAACGGAAGAGCAGTACAAGGAGACACTTTCAGGAATACAAACCCACCCATGCTCTTAAGAACATGGATCGTGTGAATGGTTCCCAATATTCTGACCCTAAGAGAAAACAGGGCAGGGGCACCAGGAGGCGCTTGCACTTCTGGACATATGGAGTGAAAGTCGCATCCAGAATCATCTGAACAACCACTACAGAAACATCGATATCTATAAACTTGTCACAAGCCGCCTACGCACACTAGGTTTTACAAGGAACGAGCTTGAATGTAGGAATAAATGCAAGTCTCTGAAACCAAGTACAGGCGCGTTCTGAGACATAACCAGTGGAGCGGGAGTGATCGAGTCACCTGCCCTTACTTCGAAGAAATGGACCAGTTTCTTCAGTCTGATAGGGCCATCTTTCCCCAAATGGTTCAGAACAGCCTTCCTTTGGGGATACGGCCATCTAAGGTGGAAGCAGGGCAGAATGCAAGCGTGCAGAATCTGCACAGCCAACCCCAGGAACACAACCTGCTGACGCAGGAGGAGCCGGGCAACAGAACTGCCACAGGTAGGCAATAGTTTATAAAACCATTAGTGTATGTGTATTGTGTCTGTGGCTTTTAATGGGTGTTTCTATTCAGAACTGAACTGGTTACCTCCATGGCAAATTAATATATTGGGCAAACACAGAAAATTGGCACTATGGAGTGCTTCCCTGCACCACCAAGCCCTCCCTTGGTCTTAGGATCAGCCACATGAAATCCACTCACAAAGCTCATCCTTGCTTTCCTTGTTTTCTAGGTGAAGAGGAGGTGATCTTGGACTTCTATGTGATCCCCAACAAAGATGGACATGGCATGCAGTCGCTGGCATAAAAACTAACTAGCCCTTTGTTTCTCTGCCCCCATCAGGAAGGCATGCTGACTGAACAACTAGAGGGTCCGGTAGACCAGGAGAACGAAGACCCACAGGGGAAGGGTCTCCAGAAGCATGTGGTGGGTGCATCTTTCAAGTTGCATATACATGCCTAACTCCTTTTTTTGTTTTTGACCGCGGTCCTAACGATCCTACATTCTCCTAAATCCCAGATCTATAGGTGCAATCCAAACAGGTCTATGTATCCACAGTTTCTTGGCACCAATTGTGCTTACTAAACATCTCTCAACTTCAAGGATCCCAAGAGAAGGTTGCCCGCCCCAGGCCAACAGGTCCTCTGGCGACCGGGGATTTCCTCAGAGAGGGGAGAGCCAGAAGAGGGGAACACATCGTCATGGCGATAATCGAACACAGCCAGAAGGAGGGACAGCTGTCTCGAAGACAGTTCCGCTTGGCCAGCAACAGGCAGAGCAGGCGGATGGAGCAGGTTATGTTACAGGTAGCTGAATCTATAAGTGCGGACGCACGGGCCTGCCAGCAGGACAGAGCACAGCTCCTCCGTTACTTGGAGAGCCTCTCTGAACATGTCAGTCGAAATTAATAAGGCCAAACTTGCTCTGGAAGACATAAGACTGAGGGTGGAAAGGGAAGAGAGGGAGCAACAAACTGAGCTTCAAAGGCAGAAATAGGACCTTGAAGAAAGAAAGCTTGAACTTGCCGAGCGACAGAGGAGGGTAGCAGGCAAATCGCGTGGGGCCTGCAGGCCAATCTCCGAAAACGTCCCTGCATCTGGGGTGGGCAGTGGCTCCCAGCAAGCACCCAAGAGAAGTCGCCTGGGGCTTGGACAAGCAAGGGAGTTTGCGGCCCCTGAAACTGAAAGCAACGAGGAAGGCGTACCCGGATCCCAATTCACCTGTTCCGTCCGGGAAACGGAAATACTTTCCTCCCAGGTTAACAGTTGCCCCAGGCCCAAAAGGATTATAAAGAAGAAGAAAATTTACACTCCCTGAATGTGCATTGGTTCGTTTTGCACCGCTGTGTCGTCCTTCATGGCTGGCAAGAAACTGTGATGTGGGGCTTAGTTGGTAGTTTTGTTTGTTGCATTGCACTTTGTGTGTCCATGCACATGCCTTGGACATTTGGGTTCCCGGAGTATGTTTACATGTCCAAAGTTCTGTACTGTTTGTGCTGTTGGCCTTTTGCACTGGAGTCAGAGGTTTCCTCTTACTGTAATCACACCTGAAAAACTGATCTCTACATAGTGGGCCCCATCACAAGCCTAAAACATCTGCATGGGAGCATGGTTGTTTTCCCTACCAGAGGATTTTGTGCATGTGCACCCATGCTATATATTGCATGTGCTTGATGCATACATTGCATTTGCCAGCTAACAATGTTTAGTGCACTAGCTCCAGATGAGCAGAAATTGATATTATCCAAACTGGATAATGTCAAGGAAAAATTAAGATCTGTTACGAATGCCACTAAAACCATCCAAGATTTATTGCCTTCCTCTTGTCCATCACTTGACTTCCCCTTAATACCAATGGAGCCATTAAAATGTCCAACACATAATCAAACGGAATTACAGTCTCAGCGCGGGGTCCTGACTCCTAATAAATCATGTAAGAAGTCAGATAATAACAATATGTTGCCTTTAATTCAGTTATCTCCTAATTGTATGGAGAATTGGATGCCTCAATCTCTAACACCATTGATAAGCCCTTGCATTTCACCCCAACCCATAAACAAGAAAAGGAGACGATTCATCGTGTCCACCTCGCCAGTGTCAGTAGAGTTAAAAAATGCCAAAAACATCAAAACATCAGACCTTAACTCTCTAGACTCAGATGACACACACAGATATCGGAAAGAAACAGAGGAAACCATCGAAAATAGCTTAGAGAAAGTGAACTCTTCCATATCCATAATGAATTTGAACATCTGACAACCAATAGCCGAGACCTGTCCTTCGTTGTCCATCATTTCCTGGAATGTAGCTGGATGGAAAGCCAGATGTAAAGACCCCTCATTCATGTCATTCATCACTCGCTATGATGTGATCCTGTTACAAGAAACGTGGCTAGCGGAAGACCTATACGTCGATGGGTTCAAAGTAATAATGTTGGACGCAGTGCCCGGGAAGGGGAAAGGCAGACTTTGTGGCGGGTTGGCCGTGCTGCTATCCACTTCTTTACAAACACAGGTTGTTAAATCATTCACTCTTGAGCAAACGGCTTTAGCCATCCAGCTCAGATTTAAAAAGAACTTAATTTGTTTAATTAACGTCTACGTACCCCCTTTGCAGGGACAAACTAAGATAAAATCTATGTGGGTAAAACTGAATAAGTTCATTAGAGCTGCTATGGACTTGGATCCGAGAATGCATATCATTCTGGCTGGAGATTTAAACGCAAGAATTGGAGCAAATGATTCTGTAATTTCTTCCAAATTTAATTGCCAGCTACCCAATTGTACTCCCCCGCCTCCCTTGCTTTTACGTCAATCTAAAGATTTATGCTGTGACTATAGAGGATTGCACTTGCTGAAAAATTTTGCCGAATTAGACTTGACAATACTGAATGGAGCTACTAGCGACGACTACCCAGCCGAATTTACCCATTGGTCGGGCTCTAGGCCTTCAGTTTTAGATTATGTTGGAGTTACTACGGACCTGATCCCTTTTGTATACAAATTTTATGTAATTAATCGGCCAGAAAGTGACCATTTTCCTTTATTATTAATTCTTAATTCTTTTGATGAATGGTTCCTACCTGTTAATGAAAAATTGAGTTTGCCCCCCGAGATCGGCTACACACGTATTAAATGGACTTCCCAAATTGCTGAGACCCTCACTAAGTCCCTTAATAACCAAGAATTATTGAAATTACGCCATACCATTACCAACAGTAACGATGATAATAAGGTACTGAGCAATTTTAGCAAACTGATTAATACAATTCAACCCCTGCTGGGCACTCCCAAAAACATTCTAAATAGACATGGACCAAAAAAACACCAAAGTTGGTTTGATCAAGAATGCAAAGAGCTTTGGTCACTCTTAAAAACGAGATTTAAACAATATAAGGCTAACCATCTTACTTGCAGTGCAATCGAACTCATGGATCTTAAGAGACAATATAAACAGCTGATTAGAAATAAGAAAAAGGCCGATATGCAAATTTCTTGGGGAAAATTAATTTCTGCAGCCAGCACAAATAAACCCTCACTTTTTTGGAGGGAGGTAAAGCCATCTTTCCCGAGAAATTTAAACAACTCATTATTTCAAATTCCAGCTGAAACCTGGGAAAAACATTTTGCTGGGCTATATGACAAACCTGTAGAGTCACTTAAAGATCATAAGTTGAATGTTTCCTCTCTACCATATTGGCCACCTGTTTCACATCTGGAAATTAAGACCTTAATCAGTCAGCTCAAACCTGCTAAGGCCTCCGGTGCGGACCTCATCACCGGTGAAATCTTAAAAAATGACTTAGATTGGTGGATACCCGTGCTTGCAACACTTTTTACAACAATTGATCGCATAGCCATAATTCCTCCAGAATGGGGTCTTGCCATCATAATTCCCATATATAAAAAAGGTAAAAGAACTGACCCGTCAAACTTCAGGCCAATTAGTTTGCTAAGTCTAATCAGCAAAATGTATGCCAAACATCTACAAATTAAGCTTACAGACTGGTTAGAAAACGAGAATATATTGAATGAAGAACAAGCCGGTTTTAGGGCGGGAAGATCAACGATCGATCACACCTTGTTGTTGCAGCATTTGGTTGAGAAATATTTACAAAGAGATATCCCCTTGTATGCCGCCTTTATTGATTTTAAAGCAGCATTTGACACCATACATAGGCCTAGATTATGGGATAGACTTATGAACAGTACAATTGATAAACGTTTACTTCTATTACTTATCAATTTACATGAAAACAATAGGTTGAAAGTGAGATGCAGTACATTGGGTCACATGTCAAAAGAAATTTTGGTAAAAATTGGAGTCAGACAGGGCTGTGTTCTTGCCCCGGTTCTGTTTAATTATTACATCAATTCTTTAGTTCCGTATTTGAATAATCTTTCCTTTCATCCACCCAAAATTGCTCATAGACATGTAAATCTTTTGTTATATGCGGACGATGTTGTCATCCTTTCTTTAACATCTATTGGTCTCAGGAGAGCATTGAAATCCCTAATTAATTACTGTGTTGCTGAAAGATTAACAATTAACTACTCTAAATCTAAAATTATCACTTTCTCTAAGAGATTCAAGGAAAGAAACTGGAAACTCGGGGAAGAATCCATAGAGCAGGTTAAGACATTCAGATATCTGGGGGTTGTCTTTCAGACTAATGGGAATAGAACGGCTCATTTAGATTATGTTTCAAAAAATGCACAAATAACAACTAATGCCATTCAGAGATATTTCTTTTCCAAGGGAGCCCAATTCATACCAGCTGCTATAAAACTTTTCCAGGCAAAGGCTAGAACTCAATTGTTATACGGTGCTCAATTAGGTCCCCATAATGATCTGCGGGTTTTGGAACGCGTACAAACAAAATTTCTGAGGAAAATTTTCCAAGTTGACTGTAGTGTTTCTAATGTGTTACTGAGAAGGGAAGCCGGTGTCAGTAAAATTGAAACCAGTGTGTGGCTGTACACCTTACTATATTGGCTTAAACTAAATAAAAACCATGAAGGATTAATCAAATACATTTTGTCTGACACTCATAGATCCTCATGGGAATTGGCTATAAATAAAAAATTGGCAATCATTGGCCTCTCAAAGGATTATATTCTGAAGTTAACTTTCGATCAGGCCAAACTAGCCTTGAAACAAAGATTGCTTGACATCGAAGGACAAACGGAGACTGCTGCCTTCCCAAACCACATATTGATTAACAGACCAATTTCAATTTCTACACCTGCTTTATATTTGTTTCAAATCACTTTTCCTAAATTTAGGAGAGCCTTTTCTTTAGCTCGATTTAATGCCCTCCCTTCAGCAATCTTAGAAGGAAAATATAGTAAAATCCCTTTTAAAGAACGACTGTGTCCCTGTAATGAAGGTGAAATGGAAACCTTAGAACACATTTTCCTTTACTGTCAATTCTACAAAGACATCCGATGCAAATTAATCATGCCGCTTTTGGAAAAATTTCCCAGATGTAATGATACTTCCTTTGTTTGTATGCTTCTGAACAGTCAATCTCCCAATATTGTACTTATGGTAGCTAAATTTTGTTATGTTGTTTATAAATTGCGGCCATTAATGAAGAAAAGGATTGAAATATATGACGGGATTGCGAACAATTGAATAACTGAAAGTGGAATGTGAGAACCTACTGGACCCTAATATAGGTATTAATTTACTCCACTACCCCTTACCTATGAGTGTATGTACCCCATTTGGGATTCAACTGTCATTTATATTTTATTCATACATATACGATTTTATACCCAATTTTTTTTCTTGGTATTTCACACCTATATTTTATATCTGTTATGCTGTTTATAATTGTGGCCACTAATGAAGGAAGGATTGGAATATATGACGGGGCTGTGAACAACTCAATAATTGGAAGTGAAATGCGGGAATCTACCGGACCTTAATACAGGCTTTAATCTATTTCACTACCTTTTACCTATGAATGTATGTACCCTACTTGGGATCTAACTGTCATTCATATTTTATATTTGCATATTTACGCTTCTATATCTGTATATTTTTTTTTTCGTATTTTATACTTGTATTTTCTGGTCAATGACCGAATAAATTGAAAAAAAAAAAATGTAGGCCCAGACTGTAGGAACCCATAATATTTATTCTCCCACATATGAAATATAGAGCAATGTGTCAGTTTCTTTGTTTCTTTTTTTAAATAATTTTTATTGGTGCTAACCAGACAAACAGGTACAAAAAATGCAAGGAAAAAAAACAGAAAGAAAAACAGATACATAGGGATCAACATAATACTAATAACACACATAAAATGCAGAATACAAACATTAATTTTCCAAATATAAAAAACATATAACACATAGCTGACTTCCTTCTGTTTGAGATTCCACTAGTCAGTATTTCAAAAGTCCTTTGTTTTATCTTAACATACAAATCAGTGTTTTCTTTACTCTTAATTTTGTTCTTCCTTTATCTATTATGTCCAAAAGATAAACAGTAAAGAATTTGTGTTCTAAACCTCTATTTAATAGCAGTCTAGGTGAGTCTTAAAGAAAAAACATCTTCTAATCTGATATTGACAGTTAAAGTTTTATCCAGCCTTACTGACTCAACTTTAAATACAGTGGTCCCCCGGGATACGAATCCCCCGCCTAACGAAAATCCCGGGATACGAAAGCGCCGAGGCCAGAAAAACGGCCCCGGCTTACGAATGTATCCCCGGGATACGGAAAAAAAATTTCCCGCGCGGACTCACCAGAAGCTGTCCCTTCCCCTCTGAGGTCTGCTTGCTGAGGTCTGCTTGCTGGCAGGAGGGGAAGGGCCAGCTGCTCAAGCCTGGTGGAGCCCTCCCTTCCCCTCCAGGTCTGTGAATGGCTTTGGCAACTTTGGTTCTTCGGTGCTTTGCAAATTGGGGTGAGACAGTGTGCAGAGTGCATTGCCTTCCAGTTTCAAAGGTTTCTGGGGGTCTTTTGCTTGCAATGTGTCCTTGGGCCTTGGAAATGCCTTTGCATTGCATGGCTTTGGAAACTTTGGGTCTTTTCTTCTTTGCAAATTGGGCTGAGACAGTGTGCAGAGTGCATTGCCTGCCAGTTTCAAAGGTTTCTGGGGGGTCTTTTGCTTGCAATGTGTCCTTGGGCCTTGGAAATGCCTTTGCATTGCATGGCTTTGGAAACTTTGGGTCTTTGCTTCTTTGCAAATTTGGCTGAGACAGTGTGCAGAGTGCATTGCCTGCCAGTTTCAAAGGTTTCTGGGGGGTCTTTTGCTTACAATGTGTCCTTGGGCCTTGGAAATGCCTTTGCATTGCATGGCTTTGGAAACTTTGGTTCTTTTCTTCTTTGCAAATTTGGCTGAGACAGTGTGCAGAGTGCATTGCCTGCCAGTTTCAAAGGTTTCTGGGGTTCTGTTCGGCTTCCAATGTGTCCTAGGGCCTTGGAAACGCCTGTGGATTGAATGGGTCTGGCAACTTTGGTTCTTTGGTTGTTTGCAAATTGGGCTGAGACAGTGTGCAGAGTGCATTGCCTTGCAGTTCCAAAGGTTTCTGGGGCTCTGTTCTGCTTCCAATGTGTCCTTGGCCCTTGGAAAAGCCTGTGCATTGAAAAAGCCTCTGCAACTTTGGTTCTTTGGTTCTTTGCAAATCTTTTTTTTTAATTCTTTAGCTTGGCCCTGCAAGTCATTGTTAACTTGTTTAGTGCCTTAGGCAAGTTTGTATTAGAGTGTATTGTAGGGTACTTAAGGAAATAGGCCTCTATTGTAACCTTCCATTGACTTGCAGGGTCAATCTGGGGTCATGGAACGGATTAGTCATTTTCAATGGGAAATAGGCCCCGGGTTACGAAATTTTCGGGTTACGAAAAAGGTGCTGGAACGAATTAATTTCGTAACCCGGGGGACCACTGTATATCAGAAACATTATAGATTATTTTTTCCACACAATATCTTTCCAATATTCTTTTAAAAAATCGTAAAATGGTTTCCAGTCCTCTTTAGTTTTTTCTTCAGTTTTATCTCTCATCCAACAATTCGTAATGTCCAACTCAGCAGTTTCATATGTTTTCATTATCCATTGCTCAATCGATGGGGGTTTATCTGCTTTCCAGTTCCTGGCAAAAGAAATTCTAGCACAGGTTAGCATAAAAAACACCATTCTTTTTTTCTCTGTTTCCTCATCAATCATTCCTAAGAAAAATATTTCTGGAGTGAAAGAGATATTTATTTTAATTTCATAAATGCCCAACCAATATTTTTTGGCTTTCGGGCATGTCCACCATATGTGATAGTATGTGCCTGTGTTATAGGAACATTTCCAGCAGTTAGGTTTGGAGTTTTTAAACATTTCAGGTAATCTATTGGGAGAAAGGTGCCATCTATCAATCATTTTATAGACATTTTCTTTCAGATCTTGGCACGAAGTATGTTTTATTGTTTTATTCCATAGCTCCTCCCAATTCTGGTAATCTATAGTGTGTCCTATATTTTGTGCCCACCGAATCATGCTTTGTCTAATAATCTCTTCTTCAGTTTCCCATTCTAAAAGTAATTTATAATTTCTCGAAATCATTTTTTTTCTCCCCTTGTCTATAATTTTTTCCCATTCTGTTTTTTCTGATTGAAACCCTTCTATTTTTCTATCAATTTTGAATCTTTCCCATAATTGACAATAGAGATACCAATGGCAATCGACACCCGATCTTTTCAAATCCTCCTGTGATTTGATATCTAAACTTTCTTGTGAGTTTTTCAATAAATCTTTGCATCTTAGCCATTTAAGTTGCTGAATTCCTTCTCTTTTAAAGAGGGCCTCATGCGGGGAGCACCACAAGGGAATTTTTGGGCATAGTCTCTTTTTGTATTTCTTCCATACGTTAAGGAGAGCTTTTCTAACCAAATGATTTTTACTTTCTTTATGCATTTTGTCCTTATTATATAGTAGATATCCATGAAATCCCAACCACAGATTATCACTTTCTACACTTAAGAGTTGTTCGTTTTCTAGTGTTATCCAATCGCTTAGCCAGGTCAAACAGCAGGCTTCATAGTAAAATTTTAAGTTCGGGAGACCCAGCTCTCCTCTTTGTTTTATGTCACATAGAATTTTAAATTTTATCCTAGGTCTTTTCTTGTTCCAAATGAGCTTTGATATTTCTTTTTGCCATTGAAATAAAGGTTTATAATTGTAGATGACTGGGATTGTTTGAAATACGAAAAGAAGTTTGGGTAGAAGACTCATCTGTATAAGCGAAATTCTTCCAAGTAGTGATAGCTGGAGTTTACTCCAGTTTTCCAAATCTTTCCTAATTTCTTTCCATAATGATTCATAGTTATTATGAAAAATATCAGAATTTTTACTTGTTAGATTGATTCCTAGATATTTTACCTTTTTCCCGATTTTTAACCCACATTGATCCTCCAATTCTTGTTCTTCCTGACTATTCATATTTTTTGTTATGATTGTTGTTTTTTCCTTGTTTATCTTTAGCCCTGAGGCTTTTTCACATTCTTGCAATATTTCCAACAGTATCTCTATATTTTTCCCCGGGTTTTCTACGGTGTACACAATGTCATCTGCGAATAGTTTCATCTTATGTTCATTATTTTCTTATATTTACTCCATTTACTTCCTTTTCTAATCTTAACCTGTTATTTAGAGACTCTAAAACCAATATAAATAATAAGGGTGAGAGAAGGCAACCTTGGCGGGTTCCCTTACATATTTGAAAGTCTTTTGTTTTTTCAGAGTTGATTATAAGTTTTGCATTTTGGTCCTTATTTATGCTTTTTATCCAATTTAAATAGATAGGGCCTGCCTCAATTACCTCTAATGTTGCAAATATTATTTCCCAGTGTAAACTGTCGAAAGCTTTTTCCAAATCGACAAAAATCATGGCTATTTTTTTCATTATTTCTCTCAAAATATTCTATGATATTCAATATATGTCTTATCACTAATCTGCCTATTTGGAAGGAACCCTGATTGGTCTTTATGGATCCAGTCTACAAGTATTTTTTTGAGTCTTTCTGCCAATATTGAAGCAAACAGTTTGTAATCCGTGTTTAACAGGGAAATAGGTCTATAATTTTTAACTTCCACTGGGTCTCTGTTTTCTTTCAATAATAATATTATGTTTGCTTGTTTCCAGGTCATAGGGTAATTGGTTTTACTGATCACATTCATTGTTGATTTCAAAGGAATTAACAGCTGTTCTTCGAAAGTTTTATAATAGCTTGCTCCAAAGCCGTCGGGACCTGATGCCTTCCCTGTTTTGCTGTTTTTTATCGCTCCTATCACTTCCATTGACGTTATTGGAGCATTCAGGAGGTTCCTTTGATGGTCTGTCAGGGGGCTTAGGTTTGCTTTGTCTAGAAAGTTTTTTAGAACTTCGGCAGATGAAGTTAGAGTCGATCTTTTCTTAATTTCTGTAATAATATTTCGCGCTTTGGACTTCTTAATTTTCTGAGCCAGCCATCTGCCTGGTTTGTTTGCCTGATCATAGTATTTTTGTTTTATATATCTTAATTTATTTTGTAATTCTTTTGTTTCTTCTAATTCAATCTGTTTTTTCAGTGTTTTTATTTGCTTTTCTATTACTTTATTTGAGGGATTAATGTTTAAATCTTTTTCCTTCTCTTGCAAGTCCTAATATAACTCCTGAAGTCTTTATCTTTTTTTCTTTTGTACTATGTTGTTTTGCTGAATAAAGAAGCCCCTCATTACAGCTTTAGATGCCTCCCAAACTGTAGTGATATTTATGTCATCTTTCAAGTTCTCTTTGAAATAATATTTTAGAGTTTCTTTCCCTTTTTAATTATTTCTTCTTCCTGCATAAGAGTTTCATTTAATTTCCAGGAGAATTCAGATTGTCTTCCTCTTATAAATATTGTTATCGGATTATGGTCTCATATTGCTCTTGGTTCAGAGTCCGTTTTCAATACTTCGTTGCACAGGCTTTTTGATACTAGAAACATATCAAGTCTTGAAAGGGATTTATGCCTTTCAGAAAAGAATGTATAGTCTCTAGCGGTTTTGTATTTATGTCTCCATACGTCTATTAGATTTTGTGATTCTATCAAGTAAGTAAAGGATTGGGGTAGTTTCCCCTGCATCTTTTTAATATGTTTATTTGATTTTCTATCTATTTCTGGATCAATTACCCCATTCCAGTCTCCCATTAGTAAAGTCTTTTCGTATGGAAACTCATTCAATATCTCTGTTATTTTATTATAGAATTCATTTTTCTTTTCTTGTGGACCATAAATACCTACAACTAAATATTTCATATTGAACATATTAATTTCTAGGCCCAGATATCTTCCATTACTGTCATTAAATATAATTTTTGTTTCAAATGTGGGGTTAACATATATAGCTATTCTTCGCTTTCTTTTCAAATAAGCTGAGATAAATTCATTTCCCAATTTCTTATTGACAATCAGTCTAATATCTTTTCCTTTTATGTGTGTTTCTTGTAAGCAGGTTATATCTGACTTTTGTTTATTTAAGTAATGAAAGACTTTCTTTCTTTTTTGTGGAGAGTTCATACCACTCACATTCCACGATAAAATCTTAATTTTTGACATATTAATAAACTGTTTTTTACCTTCTTGTCTTATATTTCTTCAATCTCCTCCTTTTCTAAATTGTCTTCTGTCCTATCTTCTGTTGATTGCTTGGGATCCTTCTGATTAACCTTTGTTTTTCCTTGTTCACATCCATCTTTATCAGGTGAATTTTCCCTTCTTTCTAGATCTTTTCTAAATCTTTTAATAAATTCTTTCATTTTCGTCACTGAGTTAATTTTGAATGTTTCTGAGTTATACTTAAAGTTTATCCCTTCCAATTTTTCCCATCTATAGTTCACATTGTTGCGTTTCAACAGAGTCGTTAACGGTTTGTAGTCATTTCTTCAATATCCTTAACGGAACATCCTTGTAAATTATTAATTCATTTCCTCCAAATTCTAGTTTTTGTTTGTAATTTATTTGAATTATCTCATCTCTCATTTTTTCCTTTTTTTAATTTTTTAAAATTTTTTATTAGGGAAAAAACAACATACAACAACAACAAACAAGAGAAACAAAAACAAATCATACCATGCTTAATTCCATAAAGTGACCTGAACAAAGGTCCAATTTAGTATACATACAAGTCTCCACAATAAGTACAAATACACACATGCATAATGTAAGGGGATAGGAAACAAAAGGTTACAGTTAACTTCCTAGAACTTCTTTCCGATCTTCAAACATGATCATAGAATCATAGAATCATAGAATAGTAGAGTTGGAAGAGACCACTTGGGCCATCCAGTCCAACCCCCTGCCGTGCAGGAACTCCCAGTCAAAGCATGCCTGACAGATGGCCATCCAGCCTCTGCTTAAAGACCTCCAAGGAAGGAGACTCTATCACCTTCCGAGGAAGTGCGTTCCACTGTCGAACAGCCCTTACTGTCAGGAAGTTCTTCCTAATGTTCAGGTGGAATCTCTTTTCCTGTATCTTGCATCCATTGTTCCGGGTCCTCTTCTCTGGAGCAGCAGAAAACAAGCTTGCTCCCTCCTCAATATGACATCCTTTCAAATATTTAAACAGGGCTATCATATCACCTCTTAACCTTCTTTTCTCCAGGCTAAACATCCCCAGCTCCCTAAGTCGTTCCTCATAGGGCATGGTTTCCAGACCCTTCACCATTTTTGTTGCCCTCCTTTGGACACGCTCCAGTTTCTCAATGTCCTTTCTGAATTGTGGCGCCCAGAACTGGACACAATATTCTAGGTGGGGCCTGACCAAAGCAGAATACAGTGGCACTATTACTTCTCTTGATCTAGACACTATACTTCTATTAATGCAGCCCAAAATAGCATTGGCCTTTTTAGCTGCCGCATCACACTGTTGACTCATGTTCAACTTGTGGTCTACTTGGACTCCTAGATCCCTTTCACATGTTGTTTCTTTCAGCCAGGTGTCACCCATCCTATATCTGTGCATTTCATTTTTCCGCCCTAAGTGCAATACCTTACATTTCTCTGTGTTGAATTTCATTTTGTTAGCTTTGGCCCAGCTTTCTAGTCTATTCAGGTCATTTTGAATCTTGATCCTGTCCTCTGGGGTATTAGCTATTCCCCCTAATTTGGTGTCATCTGCAAATTTGATAAGTATGCTCCCAATTCTGTCATCCAGGTCATTGATAAAGATGTTGAATAGCACTGGGCCCAGGACAGAGCCCTGTGGGACCCCACTGGTCACTTCTCTCCAGGATGAAAAGGAGCCATTGTTGAGCACCCTTTGGGTTCGGCCAGTCAACCAATTACAGATCCATTTAACAGTTCCTTTGTCTAGCCCACATTTTACAAGCTTGTTTGCAAGAATGTCATGGGAAACCTTGTCAAAGGCCTTACTGAAATCAAGATATACTATATCCACAGCATTCCCTTCATCTACCAAACTAGTAATTTTATCAAAGAAAGAGATTAGATTTGTCTGGCATGACTTGTTTCTCTGAAACCCATGTTGAGTTTTTGTGATTATGGCATTGCCTTCTAGATGTTCACAGACTCTCTGTTTAATTATCTGCTCCAGAATCTTTCCTAGAACTGATGTCAGACTAACTGGACGATAATTGTTGGGATCCTCTTTTTTCCCCTTTTTGAAGATGGGGACAACGTTTTCCCTTCGCCAGTCTGCTGGGATCTCTCCTGTTCTCCAGGAGTTTTCAAATATGATTGCCAATGGCTCTGATATTACTTTTGCCAGTTCTTTTAATACCCTTGGATGGAGTTCATCTGGTCCCGGAGACTTAAATTCATTTAGATTAACAAGGTGTTCCTCTACTATCTCTTTACTTATTCTGTGCTGAAATTCCCCTATTCTGTTCTCTATATGATATCTATATCTATTTCTATACCTTATTGGTATACCCAGGAGATCTGTCTAAAGTTATATTTCCAGTAATTTGAGCTCCCTGACAGAGATTGGAGAAATAGGCCAGGCCATCAGCGGGTTTGACTTTGCTGCTTACCAGGGGATTTTCTTTGAGGAGGAAGCCCACAGTCTTGTTTCAGTGCCTCCTTAAGACTTCTTACAATGGGCACTGAAGGAACCGCTGCAGTCACCTGTAACACTTGTGGGATGTTTGTCTTTTTGCCCACAGATGTGGGGAGCTTCACATGCCCCAAGTGCAAGTTGGTAGCACTCTTGGAGGAGAAAGTACAGCAGCTGGAATCCAGGGTAGCAACACTTCAGCATATCAGGGAGCAAGACGTTTTCCTGGACAGAACTGAAGAAATGATCTTGGAAGGGGATCACACAGAGGAAGTTGCTGGGGATGAGAACATCATTTCATGTACACAAGAGGCAGACTGTTGGAGGAATGTCACACAGAGAAGCAGGAAAATCAGGGATAGCTGTGGGAGCTTACAGCTACAGAATCGTTTTGAAGCCCTTTCTCTTATCAAGGAGGATGAGGTAGACCTGCATGGACAGACTTCAGGGACAGAGCAGGGGAGCCTGGGAGTTCCATCGCAGGGAACAGTTGCTGCTAAGCCTCGGAGGAGGCGCGTGGTCATGGTGGGGGACTCCTTGCTCAGAGGTACAGAAGCAGTGATTTGTGGGCCTGACAAGATGTCTCGGGAGGTGTTTTGTCTTCCTGGGGCAAAGATCCGTGATGTGACGGAGAGGCTGACAAGACTGATCAAACCTACTGAAAAATACCCCTTCCTTTTGATCCACGTGTGAACGAATGACACAGCAAGACACAGCCTTCAGAATATCAGAAGGGATTATGAGGCTCTGGGGAAGAAGCTAAAAGAAATGGATGCACAGATTGTCATCTCGTCTCTTCTGCCAGTCGAAGGGCATGGTCCAGGAAGAGAAAGAAAAAATGCAGATGTCAACAGCTGGCTCCGCAGATGGTGTTGTCAAGAACAATTTGGATTCTTAGATCATGGGCTGCGGTTCCATGAAGAGGGACTTCTGGCAAGGGATGGACTGCATCTCACACCAGTTGGCAGAAACGTTTTTGCCAACAGTCTGAAGAATCTGATCAGGAGGGCTTTAAACTGAGTTATGTGGGGAAGGGAGACAGCATTTTGGAAGGCAAAAGGGCTGGAATAAATACTGAAACTGACATAGAGGGAACAAGGCAAACAGTGCAAGGACCCAACAGTAGGAGGCAAAAAAATGTGCACAGACATCAAGCAAAGGGGACACATGGTCTTTGATGTCTCTACACTAATGCACAGAGCATGGGAAATAAGCAAGAGGAACTTGAAATCCTAGCACAACAGGGGAAATATGATATAATAGGCATCACTGAAACCTGGTGGGATGAGTCTCATGATTGGAATGTAGAAATAGAGGGGTATAATCTTTTTAAGAAAAATAGGCCAAACAAGAAAGGAGGAGGAATAGCATTATATGTGAGGGATATTTACAACTGTGAACAGATCCAGGATATTAATACTAGAAGCCAGGTGGAAAGCATCTGGATAAAAATTAAAGGAGAGGGAAACAACAGGGATTTTACTGTGGGAGTCTACTACAGACCCCCGACTCAGGCAGAGGAATTGGATGATGCCTTTCTAGAACAGATGACCACACATTCAGATAGGAGATATATAATTGTAATGGGTGACTTCAACTATCCTGACATTTGCTGGAATTCAAACTCAGCCAAATCCTCAAGGTCAAGCAAATTCCTCACTTGCCTGGAAGACAATTTCATTGTCCAAAAGGTGGAAGAGGCAACAAGGGGATCAGCCATCTTAGATCTTATCTTAACCAACAGGGATGACCTAGTCAATGGGGTGCAAGTGGTTGGATCCTTAGGTGGAAGTGACCATGTTCTCCTGGAGTTTGTTCTACAGCGGAAAGGAGAATCTAGGCATAGTCAGACACGCATTCTAGACTTTAGGAGAGCTGATTTCAATAAACTTAGAGAAATACTGGGGGTGATCCCATGGTCAGGAATACTAAAAGAGAAGGGAGTTCAAGACGGATGGGAGTTTCTCAAAAAGGAGATACTGAAGGCACAATTTCAAGCAGTTCCAATGAGGAAGAAAAATGGGAGATGTCTCAAGAAACCAGGATGGATAACTAAGGAACTTTCAACTGAGCTAAGTTTTAAACGGAACATGTATAAGAAATGGAAAAATGGGGAAATCACGAAAAAGGAATTCAAACAAATAGCCAGCACATGTAGGGATAAAGTCAGAAAAGCTAAAGCGCAGAATGAACTCAGGCTTGCTAGAGAGGTTAAGAACAATAAAAAGGGCTTTTTTGGATATGTCCGCAGCAAAAGGAAGAAGAAGGAAACAGTAGGGCTACTGCGTGCAGAAGATGGCAAAATGCTCACAGGGGACAGAGAAAAGGCAGAATTACTCAACACCTTCTTTGCTTCAGTCTTCTCAGAAAAGGCAAAAGGTGCCCAACCTAAGGATAATAGGGAAGAAGACAGAACAGGGGAATTTCAGCACAGAATAAGTAAAGAGATACTACAGGAATACCTGATTAATCTAAATGAATACAAGTCTCCAGGACCAGATGAACTACATCCAAGAGTATTAAAAGAACTGGCAAATGTAATATCGGAACCATTGGCAATAATCTTTGAGAAATCCTGGAGAACAGGAGAAGTCCCAGCAGACTGGAGGAGGGCAAACATTGTGCCCATCTTCAAAAACGGGAAAAAAGAGGATCCCAACAATTAGTTAGTCTGTCATCAATTCCAGGAAAGATTCTGGAACAGATAATTCCATTATCACAAAAAGCCAACATGGGTTTCAGAGAAACAAGTCATGCCAAACAAACCTGATCTCTTTTTTTGATAAAATCACCAGCTTGGTAGATGAAAGGAATGCTGTGGATATAGTATACCTCGATTTCAGTAAGGCCTTTGACAAGGTTGCCCATGACATTCTTGTAAACAAGCGTGCAAAATGTGGACTAGACAAGGTAACCGTTATATGGATTTGTAATTGGTTGACCGGCCGAACCCAAAGGGTGCTCAACAATGGCTCCTTTTCATCCTGGAGAGAAGTGACCAGTGGGGTCCCAAAGGGTTCTGTCCTGGGCCTAGTGCTATTCAATAGCTTTATTAATGACTTGGATGAAATTATTGAGAGCCTAGTTATCAAATTGGCAGATGACACCAAATTAGGAGGAGTAGCCAATACCCCAGAGGACAGGATCAAAATTCAAAATGACCTGAATAGACTAGAAAGCTGGGCCAAAGCTAACAAAATGAAATTCAACACAGAGAATGTAAGGTTGTGCACTTAGGGAGGAAAAATGAAATGCACAGATATAGGATGAGGGATACATGGCTGAATGAGACAACATGTGAAAAGGATCTAGGAGTCCAAGTAGACCACAAGTTGAACATGAGTCAACAGTGTGATGCAGCAGCTAAAAAGGCCAATGCAATTTTAGGCTGCATCAATAGAAGTATAGCGTCTCGATCAAGGGAAGTAATAGTGCCACTCTATTCTGCTTTGGTCAGGCCCCACCTGGAATACTGTGTCCAGTTCTGGGCGCCACAATTCAAAAAGGATGTGGAGAAACTGGAGCGTGTCCAAAGGAGGGCGACTAAAATGGTGAAGGGACTGGAAACCATGATGCGCTATGAGGACCGCCTTAGGGAACTGGGGATGTTTAGCCTGGAGAAGAGAAGGTTAAGAAGTGATATGATCTCCATGTTTAAATACTTGAAGGGATGTCACATTGAAGAGGGAGCAAGCTTGTTTTCTGCTGCTCCACGGAACAGGACCCGGAAAAATGGACGCAAGCTCCAGGAAAAGAGATTCCATCTCAACATTAGGAGGAACTTCCTGACAGTAAGGGCTGTTCGACAGTGGAACACACTCCCTCGGAGCGTAGTGGAGTCTCCATCCTTGGAGGTCTTTAAACAGAGGCTGGGTGGCCATCTGTCAGGGATGCTATGATGGAGAGTTCCTGCATGGCAGGGGGTTGGACTGGATGGCCCTTGTGGTCTCTTCCAACTCTGTGATTCTATGATTCTATGATTCTATGTTAGGTCTTTTACTAATATCTTAATAAAACATCCTTGGAATATGAGTATAATAGAGACTGCTTGTTTATACAAGCTTAATATATTCTGTTATCTATTTCTCTATTTTTTTAAATATATTTTTTCCCTTCCTTTCACTCTAGTACAAATATCCTGAATTAATGTCTTGTCTGAGTCATATATTTATATATTGAATTTCACCAATTTATATTTTTTAGATAATCCAAAACTAGTAGCCAATCATCCCTCCAAGCTTCCCACTTCTTACCATTCTTCAAACAAGTGAGTTTATCCATTTGAATATATTCGATTAACCTATTCAGCCAAGCTTTGATAGCAGGAACCCCTTTTTTCTTCCACCAGCTTGTCACGCGTGCGGTAACAGCTAGATAAAAAAGGACTTTACCAAAGCGTTTCTCCTTTTCATCATTCAACATCATATTCAATAAAAAATATTTAGGATCAAATCCTATATCACATTTTAGAATATCCTTCACAACTCCATACATCTTCCTCCAAAATTTATTAACTAATTTATAGTTCCACCATAGATGTAGTAAAGTACCTACAGCCTTTCCACATTTCCAACATCTGTTGGATGCTGTTTTATCTATAGTTGCCAACTTCACCGGGGTCCAGTACCACCTATATTGCATCTTTAACAGATTCTCCCTTAGATCTGCACATAGGGTGTGTTTAATTCTCTTGGTCCAATTCATTTCCCATTGTTGCAATGGGATAGTTTCTCCATAGTCTTGTGCCCATTTTACCATGGAGTCTTTGATAATTTCATCCTCCATTTCCCATTCTAGGAGTAAATCATAAAGATTTGCTATTTTATATCGGTTTCTTAGCTTAAGAAGTCCCTCAAAAGATTCTTCTACAGTTCCTATCCCCGCTCCTTTGATATCGACTCCATATCTGCTCATTAGTTGATTATAAAAGAACCATGTTTTACACAGCCCTGATCTATCAAGTTCTTGCTGAGATAGAAACCTAGGGGAACCAGCAGTATTGTCATTGATGACTAAATCTTTATAAGTAAGCCATGACCCATTAGGTGTTTTTGTTTCTTTAAAAAAAGCTTCATTGGGTGAGCACCATTCCAGAATTTTTGGGCTAAGTCTTGGTTTATATCTTAACCATACTTTAAAAATGGCGTTCCTTATACAATGGTATACAATATACCTTATACAATATACAAATTCCTTATTGACTAAATGGTTTTCATAAAATAAATAAGCGTGCCATCCAAAACGATTACCAAAGCCTTCAATATCTAACATAACCTGATCATCCAACTTAAACCAAGGCCATAACTCAACTAAATATACAGCTTCATAATATAGCTTAAGATTAGGTAAAGCCCACCCCCTCTCTCTATTTTATCAAATAACAGTTTCATCCTAATTCTTGGTCTCTTTCCACTCCAGAGAAATTTATTTAGATCTTTGTGCCAGGTTTTAAAAGGCTTTAAATTTGCAATAATAGGGATACATTGAAATAAAAATAATAACTTGGGCAACACCATCATTTTGATAACCACTATCTTGCCCAAAAAAGACAGTCTAAAGTTACCTCATTTGACCAAGTCTTTTTAATCTCTGCCCACCCTTTTTCATAATTATTTTTAAAAAACTCCATATTCTTTGTTGTGACTTTTATCCCCAAATATTTCACAGTTTTCTTGATCTCTATTTGGGATTTAAATTCTAAATCTCTCTGTTCCTTTTCATAGAATCATAGAATCATAGAGTTGGAAGAGACCACAAGGGCCATCCAGTCCAACCCCATTCTGCCATGCAGGAACTCCGAATCAAAGCATCCCCGACAGATGGCCATCCAGCCTCTGCTTAAAGACCTCCAAGGAAGGAGACTCCATTTGATAAAGTTTTCTCCTGCTTGCAATTTCTCTAATACTTTAAACATAAACTGCCAGCTTACACTATCAAAGGCCTTCTCATAATCGACGAAAATCATAGCCAACTTTCTGTCTATGTTTTTGTCATGGATTTCAATCAAATCCAGCAAATATCTAATATTATCTTTAATGTTTCTATTTGGTAAGAAGCCTCTCTGTTCATAGCCAATCCAAGTTGATAGAATTTTCTTTAACCTTTCTGCTAGAATGGCTGTAAAGAGTTTATAATCACAATTTAATAAAGAAATGGGCCTATAATTCCCCGGTTCCATTAAATCCTTCCCTTCCTTAGGTAACAGAACTATCTGGGCTTCCAGCCAAGATTTCGGAACATTCTCATTTGATATATGATTCATAACTTCACATAAAGGCATACATAAATAATTTTCGAATGTTTTATAGAAGGCATTAGGGAAACCGTCAATTCCAGGAGATTTCCCTTCCTTGGATTTCTTTATTGCATTCCTAATTTCTTGAGGTGTGATTGAGCTATTTAGGATCTCTCTCTGCTCTTCCGTAAAAGGAGTTATGTCTATTTTATTCAAATAACGCTCAATTTCCTCCGAATTATCATTATTTGCTTTATATAACTCTTCAAAAAAAAATCCATTATTTTCCCATCTTTCTTTAGCTTGAAAATCAATCTCTTCTGTGTTTGATTCTTAAGAATATTAGCTAAAAATTTCCCCATTTTATTACCCCATTCGAACATTATCTGTTTCCAAAATCTTGTTTTCCCCCCAATTCCTCAGTAAGTAGGAAAGAGATTTTATTTTGAACAGACTTTATTTCTTCCAAAATCATTTTGTTTGTTGGGTCAGTTTTTAACTGTCTTGTTTTTATAACTAACTCTTTTTGAAGTATACCCAATTCTTTTTCTCTATTCTTTTTCCAATGGGAACTTTTACTAATAAAGAAGCCCCTCATTACAGCTTTCTGAGCATCCCATATGTTTTCTAATTTAGCTTCACAAGATAAGTTTAAATCAAAATATTCTTTTAAACAATTCTCTGCTTCTTTGATCATATTAGTTTTTTTAAAGCAGATTGTCGTTTAACTTCCAAAGATGGGTTGGTTTTTTCTTATCCATAATCATCTCAATTGGACAATGATCTGACAACCAGTTTGTTTTAAACCTCAGATCTAAAATTTGGGGAAGGAGAGAAGGAGAGGTCAAAAACATATCGATCCTAGCCCAAGATCTATGAACCTCCTAGAAATAAGTATAATCCCTCATGTCTCCATTTTTCACTCTCCAGGGGTCTATCAGATTGCAATTGTCTTTAAGATGAAAAAAAGAGTTTGGTAGCTTGCCTTGTGATTTAAAGATCTTTTTCTTTGAACACCTATCTATATGGGGGTTTATGACTCCATTAAAATCTCCCAGTAGAATTACAGAATCACTTTTTACTTCCACAATTTTATTCAATAGTTCCTGATAAAAAGAATGCTTATTTTCATTTGGGCCGTAAATGCCCACTACTAGGGTGTTTTCTCCTAGGAAATCAATCATAACCCCCACAAGTCTTCCTTAGTGTCCTTAAAGATCTCCTTAGAGTAATATTTTTTATTAACATATAGAACAATTCCCTTATTTCGACCCTTACTAAGAGAAGAGTAATCCTGGCCTAACTTATTACATTTCACTAAGTATTTGTTAGATTGTTTAATTTTAATTTCCTGCAAGCACGTAACATCGTATTGCTGCTTATAAATATATTGAACCACTTTTTTCCTCTTGTCCACTTTATTAATCCCTTTTACATTCCACGAGCAAAATCTAAAACCTTTTGAATTATATTTCATCATTCACTAAAGAGAAGAAAGAAAGAGAGGGGGAAAAATCACTTGTATTCACTTCTCTATCATTCATATATAGACCCCATTTCATCAGCTTCCTGCACCATTAGATTTTCCAAATCTAAGTTTCTGACTAATGGTTTTGGGGACCCAGAATCAATTTGCTCCAAATTCGCCGACATTAGAATATCTTGGTTATCCAGGGAAGGAACAACACCCCTTTCAGGATCTGACCCTTTCTCAATTACATTAATCCTATCAACTTTTGAAGTTCCATCTTTATCAAGATTTTTTATATTATCTCTTGGGCTCTGTGGTCTATCTATCCCTCTTTGATTCCTTAAATGTTCAAGAAGTTGTTTCGCCTCCCTGTTTTTAATTATAATTTTCTTCTTTCGAAGCCAAAGGAACAAACCAGCTGGAAAAAACCATCTGTAATTGATCTTATTTTCTCTCAAATATCTAGTTAAGAAAGCATACTCCTTTCTGAGCCTTAATACTTCTGAAGGAAGGTCTCTAAAAACCTGTATTGTCTGATCTTGAATTATTAATGGTTGGTCTCTATGTATTTGCAGAAATAAATCTTTAATATGTCTCCTAACAAAAAGAATCAAGACATCTCTAGGAAGTTTGTTAGCAATAGCAAGCTTCGAATCAGTTCTATGTATTTTATCAATTTCCATCTCAAAAAGGGACTCATTTTTGCCCATAAAATCGTCTATAATTGGGACGAGGTCCTCAAAAAGATTTTCATCCTCTTTTTCAGGATTTCCCCTTAATTTAACATATTTCTCCCTAGATCTAATTAGGTTCAATAATCTCTCATCGTTCTTGCCCTCTTTTTCTATAGTTAAAGAATTCACTTTGGTTTCCAATTGGTCTCGTTTATCCTCTAATTTTCCAATTTTATCCTTGACCTTAACAAAATCTGCTGAGTTTATCAATCGATTTTCTCATTTCCCTTATTTCTGTTTTTAAATCATTTCTAATTTCTTTCTTAAAGCCAACCATTTATTTGGAAAGATCGTCCATTCTCTCATTTAAACTCTGGCTTAGTTTCTTAATTTCCTCCAATATAAATTGACTATTTTCAATTGGCTTAGATAAGTCCGTAGAAGGTCTTCTTGCTTGCGCCATCTGCATTTTGTTAGCTTGATTCCTAGTTGTAGTCATTCCCTTATTCCCCCCCCCCTTATTACCCAATATACAATATACACAATAAACACTCAGATCTGTGCAGAAGAAAAAAACCCAAAAGATCAGAATTATATTCCAAGGAGGTTAACAGATCCTAAAAAGCTTAATACCAATAAAGCATTCTGTCTTGTCCTTGTCTTCTGATGATAAATATACTTGATGCAATTAACCCATGCATTCAAATAATAAGAGTACCCAAATCTCTAGGACAGGTCATGCTAAAGCCAAGTTCCTATTTATGTTGACCAATTTACAGTGGAAATAATGTCTCAATCTTCAGTAACTTATAGCTTTGTCTCTCTTGTTTCTCTTTCAGGCTGAAGACTACAGTTCCCAGAGGCCACAGTCACTTCCCCTGTGACGCGGCCAAGCTCTCCCCTCAGCGCCTGCGCCACAGCTCCGCGTCTCAAATCCTCTGGGAGCGCGAGTAGACCTCTTGCAATTTCAATTAGTAGGTAAGTAAACCCTTTGTGTATTATAAAGCCCAGAATCTCAAAATATTAGGCTTTGGAAAATCTGGTAGTTAGTATATATCAGTTTATTAACAGCTTAAAACTGCAGTCTCCTCCAGTCTCCTCAATGACTCAAAAATGCAATCTTGCAGCATACAAACCCAGAATCTCCAAAAAGGAAAGAGTCTCCATAAATATGCCAAATATCTCGCTTTCTTTAAGTTCTTTCCTCTATTAGAGCCAATTCATAAAACATTCAAAAGCAGTCTCCACGTCTCCATGATAATTAATTGTATCCAAGTATCTTAGCAACCTAAACAATCTAAGTCCTTTACAAGAAGTCTGTCCTCGCTTGTAATAATGGAATCTTCTTAATTACACTTTAAAAATTGCTGGCGTCCCTGGTTGCCCTTCGGCATCTCCTTGGCTGGGTGGTGACTCCGGTCCGTTTTCATCTGCTTCCCCCAAACAGCTTCATCTTTCTTCACCTTCCTTCCCTCCTTCTTTCTTTACAGCCGGACCCTGTCCCTCTCAAAACCCCTGACTTGGGGATTTCTGGCTCTTAAGAGCAAGTAACCAGCCTAGGTAGGCGCTTTCTGCTCCAACAAAGGCAGAAGCGTCTTAGCGGTCGGCCATTACCAATCTTTTTTTTTCTTGTGAAGTAAATTGGAAGTATAATACAATCGAAATGCGAATTGGAGCTTCTCACACAATTTTGGGCAAAAGGGAAGTCACTCTGAATGCAATCATGGGTTTCACATTATTGCGAATTAAAGCTTCTCACGCAATTTCGGGCAAGGAGGGGTTATTTTTGGGTAAGGGGAAGTCATTCCGAACGCCTTCTGAATGCAATGGGGATTCACGTGAATTCGCTAAACAAGCGAATTCACGTGAATTCGCATTGGCTGCATTCAGAGTGGGGAGAAATTCCTCCCGTTTGAAAGAGTCCCACGTCTCTAGGAAGTTTTCTTTGTCTAGCTATTTTGGAGTTTATTCTATACATTTTATTAATTTCTCCTTGAAATTGGTCATTTTCTATTCCTACATAGTCTGCGAGTATTGGACTCAAGTATTCGTACAAGTCCTCATTTTCTATTTCTTTTAATCCTCTAATTTTACTACATTTTTCTCTTTGTTTTCAGTCTTGTAAAGCTTTCTCATCCATATCTTTTTCTCTTATTTCCTCTAGTTCTAAGACTTTTTTATTTATGTTGTTTGTTGTTTCTTCAATAATTTTTATTTTTTGCCTGTTTCTTTTTATTTCTTCTGAGTGTTTTCCCATAGTTTCTTTTATTCCTTTTAATTCTGTTCTTATTTCCTGTTGGATTTCTTGTTTTATCTCTCCTCATCGCATCCATGTCTGCTTTCATTTCTTTAATGTCATCTTTCATTTCAGTATATAGTTGTTTTAATTCCTCTAAAATTAAATTTTGATCGTGTATTTTTGAACCTGCTCCCAAGATGGTCTTCTCTGATGCGTAGATGCCTGGATTTGTGTCATTCTTCTGGTTGTCATTTTGGTTTTTCCCCTATGTTTATTTCCGTTGTAGCTCTTCACCTTTAATCTCTCTTCCTTCTCTTAATTACACTCAGTTTTCCTCTCTCACCTAAACTTTATTCTGCTCTTCCTTATCCTTTTTCCTTCTTTATCTATATGCCTTTTCCCTTTTCCTAGCCTGATCTTAGATTCTTTCTTTTACATGTTGCTTTTATTCACCTCCTTTACTTACACATGTTCTGCTACAATTCAGATCTTCCCAGATGTTTTCTCTATCTAGTCTCTGCTTTTCTCTTCCTTCTCTAATGTTCTCCTTCTCTTTGCCCCTCCTCTTCTTATACCCTCTCCAATTCTCAATATTAACTCTGTATTTATGTAACCACTTTCTCTTCTCCGTTTTCCCAACTCTTCATTATTATTATTATTATTATTATTATTCTTTCTTTGTCTGGCTTTGGCTTCCTTCCCTCTTTCTTCTCAAATACTCTCCTTCCCCTTCCTCTCAAGCACTCCAGCCCATAGTTTCGTTCTTTCCAAGAGTTACTTTCGGATTTTGGCCTTGCTTTCATAATGCGGATTTCCTCTTCCTTCTCTTCCTTCTCCTTCAGTCACTCACATCTGGATCTTCACCACCTTTTTCTCCTCTCCTACCTCCCTGTTTCTGCCACTCTTTGCTTCTCTCCCTTCTCCCGGGGTTGCACACACGCCTGGCTCCAATCCGGTTTCCAGTTCCAATCCACTTTCTCCCCGTCTTCCACTCAGCCCACTTGCCACCTTGCATCTCTCCATCTCTCCATCTTTCCTCTCTTCGCCCTTCCTTCCTCCTCCTCTGTTCTGCGGACACTCTCCCTGCCTGATTTCTCCTTCTCTTCGAATCCTTATTATTTGGCTTTTAACTTCTTCTCTCTTTCTATTCCTGTTCTTAACTCCATCTTTGTCTCTTCCCTCCTCACTGCCACCTTCCTCCTTTCCTCCTTTTTCCCAAATCTTACACCGGCTTCTCTGCCTTTCCTTCCAGCTGATCTTCATTACAAAGATAGGCATTGGCAACACCAGAAGTCAGCGGAGTTGCAGAACTTGGTCAGCTGTGAGTGTTTTCCTCCAGTTTAATTTCTAATAAATCAATGTATTTTAAGGGGAAAAAGTGAATATTCTAGACAAATAATGAAGCAATGTTCCAATCCAAAATTAGAAGAGTGTAGATAGGTTAAATTATTTCCCGCTCACTCTTCTATAAAGCACAGTCTCGGTTCTATATCTCACTCTAGCAAAGAATTAACTGTAGATATATTCATATCTTCAAGAGCTCAAATAGCTGCTTCACTAGAAGTAACTTTTTTTCCATATATATTTTAAAAAGTTGGTGACATCCTTTGAACCAGAAAGGGTTTCCACTTACAATGCTGGGATATGCCTCCGACTCCCTCTGTTTTTTTGTCCGCTCCCAGTAGTTCTTCCACAGAGGCAAAAGTGGAATTTCTGCCTTCTAACTGGGAGCTGAAAGTACAGGAACAGAGTCTTTGGAAGCCCCTTCACCCCTTGGGGTTTTTCCTTTCTAAAAATAAAATTTTTAGAAGGAAAGCAATGTAGTGGATAGCGCCCTCCAAGAACCTCTCGAAGATGCGTCCTTCAGGTTGCCGCTCCAACCCGGAAGTCAACCAATGTGTCGGTTTCAAATTGAAGATACGTGTCTAAAAATTCTTACCCCAGGGAAGGCATTTACATCTTGAATGGATAGGTAGTGATACTTCTGGGAGGGAGGGCTATAATCACAGCCTTGCAAACTATTGTCAGCATTGATTATCCTTATTTAATCTCCCAAGGATATGCGGGTTGGAGGAATAGAGAGATCTCCCAGCTCCATGATCCAAATTGTTATAGGATGAGTGATTGGACTCATGGTTTATTGAACAGCCGGTAAAAGATTGATAAAATTCTACTGCAGCAAGAGTAATGCTCTGCTTTTCAATTTCAATGGAGAATTTTGAGCTCCAAAGATCTGGGGCACAAAAAGACACTGCAGTATTAAATTCTGCGATGGCCCCTTGGTATGCATGAGAGTTTGGCTGCTGGGCCTTGCATGCATTCCTAATCAAAGGAACCTCTGGTCACATGCAAAATACAACCATAGTAGAAAGGTCTCCACTGCATGAACCAACTGCTACCTTGGTTTCCAGAGGCAAGGTATTATCCCTGTACAGACCTCTAAGCAGCCTCAGAGGTTATGCAGGCAAAAGAAAGATATTGGCGGCATGAACTTTCATGACCTCTAGCCAAATATCTCGATTTCACAACAAAAACTGCCATCAAGCCATGATGCAGGCGGATGGAAGGCCATAAGCTTACAACGTAATCATGCTTGGTAGTAAAATCTGTAAATTGCCAATGCAATTTTAGGCTGCTTCTATAGAAGTACTGTGTCTAGATCCAGGGAAGTAATAGTGCCACTCAAATCTGCTTTGCCCAGGCCCCACCTGGAAAACTGTGTCCTGTTCTGGACACAACGATTCAAAAAGGATGTGGAGAAACTGGAGCGTGGCCAAAGGAGGGCAACTAAGATGGTGAAGGGTTATGGAAGCCATGCCTCATGAGGAGCGACTTCAGGCACTGTAGCCTGGAGAGGAGAAGGTTAAGAGGTGATATGACAGCCCTCTGTAAGTATTTAAAGGGATGTCATATTGAGGAGGGAGCAAGCTTGTGTTCTGCAGCTCCAGAGACTAGAACGTGGAACAACGGATGCAAGCTGCAGGAAAAGCAATTCCACCTCAACATTGGGAGGAACTTCCTGACAGTAAGGGCTGTTCGACAGTGGGACACAATGCCTTGGGGTGTAGTGGAGTCTCCCTACATATAGGTCTTAAAGCAGAGCCTGGATGGCCATCTGTCGCGGATGCTTCGATAGGGAGTTCCTGCATGGCGGGGGTTGGACTGGATGCCCCTTGTAGTCTCTTCCAATTCTATGAACCTATGCTTCTATGATTCTTGTTAACGGCCCCTGCACTTAATAAGAAGTGCAAATGCCGACACCAGTGCGTAAAAGAGAGATCAGAGCCATGTGCCCTGCCTGTGCCTTCGGCTGTCCTGGAAATGGCACAGAGAACTCCGGCCTCAATTGAGGCCCCAAGCAGAGAATAGAAGTTGGCATGTGGCTTTTATGGCCAGCCCCCTTCCCTTTAGAATGGGTCTCCAAGCAGCCTTTGCTACCCTTTTGAACAAAGGGAAAAGGGAAGGGGAGAATGGTAAATTGCCCTATAGAACACTGCACTGAGGTAGGGTTCCCAGCAACTGCTGTTGCTCAAAGCAAGCACCGCACATACACACACACACACACACACACACTATCTCAACTATTCTAACCATGCTCCAGATTCTCATAATCACCGACAAACAAAATGTGTGTATGTGTGTATGAGTGTACCTATTGAGATGCTCTCAGATGTATACACAAACTATGCGGTACACTGCCGCATTTCACAATATCACGGAGTCACAATGCTTGCCATGTAGATGTATGTGTGTGTGTGTGTGTGTGTGTGTGTGTATATATATATATATATATATAAACATATGTGCACATGAATGTTTACATCTCCATGATTTTGTTCGCCTATTTCTTTGTGTGTTCGTGTGCTGCATTGGTGCACTTTGCAGGTAGACTTGTTAACGTATGTACATGCGCACCATGCTCTCTCTCTCTCTCTTTCTACACCTTGTCTGATATGTACCCCCATGCACGTGCTCACCTGTTCTCCCATATGTGTGCCCCATGTGTATATACTCCCATACATGCACCTGCATGTAACACATACATAGGTAACACATATACCTATGTCCTCCATGTGTCTTGCTGCATATTTCGTGTAGACCTTGTGCTATCTTTATCCTGAGGAACCTTTGAAGCCTAATTTAAATTTCCTCTGCAGGTCGGCATCACAACTTGACTTTCTGAGGAGCTGGCACCCTGGCTGCATGAAAAAAGCAAAGGTGTGGGAGGACCTTCTTCCATTTCTCCATGCTTAGGTCCAACGCTTGGGGGAGATCTGATATTTCCCAATATGGAGCTATGTCTGTTTCCACCCTATCACTAATAGTTCACTGGTCTATACAAAACCAGAAATACACTTTCTGCAAGAGGAATGTCGTGTGTGTGTGTGTGTGTGTGTGTGTGTGTGACAGACAGGATGGAAACATTCAGTTCCAATAATTCTAAACATGTAACAATAGATTGCAACATACTTTTGGAATTATCCCTGAAGAAGATGAAACTAGAAACACACATGGGAGCTTTGGGGGAATACTGCAAAGTACAGATGATCCCAAGGGGTTGAAGAATTATAAAATCTCCTGGTATGTTTCAGGATAATCAGGAGTTCACCCACAAATGGGAAGCTATATTGAATAAATGCTCTTTAGATCTTATGGTTCTCCTGATTGAAACTAGTCAGCGTGAGTGCAAGGTTTTGGCTGACAAACTTGAACAACAAAAACAGGAATTTAGTAGGATGATGGACTCCACTAAATCTAACAGCAAATTAGAGGAATTTGATGCATTAGTAACCCAGAAGTTAAATGAACTCAAGGACCTCAAATTTAAAAAATTCCAAAGAGATCTTAGAGATTACCAAGAAGGCAAGGTTTACTCCTGGAAACCTTGGAGGGGCCATATTCCTCCTAACAATATAAAAAGGGTTTCCTTTGATACGAGTATAGATACAAGTAGAGAAGAGAGTAGCCTAAATGGCATTACCTCTGATTCCTCTGCTGATTACTCGATGGAGAGCTCTAACCCCAAGAGGAGACCTTTTTTAGAAAAACAGCCCAACAGATGGAAATCCAAGGACAGAGGAGAGGAAAGGAGGAAAATGTACAAGGGCAGGCACCTCCCCAAACACAGATAGTCAACATATCTAAAGCTCCGTTATCTACTCTGG
Organism: Urosaurus nigricauda; assembly: GCA_034509955.1. Lineage (NCBI taxonomy): Eukaryota > Metazoa > Chordata > Lepidosauria > Squamata > Phrynosomatidae > Urosaurus > Urosaurus nigricauda. Next base: position 1,558,264 of record JAOEGL010000002.1, read on the forward strand.
AAATAGAGGTTTTGAACAAAGGTCTTTCATTTGTTCCTACCCCTACTTACAATTCCTTTGAGACTATGTGTGAAGTCCATCAATTGTTTCGAAAAATTAGATTGGCAAAATTTTTTTCTAGAACTGGGACAACCAATGAATACCTGGGACCTCCAGATACCGACAAATATAGGAATTTTCACAAAAAATCCAATTTCAATCCTAACACAGATGACCCATACATCAAGGTCTTTCAAGAAAAAGTATTAAAGGATATGCATGAGATTTCCACCTCTACTTCCAATAGCTGGCACAATTTATCCAAGATACATAAAACCACTCTGGAGAACTTGCAAAGGAGGCAGGACATTATCATTAAACCAGCGGACAAAGGAGGTGCCATAGTTATATGGGGGAGGGAGGATTATGAATTGGAGGCACATAGCCAATTATCAAATGAAAGACACTATAGGAAATGTACGAAAGACCCCACAGATGATATTTTGAAATCCATTAAAATCGTCCTAGAGAAGGCATTGAATATGGGTTATATAACAACCAATGTGTATGAATATCTATTGGACTCCCCTGGTAGGACCCTTTTATTTTATTTATTACCAAAGATACATAAGGACAAAATACCGGTTCCGGGCAGACCCATAGTCTCAGGTTGTGGCTCAATTCTAGAACCATTGGCTACATACATTTCCTCTTTCTTGAAACCTTTCATTCCGAATATACCATCATATATAAAGGATACCAAGGAGTTTATTAAATATATAGAACAACTTACACCACCTGTAGAAATATTCTTTCTGGTAACATTGGATGTGGTATCTCTTTATACCAATATTCCTCAGATTGAGGCTTTGGAGGTCTTGGAAGCACTTTTGTTATCCAAACCTATGGGATCTCCCCCGATTCATTTTTTGTTGCATCTAGTAGAAATTACTTTGTCTAAGAATTTCTTTAAATTTGGTAACCAATTTTACTGGCAAACTTCTGGGGTTGCAATGGGGTGTAGATTTGCCCCAGAGCTGGCTAACCTCTACATGGATCATTTTGAACGGACTCATATACTGAGCAATGAGTTTTTTTCCCCCATATAAAAACGTGGAAGAGATTCCTGGATGATTTTTTTTTTGTATATGGATGGGTTTGGAGACTTTACTTAAGGGATTTTTGGTTTTTCTCAATGGGATCCATGAAAGTGTTAAATTTGATATGATATACAATCCGTGCACAGTGAATTTGCTTGATATTAACATTCATATAACAAGGGGATCTTTTATAACGAACCTATATAGAAAACCCAGAGATGTGAATTCATTTCTAAGATATGATAGTTATCATTCCATGCCTCTCAGAAATAACCTTCCTTATTCACAATTTTTACGTATTAGACGTAATTGCAATCCGCTGGAGGGCTTCGAAAGGGAATCAAACATTACAGGCCTCCAGTTCTTGGAAAAGGGATATCCGTTGAAGGTTATAAAAGAGGCACAGGATAAAGTACGGAGGTTAGATCGTAGGCAACTTCTGTGTGATTTTGGACCCAAGAAAGTATTGGATAGAGTGGTTATTCCACTCACTTTCAATACACACTCACAGAGGGTTAAAGAAAGCATCATGAAGCATTGGCATCTGTTGGAAAATATACCCAGATATAAAAACAGATCGATGTTCACTTATAGATGGCCTCAAAACATCAAGAATATCTTAGTAAGAACAGAATTTGCTAGTCCGGTTATACAAAAGAGTTTGACAGCCAAAGGACATTACATCTGTGGAGATTGCTCAGTATGTAAACATAGCAGCAATTTAAAATCTTTTGTGAATACTGCTGATGGTAAGAGCTATGAATTATATAAGTTCTCCACATGTACAAGTAAAAATGTCATATACATGACTGTATGCCCTTGTAAACTTGTTTACATAGGGATGACCACCAGACAGGTGAGGACCCATATTATTGAACACAGGAGTTGCATCAAAAATCAAAAATTGGAAGCCCCATTGGTTAAACATTTTGTTGAGAAACAACACAGTTTTGATTTGTTTAAATTCTGGTGCATAGATGGATTACCCAATATGAAAAACATAAGACAATTACAAATATTAGAACTGAAATGGATCCATCAATTAAATTCTGAATCTCCAGGAGGTTTAAATGAAAATGTTAATTGGTTAATTTGAGTATTTTTGGATTTATTGAGTCACTTCACACCCTCATTTTCCCTAGTTATGCTTGAGTTTTTACAGGATCAAGCCCAGCATTAACACAGCTGGTTATATAAGACACCCTGATAACAGGCCAAGCTCATTACAGTTTTAGAATTTAACAAGGATACACATATTGTATGCTGAGGAATTGTTTATTGTTTATTATTTACATAGGCAGGCCACTGAAGAAGGCTTCGGCCGAAACGCGTTTGGCCTTGTTTTTATCTTTTTATTGTTTATTTTGTATTGCCATTGTCAAAAATAAGGGGTGTTATTCTCACCCTTTTTGTTAATAATAATAATAATAATAATAGTTTATTTCTTACCCGTCCCTCTGTAAAACAATCGAGGCGGGGTACAACAAGGTTAAAAAACAGATTACAGATTAAAATAATTCAACCTCCCCCCTAAAATAGGATTAAACTAGTTAAGTTTAAAATTAAATTACTAACAATAAAAATACAATACAACATAATACACAAATAAAAACCGCAATGCTGGCCACAGCATGGGTAGCAACAAACTACGGGGGGGGGGGGGGGGGGATAGGGAGTTGGGAATTGGCTGAAAGATTTTAGGAGCCAGGTAGATTATACAGTTTCAGGGAAGGCCTGCCGGAAGAGATGCGTCTTTAAGGCTGTTTTGAAACAGTCTAGCGATGTAATGAGATGCATCTCGTCCAGCAGGCCATTCCATAGCCTGGGAGCAGAAGCAGAAAAGGCCCTCTGGGAGGTCTGTGCTAACCTTATCTTCATGGGCTGCAACAGATTTCTCCCAGAGGACTGAAGCATGCGGGGGAGTTCATATGGGGAGAGGCGGTCCCTGAGATAAGATGGACCCAAGCCATGTAGGGCTTTAAAGGTTAAAACCAACACCTTGTACTGTGCCCGGAAACTAATCGGCAGCCAGTGGAGAGATTTAAGCACTAGTGTAATGCGCTCTCTCCTAGGTGTTCCGCTAACAAGCCTGGCTGCCATAATTTGAACTAGTTGGAGTTTCCGGGTTAGGCACAAGGGTAGCCCCATGTAGAGCTCATTACAGAAATCCAAACGTGAGGTTACCAAAGCGTGCACCACTGTTTCCAGGTCCCTCTGATCCAGGTAGGGGCGCATCTGGCGTATCAGCCGAAGCTGATAACAGGCACTCCTGACTGTTGCGTTCACCTGACTAGTCATTTGGAGCGATGGGTCAAAGAGTACCCCCAGACTGCGAACAGAGTCCTTTGAGGAGAGTGAGACTCTGTCCAGGACTGGAAGTTGTATTCCCAAACCTGTTTTCGGGCCTGTGACTGTGAGCACCCCTGTTTTGTCAAGATTAAGCTTCAGTCGGTTTTTCCTCATCTAATCCATTACCTCCACAAAGCAGTCATTGAGAGGGGAGATGCCATCAGAGGTCTGAGCAGACGATCTGGTCATTGAGAAGTATATCTGAGTGTCATCAGCGTATTGATGACACTGAGCTCCATGCCTCTGAATGATCTCCCCCAGCGGCTTCATGTAAATATTAAATAGCATCAGGGACAGAACAGCACCTTGAGGGACACCGCAATTTAGCTCAGATTTGGAGTAGCATCTGTCCCCTAGCCTCACCCTTTGGATCCTGCCGGAGGGAAAGGAATGGAACCACTGCAAGGCAGTGCCTCTGTTCTCCATCTCTCTCAGCCGGTCCAAAAGGATGGCATGATCAATGGTGTGAAAGGCCGCTGAGAGGTCCAAGAGCACTAACAGGGTCACATTGCCCCTGTCAATGCTCAAGCGGAGGTCAACTGTCAGAGCAACCATGGCAGTCTCCACTCCATGTCCTGTCCTGAAGCCAGTTTGAAATGGATTAAGATAATCGGCTTCATCCAAGACAGCCTGGAGTTGAGAGGCAACTGCCCTCTCGATCACCTTGCTCAGGAACGGTAGCAAGGACACTGGTCTGTAGTTGTTGCTGTCCAGGGGGTCAAGGGAGGGCTTCTTCAAAAGGGGTTTTACAGCCACCTCCTTCGGACAAGATGGAACAATACCTTCCCTGAGTGATGCATTGATCACATTCTGAAGGAATGTCTTCAGTGTGTCCCCTCCCTGGACGACCAGCCATGATGGACATGGATCGAGAGAGCAGATTGTTTTCCTCACGCTTCCAAGGAGCTTGTCCACGTCCTCAGTACTCACAGATTGAAATTCATCCAGTAAGGTAGCAGTAAAGGACTTTCTAGGTGCCTCATTACGGTTAGGAGCGGGATGGAGAGGACACTCAGGAGCGATTTTATCAAGAGCCTTGGGAAGATCGGTGTTCCAAGTATTCACCAAGGTTTCAGTAGAGTCGCTGGTGCTACCAACCAATAAACCCTCTAAGGCGTTCTGGAAACCAATTGGTTCCATCAGCCTTCGAGAATGAACCATTCTAATGGGTCCGCCACCCCCGAGGGGGTGGGAAACGGCCCTAAGTTCCATCTTGATCAGAAAGTGATCCGTCCATGAAAATGCGGAGGTTTTAGTTACCTCCGCCCACAGATACTCCTGTTCCGTACTAAAAATCCCATCGAGTGTGTGACCTGCACAATGGGTAGGCCCGTCAACAAATTGGGACAGGTTCATGCTTGTCATGGATTCCATGAACTCCTGAAACGCTCCAGATAGGTTAGATGAGCTGGTCTCTAGAGGGATGTTGAAGTCACCCAGAACTAGAAGTCTAGGTGAGTCCAGCAACAACTCAGAGATTTTTGCCGACCTGACATTACAGAGGAGCAGATTAAGGGATTGTGGAACGGTTGATGCACTCTCCACATTATCCTGGGAAACAGAGTGAACTGAAGAAGGGATAGATATCAAGCACCGATCCCTTCCTCTTTTGTAATATGTGTTCACTTTGTTACCGTCATACCTTCCCTGACCCCGCACAACTTCGATAGCCGCTCCCAAGTAACTCTCGGCTCCATTATCTGATGGTGAGGATGGGTACCCCAGTTAAATTTCTTGTCCCAATGTAAGTATAGATTGACAACCATACAATAGAATGCCAATTTTTCTGTCTATGCCGCTCTCCCAAGAAGGACATAATAGGGGAGGCGTTTTTAAGGCCTCCAGCCCGATCTCCCCGTCCGCAGTCCTGGCTCCACCGATGATGGTGGGGGATGGGAGGCGCTGGCGTTGCCTCCTTGGCCGCGTCTTTCTTCCTCGCCGCTTCCGCTGCTTGGGAGGGAGGGTCGGAGGATGGCTTCCTGATCTCTCACATTCCTGCTGGGTCTGGGAGAAGTCCTATAAGAAATCTCTCCAGAACGGAGAGGAAAAACCCAAACACACTTGTCCCTCCATATTCACACAAGACCCCATGAATATGGGGAAAAACCTGCAAATAACAAAAACATCATGTTTTGACCTAAGAGGACTCCTCTATAGGAATCTCTAGGCCCTCCAGGGCAACGCTGTGGTAAACGTCTGCCAGATTTTGACCATAGAGTTGCACTGGAGGAGCTACAAAGGCCTAGGAGTGTCCTCTCGAGGTATCTCTAGGTCTTTCAGTGCCACTAGATATTCCTAAAGAAAGCATATGAAACAAATCCATAATAGATCAAATCCATGAATATATCAAATCCGTGAATATATCAAATCTGCAAATATGGAGGGATGAGTGGAATCTTAGAAGAGACCCAAAGGGACGTCCTGTTTCCCAGTCTCTGCAGGAGCAGAAAACAAGTTTCCTCCATCTTCTGTGTTTAGAGAAACTCTAAACAGAGTACAGAGTAGGGGTCCTTGCCGTCTTCCGCCTTGCAATCCCTAAATTTCTCCCCCATGACCCTAACCCCAACCAGGCCAAGACGTCCGGCAAGTTCTCCGAGGAAGATCTGGAGAAGCTCTGGAGGGAGTTCAAGCATCACAAGGAGAAGGTCCACAAGTACAAGATCCTCCTGGAGGCTGTCGGCCGGACGGAAGGTACCAAGCGCTTTGCATGGTGGTCTATGGGGTGGGTTTATGGGGTGGGTCAGTGGGGAAACGAAGCCATGGCTTTGGGGTCAGAAAGACCTGAACTAGCTCCTTGGAGTCAATGGCTTCTGGCATCCATTGCCCTTAGACCTTCCATTCAATTGCCAAAGTAAAGAACAGGAACATTTATTATTTATGTGTTATATGTTCTAGGAGATATTGATAAGATGAAAAATCGATAATTTCCAAATTAAGATTTCTGGGGAGCACTCTAGTGGAGGAGGAAGTCATTTATTATTGAATCTTCGAAGAGGGTGTATATTCCGTGTACATAGAATATAAAATATATAGAATATAAAAATATATTTGGAAATTTTTAATAAGGTTAATAATTAAACCCTATAAAATCAGATAAATGGGTTGATGATAATGAAACTGCCATCCTCTGCCTAGGGAGGGAAAGAAGAATGAAAATTAATAATTGTAAGCCGCTCTGATAGCCATTAAGGCTGAAGAGCGGGGTATAAATACTTTAAATAAATAAATAATAAATAATAAAATGGCTGTGCTGGCCGGTTGAAGGCCGCTGTGGCCTAAGGAAGGCCTTGCCTTGGCTGGAACAGTCTTGTTGTGGCCGGATGGGCCTTCAGCCAGCCAGAGCAACTTTGCTCCTATCGAAGCACGGCCACGCCGGCTGGAAGAAGCCCACTCCAGCTGAGGAAAGACCCTGGCTGGCGGACTTCCTTCGGCCGGTGCGGCCACTTTAAGAGGCCTGTGCTGGCCGAGGCCTTGGCTCAATAAGGTAAGGAGGGAGGGTACTCAGGTTCCCATTGTCCCCAATGGTAGTTCACCATTGGGGACAATGGGACATGAATATCTGTGAAATTTCGAATTCGTGGGGGTCCCCTGAACGGATCCCCTGTGAGTTAGAGGGATGACTGTAGAACTAAATCCAGACAAGATGGAGGCATTTGCTGTTGGGAGCCCTAATCCAGGTTTAGGGATAGGTCAAGTGGTCCTGGAGGGGAGGACTCATCACTTCTGACCGCAAATCAGGTGAATGCGGTGGTCAGGAGCGCCTGTTATCAGCCGCGCCCTTCCTGGGAACCGGGGACTCGGAAACCATGGTGCGTGCGCTGGTAGCCTCATGACTCAGTTTCCGCAATGTTCTCTCTATGGGGCTACCCTTGTACCCTGGAAGCAAGCAGCAGCAACCACACGGCGCAACCTGCGCACGGGACAAAAAGAACAGGCGCCGCTGGCGAAACGTCAGCAACAAACGCTTCTAGAACATGGCCACAGAGCCTGAAACTGACCAGCATTTGCTTCATTTGCTGTTGCTCTTCCTCCTCCTGCTTCCCAGACCTCCATAAAAACATGGTCACCGCCTTGGAGGATGACACGGAGGACGAGGTGGAGGTGAGTCCCTTCAAGGAGGCGAAGCTGCACAAGAAACACTCGGAGCTCAAGGAGAAGCTGCACAGCTGTGAGAACTGAGATCTTCCACCCAATGATCCACAGGCAAACCTCTTCCCAAAAGAAGAAAGTTTATTGTAAGAGCACTGGAAGTAGTGATCACAAACACTTTTTTGCAACATCTGAGGTCATAGGGAAAAATCCCAGGCTTTTACAGGCGCCCCCTGCTTCTCCCCGCAGTTCCCCACACCACACACACATTAGCCCCCGTTACCATGGCAACCCTTGGATTCTCCAGGACTGCAACCTTGAGGCCCCTGTTATCTTGCATTCCAACCCGACCGTCCTAGACTTTCCCAAATACCATCTTCCACTAATACTACCCAACCCCCATCAATCCCACTAACAGAATTAGCAGACTAATACATTACTAGCATATATAATAATAATAATAATAATAATAATAATAATAATAATAATTTATTTGTATACCGCCCTTCCAAAGATCAGGGCGGTTCACAATATCTATACAGATTAAAAACAAATATACAAGAATAAAAACTGTGTCATTCCAATAAAGCTACACAAAGGTGCTCATGTTAATAGTACAATTAATAACGGGAGAGTCAGTGAAATCAGGGGTAGGCCAATTCAAATAGGTAAGTTTTTAACCCCTTTTTTAAATTGTATGAGGGAGGCGGCCGAGCGGAGATCAAAAGGCAGTGAGTTCCAGAGGCTAGGGGCCGAGATCGAATATGCCCTCTTTACGGTGGTAGATAACCTAGCCTCTGGAACTTTTAATAATTGTTGCCCGGTGGTCCTGAGTGTGCGGGGCGGATTGTATGGGGAGAGACGGTCCTTCAGGTACTCTGGGCCCAAGCCATATAGGGCTTTATAGGTAATAACCAGCACTTTGTACTGAGCCCGGAAGCGAACAGGCAGCCAATGAAGATCTTTTAATACAGGAGTTATATGGCTGGCCCTGGGTGCGTCAGTGACCAGCCGTGCTGCCATGTTCTGCACTAGTTGTAGCTTCCGAGTGTGGTACAAAGGCTGCCCCATGTAGAGCGCGTTGCAGAAGTCCAACTGAGAGGTTACCAGAGCATGTACTACCGTTTCAAGGTCCCCCCGGTCCAGGTAGGGACGCAGCTGGCGTATCAGCCGAAGCTGAAAACAGGTGCTCTTGACCGTCGCATCCACCTGAGATGTAAGATGGAGTGACGAATCAAGAAGCACCCCCAAACTGCATACAGTGTCCTTCACGGGGAGTGTGACCCCGTTCAGGACAGGTGGAATCACCTCCATTCCTGGGCCGGGAGAACCTATCACGAGTACTTCCGTTTTCTCTGGATTCAGGCTGAGTCTGTTTTCCCTCATCCAGTCCATTACCGATTCCAGACAGGCCACGAGAGGAGTGACGCCATCCCTGGACACTGCATCAGTCGGAGACATGAAGAAGACTATTTGGGTGTCATCAGCGTACTGATAACACCGCGCCCCATGCCTCCGGATGATCTCTCCCAGCGGTTTCATGTAAATGTTGAAAAGCATAGGGGACAAAATAGCTCCTTGAGGGACCCCAGATTTGAGGGCCCTCTTATCGGAGCAAATGTCCCCCAGCTGCACCATCTGGAACCTCCCAGAGAGGTAGGACCAGAACCACTGGAGCAAAGTGCCTCCGATTCTCACCTCTACCAGGCGTTCCAGAAGGATACCATGGTCGATGATATCGAAAGCCGCTGAGATGTCCAAGAGCACCAACAGGGACACGCTACCCCCGTCGATGCCCAGACGGAGATCATCGACCAGGGCGACCATGGCAGTCTCAACTCCGTAGCCCGCCCGAAAACCGGTTTGAAATGGATCTAGAAAATCCGTTTCCTCCAAGATCGATTGAAGCTGGATCGCAACCGCCCTCTCGATCACCTTTCCCAAAAATGGCAGCAGCGAAATTGGCCGATAATTATTATGTACCAGGGGGTCAAGAGAGGGCTTTTTAAGTATCGGTTTTATAGTGGCCAATTTGAGGTTGTCCGGAAACTGTCCCTCTCTCAGAGATGTATTAATGATCCGGTGTAACAATGAAGTTACAACCGGCCCCCCCTGCGCCACTAACCATGAGGGACAGGGATCGAGGGAGCAGGTTGTTTTCCAAACGCTTCTAAGGATCTTGTCCACATCCTCGGTACAGACAGACTCAAACTGATCCAGTACAATAGAGTCCACGGAAGCTCTGGACGCCTCTACTCTAGTCTCTGCATTAATACTGGCATCCAGACCTTCGTTTATCCGAGAGATTTTATCTGCGAAGAAGTTGTTAAATTGGTCACAGCAGGTCTTAGTGGGTTCAAGGATCTGGTTCGGGGCAGGAGGGAGCTGAGTTAGCTCCCTCACTACCCTGAACAACTCTGCCGGACGTGACTCCGCGGACGTGACACGAGCAGCAAAGAACGAGTTCTTAGCTGCTTGAATCGCCTCTCCATAGTCCTCCAAGTGGAGGTCTAGGAGAGCCTTGTCAGATAAACGCTGGTGTTTCCGCCAGACGTGCTCTAGCCGTCGCAAAACCCGCTTCTTGGCCCGGAGGTCTTCCGTGTACCAGGGCTTCTTTTTGGAAGCAGGCCTGAGAGGGCGCTTGGGAGCGATACTGTGAATAATAATAATAATAATAATAAATTTTATTTATACCCCGCTCTTCAGCCAAAGCTAACAGAGCGGCTTACAATTTGTTAATTAGACATTTCCCTGCCCTCAGGCTTACAATCTAAAAGACACGACACAAAAGGAGAAGGGAATGGTGGTGGGGAAGGGGCAAAGTCCAGCAGCTCTTCTCTCCCTCAGAGGCCTGGACCAAGGCAGATGAACTGGAGGGAGGGCTCTTATTCCCTTCAGGCAAGGCCTGTTGCAGCTGGCTTGCCTTTCTCTCCCCTCAAGATGGTGGATGAAGGGAGGGCTCTTCTTGCTTGCAGCAGGAGGTGGCCTGCATCTCTCTCCCCTCAAGATGGTGGTTGAAGGGAGGGCTCTTCTTGCTTGCAGCAGGAGGTGGCCTGCATCTCTCTCCCCTCAAGATGGTGGTTGAAGGGAGGGCTCTTCTTGCTTCCAGCAGGAGGTGGCCTGCATCTCTCTCCCCTCAAGATGGTGGTTGAAGGGAGGGCTCTTCTTGCTTCCAGCAGGAGGTGGCCTGCCTTTCTCTCCCCTCAAGATGGTGGTTGAAGGGAGGGCTCTTCTTGCTTGCAGCAGGAGGTGGCCTGCATCTCTCTCCCCTCAAGATGGTGGTTGAAGGGAGGGCTCTTCTTGCTTCCAGCAGGAGGTGGCTTGCCTTTCTCTCCCCTCAAGATGGTGGTTGAAGGGAGGGCTCTTCTTGCTTGCAGCAGGAGGTGGCCTGCATCTCTCTCCCCTCAAGATGGTGGTTGAAGGGAGGGCTCTTCTTGCTTCCAGCAGGAGGTGGCCTGCCTTTCTCTCCCCTCAAGATGGTGGTTGAAGGGAGGGCTCTTCTTGCTTGCAGCAGGAGGTGGCCTGCATCTCTCTCCCCTCAAGATGGTGGTTGAAGGGAGGGCTCTTCTTGCTTCCAGCAGGAGGTGGCCTGCCTTTCTCTCCCCTCAAGATGGTGGTTGAAGGGAGGGCTCTTCTTGCTTGCAGCAGGAGGTGGCCTGCATCTCTCTCCCCTCAAGATGGTGGTTGAAGGGAGGGCTCTTCTTGCTTCCAGCAGGAGGTGGCCTGCCTTTCTCTCCCCTCAAGATGGTGGTTGAAGGGAGGGCTCTTCTTGCTTGCAGCAGGAGGTGGCCTGCATCTCTCTCCCCTCAAGATGGTGGTTGAAGGGAGGGCTCTTCTTGCTTCCAGCAGGAGGTGGCCTGCATCTCTCTCCCCTCAAGATGGTGGTTGAAGGGAGGGCTCTTCTTGCTTGCAGCAGGAGGTGGCCTGCCTTTCTCTCCCCTCAAGATGGTGGTTGAAGGGAGGGCTCTTCTTGCTTGCAGCAGGAGGTGGCCTGCATCTCTCTCCCCTCAAGATGGTGGTTGAAGGGAGGGCTCTTCTTGCTTCCAGCAGGAGGTGGCCTGCCTTTCTCTCCCCTCAAGATGGTGGTTGAAGGGAGGGCTCTTCTTGCTTGCAGCAGGAGGTGGCCTGCCTTTCTCTCCCCTCAAGATGGTGGTTGAAGGGAGGGTCTTCTTGCTTGCAGCAGGAGGTGGCCTGCATCTCTCTCCCTTCAAGATGGTGGTTGAAGGGAGGGCTCTTCTTGCTTCCAGCAGGAGGTGGCTTGCCTTTCTCTCCCCTCAAGATGGTGGTTGAAGGGAGGGCTCTTCTTGCTTGCAGCAGGAGGTGGCCTGCATCTGTCTCCCCTCAAGATGGTGGTTGAAGGGAGGGCTCTTCTTGCTTCCAGCAGGAGGTGGCCTGCCTTTCTCTCCCCTCAAGATGGTGGTTGAAGGGAGGGCTCTTCTTGCTTCCAGCAGGAGGTGGCCTGCATCTCTCTCCCCTCAAGATGGTGGTTGAAGGGAGGGCTCTTCTTGCTTCCAGCAGGAGGTGGCCTGCCTTTCTCTCCCCTCAAGATGGTGGTTGAAGGGAGGGCTCTTCTTGCTTGCAGCAGGAGGTGGCCTGCATCTCTCTCCCCTCAAGATGGTGGTTGAAGGGAGGGCTCTTCTTGCTTGCAGCAGGAGGTGGCCTGCATCTCTCTCCCCTCAAGATGGTGGTTGAAGGGAGGGCTCTTCTTGCTTCCAGCAGGAGGTGGCCTGCATCTCTCTCCCCTCAAGATGGTGGTTGAAGGGAGGGCTCTTCTTGCTTCCAGCAGGAGGTGGCCTGCCTTTCTCTCCCCTCAAGATGGTGGTTGAAGGGAGGGCTCTTCTTGCTTGCAGCAGGAGGTGGCCTGCATCTCTCTCCCCTCAAGATGGTGGTTGAAGGGAGGGCTCTTCTTGCTTCCAGCAGGAGGTGGCCTGCCTTTCTCTCCCCTCAAGATGGTGGTTGAAGGGAGGGCTCTTCTTGCTTGCAGCAGGAGGTGGCCTGCATCTCTCTCCCCTCAAGATGGTGGTTGAAGGGAGGGCTCTTCTTGCTTCCAGCAGGAGGTGGCCTGCCTTTCTCTCCCCTCAAGATGGTGGTTGAAGGGAGGGCTCTTCTTGCTTCCAGCAGGAGGTGGCTTGCCTTTCTCTCCCCTCAAGATGGTGGTTGAAGGGAGGGCTCTTCTTGCTTGCAGCAGGAGGTGGCCTGCATCTCTCTCCCCTCAAGATGGTGGTTGAAGGGAGGGCTCTTCTTGCTTCCAGCAGGAGGTGGCCTGCCTTTCTCTCCCCTCAAGATGGTGGTTGAAGGGAGGGCTCTTCTTGCTTGCAGCAGGAGGTGGCCTGCATCTCTCTCCCCTCAAGATGGTGGTTGAAGGGAGGGCTCTTCTTGCTTGCAGCAGGAGGTGGCCTGCATCTCTCTCCCCTCAAGATGGTGGTTGAAGGGAGGGCTCTTCTTGCTTCCAGCAGGAGGTGGCCTGCCTTTCTCTCCCCTCAAGATGGTGGTTGAAGGGAGGGCTCTTCTTGCTTCCAGCAGGAGGTGGCCTGCATCTCTCTCCCCTCAAGATGGTGGTTGAAGGGAGGGCTCTTCTTGTTTCCAGCAGGAGGTGGCCTGCATCTCTCTCCCCTCAAGATGGTGGTTGAAGGGAGGGCTCTTCTTGCTTCCAGCAGGAGGTGGCTTGCCTTTCTCTCCCCTCAAGATGGTGGTTGAAGGGAGGGCTCTTCTTGCTTCCAGCAGGAGGTGGCCTGCATCTCTCTCCCCTCAAGATGGTGGTTGAAGGGAGGGCTTCTTGCTTCCAGCAGGAGGTGGCCTGCATCTCTCTCCCCTCAAGATGGTGGTTGAAGGGAGGGCTCTTCTTGCTTCCAGTAGGAGGTGGCCTGCCTTTCTCTCCCCTCAAGATGGTGGTTGAAGGGAGGGCTCTTCTTGCTTGCAGCAGGAGGTGGCCTGCATCTCTCTCCCCTCAAGATGGTGGTTGAAGGGAGGGCTCTTCTTGCTTCCAGCAGGAGGTGGCCTGCCTCTCTCTCCCCTCAAGATGGTGGTTGAAGGGAGGGCTCTTCTTGCTTGCAGCAGGAGGTGGCCTGCCTCTCTCTCCCCTCAAGATGGTGGTTGAAGGGAGGGCTCTTCTTGCTTCCAGCAGGAGGTGGCCTGCCTTTCTCTCCCCTCAAGATGGTGGTTGAAGGGAGGGCTCTTCTTGCTTGCAGCAGGAGGTGGCCTGCCTCTCTCTCCCCTCAAGATGGTGGTTGAAGGGAGGGCTCTTCTTGCTTGCAGCAGGAGGTGGCCTGCATCTCTCTCCCCTCAAGATGGTGGTTGAAGGGAGGGCTCTTCTTGCTTCCAGCAGGAGGTGGCCTGCCTTTCTCTCCCCTCAAGATGGTGGTTGAAGGGAGGGCTCTTCTTGCTTCCAGCAGGAGGTGGCCTGCCTTTCTCTCCCCTCAAGATGGTGGTTGAAGGGAGGGCTCTTCTTGCTTCCAGCAGGAGGTGGCCTGCCTTTCTCTCCCCTCAAGATGGTGGTTGAAGGGAGGGCTCTTCTTGCTTCTAGAAGGAGCAGGCCTGCCTTTCTCTCCCCCTCAGGATGGTGGTTGAAGGGAGGGCTCTTCTTGCTTCCAGCAGGAGGTGGCCTGCCTTTCTCTCCCCTCAAGATGGTGGTTGAAGGGAGGGCTCTTCTTGCTTCCAGCAGGAGGTGGCCTGCCTTTCTCTCCCCTCAAGATGGTGGTTGAAGGGAGGGCTCTTCTTGCTTCTAGAAGGAGCAGGCCTGCCTTTCTCTCCCCCTCAGGATGGTGGTTGAAGGGAGGGCTCTTCTTGCTTCCAGCAGGAGGTGGCCTGCCTTTCTCTCCCCTCAAGATGGTGGTTGAAGGGAGGGCTCTTCTTGCTTGCAGCAGGAGGTGGCCTGCATCTCTCTCCCCTCAAGATGGTGGTTGAAGGGAGGGCTCTGGAGAGATCCGTGTCCCAGATGTTAACTAGGGGGGATCTGGGTTGATGCCTTGATGCTTGCCTCTACCAAGAAATGATCCGTCCATGACAGGGCGGAAATATTAGTGACTTCCGCCCACGGAATTTCCATGTCCGTACAGAAGACCAAATCGAGTGTATTCCCCACACAATGCGTTGGACCCGAAACCAGCTGAGACAGGCCCATGGCTGTCATGGTCTCCATGAATTCCCGAGCCACACCAGATGGAACATTGTTGACCGCGAAGGGGATGTTGAAGTCTCATAGAATCATAGAATCATAGAATCATAGAGTTGGAAGAGACCACAAGGGCCATCCAGTCCAACCCCCTGCCATGCAGGAACTCCCAATCAAAGCATCCCTGACAGATGGCCATCCAGCCTCTGCTTAAAGACCCCTAAGGAAGGAGACTCCACTACACTCCGAGGGAGTGTGTTCCACTGTCGAACAGCCCTTACTGTCAGGAAGTTCCTCCTAATGTTGAGGTGGAATCTCTTTTCCACTAAAAGCCTGGGGGACTCCAACATCAGCTCCGAGACCAACTGTGTCAGCTCGTTAAGGGAGTCAGTTAGCGCACGGGGTGGCCGGTAGACCAACAGAATCCCTAGACTGTCTCTAGCCTTCAGGGTCAGGTAAATACACTCGATATAGGAAGTCTGACGAACATGGTTCCTGGTTAGAGACAAGGTGTTTTTGTGCACCAAGGCAACACCCCCCCCCCCGCCCACCTAACCTGTTCTGGTCCTTCACCGAGTACCCGGAAGGAAGGGCCTGAGCCCACACTGTTAGGCATTGAGGCTCAACTATGAAATGTTCAGATGTGCACAAAAGGAAACCAGGAATCTTGGGCATAATTGTCTGCAGCTGAAGGCTGGAACAGCAGACAGTGTTCAAGGTCAGACATGTGCTTGATTGCACGTAAGCCTGGGTAACATCAAAAGTCTTCCTGAGTGAAGGGACAACATTGTTGGTGGCACAAGGAAAAAGAGTCACCAGAAGAGGATGGGTTTGTGACCGCATGGCACAAATCTATAAATAGCCTGCACACCGCAGTGTGGGTTGTTGGGTAGTCGGAGTGGATAGATGGTTGGAGAGTTTTGTTGGACGAGCGTGTATATATTTGTAAATATAGCAACTTTAAGAATAAACACCTCTGAGGAGAGAGATTTGGCTCCAGTCTGTTTCATCAGCAGCGGGCAGGAGGAATTCCTGATAAAGCCGAACAGCTCCAAGGTCGCCGGTAGTTCTGAAGGCATCGGAGATTGCTTTACCTGTGCATCTGCTTGTTTACATCAACAAGGGTTACGGGCCCAGATCTTTATCTGATAAGGCATCTCCGTTTGTGCTGAAGAGTTCAACTGGCTGTGTGAAAGAGGTACTTTGTTGCTGTGATGTGCTGTCAGTGCCGGAAGGCTGGATGGTAAGATTTTTGGACTGTTGTCTGTGTCTTATCACAGTTGACAGTAGAAGCTGGGAAAACTGCCAGGACTCTATCTTTACACTGCTTAATGATGGAGGCAGCTAAATTTCCCAAACTAGACGAAACTAATTATGCAGCTTGGAGTTCCTATTGTGAGGCTTTGCTGGTCAGAGAAGGACTGTGGGATGTTGTTGAGAGAGGACCCACAGCAGATACTCTTGACCGAGATAAGAGAGCAAGAGCTACAATTTTGCTTACAATCACGCCGTCGCAGATCAACCATGTCCGGGAGAAAAGAACCTCAAAGGCAGTTTGGGATGCTTTGAGGGAGATTCACCAATCTAAAACAGCTCTGTCAAGAATGATTTGGTGTAGGAGACTGTATGCCTGCAAAATGCAGAAAGGACAATCGCCAGAAAAGCATCTGGAGATCATGGCTGATTTGTTCAGCCAGGTGCAGATGAGAGGTGTCGTCCTTGCATCTGAGCAGAAAGCATACATCCTGCTTGGGAGTCTTTCTGATGATTTTGAGAATATTCTGTGGAGTCTTCAGTGTTTTGATGAATCACAGATTACTGCAGAGCTGGTGGCTGCACGTGTCTTGGAAGAGAGCCAACGTCGGCAGTACGAGGCAGGGCTCCAGAGGCAGCATGCAGTACCAAGACAAACACACCCAACCGAGGCTTTCAAGGAGCTGCAACCGGAGAAGGCAGCTGTGTCCAGGGAGAGAAAGTGTTTCCACTGTGGGAAGCCAGGCCATCTCAAGAAGGACTGTAGAAAGCTGGCAGCAGCAAGGAAACAACAGCCTAAAGATCCTGTGAGCAGGAAAGGTGTTGTTGCTGTGGTAAAGAACAATGACTGTAAAGCCCATCAGGCTGTAGACCCCATTTGGTTATTAGATTCCGGAGCATCGTCGCATATGATTAATTGTGATAAGCTCCTGAAAGATAAGGTGCCATCTAATGTACATTCAGTTGCTTTGGCCGATGGTGCATCAAGGGAGGCAAAAGTGATGGGAACTGTGTTCATCCCAAGTTTTGGAAAGGACTTTTCAAATGTTTTATGTGTTCCTAAGTTGCAAAACTGTTTGGTTAGTGTGTCTGAATTAACCACCAGTGGGTATGCATTGAGTTTCAAAGGGGATGATTGTACTATTAGCATAAATGACCAAGTTTGTGCTAAAGCAATCAAAAGAGACAAAATGTACTATATGGTTGACAAGGCAGAATGTTCAGTAGTCAACAATGTGCCTTTGCATTTAGACTGTGCTCATTACTACCATAGAGTCATGGGACATACAAGCTTCACAAGTTTGGGGAAGCTGGGGGAAGTGTGTCCAGAATTTAAAATGTCCACTTGTTCAAACCACCTGGATTGTTCAGTTTGCAGCAGGATAAAGCTGAAGGCTTTTCCTGTGGCCAAACGCAGCAAATGCACCACACAAAGACCTTTTCAAGTTGTGCATGCTGATTTGGCTGGTCCTTTGGTCAAAACCATGGGCAAAAATCAGTACTTCATGGTCATTGTGGATTGTCACACACGGTTTTCGTATGTGATGCTCATGAAGGAAAAGAGTGAAGCTGATGAACACATCAAAAATTGGGTCAATATGATTGAAAGGGAGTTTGAATACAAAGTAGGATCTTTGGTTACAGATAGAGGTGGAGAATTTCTGTCCAATAACCTGAAAAATTGGTTGAGGAGGAAAGGGATCCGCCACAACACGACGAACGCGGCCGTTCCCCAGGAGAATGGCTTAGCGGAGAGACACATTGGAGTCTTAAAGCAAATAAAAGATTGCATGATGCTCGATGCAGAAGCACCAGAGCAGCTTTGGGGGGAAGCAATTTTGACAGCAAACCATGTTGCCAATCGCACTTGGAATTCTTTTGTAAAGAAAACTCCATATCACATGCTGTATGGGAGACCACCAAATCTCAAATATCTGAGAGTTTTTGGGCAGTATGCAAATGTGTATGTGCCTGCAAACTTCAGGAAAAAGGGGGATCCTAAATGGAGAAGGTTGATGTTTGTGGGGTATTCTGGGAACAGCTATAGATTTTATGTAGGTCATGGGGAAATCTTGCTGTCCAGAAGTGCCAACTTTGAAAAACATTCAGGTTGGGAAAAGCTCCATGCCAACAAAGAGGTTTTTCTCAAGCTGGGGCAGAGTGACATAGGTACTGGAAATGGAGGGGTGCTAAAACAAGAAGCATCTACTGAAAGTGAACCCAGTACTTCTGCACACCATCACACACAAACACATCCAACTTTGCACTCACCAGTCACTACACAAAAGTTTGAAAAGGTGTCCATGAAAGACACAGAGGTGCAAACTAGTTCTGACAGTGAGGATGAAAAAGGCAGAACAAAAGTGATTGTGCCAAGGAGAACTCAGAGGGTGAGGAGACCTCCAGATAGATTCGTAGTGCAGGGTGCAAGAGCTTGTTCAGTGATGGCAGATGAGCCAGAGAGTTTTGAGGAATTGCAGTCATATCCTAAGGAGGAGCAGGAGAAATGGTTTTCTGCCATGGATCAGGAGTACTTGTCTTTACTAGATAAGGAAGTGTTTGAGATTGTGGAGAGGCCTAAGAACCACAAAGTTGTAGGTTGCAAATGGGTTTTCAAGAGGAAGGAAATGCCGGATGGAACCCATAGATACAAGGCAAGACTGGTTGCAAAAGGTTTTTCGCAGCAGAGGTTTGAAAATTTTGACAAAACTTTTTCACCTACTGCAAAGCCAGAAAGTTTAAGGCTGGTATTAGCTTTAGCAGCTAGGAAGAATCAAGTAGTGAGACACTTTGATTTTGAAACTGCATATTTGAATGCTCATCTTAATGAGGAGGTTTTTATGGAACAACCTTTAGGTTTTGACAAGGACAGAGATGGAAAGGTTTACAAGTTGAAAAAGGCATTGTACGGTTTGAAACAGAGTGCACGTTGCTGGAACCTTTGCATTCATGAAGAGTTGGTAAAATTGGGATACAAACGCAGCATTGCGGATGCGTGCGTGTATACAAAAGGTGATGTGACCGTTGTGATTTACGTTGATGACTTGTGTGTCGCAGCGAAGTCAGAGAGGGAAATTACATCAGTTCAGAAAGAGTTGTCTAAGAGGTTTAAGCTCAAGGATTTGGGAAATCTCAAGACTTACTTAGGGATTGAAGTTCAGTGGACTGAGGATGGCAGGTGTTTGTTGAGCCAACAGAAAAAGATTGAAAGGCTGATTGAAAAATGTGGCTTGCAGAATGCAAAAGTTGTAAAGAGTCCAATGACTTCTGGAACTTCTAGTGCAGAATCATCAAAGGAATTTGAGAATCCAGAATTGTTCAGAAGTGTAGTAGGTAGCTTGATGTTCATTGCAAACAACACAAGGCCAGACATTTCGTTTGCTGTTGGAGTACTTAGCAGAAAAGTAAGTGTTCCAAAAGTAGAAGACTGGACTAGAGTGAAACATGTGCTGAGATACTTGAAAGGAACCAAAGAAAGAAAGTTGGTGATACAGGGCAGTGAACAACAGCTGGATTGTTATGTGGACAGTTCATTCGCATCAGAATTGCACGACAGAAAGTCAGTGTCAGGTTTGCTTGTAAGATTTGCTGGTAGTCCAATAATTTGGCGCAGCAGGAAGCAAAACTGTGTGGCTTTAAGTACTACAGAAGCAGAATTTGCAGCATTGTCTGAAATTGCAGGAGAGATCCAGTGGATAAGGCAATTGCTTGTGGATTTGGGAGAAAAGTGTGAAGAGCCTACTGTAGTCCATGAGGATTCACAATCATGTATTGCAATGTCTGAAGCTGAGAACTTGAAGTGTAGGACAAAGTACATTGGTGTGAGGTATCAGAATGTGAGAGAGATGGTTCAAAACAGAATCATAAATCTGGAGTACATTGACACCAGGGACAACATTGCTGATGTTCTCACAAAAGCTTTGCCAATTGAAAGGCATGAACATCTATCATGTTTGATAGGCATGGCACAATAAACACAGAGTTTGGCTGTTCAACAAATGTAAACATTGGAAGATGGCAAACACATATGTGGAAAAATGATACACATCTGTACATTTTGGAGGGGCATGTTAGGCATTGAGGCTCAACTATGAAATGTTCAGATGTGCACAAAAGGAAACCAGGAATCTTGGGCATAATTGTCTGCAGCTGAAGGCTGGAACAGCAGACAGTGTTCAAGGTCAGACATGTGCTTGATTGCACGTAAGCCTGGGTAACATCAAAAGTCTTCCTGAGTGAAGGGACAACATTGTTGGTGGCACAAGGAAAAAGAGTCACCAGAAGAGGATGGGTTTGTGACCGCATGGCACAAATCTATAAATAGCCTGCACACCGCAGTGTGGGTTGTTGGGTAGTCGGAGTGGATAGATGGTTGGAGAGTTTTGTTGGACGAGCGTGTATATATTTGTAAATATAGCAACTTTAAGAATAAACACCTCTGAGGAGAGAGATTTGGCTCCAGTCTGTTTCATCAGCAGCGGGCAGGAGGAATTCCTGATAAAGCCGAACAGCTCCAAGGTCGCCGGTAGTTCTGAAGGCATCGGAGATTGCTTTACCTGTGCATCTGCTTGTTTACATCAACACACACAGCATCCCGTTCAGGCCCAAGCTAGGTCTCGGTTACGCACGCCAGGTCACAGTTGTTGTCCTCTAACAAGTCATAAAGAATGTGGGTCTTATTCTTGATAGATCTGGTGTTGCACAGGAGCAGAGACAGGGTTTGTGGTATGGTTGGAGTGACCTTCAGGTCCCTTTGGTTAGAAGAAGGACTGGAAGGAGGGATAGATATTAAGCATCGATCCCGCCTTCCCTTGGAACACTGGCCCTTACTCCTACCGTCATACCTCCCCCTGCCCCACACAACTCGAATAGGAGCGCCGCTCATAGTAAGATGAATTTCTCTTTTTTTCCTCCCCAATCAAACCCCCCCTCCCTCCACAACCAACAGTAATAACAGAGGGGAGATTAACAAAGTAAAAGCTATTAAAAATAACACATAGCCACAACCCATTGTTAGCACAGGAATGACCGATAACCAAACCAAATTAAAAACAAATACACTTAAGCCCACTCCCACCCCCACTGGCACCTTCCCCCAAAATCAGTCATAGCTACGTCGCCGAACTCTCCGCCTCCATGGCCACTATAATTGTTATAACTCCAGCGCAAACGGGTCGGCTTTAAAGGTGAGCGCCGCTCTCACCTGGCGCTCCACCTCCTCAGTCCGACCACAGATTTTCTGGCGCTGGCGCAGATGTTCTAAAGGCCAGGGGCTGCTGCCGCGCTGTTGTTGCTGCTGCTGCGGTGCTGCGGGAAGGTGGGGAAGGGAGCCGGAACCAGCGTTTTGAGTCGTCCCTCTCACCGACGCTACACCCCTCCTCGCTGCCTCCGCGGTGGTGGTGGTGATGGAGCAGCTGCCGCGCTGTTGTTGCTGCTGCTGCGGTGCTGCGGGAAGGTGGGGAAGGGAGCCGGAACTGGCGTTTTGAGGCGTCCCTCTCACCGACGCCACACCCCTCCTCGCATGGTGTGACTACATCTAGGAACTTAATATATGTGAATAGTGTAAGTCCTGATAGTCAGCCCCCCCAAAGCCTTATGTCCCCCCTTTTGGTTTATTAGGATATGCCCAGTGGAATTCTTGAACTAATTTGTCAGCTTGCACATGCTGTGCTTTCACCCATTCTGCCATAGCAATTGAGAAATGTTTCCATTGCATCAAATATTCTAGCTGACCCCGGATTTTCCTGGAGTCCAAAATTTTTATGATTTCAGAATGTTCTTCTCCGTCAATCAGCAACGGCAGTGGGGCATCGTCCTCTTTTTTCCACTCACTCTTCGGCCCAGCTGGTTTCAGTAAACTGAAATGGAACACAGGATGAATATGTTTGTACATTTTTGGTAAAACTCAGCATTCACTTCAGTGATCAGTCTCTTTACTTCGAAAGACCCCACGAATTTCGGCCCCAGCTTTTTGGATGGCACCCTATATTTCAAGTTTTTTGTGGATAGGAAAACCTTGCCCCCCACCTTAATGTTCCAGCTAGGTTTACGATGTTGATCAGCAAACTTTTTGTAGTCCAGCTCAGTCAGTTTTAGAGCCTCCTCTATTTTTGGCCAGCCCTTCCGTAGTAATGCACTCCACTGTCCCACAGTCACAGGGTCTCCTGGCTCCACTGTCAATTGGGGAAGGATTCTAGGTCCATAACCATAGATGGCCTCAAATGGAGACACCCCTGCGCTGGAATGAACTGCCATGTAAAATGCAACCTCTGCATGGGGCAACAATTTGCACCAGTTGTCTTGTAAATGGTTCACATAACACCGGAGATAAATCTCTAAAGATTGATTATAGCGTTCCATTTGCCCGTCTGAGGTCGGGTGAAAAGCCGTACTCAAGGCCAAGTGCACCCCCAATTTCTCTTGCAAACACCCCCAGAATTGTGAAGTGAACTGCGAGCCCCGGTCAGATACAATCTTATCTGGCAATCCATGAAGCCTATAGACATGCGTAATGAACAGATCTGCCAATTTTGAAGTGCTGGGTAGGCCCTTGCACCCCACACAATGTACTTGGTTAGTAAACAGATCTGTTACCACCCAGACGGTATTTCGGCCTTGACTTTCTGGTAGGTCTATAATAAAATCCATGGCAATGTGCTTCCATGGCTGGGTTGGGGTTTCCAAAGGACGCAACAACCCACTGGGTTTTCCATTCAGTGGTTTAGCCCTAGCGCAAATTGTACATCCCTGCACATATTCTCCAAGTCCTTCCGCACCCCTTTCCACCAATATTTGCCTCTCTGAGTATGCCAGGACTTCATGAACCCCCAATGTCCCTCAGCTTTCACATCGTGACTCAAGGCCAGCACCTTGGGCCTCAATAGGGCCGGCACATAGATTTTCCCATCCTTGCACCATATCCCCTGTTTTCTCATCTCAGCCATCAATTGTGGCAGTTCAACAGTCTATCACCTCTGTCAGCAGCGGATCCAAGGCTGTCGGCTCTGATTCTAGCCCTTTCTTGGCCTGACTACGGGTAGTCGCTCCCCAACTTACCTGCTGTGGGGTGAACAAAGTCTTCAGTTCTGGCTCTTCCCATCCCCCCACCCCCCCGGCATGTGCATCCTGGATAAGGCGTCCGCCAACACATTTTCCTTCCCCGGAATAAATTTCATTACAAAGTCAAATTTATAAAACTCCTTGGCCCACCGTCTCTGTTTAGGGCTAAGCAGCCTGGACGTCTGCAAGGCCTCCAGATTTCTATGGTCAGTCCACACCTCAAACGGATGTGGTGCCCCTTCCAGGAATTGACGCCAAGACTCCAACGCCCATTTGATAGCTAAAGCCTCCTGTTCTGACAACAGCATCAACCAGGGCTTTGAGCGCCTGCGCTGCATCACCCACCAGCGATTCGACGCCAACAACGGTACAGATCAGCGTGACTTTCGTATGTTTGTGGCCGAGTCATGGCCCTTCAGGACCCTCCTGGTCTTTAAGCAGAGGCTGGATGGCCATCTGTCAAAATGAGGATGCTTGGATTGAGAGTTCCTGCATGGCAGAAGAAGGGGGTTGGAAAGGACCAGGGCCCTTCTTGGGGTCTCTTCCAACTCTGTTGGCTTCTGTCAGTGGAAATATCACTCTAGTCCTTCCGGAATTCCAAGAGCCCCGAGTGATTGACTTGTGGGACATGGCGAAGTCCACCAATTTCACAGAGAAGGAGCTTCAGTCGCTTCGGGTGAGTTAAGAAATACAATATTATACAATATAATATATAATATAAGATATATATAATATAATAATTGTATTGCAATTATTATCAAATAATTATTTTAATATTATTTAACTATATCATATTTTTATGATAATTATTATTATAAATGAATATTTATAATATTATTTAATAATAATTATAAAATAATAAAGTAAATATTATTAAATAACATTAATTAATAATATCATAATTATATGAGAATTATTATTATTAAATAATATTTATAACATCATTTTGTATTATATACCTGTAATAATTATTAAATATTAGTAGTAGTAGTAGTAGTAGTAGTAGTATAATTATAATTATATTATTATTGTTGTTAAATAATATTTTAAATATTTTATTATTATCTAGTATTTTAAATACTATTTATATTTTTTGTGGAGCTTTCGGGCTCTTTGGCCAAGTTCTAGAAAAGTTCCTTTCCGGCGTTTCGCCAGCAGCATCTGTGGCATCTGGCATCTTCAGAGAATGATAGCCCACAGAAGCCACATTTTCATAATTCTCCATCATCACAGAATTGTGCATAAGTTTCTGCTGCTTTGTCAACAGTTTCCATTCCTCCTCAGTGAAATATGCCGCCACGTCCGCAAAGGATACCAAAGAGCTGTTGTGCCTCGGTGGCGGCCTCTTTCTCTTGGAGCCCAACTCCCAATGCTTGGCCTTTGTGTCGGCCATCAGTTGGGTCCTGGTGGCCCCAAAGCTGTGTACAAGGGGTCCAAGATGACGTTCCTTCAGGATAAAGTCCTTTACGGCAGGAGCTTAATTCAGAGGCTGAATTGATCCCTGTGGACCTCCTCCTCCTTCGCACTCGGAGCTGCCCTTCTCTGCGGCTCAGGAGACATCGGCCTCTGACCCGGGGATTACGCTCCTGCCATAAAGGAGGACTGCAACAGAAGAGGCCCTTCTGGGGCTGCAGGAATCGGGGTCTTTATCCTGAAGGAACTTCATTTCGGACCCCTTGTGCACAGCTTTGGGGCCTCTTTTGCTGGAAATGACCACAAGGACCCCCCTGCCCAACTATATAAATAATTAAATAGGAATAATAATATTAATAATAATTAAATAAACCTAAGAGCTGGGTGCACTATTATTTAACAAAAACAATATAGTCAGGCTACAAATGTGTGGAAATAATGAGAAGTATCCAGTCCAGTTGTTGGGACGAGGGTGCCACCTTTTCTTGCTTACGTGATTAATACTAATAACGATAATGATACAATATCAACATGGCTGTATAAGGAGGAGCTGAAGCACTTTGAGGCCAAGGTGGAGAAGCAGCTCCATTTCCAGAAGCAGCTGGAGATCTCCCACCAGAAGCTGAAGCACCTCGAAGGGACCTCCGGCGGCGACCGGGAGCATCTCAGCCAACACCGGGAGAAGCACAGTGCGCTGGAGGAGAAGACCAAGGACCTCGGGTACAAGGTGGGTGTTCTCTGCAGCAGCAGGGAAAAAGCTCGCTCCCTCCTCAATCAAGAGGGCATCCCTCCAAATCTCTAAACAGGCCTGTCATATCACCTCTTAGCCTTTTCTTCTTCATCTGGGAAGAATGAAGAATATGGCATCTCTTTTCCTGCATTTTGCATCCATTGCTCTATTGTGTCCTGCTCCCTGGAGTAGCAGGAAAAAAGCTCGCTCCCTCCTCGATATTGGCAGCGAGCTTGTTTTCTGCTGCTCCAAGGAACAGGACACAATGGAGCAATGGATGCAAGCTCCAGGAAAAGAGATTCCACCTCAATTTTAGGAGGAACTTCCGAACAGTAATAATAACTATTTGAAAGGATATCATATTGAGGATGGAGGGAGCTTGTTTTCTGCTGCTCCAGAGAAGAGAAGACAATGGAGTAATGGATGCAAAGCTACAGGAAAAGAGGTTCCAGCTCAAGAAATCAATCCTGGAAGCCGGACAAAGAGCATCTTCCAACTTTATTATTATTCATTCTATGATTCTACGAATATGAACCTCTAAAACCCCTGCAGTCCCAAAGATGTAATTTGAACCTGGAATATTTTTATATAATTATATACTAAAAGGGGGGAAAGGATAATAGAAATGTACACAGTCTAATCTATCTAAACAAAAAATGTGTGTTTTACTGTGAAATGGAGAGAAAAACAAGAAAGAATAGAGGAATGTATGAATATTACTGTAAAATAAATTGGTTTCTATAGAATGAAGACTAAGGTGGAGGGAAGCCTGAGAGAGAAAGAATAAGAATTATGTAAGAATTAAATATAACAATTATAATATAATATTATTATATAATAATAGGGTGGAGGGAGGGGGAGAAGAATTAAGTAAGAATTCAGTTTAATAATGATAATATAATAAAATATAATTATATAATAAGAGCTATGATATAATGTAAGAGATATTTTTAAATGTATATATATTTAATAATACGAACCCCCATGTATAACAACCCAGGACTCCCATCGTCTTACCGTTATTTTATCATTGGATATTATTTATCATTATGATAATTAATCTCATTTGATTATTTTTATGTGTTTTTAATTAATTAAAAAGTGGTGTTCATATTTTAAAAGGGTTGTGTTGGAGGGAGGGATAATGGCTTTCGTTCCGTATTTTATTGTACTTTGCCTTTTATTTTATTCTCTTTGGAACCAACTGGACAGGTGGGATATAAATACAATTGTTATTGTTATTATTATTATTATTTGGATGTCAGTACAAATGGGGTTTTTATGTTTTCATTCAGGTCAAGAAGCATCTGCAGGACATCTCCGGACGGATTTCTAGAGGCCTTCAGCACAACGAACTTTGAAGACCGCCTTGGCGCATTCACGGGTTTTTGCGCGCAACGGTCAAAATGAAATGTTGACTCTCTTCCTGAGATTTCTATCATTACTTGGGTGGCCTTTTTTGCGTCTGGCCGTTCTCCTCCGACCCTGTGGTCACTTTTTCACCTCGGCTGGACTGCTGACCGCGTTGTGTGTCCGTACGTCTGTCCGCGTCCGAAAGAGAAGCCTTTGGGTTTGGGGGAACAATCCGTGAACTTTTGGGACGCAGGGGAGGCGGGCGGAGGAAGCGTTTCCTCGAGGGCTTCTTCCCAAGTGTTAACCTCCTTCCCTTTGAATAAAGGAGAAAAGTGGGGCCAGGCTGTGATGAGGCTGAGAGAGTGTGACTTGTGGCCCAAGGTCTCCCTATGGGTTTCCATGGCTGGGGAGGGATTCGAACTCTGGTCTCTCAGGTCTTAGTCAACGCTCAAACCATCGTCTGAGGCAGCGGTCCCCAAACTGGGGCCTTTTAGGGACTTTGGACTTCAGCCCCCAGAATCCCAGGCTATTGGCCAACATGGCTGAGGCCTCTGGGAGTTGTAGTCCAAAACCTCTCAATGGGCACAGTTTGGGGCCACTGCCTTAATCCATGCTTTAATCCAGGGTGCTTTAAGGCTTAAGGTCAAGTAACCTAACCATGGTTTAAGATAACCTGGTTTAAACCAGGTTCAAGGCTTAGGCCATGGTTTAAACCAGGTTAGCTTAATCCCTGGTTAGGTTACTTTAATCCAGGGGTTGCCAAACTGTGCTCTTTAAGGGCTTTTGGACTTCAACTCCCACAATCCCAGGCTATTGGCCAACATGGCTGAGGCTTCTGGGAGTTGTAGTCCAAACCCTCTTCAAGGGCACAGTTTGGGGCCACTGCCTTAACCCATGCTTTAATCCAGGATGCTTTAAGGCTTAAGGTCAAGTAACCTAACCATGGTTTAAGATAACGTGGTTTAAACCAGGTTCAAGGCTTAGGCCATGGTTTAAACCAGGTTAGCTTAATCCCTGGTTAGACTACTTTAATCCATGGGTCCGTAAACTGTGTTCTTTAAGGGCTTGTGGACTTCAACTCCCACAATCCCAGGCTATTGGCCAACATGGCTGAGGCTTCTGGGAGTTGTAGTCCAAAACCTCTCAAAGGGCACAGTTTGGGGCCACTGCCTTAATCCATGCTTTAATCCAGGATGCTTTAAGGCTTGAGGTAAGGTAAAGTAACCTAGCCATGGTTTAAGATAACGTGGTTTAAACCAGGTTCAAGGTTTAGGCCATGGTTTAAACCAGGTTAGCTTAATCCGTGGTTAGGTTACTTTAATCTAGGGGTCCGTAAACTGTGCTCTTTAAGGGCTTTTGGACTTCAACTCCCACAATCCCAGGCTATTGGCCAACATGGCTGAGGCCTCTGGGAGTTGTAGTCAAAACCCTCTTCAAGGGCACAGTTTGGGGACCTCTGAGGGGGATTCTGCCACCAGTTTTCCTTGGAAAGGCTGACCCTTCGGAGGAGGATGCGGGCCTAGTTCCTGTCGGTCTCCCTTCCAAGAATCAACGAGGCCTCACCCTGCTGCTCCCTTCTGAGGCCAGAGCTGAGGTGGATTTGCCATGTTTATCACTACAAAGAACAGCCTTTGGCTCTGGCTCATTCCACACTCGGATTGTGATTTTAATTAAATTAGAATCTAGAATTAAGGGGCTGAGTATGAGCGGTCTATGGACTCGGAAGTTGTGGCTTCTCAGGCGCCTCTCCTCTTTCGTAGCTCTGTGCGCCTCATCTCGTCTCCTCTGATTGGCTCCCAGTCAGACGCCCCGCGATTCCCATTGGCTGCTTCTCGACTGCGGAGGGGCGGACCCGGAAGTGAGCCGGTTGCAGGACGGCTGTCGTTGCCAAGGCAACCGGGTGCTCGGCGCCTGCGGAAGTGAAGAAGCCCCGCCCCTCCTCACCTCGGAAGTGACGCAAGGACAGAGCCCCTCCTTCACCCCTCAGGAAGTGGAGCAGCAGAGGTTTTGGACTTCAACTCCCAGAAGCCTCAGCCAAGTCGTCCAATATCCGGGGATTCTGGGAGTTGAAGTCCAAGAGTCGCTTTAAAAAGAAAGGCCGCATTGGAGACCCCTGGAGTAAAGCAGGCCAGCCTTAAGCTGAGCGTGGTTTAAGGCAGCCTGGTTCCTCGTCGTTTGCGGGGCTTTGGGCCATCGCTGCCTTTGAGGGATCCCTGCGAAGAAGAAGAAGAAGAAGAAGGAGAAGGAGATTCAGGGGAAGGGAGCAGAGAGGCCTTTGCTGCTGCTGCTGGGGCTCCAAGGCCCTGGGCCTCCCTCTCTCCTTCCTCCCTTCCTTCCTTCCTTCCTTCCTTGGAGGAAGACTGGGCCAGAATGGTAGGAATGGAGGGAGGGAAGGCTCTATGTTTGTGTTTGTGTGTGTCTCTCTGTGTGTGTATATATACATAATAGGTATGTATTTGTGTGGGCATAATGTGTGTATTTGTGTGCGTGTGTGTGTATAAAATATGCGTGTATCTGTGTGTGTGTGTGTGTTCAAAACTGCGTTAAAGACTATATTGTTTAGAGAAGCATTCCCAGATGTGTGACTTTGTCTGCCCCGTTTTTAACTCTGCATTATGAAGCCGAGCCCTCCCTCTAGTCCATCTGCCTTGGTCCAGGCCTCAGAAGGAGAGAAGAACCACCGGACCTGATACCCTTCCCCATCACTTTTCCCTTCTCCTCTTGTGTCGTGACTTTTAAATTGTAAGCCTGAGGGCAGGGAACCGTCTAATTATAAGTTTATATGTACAGCACTGTGTAAACCTACAGCGCTATATGAATAAAGGTTAATAATAATAATAATGTGTGTGTGTTTTTGTGTGTATATATATATATGTATACAAAATGTGTGTGTATCTGTGTGTGTATACATATATATGTATATATAATGTGTGTGTGTGTGTGTCTGTCATATCTAACCGTATGTATGTGTGTAATATGGGTGTGTATACACAATGCGTACAGTGGGGCAAAAAAGCATTTAGTCAGCCACCGATTGTGCAGATTCTCCCACTTAAAAGGATGAGAGAGGCCACAATGTAATATCTCCTTAACTCAGACATGCACCATATGCCAAAACTTTTTTGCCACTTTACAATTCCACCAGATATGGTAGAAGGATCCCACTTCATGTCCACATTTCCAGCATTTATTGGAAGATCCTTTATACATTCTCGCAATTTTGTCTGGGGACAAATACCATCTGAAATACATTTTATATAAGTTCTCCCTTAAGTCTTGAGACACAGTATATTTAGTTCTTACTATCCACGATTTTTCCCATTGATCTAACGTTATACTATGTCCCACATCTTTAGCCCACTTAATCATATATTGCGTTACACACTCATCTTCTGTATCCAATTCAAGCAGGAACTGATAATATCTGGCAATTTTCTTTGGTTTATTGGAATTTAAAATATCTTCAAAATTTCTATTTGTTGTTTTAATTTCTAGAGTTTTAATATCAACAAGAAACTTCTCTTTCAGTTGTCTATATAGTAGCCATCCACACGATATTCCTTCTTCTTGTAGTTGTTCGATGCTTTTAAACTCCAATTTTTGAGTTTCAGCGGATTTTTGTGTCAAATCTTTATATGTAACCCATTTATCTTGTTTCATTACTTCCCTATTATGGAAGGCCTCGTGTATCGAGGCCCACTCTGGGATGCCTGAACATATTCTATTTCTGTATTTTTCCCACACACGCATCAATGCCTTACGGGTAGCATGGTTTAAAAAATCTCTATGTGCTTTCACCTTGCCATAAAAAAGGTAGCCGTGCCATCCAAATCTAAGGTCATTTCCTTCTAAATTCAGTACAGTTTTATTTTTTAACAAAAGCCATTCTTCCAACCATTCAAAACAACATGCTTCAAAATATGCCCGAAGGTTAGGTACAGCTAGACCACCTCTTGCCAGCGTATTTTGCATAGTCTTTAGTCTCACTCTAGGTTTTTTGCCACTCCAAATAAATTTGGAAATTTCTCTATGCCATATTTTAAAGGGTTTGTCACTTGTCACGATAGGGATATTTTGGAATAAGAACATAAATTTTGGCAAGACCTTCATTTTTATCACAGCTATTTTCCCGAGCCATGATAATTTAAGTTTTTCCCATATTTTCAAATCTTTTTTAATATCAGACCAATTTTTTTCATAGTTGTTTTTAAACAAATCTATATTTTTTGAAGTTAAACTAACACCTAAGTATTTAATTTTTTTTACAGCTTGAAAACCTGACATCTGCGTAATATTTTTTATTTCTGTCTTTGACAAATTCATCGTTAATATTGATGTTTTATTTTTGTTGATCTTTAACCCAGAAACCACAGTAAATTGTTCCAAAGCCGTCATAAGATGAGGGATACTTTCTTCGGGGTTAGAGGCCATGATTAAAAGATCCTCCGCGTATGCTTTCAATTTTGACTCATGCCCTTTATACTTAACCCCACTTATTCTATTATCCGCTCTGATATTAATATTCAATATTTCCAATACCAACACAAATAGCAGTGGGGAAAGTGGGCATCCTTGTCTTGTACCATTTAGAATATCTATTTCTTTTGTTTTCTCTCCATTCACTACTAGTTGGGCAGACTGTTTACAGTAAATTGCTTTAACCCAATTTGTAAAATTATTACCAGCTTCTACTTTTTCTAACACTTGAAATAAGAATGACCAATTAACCTTATCAAAGGCTTTCTCAAAATCAATACAAATCATCGCTAGTTTCAAATCAGGTCTCTTCCCATAATGTTCGATAACATTCAAAACGAACCTTAGATTATCCTTAATTTTCCTCGATGGCAAAAAACCACTTTGATCTGTAGTAATCCATTCAATCAACACCTTTTTTAATCTTTCCGCTAATATGGACGCAAGAATTTTATAATCGCAGTTTAACAACGATATTGGCCTATAATTCCGAATTTCATCTAGATCTTTACCTTCTTTAGGGATAAGAATAATGTTAGCTTGTAACCAAGTAGTTGGTATTTGCCCTTTTAACATCTCATTCGTAATCGTCTGAAAAGGTTTAACAAAATGATGTTGAAATTTTTTATAATATTCCATTGGCAGTCCATCAGGACCCGAAGCCTTGCCCTGTTTCCCTCTCTTAATAGCATCCCTAATTTCCTGTACTGTGATTATCCCATTCAAAATATTCCTTTGTTTATCATTAAATGGGGATAATCTACATTCATTTAAATAATCTTTTATCTGTTCCCTTTGAATATCTTTCCCTCTGTAAAGGTTACTATAAAATTCCATTATAATTTTTTTAATATCTTCTTGATCTGTAAAAATCACATTTTTATCTTTCAGACAATTTATCTGTCTAGATGCTTTTCCTTTCCTCATCTGATATGCAAGCCATCTACCCGGCTTATTCGCCCCTTCAAAGGATTTTTGTTTGATATATTGCAATTTTTTACTCATATCTTCAGTAAGGAGTAATGATATCTGTTGTTGTAATTCCTTTATTTCCCTTATCACACTTTCCCTTGTTGGGAATCCTTTTAGCTCCCTTTCTTTTTCTTTTAGTTCATTTTGTAGGTTTTCTAATTTTAATGTTCTATTTTTTTTTAGTTCAGATCCTAATTGTATAAACAGGCCTCTGATGACTGCCTTAGAGGCTTCCCATCTTATATCAGGTGTAGTATCTTCTTCTCTATTTTCTTCAAAGAAGAAGCCCAACTGTTGATCAATTTTTTTACATACCTTTTCATTTTCTAACAAACTACTATTTAACCTCCAGTTATATTCCTTATTTCTAAGTTGCAGAGACATTTGTATCAGACTATGATCTGAGAACAGCCTAGGTTTCACATTTTACCTCACATACTCTTGGGGTCAAATGTTTGGATACAAAAAACATATCCAGTCTGGCCCAGGACTTATGGACTTCAGAAAAAAATGTAAATTCCTTTGATTGGCCATATTTTTCACGCCATATATCCTTCAATTCAAGACTTTCAATCAAATCAAAAAATTCTCTCGGTAGTTTATCTTGTGTAAATTTAATCTTTTTTTCCGAAGCTCTGTCAATAATGGGATTAACTACTCCATTCCAATCCCCCATAAGTATAAAGGAATCATAAACCATATTTTGAATTTTATTTAATAAATCATTAAAAAACTTACTTTTCCTTTCAAGTGGGGCATACACTCCTAGTAATAACACAGATTCTCCCTCCAAATTAATTTCTACACCCACATAATGCCCTTGTTCATCATTTATCACTTCCTGAGAGTCATATTTAGCATCTACATATAATACAACGCCTTTCTTTTTATTTTCCGCTGCTGAAACATATTCTTTACCTAGTTTTAAATTCTTAAGAAAACGCACGTCCTTTTTTTTAATCCTCGTCTCTTGGAGACATAATACTTCTATTTTCTGTTTCTTTAAAAAATGAAAAACTTTATTCCTTTTTGCAGCTCCATTAAGGCCTTTTATGTTCCAGGATACAACCTTAAGGTGTTGCCTCATTTCCTCTGATTTCTTTTCTGTTTCTACCTAATGCAGTGTCATATACTTTATCCTCATCCAAACCAGTTATTAGTTCCTCATCTGTATCTATGTCACCTTCACCTTCGGAGGATGTATCTTTTAATTCTTGCTTTTTCCATTTATCCCATTTACCTTTTACATTATCTTTTTTTTTTTTTTTGGTATGCTTTCTTTATCTTTTAAATCTTTAAACTCTTCTCTTTGCCTGTCCCCATTTTCCTCATTCAGCTCTTTCCGGGGGTCTTCTCCCGTACCTTTTTTATCTTTATGCTTAACACTCGCATAAACATTTCCTTTCTTATCCTGCCTTTTAAGAAATTTCAAGAATTCCTTAGCTTCCTGTACTGAGCATATCTGTATCTTTTCTTTCCTATACCAAAATATTAGACCTTCCGGCAATCTCCATCTGTATGTAATTTGTGATTCTCTTAGTTGACTAGTCAAGAAATTATATTCTTTTCTCTTCCTCATTACGGACAGGGGAATATCCTTATAAAGCTGTAAGTCTTTTCCTTCAAATTTAATTGGTGTATTTTTATGTTTGATTAACAAGGTATCCCTCAATTGTTTTCTTACAAAGAAGATTAATACATCTCTTGGAACCCGCTTTTGTTTAGCCATATAGGAATTCAGTCTGTATAATTTATCAATTTCCATTTCACACAAATGTCTCTCTTTGCCAAAATAATTTGCTAAAATCTCAACTATTTTTTCTAACAAATTTTCACCCTCATGCTCCGGAATCCCTCTAACCTTTAAACATCTTTCTCGGTTTTTTAGATCTTTTACAGAATTCTCATCAGACAATACTTTTTGGTTTTGTCTCATTTCCTGTAAGTTTTCTTCAAAATTTCTATATTTCCCCTCAATTTCACCCATCTTATCTTTGTTATCATCTCTCTTGATACCTTATCCATCGCTAAAGTGACTCCTGATAAGTCTTCCTTCAGTTCCTTTTTTATTTCAGATCTTAATATAGTCATGTCCTGTTTCACTTCGGATCTTAAAAGCGTCATGTCATTTCTTAGTTCTTGGATCTCCTTACTCAAATCAAGTCTTAACTTTTTAATTTCTTCCACGAGCGCAAAGTTACCCTCCATGGTTTTCATAGAATCAAAAGACGGTCTACGGTTAGGTTGTGTTTGTATTTGAAGTTGCGCTTGTGTCTTATTTAGTCCTTGATTTCCTTGATTTTTATTACTAGCTGGCTTGTTGCTTGTTGCCATTAGTGAGTTTTCCAAACTACACTATAGCTTACCGCTAAATAGTACAGTTTATCCAAATATCCTCTTTGCTTAACAATATCTAATATTACCAGTTCAATCAGTATAAATAATAAATTCAAAACCTCGTAATTATACAATTACATAACATCAATGCCCTTCATTCCCTTTAATATAGTATGTATAGTATGAAGAGATGGAATAGCAATAATAAGAAAAGAGGTAAAGGGAGGAAAAAACCCTCGTCCTTATAGGTCACTTGTATCTTCAGAGCTGTTTACTTCAAATGGTGAAACATTGTCCTTATAAGTCTTTATAAGTCCTTCTCTCTTCCTTTTTCTCGATTCAAGCGTTTTTTCCTACAATATCCTCACAGTATCTTCACAGTTGCCATAATATCTTCACAAATGCCATTCAGTAGGAAGAGAGGAGAGTAATAAAATGAGGCAACACACTTTCTTCCTCTTTCTCTTTCTCCTTGTCCCATCCGAGCCCCGTCTGAGGTGTCAGGAAACAGATACCCTCCAAAGACTCGCTTTCCCAGACGCCTTTGCAGAGTGGAGGGCAGTAATGTAAGATCCTTCCTTCTCCCTCTGGAGTCTTCCCAAACTCGCTCTCCCAAACGCCTTTGCTGGGCGGAAGTCAACAGCCAAACCCTCAAGGGGTGGAGACCAACATTGCCCGCTTCGCGTTAACGGAGGTAGGAGGATCTTAAAGGCGACTTATGAGTAAAGGCGACTTGTGAGTAAAAGTCAAACAGTTGAAACAAATATCACAATGTAACAGTGTAATAGCAAAAAAACCCAAAGTTCCATTAAGCTTTTGTATTCCTTACGTCTCTTTTAATACCCTAGCTCTTCACCTCCGACTGGGGAAAGAATTTCACTGCATACTACTTCAGTCTCCAACGTCTTATAAATAGGACTGGCTTTAATCCCAACTTTAGTGAGTACTCCGCTCATGAAAAGGAAAAAAAAAATTTTTTTTAAAGTGAGATACGCCTGGTTAAAAATTGGAGGCGTCCCTTGAACCCCTCAAGGGGGAAGACAGAGAAGCGGCCGTGGATCCTCTCGACGCTGTGTCTCTCCTGCCAACTCACTACCACGATTCTTTATTCCGCGAAATTGTCCATTACACAGCTATCTTCGAGCCCCCTCCGAGCCCCACTTACCAGAGGGGCATTCTGACCATCCAAAAATCACATAGATAGCCAACAACCGCTTCTTGTTAGAGGCTTCTGGAGGAGCTCCCTCCCGAAGCGTCTCATCGGTCCGCCATACCAACCGGAAGGCTTCCGGAAGCAACTGGAAGGAACTGGGGAACTTATGATATATACTTAAGGATATAGTAAATTAAGAGGTTGAACGGTATATGGTTATTGTTCTCTCTCTTTCTTTTTTTAGTATCTTATGGCAGAACCTGCATCTTCAAAGATGGCTAGGTCTGGCTGTTAAAGAGGATAATACTTAGACTTTCTTGAGTCTCAGGAAGTATTGTATGTGTTGTGTTTTTTTCCCCCCCTTTTTTTCCTTCTTTTCTTTTTTCTTCTGTACAAGGTCATCCGGGAAGTATAATTTGGTATATGTTTATGCACTTTGTACCTTTCTGTGTATACTATTCATTTTTTCTTTTGTATTTCTTGCTATGTGTAACTGAAGTTGTAAATCCTTATTCCATGTTATGTGTCTTGTTTTTAAAACTAATAAAATATATATTAAAAAAAAAAAAGATGAGAGAGGCCGAAGTAATTGACATCCTAAGTAGACCTCAACTAGAGAGACAAAAGGAAAAAATCCAGAGAATCACATTTGTCTGATTTGGAAAGGATTTATTTGCAAATTAAGGTGGAAAATCAGCATTTGGTCAGTATCAAAGGTTCATCTCAATGCTTTGTTATACATCCTTGTTGGCAATGACGGAGGTCAATCGTCTCCTGTAAGTCTTCACAAGGTTGGCCCTTGACACTGTTTCTGGTATCTTGGTCCATTCCTCCAGCAGATCTATCTCCTCCGGAGCAGGGATGTTTTGAGGCTGTCGCTGGGCAACGCGGACTTTCAACTCCCTCCAAAGGTTTTCTATGGGGTTGAGATCTGGAGACTCCAGGACCTTGAAACGCTTCTTACGAAGCCACTCCTTCGTTGCCCGGGCGGCGTGTTTGCGAACCATCGTCACGCTGAAAGACCCAGCCACATTTCATCTTCAGTGCCCTTGCTGATGGAAGGAGGTTTGCACTCAAAATCTCACGATTCGTTCTTTCATGCGCACGGATCAGTCGTCCTGGTCCCTTTGCAGAGAAACAGCCCCAAAGCATGATGGTGCCACCCGCATGCGTCAGAGACTAAGGATGGTGTTCTTCGGATGCAACTCGGTGTTTTCTCCTCCAAACAAGACGAGTTGTGTTTCTACCAAACAGTTCTACTTTGGTTTCATCTGACATTCATATGACATTGTCCCAGTCCTCTTCTGGATAATCCAAATGCTCTCTATTTTTATTTACAGTATTTATACCCCACCCTTCAGCCCTAAAGCCCTGGATGGCCATCTGTCGGGGATGCTTTCATTTGGAGTTCCTGCATGGCAGGGGGTTGGACTGGATGGCCCTTGTGGTCTCTTCCAACTCTATGATTCTATGATTCTAAGCAGCGATCACCAGCATTGAGGCCAATGTACTGAAAGCACAGCTGTGCTGGGCAGGGCATGTTTCTAGGATGGAGGACCACTGCCTCCTCAAAATAGTACTCTACGGTGAACTCGCCATGGGTCAGCGTAAGAGGGGCGTCCCAAAGAAGAGATACAAGGACTCCCTGAAACAACATCTCAAGCTTGGCCAAATGGATCACCAACAATGGTCTGCCCTGGCCTCACATCGGGAGGCATGGAGACAATGTACTATCCACAATGCTGCAGCCTCATTCGAGAACTCACGCCGAATGAGTCTCGTAGAGAAACGACAACGCAGAAAGAACCACAACTTGGAAGCATCACCCAAGGAGCCTTTCTGCTGTGCTTTCTGTATCCGGACTTGCTTATCTCGGATCAGCCTTTTTAGTCATCAAGGAGCTTGTAGTAAGCGTGGGATAAGTCCTTCCTGAATCTTCGTTAGCGAAGAAAAGACAGAGACAGAGAGAGAGAGAGAGAGAAATTTTAAACAAAACATTCTGTAGATGGCAGATGGCACAGATGCAGAAAGGAACTCTTCTAGAACATGGCCACATAGCCCGAAAGCCCCACAAAAACTATGGATGCCGGCCATGAAAGCCTCTGACTCTACATTCAAAATTAGCTTATATAGAACCACTCCCCTCCTCCTTCCCTCATCAGTCCTCCCTTCCATTCTGTCCAATAAGAACAACAGAGGAATTATACACATTCACACATTATATATATTTATATGCATATGCATAAGCATTATATATATATACACACACACACACACACAGACACATACACAAATACACACATTATATATATACCCTGTTTCCCCAAAAAGATGACATCCATAAAAAATAAGACTTTTGCTGGTTTTGCTGAATTGCTAAATATAAGGCCTCCCCCAAAAGTAAGACCTAGCAAAGTTTTTGTATATACACAGTATATAATAAATTTTCTTTTTTTTCCCTTTTTTTTGTGTGGTTCAACAATAAATGTGAAATCTTCTTCATGGAAAATAAGACATTCCCTGAAAATAAGACCTACCACATCTTTGGGAGCAAAAAATAATATAAGACACTGTCTTATTTTTAGGGAAACACGGTACAGTGGTCCCCCGGGTTACGAAAGTAATCCGTTCCGGATTACTTTTCGTAACCCGGAAATTTTCATTTCCCGAGGGACCGCTTTCTTTCACGGACCGCGCGGCAAATTTAAAGGGGCCGCGCGGTTTTTCCGTTTCGGATCCCGGGGTTTCTTTCGCATCCCGGGGCCGTTTTTGTGGCCCCGGCGCTTTCGTTCCCCGGGGTTTTCGTACCCCGGGGCACCACTGTAGTTGCATACATATTATATCTATATCTATATACATACACTCACAAGCACACATATTATGTATATGCACACACATTACCTATATATAGAAAGAGATGTACACACACACACACAGAAACACATACACACACATTATATATATATATTTATACACACACACACAAACATGCACATTCCAGACACACATATTATATATATATATATATATATATATATATATGAACACATACACACCCATATCTATGTCTCTCTATACACACACACATCTTTTAAATATATATAATATATATATATACATACATATATACAGAGACACCTCTCTGTATGTGTGTGTATATATACATATATGATACACAAAAATTATATATATATATATATATATATGTATATATGTATATAAATCTATATATATATATATATATATATACACACACACACACAGAAATAGTGATGGTGATGGCGACAAAATAGAAATGGATGAGCAAGCACCATTTGTTCAGCCTCTCACAATCTCACACGGAGATGGGGTCAGGGCTCTAGAAATCGCAATGAAGCACATCGAGCAACAAGAAGCCGCTCCGAGGTTCACATTATGATGCTCCAAAGATGGTGAGATTTGGCTGCGAAGAAACGGCAATCATCGGGAAAGCAGGAAGGATCAGTGGATTTTTAAAAGTAGTATCCGTGGACTAAACTGTTTATAAAGGTACGTACATCAAAATGTTTGTTGTATACAGGGCTGTACATCAAAATGTTGACTAGTGAAAATGTCAGAAAGGAACTCTTCTAGAACATGGCCCATAGCCCAAAAGCCCCACAAAAAACTATTGACTAGTGGGGTTTATTTTAAACATTTTTTTATACTCTATTTTCATAGTGAGTTCAAGGATTTTCAGAATGATTGCAAGGCTTTTCATAGTGAGTTCCAGGCTTTTCATAGTCATTTCCAGGCTTTTCTATGACCCTGCGGATTATCCGACATTTTCGGCTATTTGGTGTTGCTGGGCCTCTCCAGTCCTTTCACTCCGAACATAAAGTGATTATGATTATCCAACATAAAGTGTACCGGCTGCTAGTCAAATAGCCGAAAATGTCGGATAATCCGGAGGGCCATAGAAAAGCCTTGAAATGACTATGAAAAGCCTTGAACTCACTATGAAAATACAGTATAAAAAATGTTAAAAAAAATCACCGGTCAACATTTTGATGTACGTACCTTTATAAACAGTTCAGTCCACTGATACTTCTTTTTTAAAATTGCTGATCTTTTCCTGCTTTCCCGATGATTGCCGTTTCTTCGCAGCCAAATCTCGCCATTTTTGCAGCATCGTTATTGTTATAATTATTATTAGCTTTATTTATAAAGCTCCATAAATGTACACGGTGCTGTACAAAACCCAATAAAATCAGGAACATATAAAAATTCTGCCAATGGTATACAATCTAGCGGTTAAAATAACAAGTTAACAACATCATAAGAAAACAAAACAGCAGAGATCAGATATTGCATCAAAACTCCCAGGTGTCCCAATCACGAACTCCCTGGGAAAGCTTCCCTAAACAATATGGTCTTTAACTCGGTTTTCAAACCGGTTAGAGCCGTGTTGAGCCGTGCTTGTAAGGGAAGGAGGCTCCAGGAGTGAGGGGCAGCGAGTGAGAAGGGACGAATGCGGGACGGGGCAGTGGAAATCCTGGGCTGGGACAGGAGACCTTGGCTCCCAGACAGAACGGAGGGAACGGGTGGGAATGGAGGGAGAAAGAAGTTCAGAGAGATAGGGAGGGGCCAGCCCATGTAGGTAGGGCTTTGAAAGTAAGCGGGAGAAGCTTGTACTGAATGCGGAAAGGAAAGGGGAACCAGCGAAGGGAGGACAGTAAGGGGGAGACATGGTCGTACCTGCGAGCGAGGGAGATGATGCGAGAAGCT
This sequence comes from Urosaurus nigricauda, assembly GCA_034509955.1. Classification (NCBI taxonomy): domain Eukaryota; kingdom Metazoa; phylum Chordata; class Lepidosauria; order Squamata; family Phrynosomatidae; genus Urosaurus; species Urosaurus nigricauda. The sequence goes on from JAOEGL010000002.1 coordinate 1,598,385, forward strand.
GAGTGCTGAACAGAAATGAATGGGTGGAGCTGAGAGAGAGGAAGCCAATGGAGCTTCTTCTTGTCGCTCCATGTGCTTCATTGCGATGTCTAGAGCCCTGACCCCATCTCCGTGTGAGATTGTGAGAGGCTGAACAGATGGGGCTTGCTCTTCCATTCCTATTTCGTCGCCATCAATATTTCTCTGTGTCTGTGTACATACATACATAGATATAAAATATGTGTGTATCATATACACAAATATATATATATACAGAGAGAGAGAGAGAAGTGTCTCCGTATATATGTTTGTGTGTGTGTGGATATATATATATATATATATATATATATAGTGTGTGTGTGTGTATAGAAAGAGATAAATAAATATGAACATAGATACAATGTGTGTGTATGTGTTCATATACATATATATATATATAGTATGTGTCTGGTATGTGTATATTTGTGTGTGTGTATATATACATATATTGTGTGTGTGTATATGTGTTTGTGTATATACATAATATGTGTGTGAGTGTATGTGTATAGATATAATATGTGTGTAACTATATATATAATGTGTGTATTTGTATATTTGTGTGTATATATATATATATATATACACACACATAAATATACAAATATATATAATGTGTAAGTGTGTATAATGTCTCTGTTGTTCTTATTGGCAGGAATGGAAGAGAGGACTGAGGAGGGAAGGAGGAGAGGAGTGTCTCTATGTAGGCTACTTTTGAGTGTTTTGTGTAATATATATATATATATTGTCTCTCTCTCTCTCTCTCTCTCTCTCTCATGGAAAACAGTGGCAGAGGCAGATGTCTCCCCTTGTTACACAAAAGGGGAAAGCCAAAGGTTCCCAGGTGGAATTGATGCTCCTTCCATATATTCCATATTCTGTATATAGTAATGCATAGGTAATCATTGGGAAATAGTGGCCCATAGGGAATCATTGGGGAAGAGTGGCCCATAGGGAATCATTGGGGAAAAGTGGCCCATAGGGAATCATTGGGGAATATTCCCCAATGATTCCCTATGGGCCACTCTTCCCCAATGATTCCCTATGGGCCATATTCCCCAATGATTCCTTATGGGCCACTATTCCCCGATGATGATGATGATGATGATGATGATGATGATGATGATAATAATAATAAATATTTATTTATATTCCGCCCCTCTGGATAAGCAATCAGGGCGGAGTACAACATTTAAAAATACATACAGTTAAAATAACAATTCAGTCTCCCCTCCCACCCCTTAAAAATGAATTAAACTAGGAATAAAATTTAATACAGTAAGACATTAAAACATTAAACATTTAGAGGCTCTAAAAATTGGATGAGTGGGCAGCCACTAGAGTATCTGATGTATCATTTTATGGTAGCATTTTATGGGAGCAATGGATGACAGAAATTTAATCATTTTCATTTTCTGGGAAGGCCTGCCGGAAGAGATGAGTCTTTGTGGCTCTCTTAAAGCAATCCAAAGTTGTGATGAGGCACATCTCATCCGGCAGGCCGCTCCATAGCCTGGGAGCAACAGCAGAGAAGGCCCTCTGGGAGGTCTGTGCCAGCCTAGTTTTCATAGGCATTAGCAAGTTCCTCCCAGAGGACCGAAGAGTGCAAGGGGGCTCATATGGGGAGAGGCGGTCCATGAGATAGGATGGACCCAAGCCATGGAGGGGTTTAAAGGTCAAAACCAGCACCTTCTACTGTGCCCGGAAACTGATCGACAGCCAGCGGAGAGACTTAAGCACTGGTGTTATATGCTCTCTCCTAGATGCCCCAGTGACAAGTCTGGCTGCCATATTTTGAACCAATTGACATTTCCTGGGTTAAGCACAAGGGCAGCGCCATGTAGAGCGCATTGCAGTAATCTAAACATGAGGTGACCAGAGTATGTACCACAGTTTCCAGATCCCTCATCTCCAGGAAAGGGCGCGGTTGGCGTATCAACCTAAGCTGATAACACGCACTCCCGACCGTCGCATTCACCTGACTAGTCATGTGGAGCGACGAGTCTAGAAGTACCCCCAGACTGCAAACAGGGTCCTTCGGGGAGAGTGTGACTCCATCTAGGACCGAGAGTTGTATTCCCAAGCCTGGTTTCGGGCCAGTAACCCTCGGTACCTCCGTTTTGTCTGGATTAAGCCTCAGTTTGTTTTCCCTCATCCAACCCATTACCGCTGCCAGGCAGTCATTGAGAGAGGAGACGCCATCTGAGGTCTGAGCAGATGATCTTGTCATGGAGAAATATATCTGAGTGTCATCAGTGTACTGATGACACTGAGCTCCATGCCTCCGAATGATCTCCCCCAGCGGCTTCATATAAATGTTAAATAGCATTGGGGACAGGATGGCTCACTGAGGGATGCCACAATTAAGCTCAATCTTGGAGGAGCAACTGTCCCTGAACCTTTGGGACCTGCCAGAGAGAAAGGAACGGAACCACTGCAAAGCAGTGCCTCCGATGCCCAACTCTCTCAGCCGGCCCAAAAGGATGGCATGATCTATAGTGTCAAAGGCCGCTGAGAGGTCCAAGAGCACCAGCAGGGTCACTCTACCCCTGGCAATGCTCAAGCGGAGGTCATCCGTCAGAGCAACCATGGCGGTCTCAACTCCATATCCTGCCCGGAAGCCAGTTTGAAATGGGTCGAGATAATCGGTTTCATCCACGATGGCTTTGAGTTGTGAGGCAACTGCTCTCTCGATCACCTTGCTTAAAAATGTCTGCAAGGAAACTGGTCTATAGTTGTTTCTGCGTCAGTTCCCCCACCATCTTGAACAGCTCTGCTGAGCGAGACTGCAGACGCAATGCGTGCAGAGCAGAAGGATCTCCGCGCTGCACGCAAAGCCTCCCGATAGGTGCGAAGGTGCTGCATATGGCAAGTTCTGTCGGAAAAGAGACGAGTCTTCCGCCATCTGCGCTCTAGTCGTCGTCCAGCCCGCTTCATCTCCCTCAGTTCCTCAGTGTACCAAGGCTTGCGGTTAGGAGTGGGTTGGAGAGGACGCTAGTTATTGATTGAGTCGAGAGCCTTGGGAAGATCGGTGTTCCAGTTATTCACCAGGGCTTCGGCAGAATCGCCGGCATTACCAACCATTAAACCCTCTAGGGCCATCTGGAAGCCAATTGGTTCCATTAGCCTTCGAGGGCAGAGCATTCGAATGGGTCCACCACCCCCGAGGGGACAAGGCGCAGCTGTAAGGTCCATCTTGATCAGAAAGTGATCCATCCATGACAATGCGGAGGTTTTGCTTACCTTCTCCCACAGATATGCCTGTTCCGAACTAAAAATTCCATCGAGTGTATGACTCGGGCAATCGGTAGGCCCGTTGAGCAATTGGGATAGGTTCATGCCTGTCATGGATTCCATGAACTCCCGAGCCGCTCCAGATAGATCAGAAGGGCTGGTCTCGAGAGGAATGTTGAAGTTGCCCAAGACAAGAAGTCTAGGGGACTTCAACAGCAACTCAAAGACCAGCTGAGTCAGTTCGGTTAGGGAGTCTGTTAGACAATGGGGTGGCTGGTAGACTAACAGAATCCCAAAACTATTCTTTGGTCTTCAGGCTGAGGTATATACATTCGATGTGGGTTGTTTTCCGGACAGGTTTCCTGATCAAGATTAGATTGGACTTATGGACTATTGCTACGCTGCCGCCCCCACCCTCTTTCCCTTATCTGCTCACTAACCGAATAACCAGCTGGGAGAGCCTGCGTCCACGTGGCAGCGCTGGCGTCTCCCAGCCAGGTCTCAGTGAAGCATGCCAGGTCAGCCTGTTCATCCACGAGGAGAACATGGATAATATGAGTCTTACCTTTGGCTGACCTGACATTGCAAAGGAGCAGATTAAGGGATTGTGCAATTTTGTACAAAAGAGCAAAAGCCAAAGGGTTGCCAGCATGATCCAGGAAAGGGCCCTGTCCTCCCAGAAAAATCCAGAGAAAGGCCCTATCCCTCCAGTAAGGTCCAGGCAGAATAGAGTGGCACTATTACTTCCCTATTGATTCAGCCTAAAATAGCATTGGCCTTTTTAACAGCTGCATCGCACTGTTGACTCATGTTCAACTTATGGTCTCTTTGGACTCCTAGATCCCTCTCATATGTGCCGTTCATTTTTCCACTCTAAGTGCAAAATCTTACATTTCTCTGTGTTGAATTTCATTTTGTTAGCTTTGGCCCAGCTTTCTAGTCTATTCAGGTCATTTTGAATTTTCATCCTGTCTTCTGGGATATTAGTTACTCCTCCCAGTTTAGTGTCATCTGCAAATTTGATAAGTATGCCCCAATTCTGTCATCCAAATCATTAATAAAGATATTGAATAGCACTGGGCCCAGGACAGAGCCCTTGGGACTCCACTGGTCACTTCTCTCCAGGCTGAAAAGGAGCCATTGTTGAGCACCCAATTTCAAGGTCCAGAGAAGGGGCCTGTCCCTCCCCAGCAAGGTCCGGAGAAGGGCCCTGTCCCCCCAGCAAGATATAGAGAAGAGCTCTGTCTGGAGTCAAGGTCTGGAGAATACCTCTGTCCCTCAGGCAAGGTGCATAGAAGAGCCCCGTTACCTCGGCAAGGCCAGGAGAATGGCCCTGTCCCTCCGGCAAGGTCCAGAGAAGGGCCCTGTCTTCCCCCAGCAAGGTCCAGAGAATGGCCTTGTCCCTCCAACAAGGTCCAGAGAAGGGCCCTGTCTCCCTCAGCAAGGTCCAGAGAAGGGCCCCGTCATCCCCGCAAGCTCCTCGGACCTTGCCTAGGGGATAGGACCCTTCTCTGGACCTTGCTGAGGGGGGGCAGGCCCATTCTCCAGACCTTGCCAGTAATAACAGGCTCTTCTCCAGACCTTGCTAGTGGAACAGGGCTCTTCTCCAGACCATGCCGAGGGGGATGTGCCCTTCCCTGGACCTTGCTGGAGGGACAGGCTCCTTACCCCCAGCAGGGTCTGGGAAAGGGCCCTGTCCCCCTGGCAAGTTCCAGAGAAGAGCCCTGTCCTCCCCGGCAAGGTCCGGGGAAGGGCCGTGTCCCCCACGGCAAGGTCTGGGGAAGGTCCCTGTCCATCTGGCAAAGTCCAGGGAAGGACCCTGTCCCTCCGGCAAGGACCAGAGAATAAGAGATCCATCCCCCTGGTGAGGTCCGGGGAAGGGCCCTGTTCCGAGGTCTGTGTAGTAGTGGTGGCGGCAGCTGCAGTGGCCTCCTCCTGCTCCCACTGCCCCCCTGTTCTCCCCGGAGAAAGCCCCAGGCCTCAGCTAGGCTTCCCTGCCTGATAGGGTGCCCTGTTCAAAGTGTTGCAGTGGTAGCATGAGCTCGTCCTCCTCCACCCGCCCTCCTTTCCAATCCCCCGAGAGAAGGCCCCAGGCTCCGACTAGGCTGCTCCGCCTGCTAGGCTGCCCCACCAAACGAAGGAGAAGGGCCCCGTCCCCCTGCAAGGTTTGGAGAAGGGCCCTGTCCCCCCCCCCCATCAAGGTTCAGGGAAAGGCTGTAACCCCCCCCCCCCAGCAACGTCTGGAGAAAGGAAGGTCCAGGGAAGGGCCCGGTCCCCACACAAAGGTCCCCAGCAGTGACCTCCTCCTCCACCCCCTCCCTTCCAACCGATTGAGAGAAGGCCCCAGGCTCCGGCTAGGCTGCTGCACCTGCTAGGCTGCTCCGTCAGAAGCCCACATGCCCCAATGAAGCCACCAGGGCCAAGGCCTCCCAGCCGGGACTGGCGGCTCGTTTGACCACTCTCGAACCCAAGCCCGCCCCAGTGAAGCCACTGGTCCAGGTCTCGCTGCTGCTTACCTCTCTGACTGGAAAGGAAAGGGAAAGTCCGGGGGAGTCGTCCATTGCTCCCGCATCCTCCAAATCCTACATTCATACATTCCAATCATGAGACCCATCCCACCAGGATGCTTATCATATTGTATTTGCATTATTTTGCTAGTAGTTCAAATTCATCTTGCATGTTTCCCATTCTCTGCACATTTCCATAGAGACATCTAAGACCATGGGTCCCCTTTACTTGCTGCCTTTGCAGCTTCCTTTGCCTCCCACTATTGGGTCCCTGCACTATTTGCCTTGTTTCCTCCAAAACAGTTTGACTTTTACCTCCAGCCCTGCTTTCCAAAGTATTGACCTAAGATTCAATAGGAGCAAATGGGATGTTTGAATCCGGGGAGAGAGAGAGCAGAGTTTGCAGGCAGGAAATCCGTATCTATCTGAGCAGGAGAAGAGAGAATACTAAAATCTTCCAAGAGTTACCAATTCCATGCCTAGGCCAGGAGCATAGCAAGGCAGGTCCGGTTTACATTGCTGTGGCAAAAACAGAGGCCGCCTGGCCTGGGACTCAGTTCTCTAATTGCTTTAATTGTTATTTTAACCATAAAGAACATTTTTCTTTAATTGTAATTTCAACCACAAAGAATATATGTAGGAATAATGAATCAGAACCATAGAATCATAGAGTTGGAAGAGACCTCAAGGGTCATCCAGTCCAACCCCCTGCCATGCAGGAACTCCCAATCAAAGCATCCCCAACAGATTGCCATTCAGCTTCTCCTTAAAGACCTCCAAAGACGGAGACCCACCACTCTCCAAGGAAGGAGTGTGTTCCACTGTCAAACAGCCCTTACTCTCAGGAAGTTCCTCCTAATGTTGAGGTGGAATCTCTTTTCCTGGAGCTTGCATCGAGGGACGGTGGTCACCTGGACAACCTTTGGATCAGGCCTCCCTGCTGGCTGGCCAAGATTGCATCCACATCATCTTTTATCCTTTATTTATTTCCTTCTTTAAAGCATTTCTACTCTGCTCTTTAGTCATAACTGCTCCCAGAGTGGATTATTTATAATTTTATCTTTATTTCTCTCCCATCCCACCCCCAATTACAGAACTCACCTAATGGACATCAGTCTTGCCATAAAAGGAGCCACAGAGGAGAGAAGCCCTATAAATGCATGGAATGTGGACAGAGCTTCAGTCAGAGTGGAAATCTAAAGTCACATCAAAGGACCCACACAGGAGAGAAGCCATTCAAATGCATGGAATGTGGACAGAGCTTCAGTCAGAGTGGACATCTAAACTTACATCAAAGGACCCACACAGGAGAGAAGCCATTCAAATGCATGGAATGTGGACAGAGCTTTAGTCGGAGTGGAAGTCTAAACTCACATCAAAGGACCCACACAGGGGAGAAGCCATTCAAATGCATGGAATGTGGACAGAGCTTCAGTCGGAGTGGAAGTCTAAACTCACATCAAAGGACCCACACAGGGGAGAAGCCATTCAGATGCATGGAGTGTGGACAGAGCTTCAGTCAGAGTGGACATCTAAACTTACATCAAAGGACCCACACAGGAGAGAAGCCATTCAAATGCATGGAATGTGGACACAGCTTTAGTCGGAGTGGAAGTCTAAACTCACATCAAAGGACCCACACAGGGGAGAAGCCATTCAAATGCATGGAATGTGGACAGAGCTTCAGTCGGAGTGGAAGTCTAAACTCACATCAAAGGACCCACACAGGAGAGAAGCCATATAAATGTATGGAATGTGGACAGAGCTTCAGTCAGAGTGGACATCTAAACTCACATCAAAGGACCCACAGAGGAGAGAAGCCATTCAAATGCATGGAGTGTGGACAGAGCTTCAGTTGGAGTGGAAATCTTAACTTACATCAAAGGACCCACACAGGAGAGAAGCCATTCAAATGCATGGAGTGTGGACAGAGCTTCAGTCAGAGTGGAAGTCTAAAGTCACATCAAAGGACCCACACAGGAGAGATGCCATTCAAATGCATGGAATGTGGACAGAGCTTCAGTCACAGTGGAAATCTAAAGTCACATCAAAGGACCCACACAGGGGAGAAGCCATTCAAATGCATGGAGTGTGGACAGAGCTTCAGTCAGAGTGGAAGTCTAAAGTCACATCAAAGGACCCACACAGGAGAGATGCCATTCAAATGCATGGAATGTGGACAGAGCTTCAGTCAGAGTGGAAATCTAAAGTCACATCACAGGACCCACACAGGGGAGAAGCCATTCAAATGCTTGGAATGTGGACAGAGCTTCAGTCAGAGTGGACATCTAAACTTACATCAAAGGACCCACACAGGAGAGAAGCCATTCAAATGCATGGAGTGTGGAAAGAGCTTCAGTGACAGTGGAAGTCTAAACAGTCATCACAGGACCCACAGAGGAGAGAAGCCATTCAAATGCATGGAATGTGGAAAGAGCTTCAGTCGGAGTGGACATCTAAACAGACATCACAGGACCCACACAGGAGAGAAGCCATTCAAATGCATGGAGTGTGGAAAGTGCTTTAGTCAGAGTGGACATCTAAACAGTCATCACAGGACCCACACGGGGGAGAAGCCATTTTCAGCCAGCAGGGCCCAAAATGTCAGCTCCAAAGGTCTGTCGACCATCTCTTCTATTTCTTGAAAAAAACTTAAAACTTTTTAAAAGCCTCTGTTGGGACCAAAGGGAATGTTTTCAATAGTGGGAGCCATCCTGAGAGTCTTACAAAATGGCTCATCAGGCTGCATATCAGGCAAAGCAGGCAGGAATGGGGAGAGAAATGGGGAGATACATCAAAGTGTGGAAAATATTAAGAGTCTGGCAAATCAAGAGCCTGAAAGAGATTTTAAATTCAAACCACGTTCAAAACAATGAAAGATGTGTAGAATGCTTGAAAGCAAAGGCCACCAGAGCCTGACATCCTCCATTTACTGAGAGACAATCCAACAAGGCATTGGATCTTCTATATGCTGATATTTCTGGTCTGATGGATGAAAAGTCAGTAGGAGGTATCTCTTATCTTATGACTATTATAGATGATTTCCGAAGATACACATAGACTTATCTTCTCAGTGAGAAGAGTCAAGTGATTCAGAAGTTCAGAGGACTTGCATAGAGTCTCTAACAAATGTGGCTACAAACTGAAGATAACAGCACTAAATTTGTCAATGCTGAATTTGATGAATTTTTGAAAGATCATGGCATTGAGCATCAGACTACAAAGGCTTATTCTCCAGAACAAAATGGTGGCAGAGAGAATGAAGAAAGGAGATGGCTGTCACTGTGCTTTTGGAAGCTAATATGCCCAAACGCTCTTGGTCTGAAGCCATCATGACTGTAACATACCTTCCTAACAGATTGCCAATGAAATCCAAGAATGGATTGCATCCAGAGGGAAAATGTCAGGCAGCAATATGGAACAACGATTAGAGGCAACCAGAGACTTTCTGCTGGAGCCGAGTGCCTTTCAGCCAAAGCAGCATGTGGTCAAATCAAAATGGCTGCATAACTTACTCCTGGACTTTGGGATCACAGAACACAAACCAGCCGTTCTGATGCAAGATAATAATCAGAGCCGCATCAAGATTTCTGAAAGTGAAAAGCCACTTAAGAAGAACGTTGACGTCGCATTTCACAAAGTGCAAGATATGTGTAAAAGTGGACTTGTCCAACTAGAATCCTGCAACACCGAAGTGATGATTGTGGACATCCTCACTAAACCTCTCCCAAAAGATGGTTTCCTGAGGCTAAGTGAAGGACTGAAGCTCTTTAACGTTGGTCCAGGAGAATGAGAAGGGGTTTGTTGGGACATATTTGGAGGGACCCCTCCTCGCTCTCGTTCTCTCTCTCTCTCTTGGACTCAGCTTTTACTGACCCTCCAAACATTGCAAAAGGCCAGAGAGGCGGTCAGTAAGTTGTATATCTTCAATGTTCACCCCTGAGTGAGCTTCACAGTCTCTTTTCTCTCCCTGCTTTATTCATTCCAGTTAGATTAGATTTTACTTTATTGTATAAATTTTTATTAAAGTCATTCTTGTTTGTTTTTAAACTAAAAATTGCAAGTCTGTCATTTTGGAGTTAGTCTTTATTCTTTAGGAAAGCATATTAAAATATAGTCTGATTCACATTTTTTTTGCTGCTCTACTGATGAAAGTCAAACAAGTTAACTTTCATGCCTGCATATTTTATTTTTTCTTTAAAAGAGTTAACACCCTGGGAAATTAAATTTGCACCCCAAGAATCATTGGGGAATACTTGCCCATAGCAAAACCATATTTGTCCATAGGGAATCATTGCGGAATATTTGCTTGTACCGAATCATTGGGGAATACTTGCCCATAGAGAAACATTGGGGAATACTTGCCCATAGAGAAACATTGGCGAATACCTGCCCATAGAGAACTCATACTTGTCCATAGAGAAACATGGGTACTTGCACATAGAGAATAATTGGGGAAGACTTGTCCATAAGGAAATATAGGAGAACACTTGTCTACAGGGGAAACATAGATTCTTTGTCCTATGTTTCCCTATGGGCAAGAGTTCCCCAATGATGGGTTTCCTTGTGAGCAAATGCATGGCTTTGGTCCAGACGATTTGAGGGACCGTATCTCTCTATAGGATCCTGCTGTGAGAGCCCTAAGGTTTAATAATAGTAATAATAATAAATCTTTATTTATATACCGCCCTTCCAATGATCAGGGCGGTGTACACATACAAAAATTAAAACATATACAAAAGTTAAAAACAATCATTCAGAAAACAATCCAACAACCTCGGCCCAACTTATATTCATTTAGGTTAACCAGATATTCCTGTACTCTTTACTTATTGTGTGCTGAAATTCCCCTGTTCTGTCCTCTGCCCCATTATCCTTAGGTTGGGCACCTTTTGCCTTTTCTGAGAAGACTGAAGAAAAGAAGGTGTTGAGTTATTCTGCCTTTTCTCTGTCAATTGTGAGCATTTTGCCATCTTCTGCATGCAGTGGCCCTACCGTTTCCTTCTTCTTCCTTTTGCTGCGGACACACCCCAAAAAGCCCTTTTTATTGTTCTTAATCTCTCTAGCAAGCCTGAGTTCATTCTGTGCTTTAGCTTTTCTGACTTTACCCCTACATGTGCTGGCTATTTGTTTGAATTCCTCTTTGGTGATTTCCCCATTTTTCCATTTTCCTATACATGTTCCATTTAAAACTTAGCTCAGTTTTAAGTTCCTTAGTCATCCATACCGGTTTCTTGAGATATCTTCCATTTTTCTTCCTCATTGGAACTGTTTGAAATTGCACCTTCAGTATCTCCTTTTTGAGAAACTCCCATCCGTCTTGAACTCCCTTCTCTTTTAGTATTCCTGACCATGGGATCACCCCCAGTATTTCTCTAAGTTTATTGAAATCAGCTCTCCTAAAGTCTAGAGTCCGTGTCTGACTATGCCTAGCTTCTCCCTTCCGCTGTATTACAAACTCCAGGAGAACATGGTCACTACCACCTAAGGATCCCACCACTTGCACCCCATCAACTAGGTCTTCCCTGTTGGTTAAGATAAGATCTAAAATGGCTGATCCCCTTGTTGCCTCTTCCACCTTTTCCACTAGCAGAATCCCCAAACTGTCCCTGGTCTTCAGGCTTAGGTACAGCACTCGATGTGGGCTGTTTTGGAGACTGGCTTTCTCATCAAAGTCAAAGTGGTCTTCTGGACTATGGCCACACCGCCCCCCCCCCCCCACTTTCCCTTATCTGCTCACTGTCCATGTAACCGGTCTGGAGAGCCTTCGCCCACGTGGCAGCACTGGCATCTCCCAGCCAAGTCTCGGTGAAGCATGCCAGGTCAGCCTGTTCGTCCACCAGAAGGTTGTGGATAATATGGGTCTTACCTTTGGCCGACCTGACATTGCAGAGGAGCAGATTAAGGGATTGTGGTATGGTTGGTACGCTCTCCACCTTATCCTGGGAAACAGAGTGGACTGAAGAAGGGATAGATAGGCATCGATCCCTCCTTCTTTTGCAACATTTCTCCACTGTTACCGCCATACCTTCCCTGCATATAAATGTTTATTAAAGTCATTCTTGTTTGTTTTTAAACTAAAAATTGCAAGTCTGTCATTTTGGAGTTAGTCTTTATTCTTTAGGAAAGCATATTAAAATATAGTCTGATTCACATTTTTTTGCTGCTCTACTGATGAAAGTCAAACAAGTTAACTTTCATACCTGCATATTTTATTTTTTCTTTAAAAGAGTTAACACCCTGGGAAATTAAATTTGCACCCCAAGAATCATTGGGGAATACTTGCAACATCTTTTGCAACATTTCTCCATTGTTACCGCCATACCTTTCCTGCGCCCACACTACCTCAATATTTGTCCCCTGGCTGTACCGGGCTCCATTGTCAGCAAGATGTTGAGAGGGGTCCAGTTAGACCACTAAGCAAAAAGGAAAAGCAGAGAAAGTCTACAAAAATCAATCCTGATCCCATAATAAAAGGCATAGGGGATTATGATGAAGAGTCCTCAATTTTTGAGCCCCGTGCTGGCTCCACCTCGTGGCCTCGCTCTCCTCTCGGTGGTATGGGGAGAGTGCAGGAGTCCCTATGGCTATTCTGGCCTCAGATGGCAATGGAGGTGAGAAGAGGAGCTTGGCATCCTTGCTGCTCTCAGGAAGGATTCCTGCCCGGTCTTCTCAGGGATAAGGTAGGTGGGCGTCTCAAGTCCTTTTAAGGCCCGGAAAGCTGGTAAAGGAGTGAAAATGGAATGGAAAGCTGGTAAGGGAGTGATAAAACTGTAATGGAACATGGGTAACACTCTGCTCTCCGAGTACAAGTGGAGCACAATCTGGGGGACAACAGCACACTGCAGTATTAAACTGTGAAATGCCCCCTTGGTATTCAGGAGAGTTGGGTTGCAGGGCCTTGCATGCATTCCTAACCCAATGAAGCTCAGGTCACACATTTAAAATCCAGGCACAGTAAAAAGGAGTCCATTGCAGTTAGCAGAGGTTACCTCTCTTTACAGAAGGCAGGTTTTAAGCCTGCACACTGAGTTCTGTGGTAAATAATAAGGATCCGAAAGCACCTCCGCAACAGACAGAAGAAGGGGGTCGATGGCATGGCCTCAAGCCCAGTTTCTCAAATGCATAACACAAAATGCCATCAAGCCATGATCCAGGTGGATGGCAAGGCCTTCACCTTATAATGCAATTATTCACAGTAGTTTAATGTGTAAAACTTCTAACCGCCTTCAACCTCGACTGCAGGCCGAGATGGATTTGGAAGCCACCCATTTGATTGTTATAAACACAAGGGAGGAGACGGGGTTTTGATGGGATGGAGAGGAGGCCGGTTGTCTCCAGGTAACAGTTATCCTAAGCCACACTGTAGGAGGGAGGGCCCTCTCATGAGCTTAATTTTTTCTTTTTCTTTTGCTAAATAGGAAGGCATCCCTTCCCATTAAATTGGGAAACGGAGGGGGGCCAGCATCCAAACATCCCAACTGCCATGCTGGAAATCCACTTCTCCACCTCCCCAGCTGCAAAGAGGGTTCCTAGGGTCATCCAGAGAGACCCCCACTTGCCAGGCAGGAAATCCACTTCCCCGCTGCCCAAGTTGTGATGCTTGTCCCATAGGTCTCCCGAACAGACCTCCAACTGCCATACGTGCATGAACTCCACTTCTATTTAGAACTATTCTAGTATATTCTATTTAGGACCCAAGGGGTATTTATTCTGACCCGTTATGCCATGCAGGAAATCTCTTTCCCCTTTACCATTTTTTTGCCCCTCATTTTTTGAGCAAAGACCTTGTAGATGTTCACCAACAGATAGGTTAGGGTTAAAACAAGCCATCTGTCTGGAAATAAGAAGCACTCTGAGACCAGTGCATCTTGTCCTAAGTAAGAGACCTTATCCTCAGGCCACGGACTAGAGGATCCTACGCATTTGAGGCTGAATATCTCAAAAGCTTCAGCTAATGAAGAAGCAGGACCCCTGGGTCATCCAAATAGTCCCACTCTGCCATGCTGGGACGCTTCCTTTCCAGGCCTAAATGGGAACTTATGCTCACCATGATGCCAGCCATGCCGGTAAGTTATCTCCCCCCCCCCATACTGTAGTAGACAGTTTTATATCAATATTTAGTTAAACTTATGCAGAGTGAACTAAAATGGCTGCTAAACCAAAGTTTAGAACACTGTTTTCTGAGAGAATCGAAAATTCCAAGCTGGCATGAAAATAGGGTCAAGTGAAGGTCTCCAAGAATCATCATCATCATCATCATCATCATCATCATCATCATCTTTATTTCTAGCCCGCTCCTCTGTGAGTACAATCGGAGCGGGGTACAACAAGATTAAGACATACAAATTAAAACACTTCATTGACCCATTCCCAGCCACCCACCCCTTAAAAAGAAATTAAATTAGCAATAATTTAAAATCAACAACATTAAAAGCATGATTCATCCTCCATAGTTCTTACATTGCGGAGAAAATAGCACCAGGCAAGGAGTCAAATTCAATTTATGGGTCCCATTCGGAGCTGGGATCTAAGAGGTGTCAGGGAAGGCCTGCCGGAAGAGATGCGTCTTCAGAGCTTTTTTAAAGCAGTCAAGAGATGTTATAAGGCGCATCTCATCCGGCAGACCATTCCAAAGTTTGGGAGCGGTTGCGGAAAAAGTCCTCTGGGAGGTTTGCGACAGCCTAGTTCTCACAGGCTGTAGCAGGTTCCTCCCAGAGGATCGGAGTGTGCGGGGGGGTTCATACGGGGAGAGGCGGTCCCTGAGATAAGGTGGACCCAAGCCATGCAGGGCTTTAAAGGTTAAAACCAACACCTTGTACTGCGCCCGGAAACTAATCGGCAGCCAGTGGAGAGCCTTGAGCACCGGTGTTATGTGCTCTCTCCTTGATGTTCCAGTTACAAGCCTGGCTGCCATATTTTGCACCAGTTGAAGTTTCTGGGTTAAGCACAAGGGTAGCCCATGTAGAGCGCATTACAGAAGTCCAGGCGTGAGGTTACCAGAGCATGTACCACAGTTTCCAGGTCCCTCATGTCCAGGAAAGGGCGCAGCTGGCGTATCAGCCGAAGCTGATAACAGGCACTCCTGACCGTCGCATTCACCTGACAAGTCATGTGGAGTGACGAATCTAAGAGTACCCCCAGACTGCGAACACAGTCCTTAGAGGAGAGTGTGACTCCGTCCAGGACTGGAGACTGTATTCCCAAGCCTGGTTTCAGGCCTGTGACTGTTAGTACCTCCGTTTTGTCTGGATTCAGTTTCAATTTGTTTTCGCTCATCCAATCCATTACCGCCACAAGACAGTCATTAAGAGGAGAGACGCCATCTGAAGTCTGTGCTGACGATCTGGACATGGAGAGGTATATCTGAGTGTCATCAGCGTACTGAAGACACTGAGCTCCATGCCTCTGAATGACCTCACCCAGCGGCTTCATATAAATGTTAAATAGCATCGGGGACAGGATGGCGCCCTGAGGGACACCACAATTAAGCTCAATTTTGGAAGAGCAACTGTCCCTGAGCCTCACCCTTTGGGATCTGCCAGAGAGGAAGGACCGGAACCACTGAAGAGCGGTGCCCCCGATCCCTGCCTCCCTCAGCCGATCCAAAAGGATGGAGTGATCTATAGTGTCAACAGCCGTGGAGAGATCCAAGAGCACCAACAGGGTCACACTACCCCTGTCAATGTTCAAGCGGAGGTCATCAGCCAGTGCAACCATGGCGGTCTCAACTCCATGTCCTGCCCTGAAGCCGGTTTGAAATGAATTGAGATAATCAGTTTCATCCAAGACAGCTTGGAGTTGGGGAGCGACTGCTCTCTCGATCACCTTGCTCAGAAATGGGAGCAAGGACACTGGTCTGTAGTTGTTCCTGTCCAGGGGATCAAGGGAAGGCTTCTTCAGGAGAGGCTTGACAGCCGCCTCCTTCAGACACGATGGGACCGTGCCCTCCCTGAGGGATGCATTGATCACATCCCGAAGGAATGTTCTCAATGAATCCCCTCCCTGGATGACCAGCCAAGATGGACATGGATCGAGGGAGCATGTCGTCTTCCGGGTACTGCCAAGGAGCTTGTCCACGTCATTGGTACTCACCGATTGAAACTCATCCAGTAAACTGACAGCAACGGAGTTGCTGGACACCTCGCCAATGGATTCTGACAAAACATTGGCGTCCAAGTCGTCTCTTATCCGAGAGATTTTATCTGCAAAGTAGGTGTTAAACGCGTCACAGCAAGCCATCGTCGGGTCAAGTAGGGGGTTCGGCGCAGGAGGAACCTGCGTCAGTTCCCCCACCACCCTGAACAGCTCTGCTGAACGGGACTCTGCAGAGGCAATGCGTGCAGAGTAGAAGAGTCTCCGTGCTGCACGCAAAGCCTCCCGATAGGCGCGCAGATGCTGTCTATGGCGAGTTCTGTCGGACATGAGGCGAGTTTTCCGCCACTTGCGCTCTAGTCGTCATCCAACTCGCTTCATCTCTCTGAGTTCGTCTGTGAACCAGGGTTTACGATTGGGAGCGGGTTGGAGAGGACGCTCGGGGGCGATCGCGTCAATAGCCTTGAGAAGATCAGTGTTCCAAGTATTCACCAAGGTTTCGACTGGATCACCGGCGTTATCAACCATTAATCCCTCTAAGGCCTTCTGGAAACCAATTGGATCCATTAGCCTTCGAGGGCGGACCATTCTAATGGGTCCACCACCCCCGGGGGGACGGAAAGTGGCTTTCAGTTCCATCTTGATCAGGAAGTGATCCGTCCATGACAGTGCAGAGGTTTTGCTTATCTCCTCCCACGGATGCTCCTGTTCCGTACTAAAAATCCCATCGAGTGTATGACCCGCGCAGTGGGTAGGCCCGTTGATCAATTGGGATAGGTTCATGGCTGTCATGGATTCCATGAACTCCCGAGCTGCTCCAAATAGATCAGAAGGGCTGGTCTCCAGAGGGATGTTGAAGTCACCCAAGACCAAAAGCCTGGGGGACTCCAAAAGCAACTCAGAGACCAGCTGAGTCAGCTCAGTCAGGGAGTCTGTTAGGCAACGGGGTGGCCGGTAAACCAACAGAACAAGAAAGGCTGAACAAACGAGAAAACAAGAAAATGTTTAGGTACAAGATGCCCTGGTACCCTAAGCAGAGGCGTCACAATGAACTCAAAACATAAACATCAGATAAGTAGAGTTGCAACTGTGTAATTGTGTGCAAAGGCTACAGGGAAAAGTAACTTTTGTAAGGTGGCCTGATGAGTCATTTTAACTATTCATGCGTTCGTTTGCCTGATTGCTTGAGATTCATTTGTTTAGAGTTAAGATTGGCCAATAGAAAGCATTTTTGGAAATCCTTTGTGTAAAAACTATAAATCCCATCATCTTGTGAAATTCTGGGCCTCAGTCTTGGGAAACTGAATTTCCACTGGGGCCTTTTGCTGGCAAAATAAACCTGAGTTCTCAATCAGAATTTCTGAGTCCTCTGTCTCCTTCACTCTGTTATGCTGAGGATTGGGTAAGCGGTCTTAGCCGAACCCATTATCTGTAACAATACATCTGCAGTGATACAATCACAGTTAACCTGCCGGACATGTAGGAACTCTTGGTCATGGTACCCCCGTGAATGCCTGACTTTCAGAACCCAAATAAGGTAAGTTTCATTTTTTTTCAAGAACCTCCAGATGGCCCTAGAACAGGATTTGGCCTAGAAATCTCGTTCTGAGCATGCGCAAGAAACAGCTCTTTAAAAATCTTGTCGTTTTCACGTAAAGAGCCCAGGAAAAGCACAAGCTTCACGTTATTACGCGAATTCTCTGTTCGTGGGGTGGCCCCCAGAGTGGAAAACGACCGATTTTGAGGGGCGGGAAGAGAAGACCTTGCTGCGAACTGCTCTTTGCGTTTTCCAGGGGGACTCCAGCTCGATTGACGTCGATAGGAGTAGCCGCTTTTTCCAGGCTTGTAGCAGTTGTTATCGCGCAAAACAGTGCAGCATAGGTAAGGGTGATTTCAAGTGATAGCGGCAAAGGATGGATTGCGTGGGAAGCCAGGGACAGCAAAAACAAGTGTCATGGTGATATCCCCCTGTGCCAAGCATAGGGACAGGTGGGATGTTGCGGATAATGGGGTAGTCTTGGACTGCTACCTCAATTCTTATCTTTACAAAAGGAAGTAAGGCAAGTGCACACTGAGTCAAGGTTGGGATCTCTTGCTTTAATTCATGCCGGCAGAGTCCCCAAGGGGTCTCTTTGCTTTCCCAAGACATAGGCTAGAGGCAGCACAAAGATATGGGTTAAAAATCATTTTTTTCACATGAATTTCGAGAAAGCAGTCAAAAATACATAATTAAAATATAAAATGAATCAGCAGCTCATGCCTCAAAAGTCAAATAATGCCAGTAATAGATTGTACCGAGGTGTATCAAGGATAACAGTTTACATCTATCCGAAGGGCAATGCGGGCAATAAAAAAAAGTATTATTTTTACTATATTTGTTATTAAATTATTATTATTATTATTATTATTATTATTATTATATACATATCTATATATCTATATATCTATATATATATACAGATATATGTATGTATTATTTTTATTATTATAAATAGACCTGGAGGCCTTTTTGCTGGCTAGTGGGATTGCACTTTTCCTTTGTTGGTTCTTCTAGGGCGAGTATATTTCTGCGCCTCCATTTGGGGCTTGGGGCTTGGTGCATTTCCTATACTCTCATGTAAAACATTTCTAACAGAGCCCTTCACCTGCCCCTGTAATCTTGTGGGATTTGGGTTTTTGCGACACCAGTGTCATTATATCGATTCTTTGGGTAAAGTGGCCATTGGTTTGTACTCTAATAATGTAATTCGATAGCTTAAGCTCCCAACCTCATTCTTCTAGATTATATTAATCGTAATAATAATAATAATAATAATGGAAATCAAAGACAAAGACATTTTTGAGCATCTCTGAGACTTATTGCATCTGAGGAAGTGAGACAGAAGGCAGCTGTGGAGGAGAACTAAGCTTCAATCATTTCTTTTGGGGATAAAAAACCCACTGGGGTTGCTTGTACCACTCTCTGAGCCTTAAGGGAAAGTGAAGGAATATTTCCTGTAAACAAATATTCAACGGACACTTTTAAATTTTATCTGGGTAGATATGTAGGAAGTAGGATATGTAGAAGATAAGGGATGACTTCTAGACAACCTTTGCCAAAGGCTGGACGTTATGCCTTGAGCTCCTGGCCTCACAACATACTCCTACTCACAGAGTTCCACTGCCTTGAGCCAGCGGGGCCGTAGAAAATACTCCACATCCCAGAATTCCTTAGCCATGTCCCATTAAATCATAGAATCATAGAATCATAGAGTTGGAAGAGACCACAAGGGCCATCCAGTCCAACCCCATTCTGCCATGCAGGAACTCCCAGTCAAAGCATCCCTGACAGATGGCCATCCAGCCTCTGCTTAAAGACCTCTAAGGAAGGAGACTCCATCACACTCCGAGGGAGTGTGTTCCACCGTCGAACAGCCCTTACTGTCAGGAAGTTCCTCCTAATGTTCAGGTGGAATCTCTTTTCCTGGAGCTTGCATCCATTGTTCCGTGTTCTAGTCTCTGCAGCAGCAGAAAACAAGCTTGCTCCCTCCTCAATATGACATCCTTTCAAATATTTGAACAGGGCTATCATATCACCTCTTAACCTTCTCTTCTCCAGGCTAAACATCCCCAGTTCCCTAAGGCGGTCCTCATAGGGCATGGTTTCCAGTCCCTTCACCATCTTAGTTGCCCTCCTTTGGACATGCTCCAGTTTCTCCACATCCTTTTTGAATTGTGGTGCCCAGAACTGAACACAGTATTCCAGGTGGGGCCTGACCAAAGCAGAATAGAGTGGCACTATAACTTCCCTTGATCTAGATGCTATACTTCTATTGATGCAGCCTAGAATAGCATTGGCCTTTTTAGCTGCCGCATCACACTGTTGACTCATGTTCAACTTATGGTCTACTTGAACTCCTAGATCCCTTTCACACATAGTTTCAATCAGCCAGCTGTCCCCCATCCTATATCTGTGCATTTCATTTTTGCGCCCTAAGTGCAGTACCTTGCATTTCTCTGCATTGAATTTCATTTTGTTAGCGTTGGCCCACTTTTCTAATCTATTCAGGTCATTTTGAATTTTGATCCTGTCCTCTGAGGTATTGGCTACTCCTCCTAATTTGGTGTCATCTGCAAATTTGATAAGTATGCCCCCAATTCTGTCATCCAAGTCATTAATAAAGATATTGAATAGCACTGGGCCCAGGACAGAACCCTGTGGCACCCCACTGGTCACTTCTCTCCAGGATGAAAAGGAGCCATTGTTGAGCACCCTTTGGGTGCGGCCAGTCAACCAGTTACAAATCCATGTAACGGTTACCTTGTCTAGTCCACATTTTGCAAGGTTGTTTGCAAGAATGTCATGAGGAACCTTGTCAAAGGCCTTACTGAAATCGAGGTATACTACATCCACAGCATTCCCTTCATCTACCAAACTGGTAATATTATCAAAAAGAGATCAGATTTGTCTGGCAGGACTTGTTTCTCTGAAACCCATGTTGGCTTTTTGTGATTATGGCATTGGCTTCTAAATGTTCACAGACTCTCTGCTTAATGATCTGCTCTAGAATGTTCCTGGAATTGATGTCAGACTAACTGGACGATAAATGTTGGGATCCTCTTTTTTTCCCTTTTTGAAGATGGGGACAACGTTTGCCCTCCTCCAGTCTGCTGGGACTTCTCCTGTTCTCCAGGATTTCTCAAAGATTATTGCCAATGGTTCCGATATTACATTTGCCAGTTCTTTTAATACCCTTGGGTGTAGTTCATCTGGTCCTGAAGACTTATATTCATTTAGGTTAACCAAGTATTCCTGTACTATCTCTTTACTTATTCTGTGCTGAAGTTCCCCTGTTCTGTCTTCTGCTCCATTATCCTTAAGTTGGGCACCCTTTGCCTTTTCTGAAAAGACTGAAGCAAAGAAGATGTTGAGTAATTCTGCCTTTTCTCTGTCCCCTGTGAGCATTTTGCCATCTTCTGCACGCAGTGGCCCTACTGTTTCCTTCCTCTTCCTTTTGCTTCGGACATACCCAAAAAAGCCCTTTTTATTGTTCCTAACCTCTCTAGCAAGCCTGAGTTCATTCTGTGCTTTAGCTTTTCTGACTTTACCTCTACACGTGCTGGCTATCTGTTTGAATTCCTCTTTGGTGATTTCCCCATGTTTCCATTTCTTATACATGTTCTGTTTAAGGCTTATCTCAGTTGAAAGTTCCTTAGTCATCCATCCTGGCTTCTTGAGACACCTCCCATTTTTCTTCCTCATTGGAACTGTTTGAAATTGCGCCTTCAGTATCTCCCTTTTGAGAAACTGCCATCCATCTTGAACTCCCTTCTCTTTTAGTTTTCCTGACCATGGGATCACTCCCAGTATTTCTCTAAGTTTATTGAAATCAGCTCTCCTAAAGTCTAGAATGCGTGTCTGACTATGCCTGGCTTCCCCTTTCCGCTGTATAACAAACTCCAGGAGAACATGGTCACTTCCCCCTAAGGAGCCAACCACTTGCACCCCATTGACTAGGTCATCCCTGTTGGTTAAGATCAGATCTAAAATAGCTGATCCCCTTGTTGCCTCTTCCACCTTTTGGACAATGAAATTGTCTTCCAGGCAAGTGAGGAATTTGCTAGACATTGAGGATTTGGCTGAGTTTGAATTCCAGCAAATATCCAGATAGTTGAAGTCCCCCATCACTACTACATCTCTCCTTTCTGAGTGTGTGGTCATCTGTTCTAGAAAGGCATCATCCAATTCCTCCGTCTGACTTGGAGGTCTGTAGTAGACTCCCACAGTAACATACCTTTTGTTTCCCTCTCCTTTAATTTTTATCCAGATGCTCTCCACTTGGCCTCCAGTACTGATGTCCTGGATCTCTTCACTGGTTAAATATCCCTGACATATAATGCTATTCCTCCTCCTTTCCTGTTTGGCCTGTTTCTCTTAAAAAGGTTATATCCCTCTATTTCTACATTCCAGTCATGAGACTCATCCCACCAGGTTTCAGTGATGCCTATTATATCATATTTGCTTTGCTGTGCTAGGAGTTCAAGTTCATCCTGTTTATTTCCCATACTCTGTGCATTAGTGTAGAGACATCTAAGAACGTGTGTTCCCTTTACTTGCTGCCTGTGCAATTTTTTTTGCTTCCCACTGTTGGGTCCTTGCACTGTTTGCCTTGTTCCCTCTATGTCATTTTGATTATTTCCTCCAGCCCTTTTGCCTTCCAGAATAATGTCTCCCTCCCCCATATAACTCAGTTTAAAGCCCTCCTGATCAGATTTTTGAGACTACTGGCAAAAATATTTTTGCCAACTGGCGTGAGATGCAGCCCATCGTTTGCCAGAAGTCCCTCCTCATGGAACCGTAGCCCATGGTCCAAGAATCCAAACTGTTCTTGGCGGCACCATCTACGGAGCCAGTTATTCACCTCTGCTATTTTCTTCTCCCTTCCTGGACCATGCCCTTCTACTGGGAGAAGAGATGAGATGACAACCTGTGCATCCATCTCTTTCAGCTTCCTTCCCAGAGCCTCATAATCCCTTTTGATATTCTGAAGGCTGTGCCTTGCAGTATCATTGGTTCCCACATGAACCAAAAGAAGGGGATAACGGTCAGTTGGCTTGACCAGTCTTGTCAGCCTCTCCGTCACATGATGGATCTTTGCCCCAGGGGGACAACACACCTCCCGAGACATCTTGTCAGGCCCACAAACCACTGCTTCTGTACCCCTCAGCAAGGAGTCCCCCACAACCACCACACGCCTCCTCCGAGGCTTAGCAGTATCTGTTCCCTTTCGTGATACTCTCAGGCTCCCCTGCTCTGTTCCTGATGTCTGTCTGTCCCTGCTGCTTTTCCTCATCATCTCTGATACCAGAGAGAGATTCAAAGCGATTCTGTAGCTGCAAGCTCACAGAACGAACCGTGGTTTCCCTACTTCTGTGTGTGACATTCCTCCAACCATCTACTTCTGTTGTGTGTGAAGTGACCTCTTCTTCCCCAGCAACTTTCTCTGTGTGTTTCCTGTCCAAGACCATCTGGTCCTTTCTGTGCAGGAGAACCTCCTGCTCTCTGTGATGCTGAAGTGTAGACACCTGGGCCTCCAACTGCTGAACTCTCTCTTCTAAGAGGGCTACCAACTTGGACTTGGTGCAGGTGAAGCTCCCCACATCTGTAGGCAAGAAGACAAACATCCCACAGGTGTTGCTGGTGACTGCAGCAGGTCCCTCAGTGTCCATAGTGAGAAGTCTTAAGGAGGTACTGAAACAAGACTGTGGGCTTCCCCGTTTAAACATCCGTGTAAAGAATCCTTGTGTGGCTCTTATTGAGCTCAGGCAACTGGGCCTATAGTTATCTAGAGAGCTCCTGGCTGCTAGCTCCTTCCAGAGGCACTTCCTCTGAATTTCCACACCCCTGAAGAGGAAAGTGAACAGACAAATGTTAAAATTGAATGTTGCCTTCTAACACTGTGCCTAGGTTACCTTCACCTCTGTATTCACACCCCTCCTTCACTACTAAAAAAAAAAATGAATTAGAAAGAAAAATTCACCCAATCCAAATGGAGACAGAGAATCACCAGGCTTCCCTTTGCAAGGGATCTCCCAGAATGGCTCTGCAATCAGTTGTATAGATTTACGGCTTCTGGTCTGGACCACAAAACAAACTCTGACTCCCAGTGTTCCATTGCCTAAATACAGAGAAAGAGTTCATCTTTGAGCCCTGGAGCCAACAACAAACTCCAGTCGGTCCCCAGTATTCCATAGCCATTTATACCTTCATAGCAGTAGTGGGTAGGAACTGAGGCTCCTTGCGGGTCCCCCTGACTGTACAGTCGGGGTTTCAATCAAAATCTATTTGTATTAATTTATACCTTAGCTAGTCTCACTTTGGACATGTGCAGAGTTCCAAGTACAAGTGAGTGAATTGAAATCTGCCTCACCAAATTTATATTTTTGGTTGCAAAAGTATTCAACTGTTTGAATGACTTTAAAAAAAAGGTTTACATCTATCCAAGGCGAGATGCGGGAAATATTGATAATTTTTTCTACAATTTACAAAATATCGGGAGGCCCTTGTTCTGACATAAGAAGTTGCTAAAGCAACTGGTCATTATATTGTTAAATTACGTCAGGATGGTAGTGATTTCGCTCTTCTCCCGCTCTTCTCCCGCTCAGCATTTCTTGCTAAACACTTCTCCTGCCCCAGTTTTTGTGTCCAGTTTCTTGTATTTCCACCTCGCAAGTAAGCTTGGCTTACTTTCTTTTCTTTGGCTGAGGTGGTTATCTAGGTACACTCTTACCATGCATATTGTTAATTTGATATTGATTATAAAACTTTGTCTTTCACAGGGAAACGGAAGAGCAGTACAAGGAGACACTTTCAGGAATACAAACCCACCCATGCTCTTAAGAACATGGATCGTGTGAATGGTTCCCAATATTCTGACCCTAAGAGAAAACAGGGCAGGGGCACCAGGAGGCGCTTGCACTTCTGGACATATGGAGTGAAAGTCGCATCCAGAATCATCTGAACAACCACCACAGAAACATCGATATCTATAAACTTGTCACAAGCCGCCTACGCACACTAGGTTTTACAAGGAACGAGCTTGAATGTAGGAATAAATGCAAGTCTCTGAAATCCAAGTACAGGCGCGTTCTGAGACATAACCAGTGGAGCGGGAGTGATCGAGTCACCTGCCCTTACTTCGAAGAAATGGACCAGTTTCTTCAGTCTGATAGGGCCATCTTTCCCCAAATGGTTCAGAACAGCCTTCCTTTGGGGATACGGCCATCCAAGGTGGAAGCAGGGCAGAATGCAAGCGTGCAGAATCTGCACAGCCAACCCCAGGAACACAACCTGCTGACGCAGGAGGAGCCGGGCAACAGAACTGCCACAGGTAGGCAATAGTTTATAAAACCATTAGTGTATGTGTATTGTGTCTGTGGCTTTTAATGGGTGTTTCTATTCAGAACTGAACTGGTTACCTCCATGGCAAATTAATATATTGGGCAAACACAGAAAATTGGCACTATGGAGTGCTTCCCTGCACCACCAAGCCCTCCCTTGGTCTTAGGATCAGCCACATGAAATCCACTCACAAAGCTCATCCTTGCTTTCCTTGTTTTCTAGGTGAAGAGGAGGTGATCTTGGACTTCTATGTGATCCCCAACAAAGATGGACATGGCATGCAGTCGCTGGCATAAAAACTAACTAGCCCTTTGTTTCTCTGCCCCCATCAGGAAAGCATGCTGACTGAACAACTAGAGGGTCCGGTAGACCAGGAGAAGGAAGACCCACAGGGGAAGGGTCTCCGGAAGCATGTGGTGGGTGCATCTTTCAAGTTGCATATACATACCTAACTCCTTTTTATTTTTTTACCGCAACCCTAACGATCCTACATTCTCCTGAATCCCAGATCTATAGGTGCAATCCAAACAGGTCTATGTATCCACAGTTTCTTGGCACCAGTTGTGTTTACTAAACATCTCTCAACTTCAAGGACCCCAAGAGAATGTTGCCCGCCCCAGGCCAACAGGTCCTCTGGCGACCGGGGATGTCCTCAGAGAGTGGAAAGCCAGAAGAGGGGAACACATCGTCACGGCAATAATCGAACACAGCCGGAAGGAGGGACAGCTGTCTTGAAGACAGTTCCGCTTGGCCAGCAACAGGCAGAGCAGGCGGATGGAGCAGGTTATGTTACAGGTAGCTGAATCTATAAGTGCGGACACACGGGCCTGCCAGCAGGACAGAGCACAGCTCCTCCATTACTTGGAGAGCCTCTCTGAACATGCCAGTCGAAATTTCCGCACTTAGGGCGGAAAAATGAAATGCACAGATATAGGATGGGGGACACCTGGCTGAACGAGACCACATGTGAAAGGGATCTAGGAGTCCAAGTAGACCATAAGCTGAACATGAGTCAACAGTGTGATGCGGCAGCTAAAAAAGCCAATGCAATTTTAGGCTGCATCAATAGAAGTATAGTGTCTAGATCAAGGGAAGTCATAGTGCCACTCTATTCTGCTTTGGTCAGGCCCCACCTGGAATACTGTGTCCAGTTCTGGGCACCACATTTCAAAAAAGATGTGGAGAAACTGGAGCATGTCCAAAGGAGGGCAACTAAGATGGTGAAGGGTCTGGAAACCTTGCCCTATGAAGAACGCCTTAGGGAGCTGGGGATGTTTAGCCTGGAGAAGAGAAGGTTAAGAGGTGATATGATAGCCCTGTTTAAATATTTGAAGGGATGTCATATTGAGGAGGGAGCAAGCTTGTTTTCTGCTGCTGCAGAGACTAGAACGCGGAACAATGGATGCAAACTGCAGGAAAAGAGATTCCACCTCAACATTAGGAGGAACTTCCTGACAGTAAGGGCTATTCGACAGTGGAACACACTCCCTCGGAGTGTGGTGGAGTCTCCTTCCTTAGGGGTCTTTAAGCAGAGGCTGGATGGCCATCTGTCAGGGATGCTTTGACTTGGAGTTCCTGCATGGCAGGGGGTTGGACTGGATGGCCCTTGTGGTCTCTTCCAACTCTATGATTCTATGATTCTATGATTCTATGAATTAATAAGGCCAAACTTGCTTTGGAAGACAGAAGACTGAGGGAGGAAAGGGAAGAGAGTGAGCAACAAACTGTCCTCGAAAGGCGGAAATAGGACCTTGAAGAAAGAAAGCTTGAACTTGCCGAGCGACAGAGGAGGGTAGCAGGGAAATCGCGTAGGGCCTGCAGGCCAATCTCCGAAAACGTCCCTGCATCTGGGGGGGGGGGGCAGTGGCTCCCAGCAGGCACCCAAGAGAAGTCGCCTGGGGCTGGGACAAGCAAGGGAGTTTGCAGCCCCTGAAACTGAAAGCAACGAGGAAGGCGTACCCGGATCCCAATTCACCTGTTCCGTCCGGGAAACGGAAATACTTTCCTCCCAGGTTAACAGTTGCCACCGGCCCAAAAGGATTATAAAGAAGAAGAACATTTACACTCCCTGAATGTGTATTTGTTCCTTTTGCACCACTGTGTCATCCTTCATGGCTGGCAAGAAACTGTGATGTGGGGTTTAGTCAGTAGTTTTGTTTGTTAGAATCATAGAATCATAGAATCATAGAGTTGGAAGAGACCACAAGGGCCATCCAGTCCATCCCCCTGCCATGCAGGAACTCCCAGTCAAAGCATCCCCGACAGATGGCCATCCAGCCTCTGCTTAAAGACATGGACGGAAACTTATTGCATTGCATTATGCATGTCTAAGCACATGCCTTGGACATTTGGGTTCCCGGAGTATGTTTACATGTGCAAAGTTCTGTACTGTTTTTGCTGTTGGCCTTCTGCACTGTTCCTTGTTCAATAAATATAAAAAAGAGGGAGTCTGAGGTTTCCTCTTACTGTAATCACACCTGAAAAGTTGACCTCCACATAGTGGGCCCCATCACAGGCCTAAAACATCTGCATGGGAGCATGGTTGTTTTCCCTACCAGGGGGTTTTGTGCATGTGCACCCATGCTATATATTGCATGTGCTTGATGCATACATTGCATTTGCCAGCCAACAAAATGTAGGCCCAGACTGTAGGAACCCATAATATTTATTCTCCCACATATGAAATATAGAGCAATGTGTCAGTTTCTTTGTTTCTTTTTTAAAATAATTTTTATTGGTGCTAACCAGACAAACAGGTACAAAAAATGCAAGGAAAAAAAAACAGAAAGAAAAACAGATACATAGGGATCAACATAATACTAATAACACACATAAAATGCAGAATACAAACATTAATTTTCCAAATATAAAAAACATATAACATATAGCTGACTTCCTTCTGTTTGAGATTCCACTAGTCAGTATTTCAAAAGTCCTTTGTTTTATCTTAACATACAAATCAGTGTTTTCTTTACTCTTAATTTTGTTCTTCCTTTATCTATTATGTCCAAAAGATAAACAGTAAAGAATTTGTGTTCTAAACCTCTATTTAATAGCAGTCTAGGTGAGTCTTAAAGAAAAAACATCTTCTAATCTGATATTGACAGTTAAAGTTTTATCCAGCCTTACTGACTCAACTTTAAATATATCAGAAACATTATAGATTATTTTTTCCACACAATATCTTTCCAATATTCTTTTAAAAAATCGTAAAATGGTTTCCAGTCCTCTTTAGTTTTTTCTTCAGTTTTATCTCTCATCCAACAATTCGTAATGTCCAACTCAGCAGTTTCATATGTTTTCATTATCCATTGCTCAATCGATGGGGGTTTATCTGCTTTCCAGTTCCTGGCAAAACAAATTCTAGCACAGGTTAGCATAAAAATAACTTCAATCATTCCTAATAAAAAGATTTCTGGAGTGAAAGAGATATTTATTTTAATTTCATAAATGCCCAACCAATATTTTTTGGCTTTCGGGCATGTCCACCATATGTGATAGTATGTGCCTGTGTTATAGGAACATTTCCAGCAGTTAGGTTTGGAGTTTTTAAACATTTCAGGTAATCTATTGGGAGAAAGGTGCCATCTATCAATCATTTTATAGACATTTTCTTTCAGATCTTGGCACGAAGTATGTTTTATTGTTTTATTCCATAGCTCCTCCCAATTCTGGTAATCTATAGTGTGTCCTATATTTTGTGCCCACCGAATCATGCTTTGTCTAATAATCTCTTCTTCAGTTTCCCATTCTAAAAGTAATTTATAATTTCTCGAAATCATTTTTTTTCTCCCCTTGTCTATAATTTTTTCCCATTCTGTTTTTTCTGATTGAAACCCTTCTATTTTTCTATCAATTTTGAATCTTTCCCGTAACTGACAATAGAGATACCAATGGCAATCGACACCCGATCTTTTCAAATCCTCCTGTGATTTGATGTCTAAATGTTCTTGTGTGTTTTTCAATAAATCTTTGTATCTTAGCCATTTAAGTTGCTGAATTCCTTCTCTTTTAAAGAGGGCCTCATGCGGGGAGCACCACAAGGGAATTTTTGGGCATAGTCTCTTTTTGTATTTCTTCCATATGTTAAGGAGAGCTTTTCATTAAGTTTTGCATTCTGGTCCTTATATATGCTTTTTATCCAATTTTATAGATAGGGCCTGCCTCAATTACCTCTAATTTTGCAAATATTATTTCCCAGTGTAAACTGTCGAAAGCTTTTTCCAAATCAACAAAAATCATGGCTATTTTTTTTCATTATTTCTCTCAAAATATTCTATGATATTCAATATATGTCTTATCACTAATCTGCCTATTTGGAAGGAACCCCGATTGGTCTTTATGGATCCAGTCTACAAGTATTTTTTTGAGTCTTTCTGCCAATATTGAAGCAAACAGTTTGTAATCCGTGTTTAACAGGGAAATAGGTCTATAATTTTTAACTTCCACTGGGTCTCTGTTTTCTTTCAATAATAATATTATGTTTGCTTGTTTCCAGGTCATAGGGTAATTGGTTTCACTGATCGCATTCATTGTTGATTTCAAAGGAATTAAAAGCTGTTCTTCGAAAGTTTTATAATAGCTTGCTCCAAAGCCGTCGGGACCCGGTGCCTTCCCTGTTTGGCTGTTTTTTATCGCTCCTATCACTTCCATTGACGTTATTGGAGCATTCAGGAGTTTCCTCTGATGGTCTGTCAGGGGGCTTAGGTTTGCTTTGTCTAGAAAGTTTTTTATAACTTCGGCAGATGTCTGTGGTTTTCTTTAGAGATTTGTGTAAAAATCTTGAAAGATCTTCTTAATTTTATCTAAGTCTGAAGTTAGAGTCGATCCTTTCTTAATTTCCGTAATAATATTTCGCTCTTTGGACTTCTTAATTTTCTGAGCCAGCCATCTGCCTGGTTTGTTTGCCTGATCATAGTATTTTTGTTTTATATATCTTAATTTATTTTGTAATTCTTTTGTTTCTTCTAATTCAATCTGTTTTTTCAGTGTTTTTATTTGCTTTTCTATTACTTTATTTGAGGGATTAATGTTTAAATCTTTTTCCTTCTCTTGCAAGTCCTAATATAACTCCTGAAGTCTTTATCTTTTTTTCTTTTGTACTTTTGTTGTTTTGCTGAATAAAGAAGCCCCTCATTACAGCTTTAGATGCCTCCCAAACTGTAGTGATATTTATGTCATCTTTCAAGTTCTCTTTGAAATAATATTTTAGAGTTTCTTTCCCTTTTAAATTATTTCTTCTTTCTGCATAAGAGTTTCATTTAATTTCCAGGAGAATTCAGATTGTCTTCCTCTTATAAATATTGTTATCGGATTATGGTCTGATATTGCTCTTGGTTCAGAGTCCGTTTTCAATACTTCGTTACACAGGCTTTTTGATACTAGAAACATATCAAGTCTTGAAAGGGATTTATGCCTTTCAGAAAAGAATGTATAGTCTCTAGCGGTTTTGTATTTATGTCTCCATATGTCTATTAGATTTTGTGATTCTATCAAGTAAGTAAAGGATTGGGGTAGTTTTCCCTGCGTCTTTTTAATATGTTTATCTGATTTTCTATCTATTTCTGGATCAATTACCCCATTCCAGTCTCCCATTAGTAAAGTCTTTTCGTATGGAAACTCATTCAATATCTCTGTTATTTTATTATAGAATTCATTTTTCTTTTCTTGTGGACCATAGATACCAACAACTAAATATTTTGTATTGAACATATTAATTTCTAGGCCCAGATATCTTCCATTATTGTCATTAAATATAATTTTTGTTTCAAATTTGGGGTTAACATATATAGCTATTCTTCGCTTTCTTTTCGAATAAGCTGAGATAAATTCATTTCCCAATTTCTTATTGACAATCAGTCTAATATCTTTTCCTTTTATGTGTGTTTCTTGTAAGCAGGTTATATCTGACTTTTGTTTATTTAAGTACAGTGGTCCCCCGGGTTACGAAATTAATTCGTTCCAGCACCTTTTTCGTAAGCCGAAAATTTCGTAACCCGGGGCCTGTTTCCCATTGAAAATGACTAATCCGTTCCATGACCCCAGATTGACCCTGCAAGTCAATGGAAGGTTCCAATAGAGGCCTATTTCCTTAAGTACCCTACAATACACTCTAATAGAAACTTGCCTAAGGCACTAAAGAAGTTAAGAATGACTTGCAGGGCCAATCTAAAGAATAATTTAAAAAAAGATTTGCAAAGAACCAAAGAACCAAAGTTGCCAAAGCCATTCAATGCACAGGCCTTTCCAAGGGCCAAGGACACATTGGAAGCAGAAGAGACCCCAGAAACCTTTGAAACTGCAAGGCAATGCACTCTGAACACTGTCTCACCCCAATTTGCAAAGCACCAAAGAACCAAAGTTGCCAAAGCCATTCAATGCACAGGCCTTTCCAAGGGCCAAGGACACATTGGAAGCAGAAGAGACCCCAGAAACCTTTGAAACTGCAAGGCAATGCACTCTGAACACTCTCTCAGCCCAATTTGCAAAGCACCAAAGAACCAAAGTTGCCAAAGCCATTCAATGCACAGGCCTTTCCAAGGGCCAAGGACACATTGGAAGCAGAAGAGAACCCCAGAAACCTTTGAAACTGGAAGGCAATGCACTCTGAACACTCTCTCAGCCCAATTTGCAAAGCACCAAAGAACCAAAGTTGCCAAAGCCATTCAGTGCACAGGCCTTTAAAAGGCCCATGGACACATTGGAAGCAGAAGAGAACCCCAGAAACCTTTGAAACTGCAAGGCAATGCACTCTGAACACTCTCTCAGCCCAATTTGCAAAGCACCAAAGAACCAAAGTTGCCAGAGCCATTCAATGCACAGGCCTTTAAAAGGCCCATGGACACATTGGAAGCAGAAGAGAACCCCAGAAACCTTTGAAACTGGAAGGCAATGCACTCTGAACACTCTCTCAGCCCAATTTGCAAAGCACCAAAGAACCAAAGTTGCCAGAGCCATTCAATGCACAGGCCTTTAAAAGGCCCATGGACACATTGGAAGCAGAAGAGAACCCCAGAAACCTTTGAAACTGGAAGGCAATGCACTCTGAACACTCTCTCAGCCCAATTTGCAAACAACCAAAGAACCAAAGTTGCCAGAGCCATTCAATGCACAGGCCTTTAAAAGGCCCATGGAAACATTGGAAGCAGAAGAGAACCCCAGAAACCTTTGAAACTGGAAGGCAATGCACTCTGAACACTCTCTCACCCCAATTTGCAAACAACCAAAGAACCAAAGTTGCAAAAGCCATTCACTGCACAAGGCCACATCATCCACATCATTCACCCACAAGAAGAAGTAAAAAATCCATACTGTACCTGCACTTCCAGGGATTCACCGGAGGGCTTGATCCAAAGAGCAGGCGTAGATGCACAGGTAAAGCTGTACAGTACCAGGCAGAAGTCAGCCAGGCAGATCCAGTCAAAGAAGTTCTGACCTTCACTGGAGCCAAGAGTTCAGAAGCAACTCTACCTCACCAGTTCACAAAGGCCGAACAAGGGGTCACAGCACTGGAACCTGGCTTTTGTTTCTAAAGCCACCCCCCCCCCCCAATTCGTTAGCCAATCAGATTGCTTTTGCAAGCCAATCAGATTGCTAAGCAAGTTCAAAATTCGCGCCAAAGCTGAAGGTTAACCAATCCCCTTACACCAGCCCCTTAGCCAATAGCAGCACTTTGCAACTTTTAAATTTCCCGCCGCTTTCGTTCCGTTTCGTAACCCGGGGATACTTTCGCAAGCCGGGGCCATTTTTTCGGCCCCGGCTCTTTCGTATCCCGGGGTTTTCGTTAGGCGGGGGATTCGTATCCCGGGGGACCACTGTAATGAAAGACTTTCTTTCTTTTTTGTGGAGAGTTCATACTTCTCACATTCCATGATAAAATCTTAATTTTTGACATATTAATAAACTGTTTTTTACCTTCTTGTCTTATATTTCTTCAATCTCCTCCTTTTCTAAATCGTCTTCTGTACTATCTTCTGTTGGTTGTTTGGGATCCTTCTGATTAACCTTTGTTTTTCCTTGTTCACATCCATCTTTATCAGGTGAATTTTCCCTTCTTTCTAGATCTTTTCTAAATCTTTTAATAAATTCTTTCATTTTCATCACTGAGTTAATTTTGAATATTTCTGAGTTATACTTAAAGTTTATCCCTTCCAATTTTTCCCATCTATAGTTCACATTGTTGCGTTTCAACAGAGTCGTTAACGGTTTGTAGTCATTTCTTCAATATGCTTAACGGAACATCCTTGTAAATTATTAATTCATTTCCTTCAAATTCTAGTTTTTGTTCGTAATTTATTTGAATTATCTCCTCTCTCATATTTTTTTCTTGTGAAGTAAATGACCACGTCTAGGAAGTTTTCTTTGTCTAGCTATTTTGGAGTTTATTCTATACATTTTATTAATTTCTCCTTGAAATTGGTCGTTTTCTATTCCTACATAGTCTGCGAGTATTGGAATCAAGTATTCGTACAAGTCCTCATTTTCTATTTCTTTTAATCCTCTAATTTTACTACAAATTTCTCTGTTTTAAGTCTTGTAAAGCTTTCTTATCCATATCTTTTTCTCTTATTTCCTCTAGTTCTAAGACTTTTTTATTTATGTTGTTTGTTGTTTCTTCAATAATTTTTATTTTTTGCCTGTTTCTTTTTATTTCTTCTGAGTGTTTTCCCATAGTTTCTTTTATTCCTTTTAATTCTGTTCTTATTTCCTGTTGGATTTCTTGTTTTATCTCTCCTCATCGCATCCATGTCTGCTTTCATTTCTTTAATGTCATCTTTCATTTCAGTATATAGTTGTTTTAATTCCTCTAAAATTAAATTTTGATAGTGTATTTTTGAACCTGCCTCCCAAGATGGTCTTCTCTGATGCGTAGATGCCTGGATTTGTGTCATTCTTCTGGTTGTCATTTTGGTTTTTCCCCTATGTTTATTTCCGTTGTAGCTCTTCACCTTTAATCTCTCTTCCTTCTCTTAATTACACTCAGTTTTCCTCTCTCACCTAAACTTTATTCTGCTCTTCCTTATCCTTTTTCCTTCTTTAACTATATCCCTTTTCCCTTTTCCTAGCCTGATCTTAGATTCTTTCTTTTTACACTGTTGCTTTTATTCACCTCCTTTACTTACACACGTTCTCCTACAATTCGGATCTTCCCAGATGTTTTCTCTATCTAGTCTCTGCTTTTCTCTTCCTTCTCTAATGTTCTCCTTCTCTTCGCCCCTCCTCTTCTTACACCCTCTCCAATTCTCAATTTTAACTCTGTATTTATGTAACCACTTTCTCTTCTCCATTTTCCCTATTCTCCTTTGTTAATAATAATAATAATAATAATAATAATAATAATAATAGTTTATTTATAGCCCGCTCCTCTAGTAAAATACTCGGAGCGGGGTACAACAGATTAAAAAGGATATAGAGTAAAAACGACAATCATATCCTTCCCCAGCCGCTCCCCTTAAAACTAATTTACACCAAGACAAATTAAAATTGGCACAGATTAAAATTGGTCAACAAGTATTAAACAAAGTGCAATCTCATGAACTATTCACGTGCAAGTCCGCGTTAAGTAAACTCAGCTGGATTAGACAAAGGGCAGCTGAGATAATTCCCATTTCTATCTATGTTTTCAGAGCAGGGAGTGGATATTCCATTTACTTCCTGTTTCAAGGAAAGGCCTGCAGGAAAAGATGCGTCTTTAAAGCCTTTTTGAAACTAGCCAGTGTAATGAGACGCATCTCGTCCGGCAGGCCGTTCCAAAGCTTAGGGGCAGTAGCTGAAAAGGCCCTCTGGGAGGTCTGGGACAGCCGAGTTTTCATTGGCTGCAGTAGGTTCCTCCCAGAGGACCGAAGTGTGTGGGGCGGTTCATACGGGGAGAGGCGGTCCTTAAGGTAGGATGGGCCTGGGCCATGCAGAGCTTTGAAGGTTATTACCAATCCCTTGTACTGTGCCCGGAAATTAATGGGCAGCCAGTAAAGAGCTTTAAGCACAGGTGTTATGTGCTCTCTCCTTGATGTTTCTGTGATAAGCCTGGCTGCCATGTTCTGAACTAATTGAAGTTTCCGGGTTAGGCACAAGGGTAGCCCCATGTAGAGCGTGTTGCAGAAATCCAAACGTGAGATTACTAGGGCATGTACCACAGATTCCAGGTCTTTTGTATCCAGGAAAGGGCGCAGCTGGCGTATCAACCTAAGCTGATAACAGGCATTCCTGACTGTCGCATTCACCTGACTGGTCATGTGAAGCGAAGAGTCGAGGAGTACCCCCAGACTGCGAACTGAGTCCTTAGGGGAGAGTGTGACCCCATCTAGGACTGGAGACTGTATTCCCAAACCTGGTTTTGGACCGGTAACTGTTAGTACCTCCGTTTTGTCTGGATTTAGCTTCAATCTGTTTTCCCTCATCCAATCCATTACCGCCGCAAGACAGTCATTAAGAGGAGAGACGCCATCTGAAGACTGAGCGGATGATCTGGTCATGGAGAGGTATATCTGAGTGTCATCAGCATACTGAAGACACTGAGCTCCATGCCTCTGAATGATCTCACCCAGCGGCTTCATATAGATGTTGAATAGCATCGGGGACAGGATGGCGCCCTGAGGGACGTCACAATTAAGCTCAATTTTGGAAGAGCAACTGTCCCCAAGCCTCACCCTTTGGGATCTGTCAGAGAGAAAGGATCAGAACCACTGAAAAGCAGTGCCTCCGATTCCCAACTCCCTCAACCGACCCAAAAGGACGGAATGGTCTACAGTATCAAAGGCTGCTGGGAGATCCAAGAGCACTAACAGGGTCACACTACCCCTGTCAATACTCAAGCGGAGGTCATCGGTCAGAGCAACCATGGCAGTCTCCACTCCATGTCCTGTCCTGAAGCCGGTTTGAAATGGATCAAGGTAGTCGGCTTCATCCAAGACTGCTTGGAGTTGGGTGGCAACTGCCCTCTCGATAACCTTGTTTAAAAATGGAAGTAAGGACACTGGTCCATAGTTGTTTCTGTCCAGGGGGTCAAGGGAGGGCTTTTTCAGGATGGGCTTAACTGCCGCCTCCTTGAGACAAGATGGTAAGATGCCCTCCCTGAAGGATGCATTGATTGTGTTCCGAAGAAACACTCCCAGTGCGTCTCCCCCCTGTACGACCAGCCAGGATGGACAAGGGTCGAGAGGGCAAGTTGTCTTCTGCATACTTCCAAGTAGCTTGTCCACGTCATCGGTACTTACAGATTGAAACTCATCCAGTAATGTGACAGTAATGGAGTCGCTAGACGCCTCACCTATAGGATCTGGAGAAAAAGTGGCGTCCAAATTGGCTCTTATCCGAGAAATTTTATCTACAAAGAAGGTGTTAAACGCATCACAGCAGGCTGTCGTAGGGTTAAGTAGGGGGTTTGGGACAGCTCCCCCACCACCCTAAACAGTTCTGCTGGGCAAGACTCTGCATATTATCATTATTATTATTATTATTATTATTATTATTTCTTTGTCTGACTTTGGCTTCCTTCCCTCTTTCTTCTCAAATACTCTCCTTCCCCTTCCCCTTCCTCTCAAGCACTCCAGCCCATGGTTACGTTCTTTCCAAGAGTTACTTTCGGATCTTGGCCTTGCTTTTCCAACGTGGATTTCCTCTTCCTTCTCTTCCTTCTCCTTCACTCACTCACATCTGGATCTTCACCACCTTTTTCTCCTCTCCTACCTCCCTGTTTCTGCCACTCTTTGCTTCTCTCCCTTCTCCCGGGGTTGCGCACACGCCTGGCTCCAATCCGGTTTCCAGTTCCAATCCAGTTTCTCCCCGTCTTCCACTCAGCCCTCTTGCCACCTTGCATCTCTCCGTCTCTCCATCTTTCCTCCCTTCTCCCTTCCTTCCTCCTCCTCTGTTCTGAGGACACTCTCCCTGCCTGATTTATCCTTCTCTTTGAATCCTTATTATTTGGCTTTTAACTTCTTCTCTCTTTCTCTTCCTCTTCTTAACTCCATCTTTGTCTCTTCCCTCCTCACTGCCACCTTCCTCCTTTCCTCCTTTTTCCCAAATCTTACACCGGCTTCTCTGCCTTTCCTTCCAGCTGATCTTCATTACAAAGATAGGCATTGGCAACACCAGAAGTCAGCGGAGTTGCAGAACTTGGTCAGCTGTGAGTGTTTTCCTCCAGTTTAATATCCAATAAATCAATGTATTTTAAGGGGAAAAAAGTAAATATTCTAGACAAATAACGAAGCAATTTTCCAATCCAAAATTAGAAGAGTGTAGATAGGTTAAATTATTTCCCGCTCACTCTTCTATAAAGCACGGTCTCAGTTCTGTATCTCACTGTAGCAAAGAATTAACTGTAGATATATTCATATCTTCAAGAGCTCAAATAGCTGCTTCACTAGAAGTAATTTTTTCCATATATATTTTAAAAAGTTGGTGACATCCTTTGAACCAGAAAGGGTTTCCACTTACAATGCTGGGATATGCCTCCGACTCCCTCTGTTTTTTCGTCCATTCAAAGTAGTTCTTCCACAGAGGCAGAAGTGGAATTTCTGCCTTCTAACTGGGAGCTGAAAGTACAGGAACAGAGTCTTTGGAAGCCCCTTCACCCAGTAATACCTTAATTGGGGTTTTTCCTTTCTAAAAATAAATTTTTTAGAAGGAAAGCAATGTAGTGGATGGCGCCCTCCGAGAGCCTCTCGAAGATGCATCCTTCAGGCTGCCATTCCAACCCGGAAGTCGACCAATGTGTCGGTTTCAAATTGCAGATACGTGTCTAAAAATTCTTACCCCAGGGAAGGCATTTATGTCTTGAATGGATAGGTATTGATACTTCTGGGAGGGAGTGCTGTAATCACAGCCTTGCAAACTATTGTCAGCATTGATTATCCTTATTTAATCTCCCAAGGATATGCGGGTTGGAGGAATAGAAAGATCTCCCAGCTCCATGATCCAAATTGTTATCAATTTATAGGATGAGTGATTGGACTCATGGCTTATTGAACAGCCGGTAAAGGATTGATAAAATTCTAATGTAGCAATGGTAACGCTCTGCCGTTCGATTTCAAGTGGAGAATTTTGAGCTCCAAAGATCTGGGGCACAAAAAGACACTGCAGTATTAAATTCTTCGATGGCTCCTTGGTATGCATGACAGTTTGGCTGCTGGGCCTTGCATGCATTCCTAATCAAAGGAACCTCTGGTCACATGCAAAATACAATCATAGTAGAAAGGTCTCCACTGCATGAACCAACTGCTACCTTGGTTTCCAGAGGCAAGGTATTATCCCTGTACAGTGAGCTCTGTGGTATATTTGGATCTCTAAGCAGCCTCAGAGGTTATGCAGGAAAAAGAAAGATATTGGCGGCATGAACTTTCATGACCTCTAGCCAAATATCTCGATTTCACAACAAAAACTGCCATCAAGCCATGATGCAGGCGGATGGAAGGCCATAAGCTTACAATGTAATAATGCTTGGTAGTAAAATCTGTAAATTGCCAATGCAATTTTAGGCTGCTTCTATAGAAGTACTGTGTCTAGATCCAGGGAAGTAATAGTGCCACTCAAATCTGCTTTGCCCAGGCCCCACCTGGAAAACTGTGTCCTGTTCTGGACACAACGATTCAAAAAGGATGTGGAGAAACTGGAGCATGTCCAAAGGAGGGCAACTAAGATGATGAAGGGTTATGGAAGCCATGCCTCATGAGGAGCGACTTTGGGCGCTGTAGCCTGGAGAGGAGAAGGTTAAGAGGTGATATGACAGCCCTCTGTAAGTATTTAAAGGGATGTCATATTGAGGAGGGAGGAAGCTTGTGTTCTGCAGCTCCAGAGGCTAGAACGTGGAACAACGGATGCAAGCCACAGGAAGAGCAATTCCACCTCAACATTGGGAGGAACTTCCTGACAGTAAGCGCTGTTCGACAGTGGGACACAATGCCTTGGGGTGTAGTGGAGTCTCCCTACATATAGGTCTTAAAGCAGAGCCTGGATGGCCATCTGTCGCGGATGCTTCGATAGGGAGTTCCTGCATGGCGGGGGTTGGACTGGATGGCCCTTGTAG
This sequence comes from Urosaurus nigricauda, assembly GCA_034509955.1. Lineage (NCBI taxonomy): Eukaryota > Metazoa > Chordata > Lepidosauria > Squamata > Phrynosomatidae > Urosaurus > Urosaurus nigricauda. The sequence continues at coordinate 1,637,137 of JAOEGL010000002.1, forward strand.
TCTCTTCCAATTCTATGAACCTATGCTTCTATGGTTCTTGTTAAAGGCCCCTGCATTTAATAAGAAGTGCAAATGCAGACACCAGTGCGGAAAAGAGAGATCAGAGCCATGTGCCCTGCCTGTGCCTTCGGCTGTCCTGGAAATGGCACAGAGAACTCCGGCCTCAATTGAGGCCCCAAGCAGAGAATGGAAGTTGGCATGTGGCTTTTCTGGCCAGCCCCCTTCCCTTTAGAATGGGTCTCCAAGCAACCTTTGCTACCCTTTTGAACAAAGGGAAAAGGGAAGGGGAGAATGGTAAATTGGCCTATAGAACACTGCACTGAGGTAGGGTTCCCAGCAACTGCTGTTGCTCAAAGCAAGCACCGCACACACACACACACACACACACACTATCTCGCTTATTCTAACCATGCTCCAGATTCTCGTAATCACCAACTAACAAAACGTGTGTGCATGTGTGCATGTCTGTATGAGTGTACCTATTGAGATGCTCTCGGATGTATACACAAACACTATGCGGTACACTGCCGCATTTCACGATATCACGGAGTCACAATGCTTGCCATATACCGTGGTCCCCCGGGTTACGAAATTAATTCGTTCCGGCACCTTTTTCGTAAGCCGAAAATTTCGTAACCCGGGGCCTATTTCCCATAGGAAATAGGTAATCCGTTCCGAGGCCTGGCCGCCGGCGGAGGGGAAGGGAAATCCCGTCCCCTCCGAAGCCTGGCCGAAGCCTGGCCTGGCGGAGGCCTCCTGGCTGGGGAAGGGAAGGTCCGATCCGGCGGATCAGGCCTTCGTTCCTCAGCCGCGGAGGCCTCCTGGCTGGGGAAGGGAAGGTCCGATCCGGCGGATCGGGCCTTCCTTTCTCCTCAGCCGCGGAGGCCTCCTGGCCATCCCTTCTCCTCCGAAGCCTGGCTTCGGAGGAGAAGGGACGAAAGGCTGTCCCTTTTTCTCCGAAGCCTGGCTTCGGAGGAAAAGGGACGAAGGGCTGTCCCTTTTTCTCCAAAGCCTGGCTTCGGAGGAAAAGGGACGTCCCTTTTTTTCGGATCCCGGGGGATAACATCGCGGTCCCGCCGGTTTCGGATCCCGGGGTTTTCTTAACCCGGGGGATTCGTATCCCGGGGGACCACTGTAGACGTATATGTATGTGTGTGTGTGTGTGTGTGTGTGTATATATATATATATATATATATAAACAAATGTGCACATGAATGTTTACATCTCCATGATTTTGTGCGCCTATTTCTTTGTGTGTTCGTGTGCTGCATTGGTGCACTTTGCAGGTAGACTTGTTAACATATGTACATGCGCACCATGCTCTCTCTCTCTTCCTACACCTTGTCTGATATGTACCCCCATGCACGTGCTCACCTGTTCTCCCATATGTGTGCCAGATGTGTATATACTCCCATACATGCACCTGCATGTAACACATACATAGGTAACACATATGCCTATGTCTTCCATGTGTCTTGCTGTGTATCTCTTGTAGACCTTGTGCTATCTTTATCCTGAGGAACCTTTGAAGCCTAATTTAAATTTCCTCTGCAGGTCGGCACCACAACTTGACTTTCTGAGGAGCTGGCACCCTGGCTGCATGAAAAAAGCAAAGGTGTGAGAGGACCTTCTTCCATTTCTCCATGCTTAGGTCCAACTTTGGAAGAGATCTGCTATTTCCCAAAATGGAGCTATGTCTGTTTCCACCCTATCACTAATAGTTCACTCGTCTATACAAAACCAAAAATACACGTTCTGCAAGAGGAATGTCCATTGCTGAACACCACATTACGTAATAGGACAGTGTGTAGTGTTACCCATAGTGCAATGATGCAAAGACACCCCACAACCCCCTATCCCAAAATGCATCTGCAGAGATAACTGGATGTTTCAACTTTTGCATTGCTTGATCATAGAAACCTCTAAAGATCAGCTATTTTAGATCTTATCTTAACCAACAGGGAAGACCTAGTTGATGGGGTGCAAGTGGTGGGATCCTTAGGTGGAAGTGACCAAGTTCTCCTGGAGTTTGTTATACAGTGGAAAGGAGAAGCTAGGCATAGTCAGACATGAATTCTAGACTTTAGGAGAGCTGATTTCAATAAACTTAGAGAAATACTGGGGGTGATCCCATGGTCAGGAATACTAAAAGAGAAGGGAATTCAAGATGGATGGGAGTATCTCAAAAAGGAGATGCTGAAGGTGCAATTTCAAACAGTTCCAATGAGAAAGAAAAATGGAAGATATCTCAAGAAACCAGGATGGATGACTAAGGAACTTTCAACTGAGCTAAGTTTTAAATGGAACATGTATAAGAAATGGAAAAATGGGGAAATCACCAAACAGGAATTCCAACAAATACCCAGCACATGTAGGGATAGAGTCAGAAAAGCTAAAGCACAAAATGAACTCAGACTTGCTAGAGAAGTTAAGAACAATAATAAGTCCTTTTTTAGATATGTCCGCAGCAAAAGGGAAAAGAAGGAAACAGTTGGGCCAATACGTGCAGAGAATGGCAAAATGCTCACAGGGGACAGAGAAAAAGCAGAATAACTCAACACCTTCTTTTCTTCAGTCTTTTCAGAAAAGGCAAAGGGTACCCAACCTAAGGATAATGGAGCAGAAGACAGAATAGGGGGATTTCAGCACAGAATAAGTAAATAGATAGTACAGGAATACCCAGTAAACTAAATGAATATAAGTCCCCAGGACCAGATGAACTACATCCAAGGGTATTAAAAGAACTGGCAAATGTAATATCGGAACCATTGGCAATAATCTTTGAGAACTCCTTGAGAACAGGAAAAGTCCCAGCAGACTGGAGGAGGGCAAACGTTGTCCCCATCTTCAAAAAGGGGAGAAAAGAGGATCCCAACAATTACCGTCCGGTTTGTCTGACATCAATTTCAAGAAAGATTCTAGAGCAGATAATTAAACAGAGAGTCTGTGAACATTTAGAAGGGAATGCCATAATCACAAAAAGTCAACACGGGTTTCAGAGAAACAAGTCATGCCAGACAAATCTGATCTCTTTTTTTGATAAAATTACTAGCTTGGTAGATGAAAGGAATGCTGTGGATATAGTATACCTTGATGTGGCTACACAAGATAACTGTTAGATGCATTTGTAATTGGTTGACTGGTGGAACCCAAAGGGTGCTCAACAATGGTTCCTTTTCGTCCTGGAGAGAAGTGACCAGTGGGGTCCCACAGGGCTCTGTCCTGGGCCCAGTGCTGTTCAACATCTTTATTAATGACTTGGATGACAGAATTGGGGGCATACTTATCAAATTTGCAGATGACACTAAACTAGGAGGAGTAGTTAATACCCCAGAGGACAGGATCAAAATTCAAAATGACCTGAATAGACTAGAAAGCTGGGCCAATGCTAACAAGATGAAATTCAACACGGAGAAATGTAAGGTTCTGCACTCAGAGAGGAAAAACGAAATGCACAGATATAAAATGGGGGACACCTGGCTGAATGAGACCACATGTGAAAGAGATCTAGGAATCCAAGTAGACCATAAGCTTAACATGAGTCAACAGTGTGATGCGAAAGCTAAAAAGGCCAATGCAATCTTAGGCTGTATCAATAGAAGTATAGTGTCTAGATCAAGGGAAGTAATAGTGCCACTCTATTCTGCTTTGGTCAGGCCCCACCTGGAATACTGTGTCCAGTTGTTCTGGGCACCACAATTCAAAAGAGATGTGGAGAAACTGGAGCAGGTTCAAAGGAGGGCGACTAAAATGGTGAAGGGTCTGGAAACCATGAAGCCCTATGAGGAACGCCTTAGGGCGCTGGGAATGTTTAGCTTGAAGAAGAGAAGGTTAAGAGGTGATATGATCTCCCTGTTTAAATACCTGAAGGGATGTCACATTGAAGAGGGAGCAAGCTTGTTTTCTGCTGCTCCAGAGAACAGGACCCGGAACAATGGATGCACCCCTCCCCAGTCTCCCTACCTCACTGTCTTTCCTAATGGGCAAGAGCCTTTTGGAAGTACAGGTTGAATGGCATCCACTTAGGGAGCTGGGGATGTTTAGCCTGGAGAGGAGAAGGTTAAGAGGTGATATGATAGCCCTGTTTAAATATTTGAAGGGATGTCATATTGAGGAGGGAGCAAGTTTGTAGGCAAGGGGGGAGGGGAGTACAGAGGTGAAAGTGACCTAGGCACAGTGTTAGAGGGCAACTCATTCCATTTTAATACTTTTCTGTTCACTTTCCCCTTCAGGGGTTGTGGGGATTCAGAGGAAGTGCCTCTGGAAGGAGCTAGCAGCCAGGAGCTCTCCAGATAACTATAGGCCCAGTTGATTGATCTCACTAAGAGCCACACAGGGATTCTTTACACTGATATTTAAAGGGGGAAGCCCACAGTCTTGTTTCAGTGCCTCCTTAAGACTTCTCACTATGGACACTGAGGGACCTGCTGCAGTCACCTGCAACACTTGTGGGATGTTTGTCTTCTTGCCTATAGATGTGGGGAACTTCACCTGCACCATGTGCAAGTTGGTATCCCTCTTAGACAAAAAAGTTCAGCAGTTGGAGGCCCAGGTGTCTACACTTCAGCATCACAGAGAACAGGAGGTTCTCCTGAAGAGAAAGGACCGGACTGTCTTGGACAGGAAACACACAGAGAAAGTTGCTGGGGAAGAAGAGGTCACTTCACACACAACAGAAGTAGATGGTTGGAGGAATGTCACACACAGAAGTAGAGAAACCACGGTTCATTCTGGGAGCTTGCAGCTACAGAATCATTTTGAATCTCTCTCTGTTATCAGAGATGATGAGGAAAAGCAGCAGGGACAGACGTCAGGGACAGAGCAGGGGAGACTGAGAATAGCACCAAAGGGAACAGCCACTGCTAAGCCTCGGAGGAGGCGTGTGGTCGTAGTGGGGGACTCCTTGCTGAGGGGTACAGAAGCAGTGGTTTGTGGGCCTGACAAGACGTGTTGGGAGGTGTGTTGTCTCCCTGGGGCAAAGATCCGTAATTTGACGGAGAGGCTGACAAGACTTGTCAAGCCTACTGATCAATACCCCTTTCTTTTGGTTCATGTGGGAATCAATGACACTGCAAGTAACAGCCTTCAGAATATCATAAGGGATTATGAGGATCGAAGTGTGCAGGGAGGATCGTACGGGGAGAGGCGGTCTCTGAAATAAGATGAACCCAAGCAATGTAGGGCTTTAAAGGTTAAAACCAGCACCTTATATAGTGCCCGGAAACTAATAGGCAGCCAGTGAAGAGATTTCAACACTGGAGTTATGTGCTCTCTTCTGGAAACTCCAGAGACTAATCTGGCTGCCATGTTTTGTACCAGTTGAAATTTCTGGGTTAAGCCTAAGGGCAGCTCCATGTAGAGTGCATTGAAGTAATCTAAACGTGAGGTGACCAAAGTGTGTACCACAGTTTCCAAATCCCTCATCTCCAGGAAAGGGCGCAGCTGGCGTATCAGCCGAAGCTGATAACAGGTACTCCTGACCGTCATATTGACCTGACTAGTCATGTGAAGCAACGAGTCTAGGAGCACCCCCAGACTGCGAACAGGGTGACAAAATGGCACCTTGAGGGACGCCGCAGTTTAGCTCAGTTTTGGAAGAGCAGCTGTCCCCGAGCCTCACCCTTTGTGTCCTGCCGGAGAGAAAGGAATGGAAGCACTGCAAGGCAGTGCCTCCGTTCCCCATCCCTCAGCCGGTCCAAAAGGATGGCATGATCAATGGTGTCAAAGGCTGCTGAGAGGTCCAAGAGCACTAACAGGGTCACACTGCCCCTGTCAATGCTCAAGCAGAGGTCATCTGTCAGAGCAACCATGGCAGTCTCATCTCCATATCCTGCCCAGAAGCCGGTTTGAAATGGGTCGAGATAATCAGTTTCATCCAAGATGGCTTGGAGTTGGGAGGCGACACCTCTCTCAATCACCTTGCTGAGAAATGGCAGCAAGGAAACTGGTCTACAGTTGTTTCGGTCCAGGGGATCAAGGGAAGCTTTCTTCAAGAGGGGCTTTACAGCCGCCTCCTTCAGACAAGATGGAACTATACCTTCCCTGAGGGATGCATTGATCACATCCTGAAGGAATGTCTTCAATGTGTCCCCTCCCTGGACGACCAGCCATGATGGACATGGATCGAGAGAGCAGGTTGTCTTCCTGACGCTTCCAAGGAGCTTGTCCACGTCCTCAGTACTTACAGATTGAAACTCATCCAGTAAGGTGGCAACAACGGAGTTGCTAGGTGCCCCATTTGCAGATACTGCTGAAACATTAGCATCTGAGTCGGCTCTTATCCGAGAGATTTTGTCTGCAAAGTAGGTGTTAAATGCGTCACAGCAGGCTGTCGTGGGGTTAAGCAGGGGATTTGGCGCAGGGGGAACCTACGTCAGTTCCCCCACCACCCTAAACAGCTCCGCTGGACGGGACTCTGCAGACGCAATGCATGCAGAGCAGAAAGATCTCCGCGCTGCTCCCGATAAGCAAGAAGGTGCTGCCTATGGTGAGTTCTGTTGGATAAGAGACGAGTCTTCCGCCATCCGTGCTCTAGTCGTTGTCCAACCCGCTTCATCTCCCTGAGTTCTTGTGAGAACCAGGGCTTATGGTTAGGAGTGGGATGGAGAGGACGCTCAGGAGCGATTTTATCAAGATATTATTGTTGACCAATTGGGATAGGTTCATGCTTGTCCTGGATTCCATGAACTCCCGAACCGCTCCAGATAGGTTAGATGGGCTGGTCTCTAGAGGAATGTTGAAGTCTCCCAGAACTAGAAGTCTGGGCGAGTCCAGCAACAACTCAGAGACTAGCTGAGTCAGCTCGGTCATGGACTCTGTTAGGCAACGGGGTGGCCGGTATACCAACAGACTCCCCAAACTATCCCTGGTCTTCAGACTAAGGTACATACACTCGATGTGGGTTGTTTTCCGGACAGGCTTCCTGATCAGAGTCAGGTTGGTCTTGTGAACTAGGGCCACGTCGAGGAGGAAGTCATTTATTATTTAATCTTCAAAGAGGGTTTATATTCCGTATACATAGAATATAAAATATATAGAATTTAAAAATATATTTGGAAATTTTAATAATAATTAAACCCTATAAAACCAGATAAATGGGTTGATAATGATGAAAATGGCTGTGCCGGCCGGCTGAAGGCCGCTGTGGCCTAAGGAAGGCCTTGCCTTGGCTGGAACAGTCTTGTTGCGGCCAGAGTGGCCTTCAGCCGGCCAGAGCAACTTTGCTCCTATCGAAGCACTGCCACGCCGGCTGGAAGAAGCCCACACCGGCTGAGGAAAGACCCTGGCTGGCGGACTTCCTTCGGCCGGTGCGGCCATTTTAAGAGGCCTGTGCTGGCCAAGGCCTTGGCTCAATAAGGTAAGGAGGGAGAGTACTCAGGTTCCCATTGTCCCCAATGGCGGTGCACCATTGGGGACAATGGGACATGAATATCTGTGAAATTTCGAATTTCAGGTCCCCTGAATGGATCCCCTGTGAGTTCGGAGGGATGACTGTAGAGATGGAGGCATTCGCTGTTGGGAGCCCTAATCCAGGTTTAGGGATAGGTCAAGTGGTCCTGGAGGGGAGTCACACTCCGAGACTCATCACTTCTGGCCGCAAATCAGGCAGATGCGATGGTCAGGAGCACCTGTTATCAGCCACACCCTTCCCGGGAACTGGCGACTCGGAAACCGTGGTGCGTGTGCTGGTAGCCTCATGACTCGGTTTCCGCAATGTTCTCTCTATGGGGCTACCTTCGTACTCTGGAAGCAGGCAGCAGCAACCACAAGGCGCAACCTGCGCACGGGCCAAAAAGAACAGGTGCCGTTGGCGAAATGTCGGCAAAAAACGCTTCTAGAACATGGCCACAGAGCCAGAAACTGACCAGCGTTTGCTTCATTTGCTGTTGCTCTTCCTCCTCCTGCTTCCCAGACCTCCTTAAAAACACGGTCACCGCCTTGGAGGACGACACGGAGGACGAGGTGGAGGTGAGTCCCTTCAAGGAGGAGAACCTGCACAAGAAACACTCGGAGCTCAAGGAGAAGCTGCACAGCTGTGACCACTGAGATATTCCACCCAATAATCCACAGGCAAACTTCTTCCCAAAAGAAGAAAGTTTATTGTAAGAGCACTGGAAGTAGTGATCACAAACACTTTTTTGCAACATCTGAGGTCATAGGGAAAAATCCCAGGCTTTTACAGGCGCCCCCCTGCTTCTCCCCGCAGTTCCCCACACCACACACACATTAGCCCCCCTTACCATGGCAACCCTTGGATTCTCCAGGACTGCAACCTTGAGTCCCCTGTTATCTTGCATTCCAACCCGACCGTCCTAGACTTTCCCAAATAACATCTTCCACTAATACTACCCAGCCCCCATCAATCCCACTAACAGAATTAGCAGACTAATACATTAGTAGCATATATAGTGTGACTACATCTAGGAACTTAATATATGTGAGTAATTATCACTAACCTATAGAAAAGGCAAAGGGTGCTCAACCTGAGGATAATGGAGCAGAGAACAGAATAGGGGAATTTCAGCACAGAATAAGTAAATAGATCGTAGAGGAACACCTTGTTAATCTAAATGAATTTAAGTCTCCGGGACCAGATGAACTCCATCCAAGGGTATTAAAAGAACTGGCAAAAGTAATATCGGAGCCATTGGCAATCATATTTGAGAACTCCTGGAGAACAGGAGAAGTCCCAGCAGACTGGCGAAGGGCAAACGTTGTCCCCATCTTCAAAAAGGGGAAAAAAGAGGATCCCAACAATTATCGTCCAGTTAGTCTGACATCAATTCCAGGAAAGGTTCAAGAGCAGATCATTAAGCAGAGAGTCTGTGAACATCTAGAAGGCAATGCCATAATCACAAAAACTCAACACGGGTTTCAGAGAAACAAGTCATGCCAAATGAACCTGATCTCTTTTTTTGATAAAATTACCAGTTTGGTAGATGAAGGGAATGCTGTGGATGTAGTATACCTCAATTTCACTAAGGCCTTTGACAAGGTTCCCCATGACATTCTTGCAAACAAGCTTGTAAAATGTGGGCTAGACAAAGGAACTGTTAAATGGATTTGTAATTGGTTGACTGGCCGAACCCAAAGGGTGCTCAACAATGGCTCCTTTTCATCCTGGAGAGAAGTGACCAGTGGGGTCCCACAGGGCTCTGTCCTGGGCCCAGTGCTATTCAACATCTTTATCAATGACCTGGATGACAGAATTGGGAGCATACTTATCAAATTTGCAGATGACACCAAATTAGGGGGAATAGCTAATACCCCAGAGGACAGGATCAAGATTCAAAATGACCTGAATAGACTAGAAAGCTGGGCCAAAGCTAACAAAATGAAATTCAACACAGAGAAATGTAAGGTATTGCACTTAGGGCGGAAAAATGAAATGCACAGATATAGGATGGGTGCCACCTGGCTGAATGAAACTACATGTGAAAGGGATCTAGGAGTCCAACTAGACCACAAGTTGAACATGAGTGAACAGTGTGATGCGGCAGCTAAAAAGGCCAATGCTATTTTGGGCTGCATTAATAGAAGTATAGTGTCTAGATCAAGAGAAGTAATAGTGCCACTGTATTCTGCTTTGGTCAGGCCCCACCTAGAATATTGTGTCCAGTTCTGGGCGCCACAATTCAGAAAGGACATTGAGAAACTGGAGCGTGTCCAAAGGAGGGCGACAAAAATGGTGAAGGGTCTGGAAACCATGCCCTATGAGGAACGACTTAGGGAGCTGGGGATGTTTAGCCTGGAGAAGAGAAGGTTAAGAGGTGATATGATAGCCCTGTTTAAATATTTGAAAGGATGTCATATTGAGGAGAGAGCAAGCTTGTTTTCTGCTGCTCCAGAGAACAGGACCCGGAACAATGGATGCAAGATACAGGAAAAGAGATTCCACCTGAACATTAGGAAGAACTTCCTGACAGTAAGGGCTGTTCGACAGTGGAACGCACTTCCTCGGAAGGTGATAGAGTCTCCTTCCTTGGAGGTCTTTAAACAGAGGCTGGATGGCCATCTGTCAGGGATGCTTTGATTTGGATTTCCTGCATGGCAGGGGGTTGGACTGGATGGCCCTAGTGGTCTCTTCCAACTCTACTATTCTATGATTCTATGATTCTATGATCTATAGTGTAAGTCCTGATAGTCTGCCCCCCTAAAGCGTTATGTCCCCCTTTTTGGTTTATTAGGATATGTCCGGTGGAATTCTAGAACTAATTTGTTAGCCTGCACATACTGTGCTTTCACCCATTCTGCCATATCACAATGTAAGTTCACGATGTTGATCAGCGAACTTTTTGTAGTCCAGCTTAGTCAGTTTTAGAGCCTTCTCTATTTTTGGCCAGCCCTTCCGTAGTAATGCACTCCACTGTCCCACAGTCACAGGGTCTCCTGGCTCCACCGTCAATTGGGGAAGGATTCTAGGTTCGTAACCATAGATGGCCTCAAATGGACACACCCCTGTGCTGGAATGAACTGCCATGTTAAATGCAACCTCTGCATGGGGCAACAATTCGCACCAGTTGTTTTGTAAATGGTTCACATAACACCGGAGATAAATCTCTAAAGATTGATTATAGCGTTCCGTTTGGCCGTCTGAGGTCGGGTGAAAAGCCGTACTCAAGGCCGAGTGCACCCCTAATTTCTCTTGCAAACACCCCCAGAATTGTGAAGTGAACTGCGATCCCCGGTCAGATACAATCTTATCTGGCAGTCCATGAAGCCTATAGACATGCGTAATGAACAGATCTGCCAATTTTGAAGTGCTGGGTAGGCCCTTGCACCCCACATAATGTACTTGGTTAGTAAACAGATCTGTTACCACCAGATGATATTTCTGCCTTGACTTTCTGGTAGGTTTATAATAAAATCCATGGCAATGTGTTTCCATGGTTGGGTTGGGGTTTCCAAAGGACGCAACAACCCACTGGGCTTTCCATTCAGTAGTTTAGCCCGAGCACAAATTGTACATCCCTGCACATAGTTCTCCAAGTCCTTCCCTCCTCGATATTGGCAGCGAGTTTGTTTTCTGCTGCTCCAAGGAACAGGACACAATGGAGCAATGGATGGAAGCTCCAGGAAAAGAGATTCCACCTCAATATTAGGAGGAACTTCCAAACAGTAATAATAACTATTTGAAAGGATGTCATATTGAGGATGGAGGAAGCTGGTTTTCTGCTGCTCCAGAGAAGAGGAGACAATGGAGCAATGGTTGCAAAGCTACAGGAAAGGAGGTTCCAGCTCAAGAAATCAATCCTGGAAGCCGGGCAAAGAGCATCTTCCAACTCTATTATTATTCGTTCTATGATTCTACGAATAGGAACCTCTAAAACCCCTGCAGTCCCAAAGATGTAATTTGAACCTGGAATATTTGTATATAATTATATACTAAAAGGGGGAAAAGGATAATAGAAATGTACACAGTCCAATCTATCTAAACAAAAAATGTATGGTTTACTGTGAAATGGAGAGAAAAACAAGAAAGAATAGAGGAGTGTATTAGTATTACTGTAAAATATATTGGTTTCTATAGAATGAAGACTAAGGTGGAGGGAAGCCTGAGAGGGAAAGAATAAGAATTATGTAAGAATTAAATATAACAATTATAATATAATATTATTATAAAATAATAGGGTGGAGGGAGGAGGAGAAGGAAAAAATGAGAATTATGTAAGAATTCAGTTTAATAATGATAATATAATAAAATATAATTATATAATAATATAAGAGCTATAATATAATGTAAGAGATATTTTTAAATGTATATATATTTAATAATACGAACCCCCGTGTATCACAACCCAGGACTCCCATCGTCTTACCGTTATTTTATCGTTGGATATTATTTATCGTTATGATTATTAATTTGATTTGATTATTTTTATGTGTTTTTAATTAATTAAAAAGTGGTGTTCATATTTTTAAAGCGTTGTGTTGGAGGGAGGGATAATGGGTTTCGTTCCGTATTTTATTGTACTTTGCCTTTTATTTTATTCTCATTGGAACCAACCGGACAGGTGGGATATAAATACAATATTGTTGTTATTGTTATTATTATTATTTGAATGTCAGTACAAATGGGGTTTTTATGTTTTTATTCAGGTCAAGAAGCATCTGCAGGACATCTCCAGACAGATTTCCAGAGACCTTCAGCACAACGAACTTTGAAGACCGCCTTGGCGCATTCGCGGGTTTTTGCGCGCAACGGTCGAAATGAAATGTTGACTCTCTTCCTGAGATTTCTATCATTACTTGGATGGCCTTTTTTGCGTCTGGCCGTTCTCCTCCGACCCTGTGGTCACTTTTTCGCCTCGTCTGGACCGCTGACCGCGTTGTGCGTCCATCCGTCCGTCCGCGTCCGAAGGAGAAGCCTTTGGGTTTGGGGGAACAATCTGTGAACTTTTGGGACGCAGGGGAGGCGGGCGGAGGAAGCGTTTCCTCGAGGGCTTCTTCCCAAGTTTTAACCTCCTTCCCTTTGAATAAAGGAGAAAAGTGGGGCCAGGCTGTGATGAGGCTGAGAGAGTGTGACTTGTGGCCCTAGGTCTCCCTATGGGTTTCCATGGCTGGGGAGGGATTCGAACCCTGGTCTCTCAGGTCTTAGCCAATGCTCAAACCATCGTCTGAGGCAGCGGTCCCCAAACTGGGGCCTTTTAGGGACTTTGGACTTCAGCCCCCAGAATCCCAGGCTATTGGCCAACATGGCTGAGGCCTCCGGGAGTTGTAGTCCAAAACCTCTCAAAGGGCACAGTTTGGGGCCACTGCCTTAATCCATGCTTTAATCCAGGATGCTTTAAGGCTTAAGGTCAAGTAACCTAACCATGGTTTAAGATAACCTGGTTTAAACCAGGTTCAAGGCTTAGGCCATGGTTTAAACCAGGTTAGCTTAATCCGTGGTTAGGGGTTACTTTAATCCAGGGGTCCCCAAACTGTGCTCTTTAAGGGCTTTTGGACTTCAACTCCCACAATCCCAGGCTATTGGCCAACATGGCTGAGGCCTCTGGGAGTTGTAGTCCAAAACCTCTTCAGGGCACAGTTTGGGGACCTCTGAGGGGGATTCTGCCACCAGTTTTCCTTGGAAAGGCTGGCCCTTCGGAGGAGGATGCGGGCCTAGTTCCTGTCGGTCTCCCTTCCAAGAACCAACCAGGCCTCACCCTGCTGCTCCCTTCTGAGGCCAGAGCTGAGGTGGATTTGCCATGTTTATCACTACAAAGAACAGCCTTTGGCTCTGGCTCATTCCACACTCGGATTGTGATTATAATTAAATTAGAATCTAGAATTAAGGGGCTGAGTATGAGCGGTCTATGGACTCGGAAGTTGTGGCTTCTCAGGCGCCTCTTCTCTTTCGTAGCTCTGTGCGCCTCATCTGGTCTCCTCTGATTGGCTCCCAGTCAGACGCCCCGCGATTCCCATTGGCTGCTTCTCGACTGCGGAGGGGCGGACCCGGAAGTGAGCCAGCCGCAGGACCGCTCTCGTTGCCACGGCAACCGGGTGCTCGGCGCCTGGGGAAGTGAAGAAGCCCCGCCCCTCCTCCCCTCGGAAGTGACGCAAGGACGGAGCCCCTCCTTCACCCCTCAGGAAGTGGAGCAGCAGAGATTTTGGACTTCAACTCCCAGAAGCCTCAGCCAAGTCGTCCAATATCCGGGGATTCTGGGAGTTGAAGTCCAAGAGTCCCTTTAAAAAGAAAGGCCGCATTGGAGACCCCTGGAGTAAAGCAGGCCAGCCTTAAGCTGAGCGTGGTTTAAGGCAGCCTGGTTCCTCGTCGTTTGCGGGGCTTTGGGCCATCGCTGCCTTTGAGGGATCCCTGCGAAGAAGAAGAAGAAGAAGAAGGAGAAGGAGATTCAGGGGAAGGGAGCAGAGAGGCCTTTGCTGCTGCTGCTGGGGCTCCAAGGCCCTGGGCCTCCCTCTCTCCTTCCTTCCTTCCTTCCTTCCTTGGAGGAAGACTGGGCCAGAATGGTAGGAATGGAGGGAGGGAAGGCTCTCTCTCTCTCTCTCTCTCTCTCTGTATATATACTGTATATACTCCCTCTCTCTCTGGCTTTTCTTCGCTAACAAAGATTCAGGAAGGACTCATGATCCCACGCTTACTACAAGCGCATTGATGACTAAAAAGGCCGATCCGAGACAAACAGGTCCGGATACAGAAAGCACAGCAGAAAGGCTCCTTGGGCGATGTTTCCAAGTTGTGGCATTTGTATGTGTGTGTGTATATATATAAAACATAAAACATGTGTGTATCTGTATGTGTGTGTATTTATATATATAATGTGTGTGTTTGTGTGTATATATACACACACACACACACAAATAAATAGAATACAGTCTCCATTAGAACTATTATTGTTGTTATTGTTATTATTATTATTAATACCCTGCTTTTCAGCCCTAAAGGCTATCAGAGCGGCTTACAATTATTATTTAATGAGACAGTTCCCTGCCCTGAGGCTTACAATCTAAGAAGACAGGACACAAAAAGAGAAGGGGATGGTGGTGGGGAAGGGGATGAGGTCCAAATGTAATTCTCTCCCTCTGAGGCCCGGACCAAGGCAGATGGACTGGAGGGAGGGCTCTGCTTCTTAATCCAGGACAGGCCCCATGGAACTTGGCCTCTCCTTCGCTCCCTTCTGGGCAAGATGGTGTTGCCATGGAGGGAGGGCTCTTCCACTCGAGGCCAGGCCTAATGGTGTTGCTGGGCCTCTCCTTCACTCCTTCCTGGTGTTACGGTAAACAAAGGGTCAATTAACCCTTTCACAACCAATTATGGAAGTGAGGCATTTGTGAAGATTTCCAACCGTATTCATTTATTCCAAAACAGCCTTAGCCTGCAAGCAGTGTTCAGCCAAGAATCATTCCATTGACTGAATGCCCCAAACACGGCGCAAACAGTTTTTATTAACCCACAAAATATTCATTGAGCATGCGTAGTTTAACATTCATCATCATCATATATATCTGTATTATTCAGCTAGTCTAACTGGCTGGCTCTCTGCTGGCCTGATTTACAATGAATGCCTTGTAGAACCTTATCAGCTTGGCTGACTAGCAGTAACCTTGAGGAGAAGCCCATCTCTTCCTGAGTGAAGAGAAATTCACGCTTTAGCTTTCTTCCTTTTGTTCCTTCCCCCTCCTTCTCAGCCCACAACTCAAGCCTAATTCAAAGCGCAAGTTTTTCCTTTGCTCTATGGCTGAACTATTGATCATTAATGGCAGAGATTATTGGTTTGTTGGCAGGATGAACTTGAACTCCTAGCACAACAAGGGAAATATGATATAATAGGCATCACTGAAACCTGGTGGGATGAGTCTCATGATTGGAATGTAGAAATAGAGGGGTATAATCTTTTCAAGAAAAATAAGCCAAACAAGAAAGGAGGAGGAATAGCATTATATGTGAGGGATATTTACACCTTTGAAGAGATCCAGGACATTAATACTAGAAACCAAGTGGAGAGCATCTGGATAAAAATTAAAGGAGAGGGAAACAACAGGGATGTTACTGTGGGAGTCTACTACAGACCCCCAACTCAGGCAGAGGAATTGGATGATGCCTTTCTAGAACAGATAATCACATACTCAGAAAAGAGAGATGTAGTAGTGATGGGTGACTTCAACTATCCTGATATTTGCTGGAAGTCAAACTCAGCCAAATCCTCAAAGTCTAGCAAATTCCTCACTTGCCTGGAAGACAATTTCATTGTCCAAAAGGTGGAAGAGGCAACAAGGGGATCAGCCATTTTAGATCTTATCTTAACCAACAGAGAAGACCTAGTTGATGGGGTGCAAGTGGTTGGATCCTTAGGTGGAAGTGACCATGTTCTCCTGGAGTTTAGTCATCCATCCTGGCTTCTTGAGACATCTCCCATTTTTCTTCCTCATTGGAACTGTCTGAAATTGTCCCTTTAGTATCTCGAACTCCCATCCATCTTGAACTCCCTTCTCTTTTAGTATTCCTGACCATGGGATCACTCCCAGTATTTCTCTAAGTTTATTGAAATCAGCTCTCCTAAAGTCTAGAATGCATGTCTGACTATGCCTAGCTTCTCCCTTCCACTGTATTACAAACTCCAGGAGGACATGGTCTCTTCCACCTAAGGATCCCACCACTTGCACCCCATCAACTAGGTCTACCCTGTTGGTTAAGATAAGATCTAAGATGGCTGATCCCCTTGTTGCTTCTTCCACCTTTTGGACAATGAAATTGTCTTCCAGGCAAGTGAGGAATTTGCTAGACCTTGAGGATTTGGCTGAATTTGACATCCAGCAAATATCAGGATAGTTGAAGTCCCCCATCACTACTACATTTTTTCTTTTATGAGTGTGTGGTCGTCTGTTCTAGAAAGGCATCATCCAATTCCTCCGTCTGACTTGGAGGTCTGTAGTAGACTGCCACAGTAACATCCCTTTAATTTCCCTCTCCTTTAATTTTTATCCAGATGTTCTCCACCTGACTTACAGTATTGACTTCCTGGATCTCTTCACTGGTGTAAATATCCCTGACATATAATGCTTTCCTCCTCCTTTCCTGTTTGGCTTGTTTCTCTTAAAAAGGTTATACCCCTTTATTTCTACATTCCAATCATGAGACTCATCCCACCAGGTTTCAGTGATGCCTATTATATCATATTTCCCTTGTTGTGCTAGGAGTTCAAGTTCATCCTGCTTATTTCCCATACTCTGTGCATTAGTGTAGAGACATCTAAGACCACGTGTCCTCTTTACTTGCTGCTTTTGCACGTTTTTTTGCCTCCTACTGTTGGGTCCTTGCACTGTTTGCCTTGTTCCCTCTATTTCAGTTTGACTATTGTTTCCATCCCTTTTGCCTTCCAGAATAATGTCTCCCTCCCCCATATAACTGAGTTTAAAGCCCTCCTGATCAGATTTTTGAGACTACTGGCAAAAATGTTTTTGCCAACTGGCATGATATATATACTATATATAGTATGTGTCTGATATGTGTATGTTTGTGTGTGTATATATATATATATATATATATATTGTGTGTACATATGTGTTTGTGTATATATATAATATGTGCGTGAGTATATGTGTATAGATATAAAATGTGTGTAACTATATATATAATGTGTGTATTTGTGTGTATATATATATATATATATATACACACACACACATATAAATATACAAATATATATAATGTGTAAGTGTGTATAATGCCTCTGTTGTTCTTATTGGCAGGAATGGAAGAGAGGACTGAGGAGGGGAGTGTCTTTATGTAGGCTACTTTTGGAAAACATGGAAAACAATGGCAGAGGCAGATATCTCCCCTTGTTACACAAAAGGGGAAAGCCAAGGGTTCCTAGCTGGAAGTTATGCTCCTTCCATATATTCCATATTCTGTATATAGTAATGCATAGGGAATCATTGGGAAATAGTGGCCCATAGGGAATCATTGGGGAAAAGTGGCCCATAGGGAATCATTGGGGAATATTCCCCAATGATTCCCTATGGGCCACTCTTCCCCAATGATTCCCTATGGGCCAGTTTCCCCCAATGATTCCCTATGGGCCACTCTTCCCCAATGATTCCCTATGGGCCACTCTTCCCCAATGATTCCCTTTGGGCCACTCTTCCCCAATGATTCTCTATGGGCCACTCTTCCCCAATGATTCCCTATGGGCCACTCTTCCCCAATGAATCCCTATGGGCCACTCTTCCCCAATGAATCCTTATGGGCCACTCTTCCCCAATGAATCCCTATGGGCCACTTTTCCCCACTGAATCCTTTGGGCCACTTTTCCCCACTGAATCCCTATGGGCCACTCTTCCCCAATGATTCCCTTTGGGCCACTCTTCCCCAGTGATTCCCTATCAGCCACTCTTCCCCAATGATTCCCTATGGGCCATATTCCCCAATGATTCCTTATGGGCCACTATTCCCCAATGATGATGATGATGATGATGATGATGATAATAATAATAAATATTTATTTATATTCCGCCCCTCTGGATAAGAAATCAGGGCGGAGTACAACATTTAAAAATACATACAGTTAAAATAACAATTCAGTCTCCCCTCCCACCCCTTAAAAATGAATTAAACTAGGAATAAAATTTAATACAGTAAGACATTAAAACATTAAACATTTAGAGGCTCTAAAAATTGGATGAGTGGGCAGCCACTAGAGTATCTGATGTATCATTTTATGGTAGCATTTTATGGGAGCAATGGATGACAGAAATTTAATCATTTTCATTTTCTGGGAAGGCCTGCCGGAAGAGATGAGTCTTTGTGGCTCTCTTAAAGCAATCCAAAGTTGTGATGAGGCACATCTCATCCGGCAGACCGCTCCATAGCCTGGGAGCAACAGCAGAGAAGGCCCTCTGGGAGGTCTGTGCCAACCTAGTTTTCATAGGCATTAGCAAGTTCCTCCCAGAGGACCAGAGTGGATGAGGAGGCTCATATGGGGAGAGGCGGTCCCTGAGATAGGATGGACCCAAGCCATGGAGGGCATTAAAGGTCAAAACCAGCACCTTCTACTGTGCCCGGAAACTGATCAGCAGCCAGCGGAGAGACTTAAGCACTGGTTGTATATGCGCTCTCCTAGATGCCCCAGTGGCAAGTCTGGCTGCCATATTTTGACCAATTGAAGTTTCCTGGGTTAAGCACAAGGGCAGCCCCATGTAGAGCACATTGCAGTAATCTAAACGTGAGGTGACCAGAGTATGTGCCACAGTGTCCAGATCCCTCATCTCCAGGAAAGGGCGCAGCTGGCGTATCGGCCAAAGCTGATAGCATGCACTCCTGACCGTCGCATTCACCTGACTAGTCATGTGGAGCAATGAGTCTAGAAGTACCCCCAGACTGTGAACAGAGTCCTTCGCGGAGAGTGTGACTCCATCTAGGACCGAGAGTTGTATTCCCAAGCCTGGTTTCGGGCCAGTAACCGTCAGTACCTCCATTAAGCCTCAATTTGTTTTCCCTCATCCAACCCATTACCGCTGCCAGGCAGTCATTGAGAGAGGAGAAGCCATCTGAGGTCTGAGCGGATGATCTTGTCATGGAGAAATATATCTGAGTGTCATCACCATACTGATGACACAGAGCTCCATGCCTCCGAATGATCTCCCCCAGCGGCTTCATGTAAATGTTAAATAGCATTGGGGACAGGATGGCTCACTGAGGGACGCCACAATTAAACTCGATTTTAAACGAGCAACTGTCCCCGAGCCTCACCCTTTGGGACCTGCCAGAGAGAAAGGAATGGAACCACTGCAAAGCAGTGCCTCTGATGCCCAACTCTCTCAGCCGGCCCAAAAGGATGGCATGATACAGTGGTCCCCCGGGTTACGCACCTTTATCGTAAGCCGAAAATTTCATAACCCGGGGCCTATTTCCCATAGGAAATAGGTAATCCGTTCCCGAGGCCTGGCGGGGGCCTCCTGGCTGAGGAAACGAAGGTCCGATCCGGCGGATCGGGCCTTCCTTTCATCAGCCGCGGGGGCCTCCTGGCTGAGGAAGGGAAGGTCCGATCCGGCGGATCGGGCCTTCCTTTCGTCAGCCGCGGAGGCCCAGCCTGGCTGGGGAAGGGAAGTTTCCCTTCCCCAGCCAGGTTGGGCCTCCGCGCCTGAGGCGAAAGGAAGCCCGATCCGCCGGATCGGGCCTCCTTTCGTCTCAGGCGCGGAGTCACAGCCTGGCTTGGGGAGCCAGGCTGGGCCTCCACGCCCAACGAAAGGAGGCCCGATCCGCCGGATCGGGCCTCCTTTCGTCTCAGGCGCGGAGGCCCTGCCTGGCTTGGGGAGCCAGGCTGGGCCTCCGCGCCTAACGAAAGGAAGGCCCGATCCGCCGGATCGGGCCTTCCTTTTGGTAGTCCGTCCCTTGTCCTCCGAAGCCTGGCCTCGGAGGAAAAGGGATGGGAGTCTGTCCCCTTTCCTCCGAAGCCTGGCCTCGGAGGAAAAGAGACTTTTTTTCGGATCCCGGGGGATAATTTTTGGTCCTGCCGGTTTCGGATCCCGGGGTTTTCTTAACCCGGGGGATTTGTATCCCGGGGGACCACTGTATATAGTGTCAAAGGCCGATGAGAGAACCAAGAGCACCAGCAGGGTCACACTACCTCTGTCAATGCTCAAGCAGAGGTCATCCGTCAGAGCAACCATGGCGGTATCAACTCCATATCCTGCCCGGAAGCTGTTTTGAAATGGGTTGAGATAATCGGTTTCATCCACGATGGCTTTGAGTTGTGAGGCAACTGCTCTCTCGATCACCTTGCTTAAAAATGTCAGCAAGGAAACTGGTCTATAGTTGTTTCTGTGTCAGTTCCCCCACCACTTTGAACAGCTCTGCTGAGCAGGACTCTGCAGACGCAATGCGTGCAGAGCAGAAGGATCTCCGCGCTGCACGCAAAGCCTCCCGACAGGCGCTAAGGTACTGCCTATGGCAAGTTCTGTCGGAAAAGAGACTTATCTTCCGCCATCTGCGCTCTAGTCGTCGTCCAGCCCGCTTCATCTCCCTCAGTTCCTCAGTGTACCAAGGCTTGTGGTTAGGAGCGGGTTGGAGAGGACGCTCGGGAGCGATTGAGGCGAGAGCCTTGGGAAGATCAGTGTTCCAGGTATTCACCAGGGCATCCTAGAGTATTAAAAGAACTGGCGAATGTAATATCGGAACCATTGGCAATAATCTTTGAGAACTCCTGGAGAACAGGAGAAGTCCCAGCAGACTGGAGGAGGGCAAACGTTGTGCCCATCTTCAAAAAGGGGAAAAAAGAGGATCCCAACAATTATCGTCCAGTTAGTCTGACATCAATTCCAGGAAAGATTCTAGAGCAGATCATTAAGCAGAGAGTCTGTGAACATTTAGAGGCCAATGCCATAATCACAAAAAGCCAACATGGGTTTCAGAGAAACAAGTCTTGCCAGACAAATCTGATCTCTTTTTTTGATAAAATTACCAGTTTGGTAGATGAAGGGAATGCTGTGGATATAGTATATCTTGATTTCAGTAAGGCCTTTGACAAGGTTCCCCATGACATTCTTGCAAACAAGCTCGTAAAATGTGGGCTAGACAAGGTAACCATTACATGGATTTGTAACTGGTTGACTGACCGAACTCAAAGGGTGCTCAACAATGGCTCCCTTTCATCCTGGAAAGAAGTGACCAGTGGGGTCCCACAGGGTTCTGTCCTGGGCCCAGTGCTATTCAATATCTTTATTAATGACTTGGATGACAGAATTGGGGGCATACTTATCAAATTTGCAGATGACACCAAATTAGGAGGAGTAGCCAATACTCCAGAAGACAGGATTGAAATTCAGAATGACCTGAATAGACTAGAAAGCTGGGCCAACGCTAACAAAATGAAATTCAATGCGGAGAAATGTAAGGTTCTGCACCTAGGGAGGAAAAATGAAATGCACAGATATAGGATGGGGGACATCTGGCTGAATGAAACTATGTGTGAAAGGGATCTAGGAGTCCAAGTAGACCATAAGTTGAACATGAGTCAGCAGTGTGATGCAGCAGCTAAAAAGGCCAATGCTATTTTAGGTTGCATCAATAGAAGTATAGTGTCTAGATCAAAGGAAGTAATAGTGCCTCTCTATTCTGCTTTGGTGAGGCCCCACCTGGAATACTGTGTCCAGTTCTGGGCACCACAATTCAAAAAGGATGTGGAGAAACTGGAGCAGGTCCAAAGGAGGGCAACTAAGATGGTGAAGGGTCTGGAAACCATGCCCTATGAGGAACGACTTAGAGAGCTGGGGATGTTTAGCCTGGAGAAGAGAAGGTTAAGAGGTGATATGATAGCCCTGTTCAAATATTTGAAGGGATGTCATATTGAGGAGGGAGCAGGCTTGTTTTCTGCTGCTCCAGAGACCAGAACGCGGAGCAATGGATGCAAGCTGCAGGAAAAGAGATTCCACCTCAACATTAGGAGGAACTTCCTGACAGTAAGGGCTGTTCGACGGTGGAACACACTCCCTCGGAGTGTGGTAGAGTCTCCATCCTTGGAGGTCTTTAAGCAGAGGCTGGATAGCCATCTGTCGGGGATGCTTTGACTGGGAGTTCCTGCATGGCAGGGGGTTGGACTGGATGGCCCTTGTGGTCTCTTCCAACTCTATGATTCTATGATTCTATGATTCAGCAGACCATTAAACCCTCTAGGGCCTACTAGAAGCCAATTGGTTCTATAGCCTTCGAGAGCAGACCATTCGAATGGGTCCACCACCCCTGAGGAGACAAGGCGCAGCTGTAAGGTCCATCTTGATCAGGAAGTGATCTGTCCATGACAACGTGGAGATTTTGGTTACCTCCACCCACGGATATGTATGACCCGCGCAATGGGTAGGCTCTTTGACCAATTGGGATAGGTTCATGCCTGTCATGGATTCCATGAACTCTTGAGCCGCTCCAGATAGATCAGAAGGGCTGGTCTCGAGAGGAATGTTGAAGTTGCCCAAGAGAAGAAGTCTGGGGGACTTCAACAGCAACTCAGAGACCAGCTGAATCAACTCAGTTAGGGAGTCTGTTAGATAATGGGGTGGCCGGTAGACTAACAGAATCCCCAAACTATTCTTTGGTCTTCAGGCTGAGGTATATACATTCAATGTGGGTTGTTTTCCGGACAGGTTTCCTGATCAAGATTAGATTGGATTCATGGACTATTGCCACACCGCCCTCCCCGCACCCACTTTCCCTTATCTGCTCACTAACCGAATAACCAGCTGGGAGAGCCTGCACCCACGTGGCAGCCCTGGCGTCTTCCAGCCAGGTCTTGGTGAAGCATGCCAGGTCAGCCTGTTCATCCATGAGGAGAACGTGGATAATATGAGTCTCACCTTTGGCTGACCTGACATTGCAAAGGAGCAGGTTAAGGGATTGTAGAATGGAATTTTTTATAAAAAAGGGCAAAGCCAAAGGGTTGCCATCATGATCCACGAAAGGGCTCTGTCCTCCCAGCAAAATCCAGAGAAAGGCCCTATCCCTCCAGTAAGGTCCAGGCAGAATAGAGTGGCACTATTACTTCCCTATTGATGCAGCCTAAAATAGCATTGGCCTTTTAAACAGCTGCATCGCACTGTTGACTCATGTTCAACTTATGGTCTCTTTGGCCTGCTAGATCCCTCTCATCTGTGCAGTTCATTTTTCCACTCTAAGTGCAAAATCTTACATTTCTCTGTGTTGAATTTCATTTTGTTAGCTTTGGCCCAGCTTTCTAGTCTATTCAGGTCATTTTGAATTTTGATCCTGTCTTCTGGGATATTAGTTACTCCTCCCAGTTTCGTGTCATCTGCATATTTGATAAGTATGCCCCCAATTCTGTCATCCAAATCATTAATAAAGATATTGAATAGCACTGGGCAAGGGACAGAGCCCTTGGGACTCCACTGGTCACTTCTCTCCAGGCTGAAAAGGAGCCATTGTTGAGCACTCAATTGCAAGGACCAGAGAAGGGCCCTGTCCCCCGAGCAAGATATGGAGTAGAGCCCTGTCTGGAGCCAAGGTCTGGAGAATAGCTCTGTCCCCCCGGCAAGGTGCATAGAAGAGCCCCGTTACCTCAAAAGAATGGCCCTGTCCCTCCGGCAAAGTCCAGAGAAGGGCCCTGTCTTCCCCTAGCAAGGTCCGGAGAATGGCCTTGTCCCTCCGACAAGGTCCAGAGAAGGGCCCTGTCTCCCTCAGCAAGGTCCAGAGAAGGGCCCCGTCATCCCGGCAAGCTCCTTGGACCTTGCCTAGGGGATAGGGCCCTTCTCTGGACCTTGCTGGGGGGGGCAGGCTCCTTACCCCCAGCAGGGTCTGGGAAAGGGCCCTGTCCCCCTGGCAAGTTCCAGAGAAGAGCCCTGTCCTCCCAGGCAAGGTCGAGGGAAGGGCTGTGTCCCCCACGGCAAGGTCTGGGGAAGGGCCCTGTCCATCTGGCAAAGTCCAGGGAAGGACCCTGTCCCTCCGGCAAGGACCAGAGAACAAGAGATCCATCCCCCTGGTGAGGTCCGGGCAAGGGCCCTGTCCCAAAAGTGTAGTAGTGGTGGCGGCAGCTGCAGTGGCCTCCTCCTACTCCCACTGCCCCCCTGTTCTCCCCGGAGAAAGCCCCAGGCCTCGGCTAGGCTTCCCTGCCTGATAGGGTGACCTGTTCAAAGTGTTGCAGCGGTAGCAGTGAGCTCGTCCTCCTCCACCCGCCCTCCTTTCCAATCCCCCAAGAGAAGGCCCCAGGCTCTGACTAGGCTGCTCCACCTGCTAGGCTGCCCCACCAAGTGAAGGAGAAGGGCCCCGTCCCCCTGCAAGGTTCGGAGAAGGGCCCTGCCCCCCCCCATCAAGGTCCAGGGAAAGGCTGTAACCCTCCCCCCCAGAAACGTCTGGAGAAAGGAAGGTCCAAGGAAGGGCCCGCCCCCCCCCCACAAAGGTCCCCAGCAGTGACCTCCTCCTCCACCGCCCTCCCTTCCAACCGATTGAGAGAAGGCCCCAGGCTCCGGCTAGGCTGCTCCGCCTGCTAGGCTGCTCCGCCAGAAGCCCACTTGCCCCGGTGAAGCCACCAGGGCCAAGGCCTCCCAGCTGGGACTGGCCGCTCATTTGACCACTCTCGAACCCAAGCCCGCCCCAGTGAAGCCACTGGTCCAGGTCTCGCCGCTGCCTACAAAAATCTCCTGGGCCTGCCTTGGCCTGGCAAGTGGGGTTTGAGGAGCCAGAGGCCCATGCTCCACAACAACTCTCTGACTGGAAAGGAAAGGGAAAGTCCGGGGGAGTCGTCCATTGCTCCCGCGTCCTCCAAATCCTACATTCATACATTCCAATCATGAGACCCATCCCACCAGGATGCTTATCATATTGTATTTGCATTATTTTGCTAGTAGTTCAAATTCATCTTGCTTGTTTCCCATTCTCTGCACATTTCCATAGAGACATCTAAGACCATGGGTCCCCTTTACTTGCTGCCTGTGCAGGTTCTTTTGCCTCCCACTGTTGGGTCTCTGCACTATTTGCCTTGTTTCCTCCAAACAGTTTGACTTTTACCTCCAGCCCTGCCTTCCAAAGTATTGCCCTAAGACTCAATAGGAGCAAATGGGATGTTTGAATCCGGGGAGAGAGAGAGCAGAGTTTGCAGGCAGGAAATCCGTATCTATCTGAGGAGGAGAAGAGAGAATACTAAAATTTTCCAAGAGTTACCAATTCCATGCCTAGGCCAGGAGCATAGCAAGGCAGGTCCGGTTTACATTTCTGTGGCAAAAACATAGGCCGCCTGGCCTGGGACTCAGTTCTCTAATTGCTTTAATTGGTATTTTAACCATAAAGATCATTTTTCTTTAATTGTAATTTCAACCACAAAGAATATATGTAGGAATAATGAATCAGAACCATAGAATCATAGAGTTGCAAGAGACCTCAAGGGTCATCCAGTCTAACCCACTGCCATGCAGGAACTCCCAATCAAAGCGTCCCCAACAGATTGCCATTCAGCTTCTCCTTAAAGACCTCCAAAGAAGGAGACTCCACCACTCTCCAAGGGAGTGTGTTCCACTGTCGAACAGCCCTTACTCTCAGGAAGTTCCTCCTAATGTTGAGGTGGAATCTCTTTTCCTGGAACTTGCATCGAGGGATGATGGTCACCTGGACAGCCTTTGGATCAGGCCTCCCTGCTGGCTGGCCAAGATTGCATCCACATCATCTATTGTCCTTTATTTATTTCATTCTTTAAAGCATGTCTACTCTGCTCTTTAGTCATAACTGCTCCCAGACTGGCTTATTTATAATTTTATCTTTATTTCTCTCCCATCCCACCCCCAATTACAGAACTCACCTAATGGGCATCAGTCTTCCCAGAAAAGGAGCCACAGAGGAGAGAAGCCCTATAAATGTATGGAATGTGGACAGAGCTTCAGTCGGAGTGGAAGTCTAAACTCACATCAACGGACCCACACAGGAGAGAAGCCATTCAAATGCATGGAGTGTGGACAGAGCTTCAGTCACAGTGGAAGTCTAAACTCACATCAAAGGACCCACACAGGAGAGAAGCCATTCAAATGCATGGAGTGTGGACAGAGCTTCAGTCACAGTGGAAGTCTAAACTCACATCAAAGGACCCACACAGGAGAGAAGCCATTCAAATGCATGGAGTGTGGACAGAGCTTCAGTCACAGTGGAACTCTAAACTTACATCAAAGGACCCACACAGGAGAGAAGCCATTCAAATGCATGGAATGTTGGCAGAGCTTCAGTCTGAGTGGAAGTCTAAACAGACATCAAAGGACCCACACAGGAGAGAAGCCATTCAAATGCATGGAGTGTGGACAGAGCTTCAGTCAGAGTGGAAATCTAAAGTCACATCAAAGGACCCACACAGGAGAGAAGCCATTTAGATGCATGGAGTGTGGACAGAGCTTCAGTCTGAGGGGACATCTAAACTTACATCAAAGGACCCACACAGGAGAGAAACCATATAAATGCATGGAATGTGGAAAGAGCTTCAGTCGGAGTGGAAGTCTAAACTTACATCAAAGGACCCACACAGGAGAGAAGCCATTTAGATGCATGGAGTGTGGACAGAGCTTCAGTCGGAGTGAAAGTCTAAACTCACATCAAAGGACCCACACAGGAGAGAAGCCATTTAGATGCATGGAGTGTGGACAGAGCTTCAGTCGGAGTGAAAGTCTAAACTTACATCAAAGGACCCACACAGGAGAGAAGCCATTCAAATGCATGGAGTGTGGACAGAGCTTCAGTCGGAGAGGAAATCTAAACTCACATCAAAGGACCCACACAGGAGAGAAGCCATTCAAATGCATGGAATGTGGAAAGAGCTTCAGTCAGAGTGGAAATCTAAACAGACATCAAAGGACCCACACAGGAGAGAAGCCATTCAAATGCATGGAGCGTGGACAGAGCTTCAGTCGGAGTGGAAGTCTAAAGTTACATCAAAGGTCCCACAGAGGAGAGAAGCCATTCAAATGCATGGAGTGTGGAAAGAGCTTCAGTCATAGTGGAAATCTAAACAGACATCAAAGGACCCACACAGGAGAGAAGCCATTCAAATGCATGGAGTGTGGACAGAGCTTCAGTCAGAGTGGAAGTCTAAAGTTACATCAAAGGTCCCACAGAGGAGAGAAGCCATTCAAATGCATGGAGTGTGGAAAGAGCTTCAGTCATAGTGGAAATCTAAACTTACATCAAAGGACCCACACAGGAGAGAAGCCATTCAAATGCATGGAGTGTGGACAGAGCTTCAGTCAGAGTGGAAGTCTAAAGTTACATCAAAGGTCCCACAGAGGAGAGAAGCCATTCAAATGCATGGAGTGTGGAAAGAGCTTCAGTCATAGTGGAAATCTAAACAGACATCAAAGGACCCACACAGGAGAGAAGCCATTCAAATGCATGAAATGTGGACAGAGCTTCAGTCAGAGGGAACATCTAAACAGACATCAAAGGACCCACACAGGAGAGAAGCCATTCAAATGCATGGAGTGTGGACAGAGCTTCAGTCAGAGTGGAAGTCTAAACAGTCATCACAGGACCCACATGGGGGAGAAGCCATTTTCAGCCAGCAAGGCCCAAAATGTCAGCTTCAAAGGTCTGTCGACCAGCTCTTCTATTTCCTGAAAAAACTTAAAACTTTTTTAAAGCCTCTATTGGGACCAAAGGGAATGTTTTCAATAGTGGGAGCCATCCTGAGAGTCTTACAAAATGGCTCATAAGGCTGCATATCAGGCAGAAATGGGGAGAGAAATGGGGAGATACATCAAAGTGTGGAAAATATTAAGAGGCTGGCAAATCAAGAGCCTGAAAGAGATTTTAAATTCAAAGCACATTCAAAACAATGAAAGATGCGTAGAATGCTTGAAATCAAAGGCCACCAGAGCCTCACATCCTCCATTTACTGAGAGACAATCCAAGAAGGCATTGGATCTTCTATATGCTGATCTTTCTGGTCTGATGGATGAAAAGTCAGTAGGAGGTATCTCTTATCTTATGACTATTATAGATGATTTCAGAAGATACACATAGACTTATCTTCTCAAAAACAAGAGTCAAACGTTTCAGAAATTCAAAAAGTACTTTAGTAGAATCTCTAACAAATGTAGCTACAAACTGAAGACAACAGCACAAAATTTGTCAATGCTAAATTTCATGAATTTTTGAAAGATCATGGCATTATCAGACTACAAAGGCTAATTCTCCAGAACAAAATTTGTCAATGCTAAATTTCATGAATTTTTGAAAGATCATGGCATTATCAGACTACAAAGGCTAATTCTCCAGAACAAAATGGTGGCAGAGAGAATGAAGAAAGGAGATGGCTGTCACTGTGCTTTTGGAAGCTAATATGCCCAAACGCTCTTGGTCTGAAGCCATCATGACTGTAACATACCTTCCTAACAGATTGCCAATAAAATCCAAGAATGGATTGCATCCAGAGGGAAAATGTCAGGCAGCAATATGGAACAACGATTAGAGGCAACCAGAGTCTTTCTGCTGGAGCCGAGTGCCTTTCAGCCAAAGCAGAATGTGATCAAATCAAAATGGCTGCATAACTTACTCCTGGACTTTGGGATCACAGAAACCAAACCAGCCGTTCTGATGCAAGATAATAATCAGAGCCGCATCAAGATTTCTAAAAGTGAAAAGCAACTTAAGAAGAACGTCGACGTCACATTTCACAAAGTACAAGATGTGTAAAAGTGGACTTGTCCAACTAGAATCCTGCAACACCGAAGTGATGATTGTGGACATCCTCACTAAACCTCTCCCAAAAGATGGTTTCCTGAGGCTAAGTGAAGGACTGAAGCTCTTCAACGTCGGTCCAGGAGAATGAGAAGGGGTTTCTTGGGACATATTAGGAGGGACCCCTCCTTGCTCTCGTTCTCTCTCTCTCTCTTGGACTCAGCTTTTACTGACCCTCCAAACATTGCAAAAGGCCAAAGAGGCGGTCAGTAAGTTGTATGTCTTCAATGTTCACCCCTGAGTGAGCTTCACAGTCTATTTTCTCTCCCTGCTTTATTCATTCCAGTTAGATTAGATTTTACTTTATTGTATAAATGTTGATTAAAGTCATTCTTGTTTGTTTTTAAACTAAAAATTGTAAGTCTGTCGTTTTGGAGTTAGTCTTTATTCTTTAGGAAAGCATATTAAAATATAGTCTGATTCACATTTTTTTCCTGCTCTGCTGATGAAAGTCAAACAAGTTAACTTTCATACCTGCATATTTTATTTTTTCTTTAAAAGAGTTAACACCATGGGAAATTAAATTTGCACCCCAAGAATCATTGGGGAATACTTGCCCATAGCAAAACCATATTTGTCCATAGGGAATCATTGCGGAATATTTGCTTGTACAGAATCATTGGGGAATACTTGCCCATAGAGAAACATAGGGGAATACTTGTCCATAGGGAAACATTGGGGAATACCTGCCCATAGAGAACTCATACTTGCCCATAGAGAAACATTGGGGAGTACTTGCACATAGAGAATAACTGGGGAAGACTTGTCCATAAGGAAATATAGGAGAACACTTGTCTACAGAGGAAACATAGGTTCCTTGTCCCATGTTTCCCTATGGGCAAGAGTTCCCCAATGATGGTTTTCCTTGTGAGCAAATGCATGGCTTTGGTCCAGACGATTTGAGGGACCGTATCTCTCTATAGGATCCTGCTGTGAGAGCCCTAAGGTTTGCAGGAGAAGGCTTTCTCTGGTGTCAGGTTGGTGCCATAGGGCTCTATCTTTGAATCCCTGCACATCCAGGAAAAGACTGCCATCCAGGCAGGGATGGGGTCGGGGGGTCAGGGGTTAGGTGCCCTCCACATATTCCTAGAGGTCATCAAGCCGGAGCCCTGTTGATCCGAGGACAGTGCCCTCAAGCAATGCCCACCTGTCCAAAGGCTTAAAGGCCTCCTTCCCTTTAGAGGGAAAACACGCCATTCCGATCCGAGGAAGGAGTGTGTCCCACTGTCAAACAGCCCTTACTGTCAGCAAGTTCCTCCTAACGTTGAGGTGGAATCTCTTTGCCTGGAGCTTGCATCCATTGTTCCACGTTCTTGTCTCTGCAGCAGCAGAAAACAAGGTTGTTCTCTCAATATAACATCCCTTCAAATATTTGAACCAAATTCTAGAGCAGATCATTAAACAGAGAGTCTGTGAATATCTGGAAGATAATTCCATAATCACAAAAAGCCAACATGGGTTTCAGAGAAACAAGTCATGCCAAACGAACCTGATCTCTTTTTTTGATAAAATGACCAGTTTGGTAGATGAAGGGAATGCTGTGGATATAGTATACCTGGATTTCAGTAAGGCCTTTGACAAGATTTCTAACTGGTTGACTGGCCGAACTCAAAGGGTGCTCAACAACGGCTCCTCTTCAACCTGGAGAGAAGTGACCACTGGGGTCCCACAGGGTTCTGTACTTGGCCCAGTGCTATTCAATATCTTTATTAACGACGTGGATGACAGAATTGGGCATACTTATCAAATTTGCAGATGGATAAGTACATGGATACGAAAGGCAACCGAGGGATTGAGTGGTTTTCCAAAGCCCAGGATCAGTGCTTGGGTCATAAGGAAAGAGAGAAAAGGAGAGAGAGAGAGAGAGAGAAGGAGAGTGTTGAACAAAGAAAGGCAGAGTAAAAGGAAAGAAAAGGTTGAAGGGGAAGATAGAAGGAGAGAAAATAAAGAGAGAGAAAGATAAGAGAAAGGGAGAAAATGGAAGACGCAAACATAGAAGAAGGTACTGTGATGGGGGGAGGGGGGTTGAGAGAGAGGCGAGGGGGATGGATACAGAAAGAGGGAAAGCGTTTTTGGATGGGACAGATGGAGGATAAAATACATTCCACTATTATGAAAGAGGGAGAGAGTTGGAGAGAGAGAGAGAGTGTGTGAAAGGTTAAAAATTGGAGAGGGATGAAGAGAACAAAATGGGCTTGGATGCCATGATAGGGAATGATGACAGATGAGGGGCAATATCAATCCCTACAACACAAGTAGGGATGTTAATATGTGCATTCCATTACTGGAGCATAACATCTTGATACATCCCTTCAAACTATAGCCAGAAAACTTTAAATAAATTTTATCTATCCTAACATGAATAAAAGTTTTTCTTTGAAAATAAACTACACCAGTTTCCAAGGAAACAATTCGAAAAGTAAAGGCATTACAACCCTTATGGTAATGTGAACGCACACACTGCTAATCTTAAAAGACTACATCCCTCCTGCTTTGCATAACCTTAGTCGGAAGGGGAACAATGTCTTTTCGATATTCCTTATGGTTCCCAGAAGGTGAAACTGTGGATTTCACAACTGGGCACAACTTGAGTGTACAGATGGCAGAAATGTCATAGAACGGCAAAAGCTGGGAGACATGTCTCGAGGTTCAGAAGTGTACCTCCACCAGCAAGTCCATAGCCATGGATTTTCGGAAGCTGTTGCCACCATTAGGCTGTAGATATCCCGAGTATCGCCGGGATTGTCCTGAGGCCCCTCCTCCTCAAATGGCAACCTTTATCCAATACGGCCAGCTGAAGAGTGTTTTTTCTTTGTTTCTGTTTTTTTGCAATTACCATGGAGGTTCTAAATGTTTAGAAACTATGGCATTCCTGACACTACATATATCTAACACAAAGCAACAAAAACCTGTTGCTTACTTTCCTTTTCCTTAAAGAAAATTTCAAGACTTCTCCCGCACACAAATAAAAATGGGATACATCTTTACAATATCATCTCAGTGGAGATCAATACAGTACCCTTTCGAGTGATAAGTGAAATATTGAAAAAATGCGTGATCTATAAAACATTCATAAAACCAGGAAATGTCCTTTGGAGAACAAGAAAAGGTATTTCCAATTGTCGTGCTATGCCTCTCTCTACACAGGAATACAAGCAGAAATGCATGCATTCCCCCCCGTTTTAATATAAAACTAAATTTCACCACACATGAGAAGTTATACTTGGAAAGGATAACCTCGGCTGTAACAAATATCTAAACATACTCCACGGAAAAATACACGTTAACTTTTTAGTTTCCACAGGAAGCTCTTTGCCAAAAATATCTCTTACATCAGAGCACAGGGTTAAATGACTTCAATCCAAACCATCGATAGTGCTCCTCACAGATTTAAATTTTCTTTCCATTGCTTGAACTTTGCATCCAAACATACCAGACTGGAACACAAGTCGATGTTCACCTGTTCTTGCTTCTTGAATGCCGATTCAACTTCCGATTTGGAAATCAATAGACAAAAGAAAATAGATCCTTTCAGTATCAAGTACATAGTGATGTTTGGAAATACGTTTATATATCTTCATTAAACACAGGGATGGTTCCTTAAATTTAGTATATATTCTACTTCATTGAATACATCCATTTCAAGTTATAGCCAAAATAGTTACTGTATCTAGTTAGTTGTAATGAATGGTTCTTTAAAATACTTCTCATAATGCACAATTAAATCCTAAACTTTAGACTCACCATGCTTTTCTATTTTTATTTCTTGATGTCTCAGTTCTTTCCTGAAAATACCAATGCTTCTTGGGTATCCATCGCTGACCAAACATTAAGGAAACACACCGCAATCTTGACATATTCAAGGACATTGCAGAAGACGGAATCATGTCAGAACGGCCGAGGAGTGTAGATGTAAAACTAAACATATGCGTTTTGAGTACAGGAGAGTTGTAAACTACAACAAGATGAGTGGTTTATCTGAAAACAGGAATTCTTTTCCATAAATAAGGCTTCCGGTTTTATGAAATGGATACGCTTTGACTACCACTTTATTTTTCAAAATAAACTAGAGGGCGTCGTCTGTCCACAAACGTGGCAATGTCTTTTGAAACAAAGTATTATGCTATGCAAATAATGGTGTACATCTTCTTTTCTCCGGATAACCACACCAGAGACATGCAGTGTGACATAGAGGATTCCGGGATGGAAACCACAACAAATTTGCATGAAAATGTGGAGACCACAATATCTGTTAAACAATTGAATTACCATACTATGGTGCTCATGAGCCGGGAAACATAGAATCATAGAATCATAGAGTTGGAAGAGACCACAAGGGCCATCCAGTCCAACCCCCTGCCATGCAGGAACTCCAAGTCAAAGCATCCCTGACAGATGGCCATCCAGCCTCTGCTTAAAGACCCCTAAGGAAGGAGACTCCACTACACTCCGAGGGAGTGTGTTCTACTGTCGAACAGCCCTTACTGTCAGGAAGTTCCTCCTAATGTTGAGGTGGAATCTCTTTTCCTGCAGTTTGCATCCATTGTTCCGCGTTCTAGTCTCTGCAGCAGCAGAAAACAAGCTTGCTCCCTCCTCAATATGACATCCCTTCAAATATTTAAACAGGGCTATCATATCACGCTTAAGCTTCTCTTCTCCAGGCTGAACATCCCCAGTTCCCTAAGGCGTTCTTCATAGGGCATGGTTTCCAGACCCTTCACCATCTTAGTTGCCCTCCTTTGGACATGCTCCAGTTTCTCCACCTCCTTTTTGAATTGTGGTGCCCAGAACTGGACACAGCATTATTCCAGGTGGGGCCTGACCAAAGCAGAATAGAGTGGTACTATTACTTCACTTGATCTGGACGCTATACTTCTATTGATGCAGCCTAAAATGGCATTGGCTTTTTTAGCTGCTGCATCGCACTGTTCACTCATGTTCAGCTTATGGTCTACTTGGACTCCTAGATCCCTTTCACATGTGGTCTCATTCAGCCAGGTGTCCCCCATCCTATATCTGTGCATTTCATTTTTCCGCCCTAAGTGCAGAACCTTACATTTCTCCGCATTGAATTTCATTTTGTTAGCACTGGCCCAGCTTTCTAGTCTATTCAGGTCATTTTGAATTTTGACCCTTTCTTCTGGAGTATTGGCTACTCCTTCTAGTTTAGTGTCATCTGCAAATTTGATAAGTATGCCCCCAATTCTTTCATCCAAATCATTAATGAAGACATTGAATAGCACTGGGCCCAGGACAGAGCCCTGTGGGACCCCACTGGTCACTTCTCTCCAGGATGAAAAGGAACCATTGTTGAGCACCCTTTGGGTTCGGCCAGTCAACCAGTTACAAATCCATGGAACGGTTAACTTGTCTATCCCACATTTTGCAAGCTTGTTTGCAAGAATGTCATGGGGAACCTTGTCAAAGGCCTTAGTGAAATTGAGGTATACTACATCCACAGCATTCCCTTCATCTACCAAACTGGTAATTTTATCAAAAAAAGAGATCAGGTTCGTTTGGCATGACTTGTTTCTCTGAAACCCATGTTGGCTTTTTGTGATTATGGCATTGGTTTCTAAATGTTCACAGACTCTCTGCTTAATGATCTGCTCTAGCACCTTTCCTGGAATTGATGTCAGACTAACTGGACGATAATTGTTGGGATCCTCTTTTTTCCCCTTTTTGAAGATGGGGACAACGTTTGCCCTCCTCCAGTCTGCTGGGACTTCTCCTGTTCTCCAGGATTTCTCAAAGATTATTGCCAATGGCTCTGATATCACATTTGCCAGTTCTTTTAATACCCTTGGATGTTGTTCATCTGGTCCTGGAGACTTATATTCATTTAGGTTAACCAGATATTCCTGTACTATCTCTTTACTTATTCTGTGCTGAAATTCCCCTATTCTGTCTTCTTCCCCATTATGCTTAGGTTGGGCACCTTTTGCCTTTTCTGAGAAGACTGAAGCAAAGAAGGTGTTGAGTAATTCTGCCTTTTCTCTCTCCCCTGTTAGCATTTTGCCATCTTCTGCACGCAGTGGCCCTACTGTTTCCTTCTTCTTTCTCTTGCTGCGGACATATCCAAAAAAGCCCTTTTATTGTTCTTAACCTCTCTAGCCAGCCTGAGTTCATTTTGCGCTTTAGCTTTTCTGACTTTATCCCTACATGTGCTGGCTATTTGTTTGAATTCCTGTTTGGTGATTTCCCCATTTTTCCATTTCTTGTACATGTTCCATTTAAAACCTAGCTCAGTTGTAAGTTCCTTAGTCATCCATCCTGGCTTCTTGAGACATCTTCCATTTTTCTTTCTCATTGGAACTGTTTCAAATTGCACCTTCAGTATCTCCTTTTTGAGAAACTCCCATCCGTCTTTAACTCCCTTCTCTTTTAGTATTCCTGACCATGGGATCACCCCCAGTATTTCTCTAAGTTTATTGAAATTAGCTCTCCTAGAATTCGTGTCTGACTATGCCTAGCTTCATCTTTCCACTGTATAGCAAACTCCAGGAGGACATGGTCACTTCCACCTAAGGATCCCACCACTTGCACCCCATCAACTAGGTCTTCTCTGTTGGTTAAGATAAGATCTAAGATGGCTGATCCCCTTGTTGCTTCTTCCACCTTTTGGACAATGAAATTGTCTTCCAGGCAAGTGAGGAATTTGCTAGACCTTGAGGATTTGGCTGAGTTTGACTTCCAGCAAATATCCGGGTAGTTGAAGTCCCCCATCACTACTACATTTCTCTTTTCTGAGTATGTGATTATCTGTTCTAGAAAGGCATCATCCAATTCCTCTGTCTGAGTCGGAGGTCTGTAGTAGACTCCCACAGTAACATCCCTGTTATTTCCCTCTCCTTTAATTTTTATCCAGATGCTCTCCACCTGGCTTCCAGTATTGACTTCCTGCATCTCTTCACTGGTGTAAATATCCCTGACATATAATGCTATTCCTCCTCCTTTCCTGCTTGGCCTGTTTCTCTTAAAAAGGTTATACCCCTCTATTTCTACATTCCAATCATGAGACTCATCCCACCAGGTTTCAGTGATGCCTATTATATCATATTTCCCTTGTTGTGTTAGGAGTTCAAGTTCATCTTGCGTATTTCCCATACTCTGTGCATTAGTGGAGAGGCATTTTAAGACCACGTGTCCTCTTTACTTGCTGCTTCTGCACATTTTCTTGCCTCCTACTGTTGGGTCCTTGCACTGTTTGCCTTGTTCCCTCTATGCCACTTTGACTATTCTCTCCATCCCTTTTGCCTTCCAGAATAATGTCTCCCTCCCCCACATAACTCAGTTTAAAGCCCTCCTGATCAAATTTTTGAGACTGTTGGCAAAAACGTTTTTTGCCAACTGGCGTGAGATGCAGTCCATCCCTTGCCAGAAGTCCCTCTTCATGGAACCGCAGCTCATGATCCAAGAATCCAAACTGTTCTTGGTGGCACCATCTACGGAGCCAGTTATTCACCTCTGCTATTTTCCTCTCCCTTTCTGGACCATGCCCTTCTACCGGGAGAAGAGATGAGATGACAACCTGTGCATCCATCTCTTTCAGCTTCCTTCCCAGAGCCTCATAATCCCTTCTGATATTCTGAAGGCTGTGCCTTGCGGTATCGTTGGTTCCCACATGAACCAAACGAAAGGGGTATTGATCAGTAGGCTTGACAAGTCTTGTCAGCCTCTCTGTCACATGATGGATCTTTGCCCCAGGGAGACAACACACCTCCCGAGACAGATGGAGATGTATATTTGGCCCTACCCATAATAGGTAGAGAACTTGAGCATCAATAATTTTTTGAACCCTACTTGTAGTATAAGACCTTCTGCTATCCTCTAACAGTAAATAGGAAACCATATAAACTTGAAATAACATCGAGAGAACACATGTCATGTAAAAACTGTAGAGAAACAGAAGAAGTTTAGGGTTTTCAATAACCTATGTGTGCAGATGTTTTACTATTAAGCATTGTTCCGTATCAATTCACGTTTTTAACAAAGCCGGGATGTCTTGCTTACCGACAGCAACGGAGGGGGTTACAGGGAAGGAAACAGAGGAAGCCATTTAAGTAATAGGATGGGAGAGCGTCAAAATATAGAAATCGAAGTAATAATTGTTGATGTAAACAAGCAGAAGTGCACAGTTCAAGCAATCTCCGATGCCTTTGGAATTACCAGCGACCCTGGAGCTTTGGCTTTATCAGGAATCCTCCTCCCAGTTGATGAAACAGACTGGAGCCAAAACTCTCTCCTCAGAGGGTTTATTCTTAAGTTGCTGTATTTACAAATATACATATACGCTCGTCCGACAAAACTCCAACCGTTCCTGTTTTTCATTTGTGCACATCTGTACATTTCATACTCAGGCCTCAAAGCCTAACATGGCCCTCCAAAATGTACAGGTGTGTAACATTTTGCCAAATTTGCGTTTCCCATCTTCTGATATTTACACACTTGTTGAACAGCCAAAATCTGTGTTTATGGTGTCATGCCTATCAAACAAGATACTTAGTGAGTGCCTTTGACAAAACTTTTTCACCTACTGCAAAGTCAGAAAGTTTAAGGCTAGTGTTAGCTTTGGCAGCTAGAAAGAATCAAGTGGTGAGACATTTTGATTTTGAAACTGCGTATTTGAATGCTCATCTGGATTAGGAGGTTTTCATAGAACTACCTTTAGGTTTTGACAAGGACAGTGATAGAAAGGTTTACAGGCTGAAAAGGGCGCTGTATGGTCTGAAACAGAGTGCACATTACTGGAACCTTTGCATTCATGAAGAGTTGGTCAACTTGGGGTACAAACACAGCATTGTGGATGCATGCGTGTATACAAAAGGTGATGTGACTGTTGTGATTTACATTGATGACTTGTGTGTCACAGCGAAGTCAGAGAGGGAAATTGAATCAGTACAGAAAGAGTTGTCCAAGAAGTTTGTGCTCAAGGATCTGGGAAATCTTAAGACTTACTTAGGGAT
This sequence comes from Urosaurus nigricauda, assembly GCA_034509955.1. Taxonomy (NCBI): domain Eukaryota; kingdom Metazoa; phylum Chordata; class Lepidosauria; order Squamata; family Phrynosomatidae; genus Urosaurus; species Urosaurus nigricauda. The sequence continues at coordinate 1,674,754 of JAOEGL010000002.1, forward strand.
TGAAGTACAGTGGACTGAAGATGGCAGAAAAAGATTGAGAGACTGATTGAAAAGTGTGGCTTGCAAAATGCAAAAGTTGTAAAAAGGCCAATGACTTCTGGAAGTACTAGTGTAGAATCATCAAAGGAATTTGAGAATCCAGAATTGTTCAGAAGTGTAGTAGGTAGCTTGATGTTCACTGCAAACAACACTAGGCCAGATATTTCGTTTGCAGTTGGAGAAAAGTTTGCAGTTAGCAGAAAAGTAAGTGTTCCAAAAGTAGAGGACTGGACCAGAGTGAAAATGTGCTGAGGTACTTAAAAGGAACCAAAGATAGAAAGTTGGTGATACAGGGCAGTGAACAACAACTTGATTGTTATGTGGACAGTTCATTTGCATCAGAATTCCATGACAGAAAGTGAGCGTCAGGTCTGCTTGTGAGATTTGCTGGTAGTCCAATAATTTGGCGCAGCAGGAAACAAAATTGTGTTGCTTTAAGTACTACAGAAGCAGAATTCACAGCATTGTCTGAGATTGCAGGAGAGATCCAGTGGATAAGGCAATTGCCTGTGGATTTGGGAGAAAAGTGTGAAGAGCCTACTGTAGTTCATGAGGATTCACAATCATGTATTGCAATGTCTGAAGCTGAGAACTTGAAATGTAGGACAAAGTACGTTGGTGTGAGGTATCAGAATGTGAGAGAGATGGTTCAAAACAGAATCATAAGTCTGGAATACATTGACACCAGAGACAACATTGCTGATGTTCTCACAAAAGCTTTGCCTATTGAGAGGCATGAACAACTATCTTGTTTGATAGGCATGGCACCATAAACACAATTTGGCAAAATGTTACACATCTGTACATTTTGGAGGGGCATGTTAGGCTTTGAGGCCTGAGTATGAAATGTACAGATGTTCACAAACCTTGCCTTGTATCTATGGGTTCCGTCTGGCATTTCTTTCCTTTTGAAAACCCACTTGCAACCTATAACCTTGTGGTTCTTAGGCCTCTCCACAATCTCAAACACTTCCTTATCTAGCAAAGACAAGTATTCTTGATCCATGGCAGAAAACCACTTCTCCTGCTCTTCCTTAGGATAAGACTTCAAATCCTCAAAACTCTCTGGCTCTACAGCCACCACTGAACAAGCTTTTGCACCCTGCACTACAAATCTATCTACGGCCCATTTTAGATTGGCAAAAAGAGGTGTGATGATGACTGCATGAAAGCCCAGCCTTTAGATGAGAAAAAGGGAAAATGTGCCATGAAAACGCTATTTTGGCATTTTGAGGGAGTAGAAGCACCTTTAAAAAGGAGCTGGATTTCCCCACTCCTTTTTTAAAAAGGGCGCAACATTGCTACTGCATCTAAAGGCTAAGGTGTAGTTGCGCGGTTAACTGGGGCTCTGTCTCTTTAAATCGCCCATTTAAAGGCAGCGATACAGGTGCGGATCATAATGGATCGTGGGTTGGGAGCATGCGTGGTGTGGACTTCACTTCTAATTAAAACGCTCAATGCCCTGCAGGTGTAAAAGCTGGGGTTTAACCGCCAAGTTTTTTAAAGCTCCCAAACCCTAGCTCCTGCCCTAATCCGAATCCTAGACACGCGCAGTAGGGACTCTGGGATGCCATTACTGTTATTCTACTGTGGATAACACGTCAATTCATTCACAAAATAAAGGGGTTAATTCATGATGCACCAGTGCAACGGCACAGTTTAAAAAGGCAGAGGAACCACAATGATAAACCGCTGAACCTTTAAAAAAAAATTTCCTTGCCGGCTGTGAATTGTGCAATTGCGCAGTTCCCAGCCGGCAATGTTTATTTGGCTGTATGCTGTACCTGCACAATTGCGCAACTGCGCAATTCGCAGCCGGCAAGGGAAAAAAAATCCAATAACCCAGTTTCTCCCAAAGCAGGAAATGTGAACTTGGCTCCGATCACGATCGGGTCAAGTTCAGGGGAGGGGAGAAGGCCAGGGAGCGGAACATGCCTCCTCTCCCGCAAAATTGGGCACTCCAGCATTTTTAAAATATTTTTTTTACTGTATTTTTAAAATAAATTATTCATTGTATTATTTTATTTTATAGTTATTTTATTTATTATTTATTTCATTGTATTTTATTGTACTTTATTGTATTTTATTGTATTTTATTTTAGTATTTTTAATATATTTTTATTTCTTTTTTCCCCCCAGCTTGACATTCGCATTGGCTCCTTTCGCTTCCGTTTTTATGAATGAAACAGAGGGGGGAACCCTCTGTCCATATATGGATTGGAGTTCCCTTTAAAAGGGCCCCATTCACTCCCCTCCAGTTTAAAGAATGAATGAATTTAAGAAAGAAAGAATATTTTCAAAATCTTCAAAAAGACTCCCAAGCAGGATGTATGCTTTCTGCTCAGATGCTAGGACAACACCTCTCATCTGCACCTGGCTGAATAAATCAGACATGATCTCCAGATGCTTCTCTGGCAACTGTTCTTTCTGCATTTTGCAGGCATAAAGTCTCCTACACCAAATCATTTGAGACAAAGCTGTATTAGATTGGTGAATCTCCCTCAAAGCATCCCAAACTTCCTTTGAGGTTCTCTTCTTCCGGACATGGTTGATTTGCGACGGCATGATTATAAGCAAAATTGTAGCTCTTGCTCTCTTATCAAGGTCAAGAGTATCAGCTGTGGGTCCTCTCTCAACAACATTCCACAGTCCTTCTCTGACCAGCAAAGCTTCACAATAGGAACTCCAAGCTGCATAGTTAGTTTCATCTAGTTTGGGAAATTTAGATGCCTCCATCATTAAGCAGTGTAAGATAGAGTCCTGGCAGTTTTCCCAGCTTCTACTGTCAATAGTGATAAGTCACAGACAACAGTCCAAAAAATCTTACCACCCAGCCTTCCGGCACTGACAGCACATCAACAGCAACTAACGGAGATGCCTGAGTAGATAACATCTGGGCCCATAACCCTTGTTGATGTATACAAGCCGAAGTGCAGAGTTCAAGCAATCTCCGATGCCTTCGTAATTACTGGCAACCCTGGAGCTTTGGTTTTATCAGGAATCCTCCTCCCAGTTGATGAAACAGACTGGAGCCAAAACTCTCTCCTCAGAGGTTTTATTCTCAAGCTGCTGAATTTACAAATATACATGCGCTCGTCCGACAAAACTCTAACCAGCAACACACTACTCCACCCAACCTGGTGACTCTTCTTCCTGTGTCACCGACAATGTTGTCCCCTCAGTCAGGAAGACTCTTGTTGTTTACATTAGGCCTACGTGCAAGCAAGCACATACTGACCTTGAGCAGTGTCTTGTTTTCCAGCCTTCAGCTGCAGAGAGCTCCAGCCTCAATTCCTGTTTTTCATTTGTGCACGTCTGTACATTTCATACTCAGGCCTCAAAGCCTAACAACAACAACAACAACAATAACAACAAGAACTTTTTATAAATAGCCCACCCCTCAGATTAGGCAATCAGAGTGGGTCACAGCAGGTTAAATCAGCAGTGGTTAAAACAATTCCAATTACCACCACTCCCAAGGATAACGACTACAGTTTGAACAATGGAAGCATGTTACATTACTTTTCCTATAACTGCCATGTCATAGTAGTGGTATGGAAGCGTTTTTACATGTTTTGCCCTAATTGAACCAGCTTAATTGTGGCATCCCTCAGGGTGCCATCCTGTCCCCGATGCTATTCAACATTTATATGAAGCAGCTGGGTGAGATCATCCGGAGGCACGGAGCTCAGCGTCATCAATACACTGATGACACTCAGATATATTTCTCCGTGACCAGATCGTCTGCTCAGACCTCTGATGGTGTCTCCCCTCTCAATGACTGTCTTGCGGCGGTAATGGATTGGATGAGGAAAAGCCAATTGAAGCTTAATCCAAACAAAACGGAGATGCTCACAGTCACAAGCCCGAAACCAGGTCAGGGAATACAACTTCCAGTCCTAGACGAAGTCACACTCTCCTCCAAGGACTGTGTTCGCAATCTGGGGGTACTCCTGAATTAGTCGCTTCACATCACTAGTCAGGTGAATGCGATGGTCAGGAGTGCTTGTTACCAGCTTCGGCTGATACACTGGCTTCGCCCTTTCCTGGACATGAGGGATCTGGAAACTGTGATACACCCGCTGGTAACCTCACATTTGGACTACTGTAACACGCTCTACATGGGGCTACCCTTGTGCTTAACCCGGAAACTTCAACTGGTCCAAAATATGGCAGCCAGGCCTCGCTGGAACATCTAGGAGAGCATATCACTCCTGTGCTAAAAGCCCTCCACTGGCTGCTGATCAGTTTCCGGGCACAGTACAAGGTGTTGGTTTTAACCTTCAAAGCCCTACATGGCTTGGGACCATCCTATCTTAGGGACCGCCTCATCCCGTATGAACCCCCCCCCCCCCCCCGCACACTTCAGTCCTCTGGGAGGAACCTGCTGCAGCCCATGAAGACCAGGCTGGTGCAGAGCTCCCAGAGGCTTTTTCAGCTGTCGCTCCCAAGCTGTGGAATGACCTGCCGGATGAGATGCATCTTATTCCATCTTTAGAAGGCTTCAAAAAAGCCCTAAAGACGCATCTCTTCTGGCAGGCCTTCCCGGAAAATGTGAACACCCCCAGCTCCACACTTAGGTCTTAGTGTTTTCCTACCTCCCTCCTCTTGTATTCCATCTCTATGCAACCTAGGTTCCAGGATCATTTCCCTGTTGTTGTTGTTGTATTTTTATTTTGATCATTTCATGCTTTTAATTTTATTGTGATTTAATTTTCTTTTTAAAGGGGGGTGGTAAGAGAATGGACGGGATATTTTAACTGACACTGTTTTAATTTTTGCTGTAATCCGCCCCGATTGCTTGTTCAGAGGGGCGGCCTAGAAATAAATATTATAAAAATATTCTAACAGATGAATCATTCCATGCTGGTAATTCTATAGAGGAAGAAGACACATCGGGCCCCCACAGTGAGGGTAAGGAAGCGTAAACTATGCTCATGCGTGGGAAACACATGACATGTTGCTTAGCACATGTAGTATTCCAAGCTTACATAATATAGCTATGGAAACGCACCATCAATGAATCAACAGTCCTGTTTGTTCATAGGAAACAATGAAAGTCGATAGTTGGATACAAGGCGGGATGGATAGATGGCTGTATGCATAAACAGACGGGAAGATATAAAAATCAATGTACTTTAGAAGACCACAGATAAATTTAACAGCTGATGTACTACGAAATTAATTTCTCCCATAATAACAATACATATTATCCATTTCTTTGAACATGAACATGTGGTCTTCAAAATAGGCCTCCTCCGATAGTTCTATGTTCATGGTAATGCACTTCTATGATTGCTACGGCCCATGTAATGTACGTGTCCTGAAGTGTTTTGAATGAGTTTTTCCCATATCTGTAAACAGCAGTAGAAATTGCAGGGAGAATTTCAGGGTTGACAGGTGCTCAATCCTTTGTAGTGTCTTGCTTGAAATGAATGAAATGCATTTTTGGAGAAAAATACAACCACATTTTATGTTTGCTTGTGTTTTCAGATAGTACTCAGGAGTAAAGGTCTGTGGCAAATCTTTCTTCAAACTTCTGCTTGCAAAGATTACGCAACAGAAGGAGAAGAGCCATAAGAGGAGAACTGATAGTAAGAGCAATAATGGAAAACGCAAACCAGCAGGCAGAACTTGCAAGACTGTGGCGAGAAAGCCTTCACAGTGAGATTACTTTGAGAATTGATGAAAACTCAAGAAAGGAAAGTGATTTGTTGAACATTCTTAGGGAAGATGTTATTTCTAGTAAAGAGGACCGGAAACAAATTATAAATTGCATGAATACTATTGTGGATCCGTTGAAAAATAACAAGGAGTCAACATTGGTTTCCAATGCAAACGCAACACAAGATAATATAACAGCTGGGTCTCCCGAGATCCTGGTCCCTGATACCTACCCCTCTCAGCAAGGAAATCCCCCAGTTCAGAAAGAAAACATGATTTCTGCCACTCATATCAGCCCACCAGGCACACCCATCAATTTCATGTATACATCAAAGATGGGTGCCATTTCAGGAATTGTGCCCGATAGTGATAGCTCCAGCAATGAAACTGCTGCGGGAGAACATATCGCACAACATTTGAACACACATAACCATAGAAATCTGACATCCACGCAAATGAGCGAAGAGGAAAATGTAGGCTTTGAGGTGGGGAAAGGTAAAATGTTAACATGTGTAACGATGGATACCATGTTGCCATTGGATTCTCAGAACAACATAACTATGGGAGAGGAAAGTAATGACAACTGTGTTACATCCCCACAGAGAATCATTCAATGTGGAAAGCTGGAGACCCCACGTCCCCATAGATTGCAAAAGAAAAGAGATAGATATTCACCTTGAATAGTGAGAGAACATATTTATCAAGAAAAGAACCAGTTTAGCTTACCAGCAACATAACCCATAATGTTAAGAAAGTTTATATTGCTTTTGAGATTTTATTACTGCAATCCACTCAAAGTGAACCTTGGAAAATTATAAATTCTTACCCTGTCCCTAACATTTCTTTGGTAGAGAGAGAAGAAAAAAAGAGCAGCTTTTTGGCGGCCATTTTAAGTGGTAAGTGTGTGGATTTTAAAAATCTCTTGGGGGAGTGTTCTGTTGCAGAGGAGGTGAGTCACAAGTGGAAGGAGCTAGGAGACTAGCTATATAGAACTGTTAAACGGGGAAGTACAATATAAAGAGCAGGGAGTTGTAAACTTTGTTTCAGAGGTTCTTCTTTAAATCTCTTCCTTTTTAAAAGTGCTTTTGAGGGGTTCCTCTCCACCTCAGAGTGAGTACAAGTTAGCAACCAGGAGATCTCTATAAAGTTATATTCCCAGTAGATTGAGCTAACAGAAATTGGTGAAATAGGCCAGGCCATCAGGGGACTTTGACATTGGTGTTTACTGGGGGATACTCTTTGAGGAGGAAGCCCACAGTCCTGTTTTAGTGATTCCTTAACACTTCTTGGTATGGGCACTGAGGGAACGGCTGCAGTCACCTGCAACACTTGTGGGATGTTTGTCTTCTTGCCTACCAATGTGGCGAACTTCACATGCCCCAAGTGCAAGGAATTTGGAATTTGGATTCTTGGATCATGGGCTGCGGTTCCATGTGGAGGGACTTCTAGCAAGGGATGGGGTACATCTCACGCCAGTTGGCAGAAACGTTTTTGCCAACAGTCTCAAGAATCTGATCAGGAGGGCTTTAAACTGAGTCATACAGGGGAGGGAGACATTATTCTGGAAGGCAAAAGGGCTGGAAACAATAGTCAAACTGACGTAGGGGGAACAAGGCAAACAATGCAAGGACCCAACAGTGGGAAGCAAAAAAATGTGCACAGGCAACAAGTGAAGGGGACACATGTTCTTAGATGTCTCTACACTAATGCACAGAGTATGGAAATTAAGGAAGATGAACTTGAACTCCTAGCAGAACAAGGGAAATATGATATAATAGGCATCACTGAAACCTGGTGGGATGAGTCTCATGATTGGAATGTAGAAATAGAGGGGTATTACCTTTTTAAGAGAAACAGGCCAAACAAGAAAGGAGGAGGAATAGCAATATATATCAGGGATATTTACACCAGTGAAGAGATCCAGAACATCAATACTGGAAGCCAGGTGGGCAGCGTCTGGATAAAAATTAAAGGAGAGGGAAACAACAGGGATGTTACTGTGGGAGTCTACTACAGACCCCCAACTCAGGCAGAGGAATCGGGATGATGCCTTTCTAGAACAGATAATCAAATACTCAGAAAGGAGAGATGTAGTAGTGATGGGTGACTTCAACTATCCTGATATTTGCTGGAAGTCAAACTCAGCGCTATCTTCAAGGTCTAGCAAATTCCTCACTTGCCTGGAAGACAATTTCATTGTCCAAAAGGTGGAAGAGGCAACAAGGGGATCAGCCATTTTAGATCTTATCTTAACCAACAGGGAAGACCTAGTTGATGGGGTGCAAATGATCGGATCCTTAGGTGGAAGTCACCATGTTCTCCTGGAGTTTGTTATACAGCGGAAAGGGGAAGCCAGGCATAGTCAGACACGCACTCTAGACTTTAGGAGAGCTGACTTCAATAAACTTAGAGAAATACTGGGAGTGATCCCATGGTCAGGAATACTACAAGAGAAGGGAGTTCAAGACAGATGGAAGTTCCTCAAAAGGGAGATACTGAAGGCGCAATTTCAAACAGTTCCAATGAGGAAGAAAAATGGGAGATGTCTCAAGAAGCCAGGATGGATGACTAAGGAACTTTCAAATGAGCTAAGTTTTAAATGGAACATGTATAAGAAATGGAAAAATGGGGAAATCACCAAAGAGGAATTCAAACAAATAGCCAGCACATGTAGAGGTAAAGTCAGAAAAGCTAAAGCACAAAATGAATTCAGACTTGCTAGAGAAGTTAAGAACAATAATAGGTCCTTTTTTAGATATGTCCGCAGGAAAAGGAAAAAGAAGGAAACAGTTGGGCCAATACGTGCAGAGAATGGCAAAATGCTCACAGGGGACAGAGAAAAGGCAGAATTACTCAACACCTTCTTTGCTTCAGTCTTCTCAGAAAAGGCAAAAGGTGCTCAACCTAAGGATAATGGAGCAGAAGACAGAATAAGGGAATTTCAGCATAGAATAAGTAAAGAACAGTACAGGAATACCTGGTTAATCTAAATGAATAGAAGTCTCCAGAACCAGATGAACTACATCCTAGAGTATTAAAAGAACTGGCAAATGTAATATCAGAGCCATTGGCAATAATCTTTGAGAACTCCTGGAGATCAGGAGAAGTTCCAGCAGACTGGAGGAGGGCAAACGTTGTCCCCATCTTCAAAAAGGGAAAAAAAGAGGATCCCAACAATTATCGTCCAGTTAGTCTGACATCAATTCCAGGAAAGATTCTAGAGCAGATCATTAAGCAGAGAGTCTGTGAACATCTAGAGGCCAATGCCATAATCAAAAAAAGCCAACATGGGTTTCAGAGAAACAAGTCATGCCAGACAAATCTGATCTCTTTTTTGATAAAATTACTAGCTTGGTAGATGAAAGGAATGCTGTGGATATAGTATACCTCGATGTGGCTAGACAAGGTAACTGTTACATGGATTTGTAATTGGTTGACTGGCCGAACTCAAAGGGTGCTCAACAATGGCTCCTTTTCATCCTGGAGAGAAGTGACCAGTGGGGTCCCACAGGGCTCTGTCCTGGGCCCAGTTCAACATCTTTATTAATGACTTGGATGACAGAATTGGGGGCATACTTATCAAATTTGCAGATGACACTAAACTGGGAGGAGTAACTAATACCCCACAGGACAGGATCAAAATTCAAAATGACCTGAATAGACTAGAAAACTGGGCCAAAGCTAACAAAATGAAATTCAACACGGAGAAATGTAAGATTTTGCACTTAGTGAGGAAAAATGAAATGCACAGATATAAAATGGGGGACATCTGGCTGAATGAGACAACATGTGAAAGAGATCTAGGAGTCCAAGTAGACCATAAGCTGAACATGAGTCAACAGTGCGATGCGGCAGCTAAAAAGGCCAATGCAATTTTAGGCTGCATCAATAGAAGTATAGCGTCTAGATCAAGGGAAGTAATAGTGCCACTCTATTCTGCTTTGGTCAGGCCCCACCTGGAATACTGTGTCCAGTTCTGGGCACCACAATTCAAAAAAGATGTGGAGAAACTGGAGCGGGTCCAAAGGAGGGCAACTAAGATGGTGAAGGGTCTGGAAACCATGAAGCCCTATGAGGAGCAACTTAGGGAGCTGGGAATGTTTAGCTTGAAGAAGAGAAGGTTAAGAGGTGATATGATCTCCCTGTTTAAATACCTGAAGGGATGTCACATTGAAGAGGGAGCAAGCTTGTTTTCTGCTGCTCCAGAGAACAGGACCCGGAACAATGGATGCACCCCTCCCCAGTCTCCCTACCTCACTGTCTTTCCTAATGGGCAAGAGCCTTTTGGAAGTACAGGTTGAATGGCATCCACTTAGGGAGCTGGGGATGTTTAGCCTGGAGAGGAGAAGGTTAAGAGGTGATATGATAGCCCTGTTTAAATATTTGAAGGGATGTTATATTGAGGAGGGAGCAAGTGTGTAGGCAAGGAGGGGGGGAGTACAGAGGTGAAGGTGACCTAGGCACAGTGTTAGAGGGCAACTCATTCCATTTTAATACTTTTCTGTTCACTTTCCCCTTCAGGGGTTGTGGGGATTCAGAGGAAGTGCCTCTGGAAGGAGCTAGCAGCCAGGAGCTCTCCAGATAACTATAGGCCCAGTTGATTGATCTCACTAAGAGCCACACAGGGATTCTTTACACTGATATTTAAAGGGGGAAGCCCACAGTCTTGTTTCAGTGCCTCCTTAAGACTTCTCACTATGGACACTGAGGGACCTGCTGCAGTCACCTGCAACACTTGTGGGATGTTTGTCTTCTTGCCTATAGATGTGGGGAACTTCACCTGCACCATGTGCAAGTTGGTATCCCTCTTAGACAAAAAAGTTCAGCAGTTGGAGGCCCAGGTGTCTACACTTCAGCATCACAGAGAACAGGAGGTTCTTCTGAAGAGAAAGGACCGGACTGTCTTGGACAGGAAACACACAGAGAAAGTTGCTGGGGAAGAAGAGGTCACTTCACACACAACAGAAGTAGATGGTTGGAGGAATGTCACACACATAAGTAGGGAAACCACGGTTCGTTCTGTGAGCTTGCAGCTACAGAATCACTTTGAATCTCTCTCTGTTATCAGAGATGATGAGGAAAAGCAGCAGGGACAGACATCAGGGACAGAGCAGGGGAGCCTGAGAGTATCACGAAAGGGAACAACCGCTGCCAAGCCTTGGAGGAGGCATGTGGTGGTTGTGGGGGACTCCTTGCTGAGGGGTACAGAAGCAGTGGTTTCTGGGCCTGACAAGACGTCTTGGGAGATGTGTTGTCTCCCTGGGGCAAAGATCTGTGATGTGACAGAGAGGCTGACAAGACTTGTCAAGCCTACTGATCAATACCCCTTTCTTTTGGTTCATGTGGGAACCAATGATACTGCAAGTAACAGCCTTCAGAAGGGATTATGAGGATCGAAGTGTGCAAGGAGGATTGTACGGGGAGAGGCAGTCTCTGAAATAAGATGGACCCAAGCCATGTAGGGCTTTAAAGGTTAAAACCAGCACCTTAAACTGTGCCCGGAAACTAATAGGCAGCCAGTGAAGAGATTTGAGCACTGGAGTTATGTGCTCTCTTCTGGAAACTCCAGAGACTAATCTGGCTGCCATGTTTTGTACCAGTTGTAGTTTCCGGGTTAAGCCTAAGGGCAGCCCCATGTAGAGTGCATTGAAGTAATCTAAACGTGAGGTCACCAAAGTGTGTACCACAGTTTCCAAATCCCTCATCTCCAGGAAAGGGCGCAGCTGGCGTATCAGCCGAAGCTGATAACAGGTACTCCTGACCGTCATATTGACCTGACTAGTCATGTGAAGCAACGAGTCTAGGAGCACCTCCAGACTGCGAACAGGGTGACAGATTGGTGCCTTGAGGACGCCGCAGTTTAGCTCTGTTTTGGAAGAGCAGCTGTCCCCGAGCCTCACCCTTTGGGTCCTGCTGGAGAGACAGGAATGGAACCACTGCAAGGCAGTGCCTTCGATCCCCATCTCTTTCAGCCGGTCCAAAAGGATGGCATGATCAATGGTGTCAAAGGCTGCTGAGAGGTCCAAGAGCATTAATAGGGTCACACTGCCCCTGTCAATGCTCAACCAGAAGTCATCTGTCAGTCTCAACTCCATATCCTGCCCAGAAGCTGGTTTGAAATGGATCGAGATAATCAGTTTCATCCAAGACGGCTTGGAGTTGGGAGGTGACAGCTCTCTTGATGACTTTGCTGAGAAATAGCAGCAAGGAAACTGGTCTATAGTTGTTTCGGTCCAGGAGATCAAGGGAAGGTTTCTTCAAGAGGGGCTTTACAGCCGCCTCCTTCAGACAAGATGGAACTATACCTTCCCTGAGGGATGCATTGATCACATCCTGAAGGAATGTCTTCAATGTGTCCCCTCCCTGGACGACCAGCCATGTTGGACATGGATCAAGAGAGCAGGCTGTTTTCTTCACGCTTCCAAGGAGTTTGTCCACGTCCTCAGTACTTACAGATTGAAACTCATCCAGTAAGGTGACAACAACGGAGTTGCTAGGTGCCCCATTTGCAGATACTGCTGAAACATTGGCATCTAAGTCGGTTCTTATCCGAGAGATTTTGTCTGCAAAGTAGGTGATAAATGCATCACAGCAGGCTGTCGTGGGATTAAGCAGGGGGTTTGGCGCAGGGGGAACCTACGTCAGTTCCCCCACCACCCTAAACATCTCCGCTGGATGGGACTCTGCAGACGCAATGCATGCAGAGCAGAAAGATCTCCGCGCTGCCCGCAAAGCCTCCCGATAGGCGAGAAGGTGCAGCCTATGGCGAGTTCTGTCGGATAAGAGACGAGTCTTCTGCCATCCGCGCTCTAGTTGTCGTCCAACCCGCTTCATCTCCCTGAGTTCCTGTGAGAACCAGGGCTTATGGTTAGGAGCTGGATGGAGAGGACGCTCAGGAGCGATTTTATCAAGATATTATTATCGACCAATTGGGATACATTCATGCTTGTCCTGGATTCCATGAACTCCCGAACCGCTCCAGATAGGTTAGATGGGCTGGTCTCTAGAGGAATGTTGAAGTCTCCCAGAACTAGAAGTCTGGGCGAGTCAAGCAACAACTCAGAGACTAGCTGAGTCAGCTTGGTCATGGAGTCTGTTAGGCAACGGGCTGGCCGGTATACCAACAGAATCCCCAAACTATCCCTGGTCTTCAGACTAAGGTACATACACTCGATGTGGGTTTTTTTCCAGACAGGCTTCCTGGTCAGAGTCAGGTTGGTCTTGTGAACTAGGGCCATGTCGAGGAGGAAGTCATTTATTATTGAATCTTCAAAGAGGGTTTATATTCCGTATACATAGAATATAAAATATATAGAATATAAAAATATATTTGGAAATTTTAATGAGGTTAATAATTGAACCCTATAAAATCAGATAAATGGGTTGATAATGATGAAAATGGCTGTGCCGGCCGGCTGAAGGCCGCTGTGGCCTAAGGAAGGCCTTGCCTTGGCTGGAACAGTCTTGTTGCGGCCAGAGTGGCCTTCAGCCGGCCAGAGCGACTTTGCTCCTATCGAAGCACGGCCACGCCGGCTGGAAGAAGCCCACTCCGGCTGAGGAAAGACCCTGGCTGGCGGACTTCCTTCGGCCGGTGCGGCCATTTTAAGAGGCCTGTGCCTGCCGAGGCCTTGCCTCAATAAGGTAAGGAGGCAAGCTACTCAGGTTCCCATTGTCCCCAATGGCGGTGCACCATTGGGGACAATGGGACATGAATATCTGTGAAATTTCGAATTCGCGGGTGGCCCCTGAACAGATCCCCTGTGAATTTGGAGGGATGACTGTAGAACTAAATCCAGGCAAGATGGAGGCATTCGCTGTTGGGAGCCCTAATCCAGATTTAGGGATAGGTCAAGTGGTCCTGGAGGGGAGTCACACCCCGAGACTCATCACTTCTGACCGCAAATCAAGAGAGTGCGATGGTCAGGAGCACCTGTTATCAGCCGCGCCCTTCCCGGGAACCGGGGACTCGGAAACCATGGTGCGTGCGCTGGTAGCCTCACGACTCGGTTTCCGCAATGTTCTCTCTATGGGGCTACCTTCGTACCCTGGAAGCAGGCAGCAGCAACCACAAGGCGCAACCTGCGCATGGGGCAAAAAGAACAGGTGCCGCTGGTGAAACGTCGGCAACAAATGCTTCTAGAACATGGCCACAGAGCCAGAAACTGACCAGCGTTTGCTTCATTTGCTGTTGCTCTTCCTCCTCCTGCTTCCCAGACCTCCTTAAAAACATGGTCACCGCCTTGGAGGATGACACGGAGGACGAGGTGGAGGAGAGTCCCTTCAAGGAGGCGAAGCTGCACAAGAAATTAATTAATCTCGGAGCTCAAGGAGAAGCTGCACAGCTGTGACCACTGAGATCTTCCACCCAATGATCCACAGGCAAACTTGTTCCCAAAAGAAGAAAGTTTATTGTAAGAGCACTGGAAGTAGTGATCACAAACACTTTTTTGCAACATCTGAGGTCATAGGGAAAAATCCCAGGCTTTTACAGGCGCCCCCTGCTTCTCCCCGCAGTTCCCCACACCACACACACATTAGCCCCCCTTACCATGGCAACCCTTGGATTCTCCAGGACTGCAACCTTGACGCCCCTGTTATCTTGCATTCCAACCCGACCGTCCTAGACTTTCCCAAATACCATCTTCCACTAATACTACCCAACCCCCATCAATCCCACTAACAGAATTAGCAGACTAATACATTAATAATAATAATAATAATAGTTTATTTATAGCCCGCTCCTCTAATAAATACTCGGAGCGGGGTACAGCAGAATAAAAAGATACAGAGTATAAACAACAATCACATCCCACCCCAACCACCCCCTTTAAAACTGAATTAAATCTAGACAGTTTAAAATTAACATAGTTAAAATTGGTCGGCAGTTATTAAAACAAAGTGCATTTTCATGAACAATCCGTGTGCAAGGCCGCATTAAATCGATTCAAGTAAGTATTAAGTAAAAGAATCGCTAATAATTTCCAGTGCTGTTTATATTTTCAGAGCAGGGAGCAAGGGTTTCACTTATTCTCTCCTTCAGGGAAAGGCCTGCCGGAAAAGATGCGTCTTTAAAGCCTTTTTAAAACTAGCATATATGGTGTGACTACACCTAGGAACTTAATATATGTGAGTAATTATCACTAACCTATAGTGTAAGTCCTGACAGTCTGCCCCCCCAAAGCCTTATGTCCCCCTTTTTGGTTTATTAGGATATGTCCGGTGGAATTCTAGAACTAATTTGTTAGCCTGCACATACTGTGCTTTCACCCATTCTGCCATATCACGATGTAAGTTCACGATGTTGATCAGCGAACTTTTTGTAGTCCAGCTTAGTCAGTTTTAGAGCCTTCTCTATTTTTGGCCAGCCCTTCCGTAGTAATGCACTCCACTGTCCCACAGTCACAGGGTCTCCTGGCTCCACCGTCAATTGGGGAAGGATTCTAGGTTCGTAACCATAGATGGCCTCAAATGGACACACCCCTGTGCTGGAATGAACTGCCATGTTAAATGCAACCTCTGCATGGGGCAACAATTCGCACCAGTTGTTTTGTAAATGGTTCACATAACACCGGAGATAAATCTCTAAAGATTGATTATAGCATTCTGTTTGGCCGTCTGAGGTCGGGTGAAAAGCCGTACTCAAGGCCAAGCGCACCCCCGATTTCTCTTGCAAACACCCCCAGAATTGTGAAGTGAACTGCGATCCCCGGTCAGATACAATCTTATCTGGCAGTCCATGAAGCCTATAGACATGCGTAATGAACAGATCTGCCAATTTTGAAGTGCTGGGTAGGCCCTTGCACCCCACATAATGTACTTGGTTAGTAAACAGATCTGTTACCACCCAGATGGTATTTCTGCCTTGACTTTCTGGTAGGTTTATAATAAAATCCATGGCAATGTGTTTCCATGGCTGGGTTCGGGTTTCCAAAGGACACAACAACCCACTGGGCTTTCCATTCAGTGGTTTAGCTCTAGCACAAATTGTACATCCCTGCACATAGTTCTCCAAGTCCTTCCCTCCTCGATATTGGCAGCGAGTTTGTTTTCTGCTGCTCCAAGGAAGAGGACACAATGGAGCAATGGATGCAAGCTCCAGGAAAAGAGATTCCACCTCAATATTAGGAGGAACTTCCGAACAGTAATAATAACTATTTGAAAGAATGTCATATTGAGGATGGAGGGAGCTTGTTTTCTGCTGCTCCAGAGAAGAGGAGACAATGGAGCAATGGATGCAAAGCTACAGGAAAGGAGGTTCCAGCTCAAGAAATCAATCCTGGAAGCCGGGCAAAGAGCATCTTCCAACTTTATTATTATTCATTCTATGATTCTACGAATAGGAACCTCTAAAACCCTTGCAATCCCAAATATGTAATTTGAATCTGGAATATTTTTATATAATTATATACTAAAAGGGGGGGGGGGGGGAAGGATAATAGAGATGTACACAGACCAATCTACCTAAACAAAAAATGTGTGTTTTACTGTGAAATGGAGAGAAAAACAAGAAAGAATAGAGGAATGTATGAATATTACTGTAAAATAAATTGGTTTCTATAGAATGAAGACTAAGGTGGAGGGAAGCCTGAGAGGGAAAGAATAAGAATTATGTAAGAATTAAATATAACAATTATAATATAATATTATTATATAATAATAGGGTGGAGGGAGGGGGAGAAGAATTAAGTAAGAATTCAGTTTAATAATGATAATAAAATAAAATATAATTATATAATAAGAGCTATGATATAATGTAAGAGATATTTTTAAATGTATATATATTTAATAATACGAACCCCCATGTATAACAACCCAGGACTCCCATCGTCTTACCGTTATTTTATCATTGGATATTATTTATCATTATGATTATTAATCTGATTTGATTATTTTTATGTGTTTTTAATTAATTAAAAAGTGGTGTTCATATTTTTAAAGCGTTGTGTTGGAGGGAGGGATAATGGGTTTCGTTCCGTATTTTATTGTACTTTGCCTTTTATTTTATTCTCATTGGAACCAACCGGACAGTCGGGATATAAATACAATATTGTTGTTATTATTATTATTATTTGGATGTCAGTACAAATGGGGTTTTTATGTTTTTATTCAGGTCAAGAAGCATCTGCAGGACATCTCCAGACAGATTTCCAGAGACCTTCAGCACAACGAACTTTGAAGACCGCCTTGGCGCATTCACGTTTTTTGCGCGCAACGGTCGAAATGAAATGTTGACTCTCTTCCTGAGATTTCTATCATTACTTGGATGGCCTGTTTTGCGTCTGGCCCTTCTCCTCCGACCCTGTGGTCACTTTTTCGCCTCGGCTGGACCGCTGACCGCGTTGTGCGTCTGTCCGTCCGTCCGCGTCCGAAGGAGAAGCCTTTGGGTTTGGGGGAACAATCCGTGAACTTTTGGGACGCAGGGGAGGCGGGCGGAGGAAGCGTTTCCTCGAGGGCTTCTTCCCAAGTGTTAACCTCCTTCCCCTTTGAATAAAGGAGAAAAGTGGGGCCAGGCTGTGATGAGGCTGAGAGAGTGTGACTTGTGGCCCAAGGTCTCCCTATGGGTTTCCATGGCTGGGGAGGGATTCGAACCCTGGTCTCTCAGATCTTAGTCAACGCTCAAACCATCGTCTGAGGCAGCGGTCCCCAAACTGGGGCCTTTTAGGGACTTTGGACTTCAGCCCCCAGAATCCCAGGCTATTGGCCAACATGGCTGAGGCCTCTGGGAGTTGTAGTCGAAAACCTCTCAAAGGGCACAGTTTGGGGCCTCTGCCTTAATCCATGCTTTAATCCAGGATGCTTTAAGGCTTGAGGTAAAGTAACCTAACCATGGTTTAAGATAACCTGGTTTAAACCAGGTTCAAGGCTTAGGCCATGGTTTAAACCAGGTTAGCTTAATCCGTGGTTAGGTTACTTTAATCCAGGGGTGCCTAAACTGTGCTCTTTAAGGGCTTTTGGACTTCAACTCCCACAATCCCAGGCTATTGGCCAACATGGCTGAGGCCTCTGGGAGTTGTAGTCCAAACCCTCTTCAAGGGCACAGTTTGGGGACCTCTGAGGGGGGTTTTGCCACCAGTTTTTCCTTGGAAAGGCTGACCCTTCGGAGGAGGATGCGGGCCTAGTTCCTGTCGGTCTCCCTTCCAAGAACCAACCAGGCCTCACCCTGCTGCTCCCTTCTGAGGCCAGAGCTGAGGTGGATTTGCCATGTTTATCACTACAAAGAACAGCCTTTGGCTCTGGCTCATTCCACACTCGGATTGTGATTATAATTAAATTAGAATCTAGAATTAAGGGGCTGAGTATGAGCGGTCTATGGACTCGGAAGTTGTGGCTTCTCAGGCGCCTCTTCTCTTTCGTAGCTCTGTGCGCCTCATCTGGTCTCCTCTGATTGGCTCCCAGTCAGACGCCCCGCGATTCCCATTGGCTGCTTCTCGACTGCGGAGGGGCGGACCCGGAAGTGAGCCAGCCGCAGGACCGCTCTCGTTGCCACGGCAACCGGGTGCTCGGCGCCTGCGGAAGTGAAGAAGCCCCGCCCCTCCTCCCCTCGGAAGTGACGCAAGGACGGAGCCCCTCCTTCACCCCTCAGGAAGTGGAGCAGCAGAGATTTTGGACTTCAACTCCCAGAAGCCTCAGCCAAGTCGTCCAATATCCGGGGATTCTGGGAGTTGAAGTCCAAGAGTCCCTTTAAAAAGAAAGGCCGCATTGGAGACCCCTGGAGTAAAGCAGGCCAGCCTTAAGCTGAGCGTGGTTTAAGGCAGCCTGGTTCCTCGTCGTTTGCGGGGCTTTGGGCCATCGCTGCCTTTGAGGGATCCCTGCGAAGAAGAAGAAGAAGAAGAAGGAGAAGGAGATTCAGGGGAAGGGAGCAGAGAGGCCTTTGCTGCTGCTGCTGGGGCTCCAAGGCCCTGGGCCTCCCTCTCTCCTTCCTTCCTTCCTTCCTTCCTTGGAGGAAGACTGGGCCAGAATGGTAGGAATGGAGGGAGGGAAGGCTCTCTCTCTCTCTCTCTCTCTCTCTGTATATATACTGTATATACTCCCTCTCTCTCTGGCTTTTCTTCGCTAACAAAGATTCAGGAAGGACTCATGATCCCACGCTTACTACAAGCGCATTGATGACTAAAAAGGCCGATCCGAGACAAACAGGTCCGGATACAGAAAGCACAGCAGAAAGGCTCCTTGGGCGATGTTTCCAAGTTGTGGCATTTGTATGTGTGTGTGTATATATATAAAACATAAAACATGTGTGTATCTGTATGTGTGTGTATTTATATATATAATGTGTGTGTTTGTGTGTATATATACACACACACACACACAAATAAATAGAATACAGTCTCCATTAGAACTATTATTGTTGTTATTGTTATTATTATTATTAATACCCTGCTTTTCAGCCCTAAAGGCTATCAGAGCGGCTTACAATTATTATTTAATGAGACAGTTCCCTGCCCTGAGGCTTACAATCTAAGAAGACAGGACACAAAAAGAGAAGGGGATGGTGGTGGGGAAGGGGATGAGGTCCAAATGTAATTCTCTCCCTCTGAGGCCCGGACCAAGGCAGATGGACTGGAGGGAGGGCTCTGCTTCTTAATCCAGGACAGGCCCCATGGAACTTGGCCTCTCCTTCGCTCCCTTCTGGGCAAGATGGTGTTGCCATGGAGGGAGGGCTCTTCCACTCGAGGCCAGGCCTAATGGTGTTGCTGGGCCTCTCCTTCACTCCTTCCTGGTGTTACGGTAAACAAAGGGTCAATTAACCCTTTCACAACCAATTATGGAAGTGAGGCATTTGTGAAGATTTCCAACCGTATTCATTTATTCCAAAACAGCCTTAGCCTGCAAGCAGTGTTCAGCCAAGAATCATTCCATTGACTGAATGCCCCAAACACGGCGCAGTTTTTATTAACCCACAAAATATTCATTGAGCATGCGTAGTTTAACATTCATCATCATCATATATATCTGTATTATTCAGCTAGACTAACTGGCTGGCTCTCTGCTGGCCTGATTTACAATGAATGCCTTGTAGAACCTTATCAGCTTGGCTGACTAGCAGTAACCTTGAGGAGAAGCCCATCTCTTCCTGAGTGAAGAGAAATTCACGCTTTAGCTTTCTTCCTTTTGTTCCTTCCCCCTCCTTCTCAGCCCACAACTCAAGCCTAATTCAAAGCGCAAGTTTTTCCTTTGCTCTATGGCTGAACTATTGATCATTAATGGCAGAGATTATTGGTTTCATTTGGTTATCAATGGCTTTATTAGCTTTTACCTTAACATTTCCTCCCTTTTCTTCTGCTCACAAATCAAGTCATTGATTTGTCTGCATTTATTCCAATAAAGCCATTGATTGCCACAGATGACATACATTACGATGCAAAACAGTTTATGTATCAATAACAGTAATTAACCCTTCTCATCATTTTCCTTTTCCCCAAACCCAATTGAACCATGAATAAGATTTTGATAGCTGAGAATGAGAATTTCAACATCATTTCAGCACATTCCATTGGCTAAGTCCATTTTTTCTCTTTTAGGGACTTTGGCCACAAAAGATTAATGAAAATTGTAAAACCAACAGGTGTCTTGGCATCCACTGTCTGTGTGATTTGCAGCTTCTTTTCATAGAATCATAGAGTTGGAAGAGACCACAAGGGCCATCCAGTCCAACCCCCTGCCATGCAGGAACTCCAAATCAAAGCATCCCTGACAGATGACCATCCAGCCTCTGCTTAAAGACCCCTAAGGAAGGAGACTCCACCACACTCCGAGGAAGTGTGTTCCACCGTCGAACAGCCCTTACTGTCAGGAAGTTCCTCCTAATGTTGAGGTGGAATCTCTTTTCCTGCAGTTTGCATCCATTGTTCCGCGTTCTAGTCTCTGCAGCAGCAGAAAACAAGCTTTTTCATTTTTCCTCCCGAAGTGCAAAACCTTACATTTCTCTGTGTTGAATTTCACCTTGTTAGCATCGGCCCAGCTTTCTAGTCTATTCAGGTCATTTTGCATTTTGATCCTGTCCTCTGGGGTATTAGCTACTCCTCCCAGTTTAGTGTCATCTGCAGATTTGATAACTAGGCTCTCAATACTGTCATCCAAGTCATTAATAAAGATGTTGAATAGCACTGGGCCCAGGACAGAACCCTGTGGGACCCCACTGGTCACTTCTCTCCAGGATAAAAAGGAGCCATTGTTGAGCACCCCTTTGGGTTCGGTCAGTCAACCACTTACAAATCCATGTAACAGTTAACTTGTCTATCCCACATTTTGCAAGCTTGTTTGCAAGAATGTCATGGGGAACCTTGTCAAAGGGCCTTAGTGAAATTGAGGTATACTACATCCACAGCATTCCCTTCATCTACCAAACTGGTAATTTTATCAAAAAAAGAGATCAGGTTCATTTGGCATGACTTGTTTCTCTGAAATCCATGTTGGCTTTTTGTGATTATGGCAATGGCTTCTAAATGTTCACAGACTCTCTGCTTAATGATCTGCTCTAGAATCTTTCCTGAAATTGATGTCAGACTAACTGGACGATAATTGTTGGGATCCTCTTTTTTCCCCTTTTTGAAGATTGGGACAACATTTGCCCTCCTCCAGTCTGCTGGGACTTCTCCTGTTCTCCAGGAGTTCTCAAAGATTATTGCCAATGTTTCCGATATTACATTTGCCAGTTCTTTTAATACCCTTGGATGGAGTTCATCTGGTCCTGGAGGTTTGTTTTCATTTAGGTTAACCAGGTATTCCTGTACTGTCTCTCCTTATTCTGTGCTGAATTTCCTCTATTCTGTCTCCTGTTCCATTATCCTTAGGTTGAGCACCCTTTGCCTTTTCTGAGAAGACTGAAGCAAAGAAAGTGTTGAGTAATTCTGCCTTTTCTCTGTCCCCTGTTAGCATTTTGCCATCTTCTGCACGCAGTGGCCCTACTGTATCCTTCTTCTTCCTTTTGCTTCGGACATACCCAAAAAAGCCCTTTTTGTTGTTCTTAACCTCTCTAGCCAGCCTGAGTTCATTCTGTGCTTTAGCTTTTCTGACTTTACCCCTACATGTGCTGGCTATTTGTTTGAATTCCTCTTTCGTGATTTCCCCATTTTTCCATTTCTTATACATGTTCTGTTTAAGGCTTATCTCAGTTGAAAGTTCCTTAGTCATCCATCCTGGCTTCTTGAGACACCTCCCATTTTTCTTCCTCATTGGAATTGTTTGAAATTGCGCCTTCAGTATCTCCTTTTTGAGAAACTCCCATCCATCTTGAACTCCTCTTTTAGTTTTCCTGACCATGGGATCTCCCCCAGTATTTGTCTAAGTTTATTGAAATCAGCTCTCCTAAAGTCTAGAATGCATGTCTGACTATGCCTGGCTTCCCCTTTCCGCTGTATAACAAACTCCAGGAGGACATGGTCTCTTCCACCTAAGGATCCCACCACTTGCACCCCATCAACTAGGTCTTCCCTGTTGGTTAAGATAAGATCTAAGATGGCTGATCCCCTTGTTGCTTCTTCCACCTTTCGGACAATGAAATTGTCTTCCAGGCAAGTGAGGAATTTGCTAGACCTTGAGGATTTGGCTGAGTTTGACTTCCAGCAAATATCAGGATAGTTGAAGTCACCCATCACTACTACATTTCTCTTTTCTGAGTATGTGATTATCTGTTCTAGAAAGGCATCATCCATTTCCTCTGTCTGACTTGGGGGTCTGTAGTAGACTCCCACAGTAACATCCCTGTTGTTTCCCTCTCCTTTAATTTTTATCCAGATGCTCTCCACCTGACTTCCAGTATTGATGTCCTGGATCTCTTCACGGTTGTAAATATCCCTGACATATAATGCTATTCCTCCTCCTTTCCTGTTTGGCCTGTTTTTCTTAAAAAGGTTATATCCCTCTATTTCTACATTCCAATCGTGAGACTCATCCCACCAGGTTTCAGTGATGCCTATTATATCATATTTCCCTTGTTCTGCTAGGAGTTCAAGTTCATCCTGCTTATTTCCCATGCTCTGTGCATTAGTGTAGAGACATTTAAGACTATGTGTCCCCCTCACTTGCTGCCTGTGCAAATTTTTTTGCTTCTCACTGTTGGGTCCTTGCACTGTTTGCCTTGTTCCCTCTATTTCAGTTTGACTATTGTTTCCATCCCTTTTGCCTTCCAGAATAATGTCTCCCTCCCCCATATAACTGAGTTTAAAGCCCTCCTGATCAGATTTTTGAGACTACTGGCAAAAATGTTTTTGCCAACTGGCATGATATATATACTATATATATATAGTATGTGTCTGGTATGTGTATGTTTGTGTGTGTGTGTGTATATATATATATATTGTGTGTGTACATATGTGTTTGTGTATATATATATAATATGTGCGTGAGTGTATGTGTATAGATATAAAATGTGTGTAACTATATATATAATGTGTGTATTTGTGTATATATATATATACACACACACACACACACACACACACACACACATATAAATATACAAATATATATAATGTGTAAGTGTGTATAATGCCTCTGTTGTTCTTATTGGCAGGAATGGAAGAGAGGACTGAGGAGGGGAGTGTCTTTATGTAGGCTACTTTTGGAAAACATGGAAAACAATGGCAGAGGCAGATATCTCCCCTTGTTACACAAAAGGGGAAAGCCAAGGGTTCCTAGCTGGAAGTTATGCTCCTTCCATATATTCCATATTCCGTATATAGTAATGCATAGGGAATCATTGGGAAATAGTGGCCCATAGGGAATCATTGGGGAAAAGTGGCCCATAGGTAATCATTGGGGAATATTCCCCAATGATTCCCTATGGGCCACTCTTCCCCAATGATTCCCTATGGGCCAGTATCCCCCAATGATTCCCTATGGGCCACTCTTCCCCAATGATTCCCTATGGGCCACTCTTCCCCAATGATTCCCTTTGGGCCACTCTTCCCCAATGATTCCCTATGGGCCACTATTCCCCAATGATTCCCTATGGGCCACTCTTCCCCAATGAATCCCTATGGGCCACTCTTCCCCAATGAATCCCTATGGGCCACTCTTCATTTTCATTTTCTGGGAAGGCCTGCTGGAAGAGATGAGTCTTTGTGGCTCTCTTAAAGCAATCCAAAGTTGTGATGAGGCGCATCTCATCCGGCAGGCCGCTCCATAGCCTGGGAGCAACAGCAGAGAAGGCCCTCTGGGAGGTCTGTGCCAGCCTAGTTTTCATAGGCATTAGCAAGTTCCTCCCAGAGGACGGAAGAGTGCGAGGGGGCTCATATGGGGAGAGGCGGTCCCTGAGATAGGATTGACCCAAGCCATGGAGGGCTTTAAAGGTCAAAACCAGCACCTTGTACTGTGCCCGGAAACTGATCGACAGCCAGTGGAGAGACTTAAGCACTGGTGTTATATGCTCTCTCCTAGATGCCCCAGTGACAAGTCTGGCTGCCGTATTTTGAACCAATTGAAGTTTCCTGGGTTAAGCACAAGGGCAGACCCATGTAGAGCGCATTGTAGTAATCTAAACGTGAGGTGACCAGAGCATGTACCACGGTTTCCAGGTCCCTCATCTCCAGGATAGGGTGCAGCTAGCATATCAGCTGAAGCTGATAACACGCACTCCTGACCGTTGCGGGGGCGGTGCCGGTGAGAGCGGCACCGTAAAAAGCCGGCTCCCGGCCCTCCTCCACTCCACCCAGCATCAGCGCCCAGCGCCGGAACAACTGCGGGACTGAAGGGGGCAGTGCCGGTGAGAGCGGCACCGTAAAAAGCCAGCTCCCGGCCCTCCTCCGCTGCCTGAGAGAGAGAGAGGGGGGAAGAACTGCGCAGAAGCGCAAGAGCGCACCTTCTCTCTCTGCGCCGGAACAACTGCGGCCTGAGAGGAGGCGGTGCCGGTGAGAGCGGCACTGTCTTTAGCCGGCTCCCGGCCCTCCTCCGCCGTACTACCTTGGAGCTGCGCTCCTGCGCACGTCCGCAGTTGCGAGGACGCGTGTCTGCACTGTTGCGCAGGGATGCGATCATGCAGCTCAGCCATCTCAACACCGAGTGGAAGAGTGCCGCTTCATTCTGCAGGACAATGGACTATAATGGACGTTACTGGTCTGGGATTGCCACCAGGAGCAGTAACTGTAGCTTGTTTATTCCTTGAACTCTAAGCCGGGTGCACATACTAGGAACACAAATTGTATTCACATTTGTTATGATTGTTTAATATCAATAACCTTATTGTACTATCACTTGTTAGTAGAGGGAAGGGGATCGTGAGGACACGTTGGCTAGCAAATTAGCGGGGAAGACAGAAGGAATACCCCCCGAAATGAACAAGGCTTTCATTCCAGTTGTGTGGGGCAAGAGGAGGTATGACGGTAGGAGTAAGGACCAGCGTTACAGGGGAAGGCGAGGTCGATGTTTAATATCTATCTCTCCTTCCAGTCCTACTTCTAACCAAAAGGGCCTGAGGGTCACTCCAGCCATACCACAAACCCTGTCTCTGCTCCTGTGCAACGCCAGGTCTATTAAGAACAAAACCCACATGCTTCATGATTTGATTGAAGATAACAACTGTGACCTGGCGTGCATAACCGAGACCTGGCTTGGGCCTGAAGGGGACGCTGTGTGGGCTCAGGCCCTCCCTGCCGGGTACTCGGTGAAGGACCAGAGCAGGTTAGGTGGGCGGGGGGGGGGTGTTGCCTTGGTGCACAAAAACACCTTGTCTCTAACCAGGAACCATGTCCGTCAGACCTCCTATATCGAGTGCATTTACCTGACCCTGAAGGCTAGAGACAGTCTAGGGATTCTGTTGGTCTACCGGCCACCCCGTGCGCTAACAGACTCCCTTAACGAGCTGACACAGTTGGTCTCGGAGCTGGTGTTGGAGTCCCCCAGGCTTTTAGTCCTGGGAGACTTCAACATCCCCTTTGCGGCCAACAATGTTCCATCAGGTGCAGCTCGGGAATTCATGGATACCATGACAGCCATGGGCCTGTCCCAGCTGGTTTCAGGTCCAACGCATTCTGCGGGGAATACACTCGATTTGGTTTTCTGTACGGACATGGAAACTCCGTGGGCGGAAATCACCAACATCTCCGCCCTGTCATGGACGGATCACCAACATCTCCGCCCTGTCATGGACGGGGGTGGCGGACCTATTAGGATGGTCCACCCTCGAAGGCTGATGGAACCCGAAAGGTTCCAAGAAGCCCTAGAGGGGCATATGGTTGGAAGTGACGGCAACACTGTTGATGCCCTAGTTAACACCTGGGATACAGATCTCTCCAGGGCTATACACAGTATCGCTCCCAAGCGCCCTCTCACGCCTGCTTCCAAAAGGAAGCCCTGGTATACGGAAGATCTCCGGGCAAGTAAGCGGGTCCTGCGACGGCTAGAGCGCACCTGGCAGAAACACCAGCGTTTATCCGACAAGGCTCTCCTAGATCTTCATTTGAAGGACTATGGAGAGGCGATACAAGCAGCTAAGAATTCGTTCTTCGCTGCTCGTATCGCGTCCGCGGAGTCGCGTCCAGCAGAGTTGTTCAGGGTAGTGAGGGAGCTAACTCAGCTCCCTCCTGCCCCGAACCAGATCCTTGAACCTACTAAGGCCTGCTGTGACCAATTTAACAACTTCTTCGCGGATAAAATCTCTCGGATAAACGAAGGTCTGGACGCCAGAATTGAAGCTGAATCCAGAATAGAGGCGTCCAGAGCTTCCGTGGACTCGATTGTACTGGATCAGTTTGAGTCTGTCGGTACCGAGGATGTGGACAAGATCCTTAGAAGTGTTCGGAAGACGACCTGCTCTCTCGATCCCTGCCCCTCATGGCTAGTGGCCCAGGGGGGATCGGCAGTAACCTCGCTGTTACGCCAAATTATTAATACATCTCTGAGGGAGGGTCAATTCCCTGACCATCTCAAATTGGCCATAGTAAGACCGTTATTAAAAAAGCCCTCCCTCGACCCCCTGGTTCATAATAATTATCGGCCAGTCTCGCTACTGCCATTTTTGGGGAAGGTGATCGAGAGGGCGGTCGCATTCCAGCTTCAATCGATCTTGGAGGAAACGGATTTTCTAGATCCATTTCAAACCGGTTTTCGGGCGGGCCATGGGGTTGAGACTGCCATGGTCGCCCTGGTCGATGATCTCCGTCTGGGCATCGACAGGGGTAGCGTGTCCCTGTTGGTGCTCTTGGACATCTCAGCGGCTTTCGATACCATCGACCATGGTATCCTTCTGGAACGCCTGGCAGAGGTGGGAATCGGGGGCACTGCGCTCCAGTGGTTCCGGTCCTACCTCTCTGGGAGGTTCCAGATGGTGCAGCTGGGGGACGTGTGCTCCGATAAGAGGGCCCTCACTTCTGGGGTCCCTCAAGGAGCCATTCTGTCTCCCATGCTCTTTAACATTTACACGAAACCGCTGGGCGATGTCATCCGGAGACATGGGGCGCGGGGTTATCAGTACGCTGATGACACCCAAATAGTCTTCTCTATGTCTCCGACTGATGCAGTGACCAGGGATGGCGTCGCTCCTCTCGTGGCCTGTCTGGAATCGGTAATGGACTGGATGAGGGAAAACAGACTCAGCCTGAATCCAGAGAAAACGGAAGTACTCGTGATAGGTTCCCCTGACCCAGGGATGGAGGTGGTTCCACCAGTCCTGAACGGGGTCACGCTCCCCGTGAAGGACAATGTATGCAGTCTGGGGGTGCTCCTTGACTCATCGCTCCACCTGACCTCTCAGGTGGATGCGACAGTCAGGAGCACCTGCTTTCAGCTTCGGCTGATACGCCAGCTGCGTCCCTACCTGGACCGGAGGGACCTTGAAACAGTAGTACATGCCCTGGTAACCTCTCGATTGGATTTCTGCAATGCGCTCTACATGGGGCAGCCTTTGTATCACACTCGGAAGTTTCAACTAGTGCAAAATATGGCAGCACGGGTGGTCACTGGCGCCCCCAGAACCGCCCATATAACACCAATTTTGAAAGATCTACATTGGCTGCCTATTCGCTTCCAGGCTCAGTACAAAGTGCTGGTTATCACCTATAAAGCCCTAAATGGCTTGGGCCCAGAGCACCTGAAGGACCGTCTCTCCTCACACAATCCGCCCCGCACACTTCGATCGACTGGGCAACAACTTCTAAGAGTTCCAGAGGCTAGATTATCGTCAACAGCAAAAAGGGCGTTCTCCGTTTCGGCCCCTAGCCTCTGGAACTCACTGCCCATGGAGCTTCGTCTAGCTGCCTCGCTTAATTTGTTTAAAAAAGGGCTAAAGACATTTCTGTTTGAGCAAGCCTACCGATTATGATTTCCTCTCTTGTGTCCCCCTATTATTATTCCCTCATTATGATCAGACTTGATGTTCCATGAAGCCCTGGCTGACATTGTACTTCTACTTTGTATTTTTACTGTGTTTTTGAATGTTTTAATATATGTTTTTAATTGTTTAATTGTGCACCGCCCTGATCCTGGGAAGGGCGGTATAAAAATAAAATTTATTATTATTTATTATTCACCTGACTAGTCATGTGGAGCGAAGAGTCTGGAAGTACCCCCAGACTGCGAACAGGGTCTTTTGGGGAGAGTGTGACTCCATCTAGGACCCGGAGTTGTATTCTCAAGCCTGGTTTCGGGCCAGTAACCGTCAGTACCCCCGTTTTGTCTGGAGTAAGCCTCAATTTGTTTTCCCTCATCCAACCCATTACCGCTGCCAGGCAGTCATTGAGAGAGGAGACGCCATCTGAGGTCTGAGCAGATGATCTTGTCATGGAGAAATGAGTGTCTGAGTATCTGAGTGTCATCAGCTTACTGATGACACAGAGCTCCATGCCTCCGAATGATCTCCCCCAGCAGCTTCATATAAATGTTAAATAGAATCGGGGACAGGATGGTCACTGAGGGACGCCACAATTAAGCTCGATTTTGGAGGAGCAACTGTCCCCGAGCCTCACCCTTTGGGACCTGCCAGAGAGAAAGGAACAGAACCACTGCAAAGCAGTGCCTCCGATGCCCAACTCTCTCAGCCGGCCCCAAAGGATGGCATGATCTATAGTGTCAAAGGCCGCTGAGAGGTCCAAGAGCACCTGCAGGGTCACTCTACCCCTGTCAATGCTCAAGCGGAGGTCATCCGTCAGAGCAACCATGGCGGTCTCAACTTCATATCCTGCCCGGAAGCCAGTTTGAAATGGGTTGAGATAATCGGTTTCATCCAAGACGGCTTGGAGTTGTGAGGCGACTGCTCTCTCGATCACCTTGCTTAAAAATGGCAGCAAGGAAACTGGTCTATAGTTGTTTCTGCGTCAGTTCCCCCACTACCTTAAACAGCTCTGCTGGATGGGACTCTGCAGACACAATGTGTGCAGAGCAGAAGGATCTCCATGCTGCACGGAAATCCTCCCGATAGGCAAGAAGATGCTGCCAATGGCGAGTTGTGTTGGATAAGAGAGGAGTCTTCCGCCATCTGCGCTCTAGTCGTCGTCCAGCCCGCTTCATCTCCCTCAGTTCCTCAGTGTACCAAGGCTTGCAGTTAGGAGCGGGTTGGAGAGGACACTCGGGAGCGATTGAGTCTTCCCCCAGCAAGGTCCGGAGAATGGCCTTGTCCCTCCGACAAGGTCCAGAGAAGGGCCCTTTCTCCCTCAGCAAGGTCCAGAGAAGGGCCCCATCATCCCAGCAAGCTCCTCGGACCTTGCCTAGGGGATAGGGCCCTTCTCTGGACCTTGCTGGGGGTGGCAGGCCCCTTCCCCAGACCTTGCCAGTAATAACAGGCTCTTCTCCAGACCTTGCTGATGGAACAGGGTTCTTTTCCAGATCTTGCCGGGGGCAGGGCCCTTTTCCAGACCTTGCCGGGAGGGGGGCAGGGCCCTTCTCTGGACCTTGCCGGGGAGGACAGGGCACTTCTCCAGACCATGCCGAGGGGGATGTGCCCTTCCCTGGACCTTGCTGGAGGGACAGGCTCCTTACCCCCAGCAGGGTCTGGGAAAGGGTTCTGTCCCCCTGGCAAGGTCCAGAGAAGAGCCCTGTCCTCCCCGGCAAGGTCCGGGGAAGGGTCCTGTCCCCCACGGCAAGGTCTGGGGAAGGGCCCTGTCCATCTGGCAAGGTCCAGGTAAGGACACTGTCCCTCCGGCAAGGACCAGAGAAGAGTTCCATCCCCCTGGTGGGGTCCGGGGAAGGGCCCTGTCCCAAAAGTGTAGTAGTGGTGGCGCAACCGCAGTGGCCTCCTCCTGCTCCTGCTTCCCCCCTGTTCTCCCCGGACAAAGCCCCAGGCCTCGGCTGGGCTTCCCTGCCTCCCTTCCAACCGATCGAGAGAAGGCCCCAGGCTCCGGCTAGGCTGCTCTGCCTGCTAGGCTGCTCCGCCAGAAGCCCACTTGCCCCGGTGAAGCCACCAGGGCCAAGGCCTCCCAGCTGGGACTGGCAGCTCGTTTGACCACTCTTGAACCCAAGCTCTCCCCAGTGAAGCCACCAGGGCCCTTAACTTGCTGGTCCAGGTCTCTCCACTGCCTACAAAAATCTCCTGGGCCTGCCTTTGCCTGGCAAGTGGGGTTTGAGAAGCCAGAAGCCCATGCCCCACAACACCTCTCTGGCTGGAAAGGAAAGGGAAAGTCCGGGGGAGTTGTCCATTGCTCCTGTGTCCTCCAAATCCTACATTCATACATTCCAATCATGAGACACATCCCACCAGGATGCTTATCATATTGTATTTGCTTTATTTTGGTAGTAGTTCAAATTCTTCTTGCTTGTTTCCCATTCTCTGCACATTTCCATAGAGACATCTAAGACCATGGGTCCCCTTTACTTGCTGCCTTTGCAGCTTCCTTTGCCTCCCACTGTTGGGTCCCTGCACTATTTCCCTTGTTTCCTCCAAAACAGTTTGACTTTTACCTCCAGCCCTGCGTTCCAATGTATTGCCCTAAGATTCAATAGGAGCAAATGGGATGTTTGAATCGGGGACAGAGAGAGAGCAGAGTTTGCAGGCAGGAAATCCATATCTATCTGAGGAGGAGAAGAGAGAATACTAAAATCTTCCAAGAGTTACCAATTCCATGCTTAGGCCAGGAGGATAGCAAGGCAGGTCCGGTTTACATTTCTGTGGCAAAAACAGAGGCCACCTAGCCTGGGACTCAGTTCTCTAATTGCTTTAATTGTTATTTTAACCATGAAGAACATTTTTCTTTAATTGTAATTGCAACCACAAAGAACATATGTAGGAATCATGAATATGGCAGAATCAGAATCATAGAATCATAGAGTTGGAAGAGACCTCAAGGGTCATCCAGTCCAACCCCCTGCCATGCAGGAACTCCCAATCAAAGCATCCCCGACAGATTGCCATTCAGCTTCTCCTTAAAGACCTCCAAAGACGGAGACTCCACCACTCTCCAAGGGAGTGTGTTCCACTGTCGAACAGCCCTTACTCTCAGGAAGTTCCTCCTAATGTTGAGGTGGAATCTCTTTTCCTGGAGCTTGCATCAAGGGACGGTGGTCACCTGGACAACCTTTGGATCAGGCTTCCCTGCTGGCTGGCCAAGATTGCATCCACATCAATTGTCCTTTATTTATTTTCTTCTTTAAAGCATTTCTACTCTGCTCTTTAGTCATAACTGCTCCCAGACTGGCTTATTTATAATTTTATCTTTATTTCTCTCCCATCCCAACCCCAATTACAGAACTCACCTAATGGACATCAGTCTTCCCATAAAAGGACCCACAGAGGAGAGAAACCCTATAAATGCATGGAATGTGGAAAGAGCTTCAGTCAGAGTGGAAGACTAAATTCACATCAAAGGACCCACACAGGAGAGAAGCCATCCAAATGCATGGAGTGTGGAAAAAGCTTCTGCAAGAATGAACATCTAAACTCACATCACAGGACCCACACAGGACAGAAGCCCTTTAAATGCTTGGAATGTGGGCAGAGCTTCAGTCGGAGTGGAAGTCTAAATAAACATCAAAGAACCCACACAGGGGAGAAGCCATTCAAATGCATGGAATGTGGACAGAGCTTCCGTCACAGTGGAAATCTTAACTTACATCAAAGGACTCACACAGGAGAAAAGCCATTCAAATGCATGGAATGTGGACAGAGATTCAGTCACAGTGGAAATCTTAACTTACATCAAAGGACTCACACAGGAGAGAAGCCATTCAAATGCATGGAATGTGGACAGAGCTTCAGTCAGAGTGGAAATCTAAACAGACATCAAAGGATCCACAGAGGAGAGAAGCCATTCAAATGCATGGAGTGTGGAAAGAGCTTCAGTCGGAGTGGACCACTAAAGAGACATCACAGGACCCACACGGGGGAGAAGCCATTCAAATGCATGGAATGTGGACAGAGATTCAGTCACAGTGGAAATCTTAACTTACATCAAAGGACCCACACAGGAAAGAAGCCATTCAAATGCATGGAATGTGGACAGAGCTTCAGTCAGAGTGGAAATCTAAAGTCACATAAAAGGACCCACAGAGGAGAGAAGCCATTCAAATGCATGGAGTGTGGAAAGAGCTTCAGTCGGAGTGGAAGTCTAAACTTACATCAAAGGACCCACAGAGGAGAGAAGCCATTCAAATGTATGGAGTGTGGACAGAGCTTCAGTTACAGTGGAAATCTAAAGTCACATCAAAGGACCCACAGAGGAGAGAAGTCATTCAAATGCATGGAGTGTGGAAAGAGCTTCAGTTGGAGTGGACATCTAAACAGACATCAAAGGACTCATAAAGGGGAGAAGCTATTCAAATGCATGGAGTGTGGACAGAGCTTCAGTCAGAGTGGAAGTCTAAACTTACATCAAAGGATCCACACAGGAGAGAAGCCATTCAAATGCATGGAATGTGGAAAGAGCTTCAGTCAGAGTGGAAATCTAAAGTCACATAAAAGGACCCACAGAGGAGAGAAGCCATTCAAATGCATGGAGTGTGGAAAGAGCTTCAGTCGGAGTGGAAGTCTAAACTTACATCAAAGGACACACAAAGGAGAGAAGCCATTCAAATGCATGGAGTGTGGACAGAGCTTCAGTTGGAGTGGAAGTCTAAACTTACATCAAAGGACCCACACAGGAGAGAAGCCATTCAAATGCATGGAGTGTGGAAAGAGCTTCAGTCGGAGTGGACATCTAAACAGACATCACAGGACCCACACAGGAGAGAAGCCATTCAAATGCATGGAGTGTGGAAAGTGCTTTAGTCAGAGTGGACATCTAAACAGTCATCACAGGACCCACACGGGGGAGAAGCCATTTTCAGCCAGCAAGGCCCAAAATGTCAGCTCCAAAGGTCTGTCGACCAGCTCTTCTATTTCCTGAAAAAACTTAAAACTTTTTTAAAGCCTCTATTGGGACCAAAGGGAATGTTTTCAATAGTGGGAGCCATCCTGAGAGTCTTACAAAATGGCTCATCAGGCTGAATATCAGGCAAAGCAGGCAGAAATGGGGAGAGAAATGGGGAGATTTCAGATTCAGACATTCACCTTTGAACGGTGTGACCAGATGTAATCACAGAGACTGTTCAACTTTATGGCATCGAAGGTCCATATCAAAGTGTGGAAAATATTAAGAGCCTGAAAGAGATTTTAAATGCAAAACACGTTCAAAACAATGAAAGATGCGTAGAATGCTTGAAAGCAAAGGCCACCAGAGCCTCACATCCTCCATTTACTGAGAGACAATCCAACAAGGCATTGGATCTTCTATATGCTGATCTTTCTGGTCTGATGGATGAAAAGTCAGTAGGAGGTATCTCTTATCTTATGACTATTATAGATGATTTCAGAAGATACACATAGACTTATCTTCTCAGTGAGTAGAGTCAAGTGATTCAGAAATTCAGAGTACTTTAACAGAGTCTCTAACAAATGTGGCTACAAACTGAAGATAACAGCACAAAATTTGTCAATGCGGAATTTGATGAATTTTTGAAAGATCACGGCATTGAGCATCAGACTACAAAGGCTTATTCTCCAGAACAAAATGTTGGCAGAGAGAATGAAGAAAGGAGATGGCTGTCACTGTGCTTTTGGAAGCTAATATGTCTGAACGTTCTTGGTCTGAAGCCATCCTGACTGTAACATACCTTCCTAACAGATTGCCAATAAAATCCAAGAATGGATTGCATCCAGAATGTGCCTTTCAGCCAAAGCAGCATGTGATAAAATCAAAATAGCTGCATAACTAACTCCTGGACTTTGAGATCACAGAACCCAAACCAGCCGTTCTGATTCAAGATAATAATCAGAGCCGCATCAAGATTTCTGAAAGTGAAAAGCTACTTACGAAGAACATAGACATTGCATTTCACAAAGTGCAAGATATGTGTAAAAGTGGACTTGTCCAACTAGAATCCTGCAACATCGAAGTGATGATTGTGGACATCCTCACTAAACCTCTCCCAAAAGATGGTTTCCAGAGGCTGTGGTAAAATGAGAGGATGTGAGCAAGAGTGACACTTTCTGACAGTTGCTGACTGAACCAAAATGGAGAACCGCATTGCATGATGTGAGGAGAACATGCCTTGTCAGAAACAGATAAGCCATGGACAGTACGTAAGGAGTTGAACAAAGAAGTGTGGACTAAAGCCAAAAGGCGGTGGTTAGAACCTTGAGACTGAAAAAGCTTAAAAGGCAAGTCTTCCACGGGGAAAGTTGGACATGACTCTTCCAGGATCTAATTGATGTTTTTCCTCTTTCGGGATCTAACTGATGTGATTATATTTTACAGGCTGCAATATTAATGTGGGGGCTTTTTAGATTGGCAGGAAAGTGTGACATGAAGTTGCCTTTTCCTTAATGCTCAGTGTAGTGAAAAGACCCCAGAAGCGGCGAACCCCGCCCAGCCAGCTTCTAATTGGCTGGTCACCTGGTGCTCGTTGATTGGCTATCTCTGTCTCCAGGGTTCGCCGCTTCTGGGGTCTTTTCACTACACTGAGCATTAAGGGAAAGGCAACTTCATGTCACACTTTCCTGCCAATCTAAAAAGCCCCATGGTTTGCCTTTGAAACAGTAAACGTCCAGGATCTAACTGATGTTTTTCCTCTTCCAGGATCTAACTGATATATTTTACAGGCTGCAAGATTAGTAAGAATATATCCTCTATCTATCTATCTATCTATCTATCTATCTATATTAGTAGGTTTGCATTTGAGATAGTATGTTAGTTGGGACCCAGATAATTCTGATTTATTTAAATTGAGATGGGTAAAGGACCCTCCAAATAATTATGGAAAGAGAATAAAAGTCAGGTGGAGACATCCAGGAAAATGAGGGGGTGGTGAACCAAAACTGTTAGAGTGTTTGTTCTGATTTATAAAGAAACACAAGGAAATTGGATCAAACGACATGTTCAGCGTATGTTTGAACGCAATGGGGAAAATGTAACTTTGGCTTATGCACATCCACAATCCGTAGGGCAAATGTCCTTTTTGCCTGCTTTAACTGAAGACCCAAAATGTGATTTTAGCTGGTTTGTCAAAATCGGCTATAGGACCCCCACAATCTTCTCCACAATGCCAGATGGGTTAAATTCTATTAGGCTCAAAAGAATGCAATACAGAAACTATCAATGTGTAGGAGTGGAGTATTTGACTTTTCCAGTCCAAGTATATAAGCTGAAGGACTTTCGAAAAAGACAAAAACTGGAATTATATGATGAGACCTATGATGGGAGCTTTAAGTCCAGGATGTTCTGACACGGTGATTATAGATCATCAGTTGTCAGATGGCACATCAATTGGAAGGGCTTTTAAAGGAGATATCACTGATATCCTCACTTTGGGAGGATACCCGGGAATAATAGCACAAGAAAATCGAAAAAGTATATTTGGACATACTTGTAAATTGGAAAAGTCAATTAATGCCACTGGAAAAATTGTTCATATGTTACAATCTGAGATTAAAGAATTAAACAAAATGGTGATGCAACAAAGGATGG
Organism: Urosaurus nigricauda; assembly: GCA_034509955.1. Classification (NCBI taxonomy): domain Eukaryota; kingdom Metazoa; phylum Chordata; class Lepidosauria; order Squamata; family Phrynosomatidae; genus Urosaurus; species Urosaurus nigricauda. Next base: position 1,710,324 of record JAOEGL010000002.1, read on the forward strand.
CTTTAGATTATTTGTTAGCTGCAAATGGAGGATTTTTGTAAAATGATAGGAAGTCAATGTGTTGTAAAATTTCACAATTTGAATAGGTCAAATTGGAAAAGTTCAAATTAATTATTCAGCATAATGTTCATGAAACAGGAGAATATTGGTCTCTTTTTGGATGGTTAAATAATTTGTGGCCATCTGCTGTTTGGCTAAAGGAAATAATTGCAGTAATAGCCATCATATTGATTGTGATTTGTGTGATAATTTGTTGTTTTCCACTTTTGATTCACTTATGTCAACGCAGTATTGTTTCAATACAGAGTTCATATTCACATGTTTGTATATTTGTACATTCAAGAGACAACATGTATCAATGATACACGTATATGTATGCATACCCATATGTATCTACATATATGACAAATATATGACGATTGATTGTATACTCAATCAAGCGCCAAGGGGGGGGGGGGAGTATGTGATAAAATGAGTGGATGTAAGCAAGAGTGGCACTTTCTGACAGTTGCTGACTGAACCAAAATGGAGAACCGCATTGCATGATGTGAGGAGGAACCTGGCAAACAGAGAGGTAACCTGGCAGAAGAAGCGTAAATTCCAGGAGCGGTGAGGCAGATCCTTGGCGTGTTTGGACATGAAGACATAGCTGTCTGCTTATCAGAAGAAACAGAACATTTTAGCAAGAACTTGGACAACATGCCTTGTCAGAAACAGATAAGCCATGGACAGTACGTAAGGAGTTGAACAAAGAAGTGTGGACTAAAGCCAAAAGGCGGTGGTTAGAACCTTGAGACTGAAAAAGCTTAAAAGGCAAGGCTTTTCCTGACTGAGGTGTGCTCCTGCCCGCGGCAACAGGTTCACCCAGGCGTCGTGACAATAATAATAATAATAATAATAATAATAGCTTTTATTTGTATACCGCCCTTCCTGCGATCAGGGCGGTGAACAGCATCAACAGTTAAAAACATTCCATTTCAGCACCTTGTCAGCGAAGTGCCACAGTATGTATGGGTATAGGTATGTTCCAGGAAAGATTCTAGAGCAGATCGTTAAGCAGAGAGTCTGTGAACATTTAGAGGCTAATGCCATAATCACAAAAAGTCAACATGGGTTTCAGAGAAACAAGTCATGCCAAACGAACCTAATCTCTTTTTTTGATAAAATTACGAGTTTGGTAGATGAAGGGAATGCTGTGGATATAGTATACCTCGATTTCAGTAAGGCCTTTGACAAGGTTCCCCATGACATTCTTGCAAACAAGCTTGCAAAATGTGGGATAGACAAGTTAACTGTTACATGGATTTGTAACTGGTTGACTGGCCGAACTCAAAGGGTGCTCAACAATGGTTCCTTTTAGTCCTGGAGAGAATCATAGAATCATAGAATCATAGAGTTGGAAGAGACCACAAGGGCCATCCAGTCCAACCCCCTGCCATGCAGGAACTCCAAGTCAAAGCATCCCTGACAGATGGACATCCAGCCTCTGCTTAAAGACCCCTAAGGAAGGAGACTCCACCACACTCCGAGGGAGTGTGTTCCACTGTCGAACAGCCCTTACTGTCAGGAAGTTCCTCCTAATGTTGAGGTGGAATCTCTTTTCCTGCAATTTGCATCCATTGTTCCGCGTTCTAGTCTCTGCAGCAGCAGAAAACAAGCTTGCTCCCTCCTCAATATGACATCCCTTCAAATATTTAAACAGGGCTATCATATCACCTCTTAACCTTCTCTTCTCCAGGCTAAACATCCCCAGCTCCCTAAGGCGTTCTTCATAGGGCAAGGTTTCCAGACCCTTCACCATCTTAGTTGCCCTCCTTTGGACATGCTCCAGTTTCTCCACATCCTTTTTGAAATGTGGTGCCCAGAACTGGACACAGTATTCCAGGTGGGGCCTGACCAAAGCAGAATAGAGTGGCACTATAACTTCCCTTGATCTAGAAACTATACTTCTATTGATGCAGCCTAAAATTGCATTGGCTTTTTTAGCTGCCGCATCACACTGTTGACTCATGTTCAGCTTATGGTCTACTTGGACTCCTAGATCCCTTTCACATGTGGTCTCGTTCAGCCAGGTGTCCCCCATCCTATATCTGTGCATTTCATTTTTCCGCCCTAAGTGCAGAACCTTACATTTCTCCGTATTGAATTTCATTTTGTTAGCACTGGCCCAGCTTTCTAGTCTATTCAGGTCATTTTGAATTTTGATCCTGTCCTCTGGGGTATTAGCTACTCCTCCCAGTTTAGTGTCATCTGCAAATTTGATAAGTATGCCCCCAATTCTGTCCTCCAAATCGTTAATAAAGATGTTGAATAGCACTGGGCCCAGGACAGAACCCTGTGGGACCCCACTGGTCACTTCTCTCCAGGATGAAAAGGAGCCATTGTTGAGCACCCTTTGAGTTCGGCCAGTCAACCAATTACAAATCCATGTAACAGTTAACTTGTCTAGCCCACATTCTTCAAGCTTGTTTGCAAGAATGTCATGGGGAACCTTGTCAAAGGCCTTACTGAAATCGAGGTATACTATATCCACAGCATTCCCTTCATCTACCAAGCTGGTAATTTTATCAAAAAAAAGAGATCAGGTTCGTTTGGCATGACTTCTTTTTCTGAAACCCATGTTGGCTTTTTGTGATTATGGCATTGGCTTCTAAATGTTCGCAGACTCTCTGCTTAATGATCTGCTCTAGCACCTTTCCTGGAATTGATGTCAGACTAACTGGATGATAATTGTTGGGATCCTCTTTTTTTCCCTTTTTGAAGATGGGGACAACGTTTGCCCTCCTCCAGTCTGCTGGGACTTCTCCTGTTCTCCAGGAGTTCTCAAAGATTATTGCCAATGGCTCTGATATTACATTTGCTAGTTCTTTTAATACTCTAGGATGTAGTTCATCTGGTCCTGGAGATTTATATTCATTTAGGTTAACCAGGTATTCCTGTACTACCTCCTTACTTATTCTGTGCTGAATTTCCTCTATTCTGTCTCCTGTTCCATTATCCTTAGGTTGAGCATCCTTTGCCTTTTCCGAGAAGACTGAAGCAAAGAAGGTGTTGAGTAATTCTGCCTTTTCTCTGTCTCCTGTGAGCATTTTGCCATCTTCTGCACGCAGTGGCCCTACTGTTTCCTTCTTCTTCCTTTTGCTGCGGACATATCCAAAAAAGCCCTTTTTATTGTTCTTAACCTCTCTAGCAAGCCTGAGTTCATTCTGCGCTTTAGCTTTTCTGACTTTACCCCTACATGTGCTGGCTATTTGTTTAAATTCCTCTTTCGTGATTTCTCCATTTTTCCATTTCTTATACATGTTCCATTTAAAACTTAGCTCATTTGAAAGTTCCTTAGTCATCCATCCTGGCTTCTTGAGACATCTTCCATTTTTCTTCCTCATTGGAACTGTTTGAAATTGTGCCTTCAATATCTCCCTTTTGAGAAACTCCCATCCGTCTTTAACTCCCTTCTCTTTTAGTATTCCTGACCATGGGATCACCCCCAGTATTTCTCTAAGTTTATTGAAATTAGCTCTCCTAAAGTCTAGAATGCGTGTCTGACTATGCCTGGCTTCTCCTTTCCACTGTATTACAAACTCCAGGAGAACATGGTCACTTCCACCTAAGGATCCAACCACTTGCACCCCATTGACTAGGTCATCCCTGTTGGTTAAGATAAGATCTAAGATGGCTGATCCCCTTGTTGCCTCTTCCACCTTTTGGACAATGAAATTGTCTTCCAGGCAAGTGAGGAATTTGCTAGACTTTGAGGATTTGGCTGAGTTTGACTTCCAGCAAATATCCGGATAGTTGAAGTCCCCCATCACTACTACATCTCTCCTTCCTGATTGTGTGCTCATCTGTCCTAGAAAGGCATCATCCAATTCCTCTGCCTGAGTTGGGGGTCTGTAGTAGACTCCCACAGTAACATCCCTGTTATTTCCCTCTCCTTTAATTTTTATCCAGATGCTCTCCACCTGGCTTCCAGTATTGACTTCCTGCATCTCTTCACTGGTGTATATATCCCTGACATATAATGCTATTCCTCCTCCTTTCCTGCTTGGCCTGTTTCTCTTAAAAAGGTTATACCCCTCTATTTCTACATTCCAATCATGAGACTCATCATCAGGTTTCAGTGATGCCTATTATATCATATTTCCCTTGTTGTGCTAGGAGTTCAAGTTCATCCTGCTTATTTCCCATACTCTGTGCATTAGTGTAGAGACATTTAAGACCATGTGTTCTCTTTACTTGCTGCTTTTGCACATTTTTTTGCCTCCTACTGTTGGGTCCTTGCACTGTTTGCCTTGTTCCCTCTATGCCACTTGGACTATTCTCTCCATCCCTTTTGCCTTCCAGTATAATGTCTCCCTCCCCCACATAACTCAGTTTAAAGCCCTCCTGATCAGATTCTTCAGACTGTTGGCAAAAACGTTTTTGCCAACTGGCGTGAGATGCAGTCCATCCCTTGCCAGAAGTCCCTCCTCATGGAACCGCAGCCCATGATCCAAGAATCCAAACTGTTCTTGGCGGCACCATCTACGGAGCCAGTTATTCACCTCTGCTATTTTCCTCTCCCTTCCTGGACCATGCCCTTCTACCGGGAGTAGAGATGAGATGACAACCTGTGCATCCATCTCTTTCAGCTTCCTTCCCAGAGCCTCATAATAGAAGTGACCAGTGGGGTGCCACAGGGTTCTGTCCTGGGCCCAGTGCTGTTCATCATCTTTATTAATGATTTGGATGACAGAATTGGGGGCATACTTATTAAATTTGCTGATGACACTAAACTAGGAGGAGTAGCTAACACCCCAGAGGACAGGATCAAAATTCAAAATGACCTGAATAGACTAGAAAGTTGGGCCAATGCTAACAAAATGAAATTCAATGCGGAGAAATGTAAGATTCTGCACTTAGGGAGGAAAAATGAAATGCACAAATATAAAATGGGGAACACCTGGCTGAATGAGACCATGTGTGAAAGGGATCTAGGAGTCCAAGTAGACCATAAGCTGAACATGAGTGAACAGTGCGATGCGGCAGCTAAAAAGGCCAATGCAATTTTAGGCTGCATCAATAGAAGTATAGTGTCTAGATCAAGGGAAGTTATAGTGCCACTCTATTCTGCTTTGGTCAGGCCCCACCTGGAATACTGTGTCCAGTTCTGGGCACCACAATTCAAAAAGGATGTGGAGAAACTGGAGCATGTCCAAAGGAGGGCAACTAAGATGGTGAAGGGTCTGGAAACCTTGCCCTATGAAGAACGCCTTAGGGAACTGGGGATGTTTAGCCTGGAGAAGAGAAGGTTAAGAGGTGATATGATAGCCCTGTTTAAATATTTGAAGGGATGTCATATTGAGGAGGGAGCAAGCTTGTTTTCTGCTGCTCCAGAGACTAGGACGCGGAACAATGGATACAAGCTGCAGGAAAAGAGATTCCACCTCAACATTAGGAGGAACTTCCTGACAGTAAGGGCTGTTCGACAGTGGAACACACTCCCTCGGAGCGTAGTGGAGTCTCCGTCCTTGGAGGTCTTTAAGCAGAGGCTGGATGGCCATCTGTTGGGGATGCTTTGATTTGGAGTTCCTGCATGGCGGGGGGTTGGACTGGATGGCCCTTGTGGTCTCTTCCAGCTCTGTGGTTCTGTGATTCTGATTCTATGTATGTGAGTGTGTATGTGTGTGTGAGGGAGCTCTCTTGGCGCTTGTGTTTCTGTATGTCTTGATTCTCAAATAAATGTTACATGCATGGTGATTTAAACCAAATTTGGTGTCTCAAATATCTGTTTCAGCCTAGCTTTGGGGTAGATCCTTTTGGGAGGGGGAATTTACATTTACACACTCTCAGGAAACAAAGAATCATAGCATCATAGAATCATAGAGTTGGAAGAGTCGTTCCTCATAGGGCATGGTTTCCAGACCCTTCACCATCTTAGTTGCCCTCCTTTGGACCGGCTCCAGTTTCTCCACATCCTTTTTGAATTGTGGTGCCCAGAACTGCCCTACAAAACCTGGGCATAACAAGGCTAAATGAAGGACTGAAGATCTTCAATGTTGGTCTAGGAGAATGAGAAGGGGTTAGTTGGGACATATTTGGAGGGACCCTCCTCGCTCTCATTCTCTCTCTCTCTCTTGGACTCAGCTTTTACTGACCCTCCAAACATTGCAAAAGGCCAGAGAGGCGGTCAGTAAGTTTTATGTCTTCGATGTTCAATCTTGAATGAGCTTCACAGTCTCTTTTCTCTCCCTGCTTTATTCATTCCAGTTAGATTAGATTTTACTTTATTGTATAAATGTTTATTAAAGTCATTCTTGTTTGTTTTTAAACTAAAAATTGCAAGTCTGTCATTTTGAAGTTAGTCTTTATTCTTTAGGAAAGCATATTAAAATATGGTCAATTTTAGATTGGCAAAAAGAGGTGTGATGAAGGCTGCATGAAAACCCAGCTTTTACATGAGAAAAATGGAAAGTGTGCCATGAAAACGCTATTTTGGCGTTTTAAGGGAGAAGAAGCGCCTTTAAAAAGGAGCTTGATTTCCCCACTTTTTTTAAAAAGAGCGCTATAGCGCTATTGCATCTAAAGGCTAAGGTGTTAAATGGGGCTCTGTCTCTTTAAATCGCCCATTTAAAGGCAGCTCTACAGATGCGGATCAAAATGGATCGTGGGTTGGGAGCATGCGTGGTGTGGAGTTCACTTCTAATTAAAACGCTCAATGCCCTGCAGGTGTAAAAGCTGGGGTTTAATCGCGAAGTTTTTTAAAGCTCCCAAACCCTAGCTCCGCCCCTAATCCGAACCCTAGAAATGCGCAGTAGGGACTCTGGGATGCCGTTACTGTTATTCTCCTGTGAAGAACATGCCAATTCATTCACAAAATAAGGGGGTTCATTCATGATGCACCAGTGCAACGGCACAGTTTAAAAAGGCAGAGGAACCGCAATGATAAACTGCTGAACGTCTAATTTTTTCCCCCTTGCCGGCTGTGAATTGCGCTATTGCGCAATTGCACAGTTCACAGCCGGCAATAATAATTGGACTGTATGATGTACCTGCGCAATTGCGCCATTCGCAGCCGGAAAGGAAAAATTTTTTTTAAAGCGCGGCTAAAAGCCGCGTTCCTTGCCGCCCATGTAACTGCTCCGCCTGTGTTTGTAGCGTTCTTACACCTTCCCATGTAACTGCTGAGCCACAGAAAAGACCTCAGACAAGTCGTTCCCACACCCCTCAGTCTAGCTGCTCTGCACCTTTTAAATGCACACCTGGGGCTTGCTATCTAGCTGCTAAGCATTAAGATAAAGGCAACTTCATGTCACAGTTTCCTGCCAATCTAAAAAGCACCCATAGTTTGATTCACTTTTTTTTTTTTTTTTTTTTTTTGCTGCTCTGCTGATGAAAGTCAAACAAGTTAACTTTCATACCTGCATATTTTATTTGTTTCTTTAAAAGAGTTAACACCCTGGGAAATTAAATTTGCACCCCAAGAATCATCGGGGAATACTTGCCCATAGCAAAACCATATTTGTCCATACGGAATCATTGCGGAATATTTGCTTGTGCAGAATCATTCGGGAATACTTGCCCATAGAGAAACATTGGGGAATACCTGCCCATAGAGAAACATTGGGGAATACCTGGCCATAGAGAACTCATACTTGCCCATAGAGAAACATTGGGGAGTACTTCCACATAGAGAATAACTGGGGATGACTTGTCCATAAGCAAATATAGGAGAACACTTGTCTACAGGGGAAACATAGATTCCTTGTCCTATGTTTCCCTATGGGCAAGAGTTCCCCAATGATGGGTTTCTCTGTGAGCAGATGCATGGCTTGGATCCAGACGATTTGAGAGACCGTATCTCTCTATAGGATCCTGCTATGCGCGCCCTAAGGTTCTCGGGAGATCAGGCGCCCTCCACAGATTCCTAGAGGTCATCAAGCCGGAGCCCTGTTCATCCAAAGACAGTGCCCCCAAGCAATGCCCATCTGCCCAAAGGCTTAAGGCCTCCTTCCCTTTAGAGGGAAAAACTCCACTACACTCCAAGGAAGGAGTGTGTTCCACTGTCGAACAGCCCTTACTGTCAGGAAGTTCCTCCTAATGTTGAGGTGGAATCTCTTTTCCTGCAGTTTGCATCCATTGTTCCGCGTTCTAGTCTCTGCAGCAGCAGAAAACAAGCTTGTTCCCTCTTCAATATGACATTCCTTCAAATATTTGAACAGGGCTATCATATCACCTCTTAACCTTCTCTTCTCCAGGCTAAACATCCCCAGTTCCCTAAGGCGGTCCTCATAGGGCATGGTTTCCAGACCCTTCACCATCTTAGTTGCCCTCCTTTGGACCCGCTCCAGTTTATCCACATCCTTTTTGAATTGTGGGGCCCAGAACTGGACACAGTATTCCAGGTGGGGCCTGGCCAAAGCAGAATACAGTGGCACTATTACTTCCCTTGATCTAGACGCTATACTTCTATTGATGCAGCCTCAAATAGCATTGGCCTTTTTAGCTGCTGCATCGCCCTGTTGACTCATGTTCAACTTGTGGTCTGCTTGGACTCCTAGATCCCTTTCACATGTAGAACCATTGTTGAGCACGCTTTCGGTTCGTCCGGTCAACCAATTACAAATCCATGTAACAATTAACTCGTCTAGCCCACATTTTACAAGCTTGTTTGCAGTGGAGCACACTCCCTCGGAGTGTAGTGGAGTCTCTGTCCTTGGAGGTTTTTAAAGAGAGGCTGGATGGCCATCTGTCAGGGATGCTTTGATTGGGAGTTCCTGCATGGCAGGGGGGTTGGACTGGATGGCCCTTCTGGTCTCTTCCAACTCTGTATTCTATTATTCTATGCAAGAATGGTTTTGCAAGATTGTTTGCAAGATTGTTTGTTTTGCAAGCTTGTTTGCAAGAACTCAACCAAAATCTCAGAATGTTTTCTGTTATGAAACATCCCTTACTTTCAGAAACATCATTCCTCCTAATTTCGAGCTGGAATAATCTCTTTCCCTGTAGCTTGAATCCATTGCCCCATTGTGTCCTATGCTGTGCAGCTTCGAAACAAAAGCATTCTCCATTCTCAATATAACATCCCTTCAAGTATTTCAACATGGATATCATATCTCCTCTTAACCTTCTGTTACTGTCATGAAGTTCCTCCTAACGTTGTGTCCTGCATGGCACAATAGATGACACTGTAGTCCCTATCCCAAAAATGGCACTTTGAAAGTGGATTCCTGCATGAAACAACTTGTCAGAATAGATAAACAGTGGGGCTTTTTAGATCGGCAGGAAAGTGTGACATGAAGTTGCCTTTTCCTTAATGCTCAGTGTAGTGAAAAGACCCCAGAAGCGGCAAACCCTGCCCAGCCAGCTTCTAATTGGCTGGTCACCTGGTGCTCGTTCATTGGCTATCTCTGTCTCATCAGCTCACACTCACACATACATGAACAGGGATAGGTGAAAACCAAGGTACACCTGTTACCTGTTTTGGCACAGGTAGCGGGGGGAGGGGAAGGGCAGGAAAAACCCACAAACAAACAAACAAAAAGTGACATCCAAGAACTTTTGCACTATTGAACACTCACTCACACACACACACACACACACACTTGTACATACATTAAATGTACACAAACAGAAAAGAGATAGAAATAATGTCTTTGTGGCCCCACAAACAAAGGAGAGGGCCACAGGTATTACATAACCAGCTGCAACTAATTCCCGTTTCCCGGTTCAACTTGGCGTTGTGGAGAACGTGATACACGAAAGTGGTCGATCCACATCAATACCGGTCAAGTCCAGTCTCCACTGCCAATAAACACTGCTCCATCAAGTCCTGCCGTTCATAGAATCATAGAATCATAGAGTTGGAAGAGACCACAAGGGCCATCCAGTCCAACCCCCTGCCATGCAGGAACTCCCAGTCAAAGCATCCCCGACAGATGGCCATCCAGCCTCTGCTTGAAGACCTCCAAGGAAGGAGACTCCACCACTTTCCGAGGGAGTGTGTTCCACCGTCGAACAGCCCTTACTGCAGGAAGTTCCTCCTAATGTTGAGGTGGAATCTCTTTTCCTGCAGTTTGCATCCATTGTTCCGCGTTCTAGTTTCTGCAGCAGCAGAAAACAAGCTTGTTCCGTCCTCAATGTGACATCCCTTCAAATATTTGAACAGGGCTATCATATCACCTCTTAACCTTCTCTTCTCCAGGCTAAACATCCCCAGCTCCCTAAGGCGTTCTTCATAGGGCATGGTTTCCAGACCCTTCACCATCTTAGTACCCTCCTTTGGACCTGCTCCAGTTTCTCCACATCCTTTTTGAATTGTGGAGCCCAGAACTGGACACAGCATTCCAGGTGGGGCCTGACCAAAGTACAATAGAGTGGCACTATTAATTCCTTTGATCTAAACACTATACTTCTATTGATGCAGCCTAAAATAGCATTGTTCCAGCACTGCCAAGGAAAAAAAGGAACATACTCAGACATTTTGCCTGTCATGCGTTGTGCATCTTGTAAGGCATTGCTGTCTGACAATAAGCAGCTTTCTTGGTGGCTTACTTTCATGCTGCTGGGTGCGCATCTCCGACTCCGTGTTAAGGAGATGCTGCTCTAGCTGCCCATTCCCTTCGCCGAGCGCAATGGCAGGGAGTGGTGCGGGCAAGTCCCTCGGTGGGTGTGCAGCTGGTGGAGCGTCTTCGGGTTCGCGTCCTGCAATGATGAAAAGCCACAAACAATTGTTGGTGTGCCATGCAAATTTAACAGTACTTACTAGAGTACATATACGCATGGTTTTCATAGGATTACTGTTTCTGAGAGGGGATTATCCAAACATAGCACCTCAGTGTTCGTGCGTGCTACTGCTTGGCAAGCACAATATGGAAGCACCTGTTCATTATTTTTAGCACTGACGTATGTATCTCTTATTCTGTACCCCCCCCCCCACCATCTAATGAACATGGCCCTTTGGCATGCACACCTTAGCGCCACTTATCCCCAAGGGGAACATATGGCAACATGTACCTAAGCTTCTACGTACCATGCACACCTGCACCATGTTCCTGGGGGGTGGCATCATCCCGTCTATGGATGGGGTCACGCCCACACCGAGCTGCAAAAACACATATATATCACGTGATAAGTATAACATCCTGTCTGTAGTTGCACATACATGCCGGTTACAGCGGTATGAAACTCACCCACTGCGGCTCGTGGCTCCACCGGTGGCATCCCAGCGAGCATCCACATGTGCCGCATTATAGTAAATGTGTCAGAGTGTGTCTCCTGGACGGACTGGCGCTGTGCTCCCTCACATCATGGTAGAATGCTGTGCGAAGCACCTTCACGTTTGATGCCACCTGGTCCACAGAACGACTGAAGCCTTGCCTGCGCAGCCTCTGGGCCAGCCTGGCATAGATTTCCCTGTCGGGAAGGGAGGTGCTGCTCATGATCACTTCCAAGTCCCTTTCCCTTTCAAGGAGCTGAAACAGACATTCAAGCTCCTGGGGCCCCCATAAGAACCATCCCCTGGGCATGATTCTAGGCTCCTGGTGGCCTTCCCAAAAGCAAGGCCAAGAAAAATAAGTCCCAGGAAAAGTTTTTGTTACCACACTTTTTTGGCCAGCAGATGATGCTAGACCGTGATTTGGCAAAAAAATCTCACAATGAGCATGTGCAAGAACGAACCTCTGGAGAAGAGTCACCATTTTTCACGTGGCGACCAAGGGATAAACACTAATTTTGTGTAACTGCGAGTTTCCATTCTACTGGGACCTCATAAAAGTTTATCGAGATCACAACGGAGAACAGTACTTTCGAATAACAGCACTGCAATTTCTGCTTGGTTGGCCCACCGCACGCCTTGGCTACAATAAGCAAAAGTGAAGACCCCTTTTTTGGAGGGTAATACTGGGATCTCCGCGAAAGGTTTAGTGTTATTCCTTTACCGTGTCTCTGTATCGGTATCCGTTTTTGTGCGATTCAGTCTATTACAGAGGTAAGGCTGGTTTAACGTGATTTCGCGATTTGATAGATCCTTGTGCCGGGAAGGTTGGGGCATTGGTCTATGGGATAGGATAGGATAGGAATGTGTAGTTTTCAAAAATGAAGTATGGCACGGGCACAGAGAATTTTGCTTGTTTCTGGGTGCTTTGGTTGTTTCTTTGGTTCCTGTTTATACTCCTGGTGGAACAGGCCGCAGTGGGATTGCGCGGTTTCCCAAGGAATAAGGCAAGTAGCAACAGAACAATAATGGCTTGTTATATGTTACCCAGAGGAACTCCCAGAAGGCATTGGAATGCTCTCTTCACTTGTATGACATGACACATATAAAATATAGAACAAAAGAATCATAGAACCATTGCATCTCAGAGTTGGAAGAGACTGCAAGGGCCATCCAGTCCAACCACCTGCCATGCAGGAACTCCCATTCAAACTCGCCCTCCTTGAGACATGCTCCAGTTTCTCCACAATTTTTTTTTAATTGTAGTGGCCAGAACTGGACACAGTATTCAAGGTGGGGTCTGACCAAAGGGGAATAGCATGACACTATTACTTCCCTTGATCAAGACACTATACTGATCTAGACACTATACTTCTATTGATGCAGCCTAAAATTGCACTTTGGGACACATCTTGCTGCCGCATTGAAGACGTTTTGTTGGCAGGCAAGGGTTACATCAATGAGTATAAAAAACAAAGAGAGGGTTAACCTATACGAGGAGGTTTACCTGACATATCTTTAAGACTTCCTATTATTCCTAATCCATCAGGAGGCCCCTGGGACATAATTAGGGAATTGATCTTTCAAGGAAGCCCTTTAGAGAGGGGGAACCAGGGGTCATCTATGCTGACCCGTTGTGCCATGCAGGAACTCTCTTTCTAGAAACCCATTTAGGAAAGGGAGCCCAGGGGTCGTCAATGCAGAACCGTTGTGCCACGCAGGAACTCTCTTTCACAGAACACCTTTAGGATTGGGAGCCCAGGGGTCATCTATGATGACCTGTTGTGCCATGCAGGAACTCTCTTACAATGCACCCAGTTAGGGAGGGGGAGCCAGGGGTCTTCAATGCTGACACATTGTGCCACGCAAAGTCCTACCCAGCCACTGCCTCAACTCCACCATCAGGCTTACAACCTAAAAAGGCATGGCACAAAAGAAGAAGGGAATTTTGGTGTGGAAGGGGGCCAGGTCTCTCCCTCGGAGGCCTGGACCAAGTCAGAAGGCATGGAGGGAGGGCTCTTCTTCTTCTCCTGATGGAGCTGGGCCTGCCTCTCATTCCCTTACAGCCTCCTCTTTGGCATTTCTATCTAGACCCCTCTCCTCTTGTCCATTTTGGGTACTTCTATAGCATTGGTCTACACTCCTTTGCTGTGACTGGGGCTGCCATTTCAGGAGACTCCTATTATGCAGATTCTTGCCTACGTATTGATTAATTACATTTCTCCTTCAAGGTAGACTGCAGCAGGGACAGCTTCATGAAAGGAAAACTGAATAAGGGAAAAAGAACTCACTTTATCTTGTTCATGGATCTTTCAAACGTTAGCAAACCTACAGATCCTAAATGGAAGCAGGGCAGGGGGTATGCTTGGGAGCACCGGGAAGTGTTTTCCCTCTTGGACATATGGGGCAAAAGCCACATTCAGAAACATCTCAACACCAACCACAGAAATATTGAGTTCTACCATTTTCCAAGAACAACGTTATGGCTGAAAAACGGCACAACGAAACCATCACCATCTGCAGTGCCACAACACAAGCTGTGAGGAATTAATAGTCATAACCTGCCAACCTAGTGTTAGAATGATAATCAGGAATGAAAACTCTAGCAATTTGTTTCTCTGCCCCATCCTTAGAATCTCACATTGATGGAATGGAGGAGCAGGAGGAGGGCAGAGTTCAGCCCGATCAAGAGGAAGGCATGCTGACTGAACAACTAGAGGGTCCGGTAGACCAGGAGAACGAAGACCCACAGGGGAAGGGTCTCCGGAAGCATGTGGTGGGTGCATCTTTCAAGTTGCATATACATGCCTAACTCCTTTTTTTGTTTTTGACCGCGGTCCTAACGATCCTATATTCTCCTGAATCCCAGATCTATAGGTGCAATCCAAACATGTCTATGTGTCCACAGTTTCTTGGCACCAATTGTGCTTACTAAACATCTCTCAACTTCAAGGACCCCAAGAGAACGTTGCCCGCCCCAGGCCAACAGGTCCTCTGGCGACCGGGGATGTCCTCAGAGAGGGGAGAGCCAGAAGAGGGGAACACATCGTCACGGCGATAATTGAACACAGCCGGAAGGAGGGACAGCTGTCTCGAAGACAGTTCCGCTTGGCCAGCAACAGGCAGAGCAGGCGGATGGAGCAGGTTATGTTACAGGTAGCTGAATCTATAAGTGCGGACGCGCGGGCCTGCCAGCAGGACAGAGCACAGCTCCTCCGTTACTTGGAGAGCCTCTCTGAACATGCCAGTCGAAATTAATAAGGCCAAACTTGCTCTGGAAGACATAAGACTGAGGGAGGAAAGGGAAGAGAGGGAGCAACAAACTGAGCTCGAAAGGCGGAAATTGGACCTTGAAGAAAGAAAGCTTGAACTTGCCGAGCGACAGAGGAGGGTAGCAGGGAAATCGCGTGGGGCCTGCAGGCCAATCTCCGAAAACATCCCTGCATCTGGGAGGGGGGGGCAGTGGCTCCCAGCAGGCACCCAAGAGAAGTCGCCTGGGGCTGGGACAAGCAAGGGAGTTTGCAGCCCCTGAAACTGAAAGCAACGAGGAAGGCGTACCCGGATCCCAATTCACCTGTTCCGTCCGGGAAACGGAAATACTTTCCTCCCAGGTTAACAGTTGCCACCGGCCCAAAAGGATTATAAAGAAGAACATTTACACTCCCTGAATGTGCATTATTTCCTTTTGCACCGCTGTGTCGTCCTTCATGGCTGGCAAGAAACTGTGATGTGGGGTTTAGTCAGTAGTTTTGTTTGTTGCATTGCACTTTGCGTGTCCATGCACATGCCTTGGACATTTGGGTTCCCGGAGTATGTTTACATGTGCAAAGTTCTGTACTGTTTGTGCTGTTGGCCTTCTGCACTGTTCGTTGTTCAATAAATATAAAAAAGAGGGAGTCAGAGGTTTCCTCTTACTGTAATCACACCTGAAAAGCTTTTCTCTACATAGTGGGCCCCATCACAGGCCTAAAACATCTGCATGGGAGTATGGCTGTTTTCCCTACCAGGGGGTTTTGTGCATGTGCACCCATGCTATATATTGCATGTGCTTGATGCATACATTGTATTTGCCAGCCAACAAAATGTAGGCCCAGACTGTAGGAACCCATTATACTTATTCTCCCAGATATGAAATATAGAGCAATGTGTCGATTTCTTTCTTTCTTTTTTTAATAATTTTTATTGGTGCTAACCAGACAAACAGGTACAAAAAATGCAAGGAAAAAAAAACAGAAAGAAAAACAGATACACAGTGATCAACATAATACTCATATTCTTACAATATTTCCAACAGTATCTCTATATTTTTCCCTGGGTTTTCTATGGTGTACACAATGTCATCTGCGAATAGTTTCATCTTATGTTCATTATTTTCTTATATTTACTCCATTTACTTCCTTTTCTAATCTAAACCTGTTATTTAGAGACTCTAAAACCAATATAAATAATAAGGATGAGAGAGGGCAACCTTGGCGGGTTCCCTTACATATTTTAAAGTCTTTTGTTTTTTCGGAGTTGATTATAAGTTTTGTATTCTGGTCCTTATTTATGCTTTTTATCCAATTTAAATAGATAGGGCCTGCCTCAATTACCTCTTACGTTGCAAATATTATTTCCCAGTGTAAACTGTCGAAAGCTTTTTCCAAATCGACAAAAATTATGGCTAGTTTTTCCCCCCATTATTTCTCTCAAAATATTCTATGATATTCAATATATGTCTTATGTTATCACTAATCTGCCTATTTGGAAGGAACTCTGATTGGTCTTTATGGATCCAGCCTACAAGTATTTTTTTGAGTCTTTCTGCCAATATTGAAGCAAACGGTTTGTAATCCGTGTTTAACAGGGAAATAGGTCTATAATTTTTAACTTCCACTGGGTCTCTGTGTTCTTTCAATAATAATATTATGTTTGCTTGTTTCCAGGTCATAGGGTAATTGGTTTCACTGATCGCATTCATTGTTGATTTCAAAGGAATTAAAAGCTGTTCTTCGAAAGTTTTATAATAGCTTGCTCCAACGCCGTCAGGACCCGGTGCCTTCCCTGTTTTGCTGTTTTTTTATCGCTCCTATCACTTCCATTGACGTTATTGGAGCATTCAGGAGTTTCCTCTGATGGTCTGTCAGGGGGCTTAGGTTTGCTTTGTCTAGAAAGTTTTTTATAACTTCGGCAGATGTCTATAGAGATTTGTGTAAAAATCTTGAAAGATCTTCTTAATTTTATCTACGTCTGAAGTTACAGTTGATCCTTTCTTAATTTCCATAATAATATTTCGCTCTTTGGACTTCTTAATTTTCTGAGCCAGCCATCTGCCTGGTTTGTTTGCCTGATCATAGTATTTTTGTTTTATATATCTTGATTTATTTTGTAATTCTTTTGTTTCTTCTAGTTCAATCTGTTTTTTCAGTGTTTTTATTTGCTTTTCTATTACTTTATTTGAGGGATTAATGTTTAAATCTTTTTCCTTCTCTTGCAAGTCCTAATATAACTCCTTAAGTCTTTCTCTTTTTTTCTTTTGTAATATGTTGTTTTGCTGAATAAAGAAGCCCCTCATTACAGCTTTAGATGCCTCCCAAAGTGTAGTGATATTTATGTCATCTTTCAAGTTCTCTTTGAAATAATATTTTAGAGTTTCTTTCCCTTTTTAATTATTTCTTCTTTCTGCATAAGAGTTTCATTTAATTTCCAGGAAAATTCAGATTGTCTTCCTCTTATAAATATTGTTATCGGATTATGGTCCGATATTGCTCTTGGTTCAGAGTCCATTTTCAATACTTCGTTGCACAGGCTTTTTGATACTAGAAACATATCAAGTCTTGAAAGGGATTTATGCCTTTCAGAAAAGAATGTATAGTCTCTAGCGGTTTTGTATTTATGTCTCCATACGTCTATTAGATTTTGTGATTCTATCAAGTAAGTACCTTAGTTTTCCCTGCGACTTTTAAATATGTTTATCTGATTTTCTATCTTTTTCTGTATCAATTACCCCATTCCAGTCTCCCATTAGTAAAGTCTTTTCGTATGGAAACTCATTCAATATCTCTGTTATTTTATTATAGTATTCATTTTTCTTTTCTTGTGGACCATAAATACCTACAACTAAATATTTTGTTTTGAACATATTAATTTCTAGGCCCAGATATCTTCCATTACTGTCATTAAATATATTTTTTTATTTCAAATTTGGGGTTAACATATATAGCTATTCCTCTCTTTCTTTTCAAATAAGCTGAGATAAATTCATTTCCCAATTTCTTATTGATAATCAGTCTAATATCTTTTCCTTTTATGTGTGTTTCTTGGAAGCAGGTTATATCTGACTTTTGTTTATTTAAGTAATGAAAGATTTTCTTTCTTTTTTGTGGAGAGTTCATACTTCTCACATTCCACGATAAAATCTTAATTTTTGACATATTAATAAACTGTTTTTTACCTTCTCGTCTTATATTTCTTCAATCTCCTCCTTTTCTAAATCGTCTTCTGTCCTATCTTCTGTTGGTTGTTTGGGATTCTTCTGATTAACCTTTGTTTTTCCTTGTTCACATCCATCTTTATCAGGTGAATTTTCCCTTCTTTCTAGATCTTTTCTAAATCTTTTTATAAATTCTTTCATTTTCATCACTGAGTTAATTTTGAATATTTCTGAAAGTACAGGAACAGAGTCTTTGGAAGCCCCTTCACCCAATTAATACCTTAATTGGGGGTTTTCCTTTCTAAAAATAATTTTTTTAGAAGGAAAGCAATGTAGTGGATGGCGCCCTCCGAGAGCCTCTCGAAGATGCGTCTTTCAGGCTGCCATTCCAACCCAAAAGTCGACCAATGTGTCGGTTTCAAATTGCAGATACATGTCTAAAAATTCTTACCCCAGGGAAGGCATTTACGTCTTGAATTGATAGGTATTGATACTTCTGGGAGCGGGTGCTATAATCACAGCCTTGCAAACTATTGTCAGCATTGATTATCCTTATTTAATCTCCCAAGGATATGCGGGTTGGAGGAATAGAAAGATCTCCCAGCTCCATGATCCAAATTGTTATAGGATCAGGGATTGGACTCATGATTTATTGAACAGCCGGTAAAGGATTGATAAAATTCTACTGCAGCAAGAGTAATGCTCTGCTGTTCGATTTCAATGGAGAATTTTGAGATCCAAAGATCTGGGGCACAAAAAGACACTGCAGTATTAAATTCTGCGATGGCCCCTTGGTATGCATGAGAGTTTGGCTGCTGGGCCTTGCATGCATTCCTAATCAAAGGAACCTCTGGTCACATGCAAAATACAACCATAGTAGAAAGGTCTCCACTGCATGAACCAACTGCTACCTTGGTTTCCAGAGGCAAGGTATTATCCCTGTACAGTGAGCTCTGTGGTATATTTGGATCTCTAAGAAGCCTCAGAGGTTATGCAGGAAAAAGAAAGATATTGGCAGCATGAACTTTCATGACCATCAAGCCATGATGCAGGCAGATGGAAAGCCATAAGCTTACAATGTAATCATGCTTGGTAGTAAAATCTGTAAATTGCCAATGCAATTTTAGGCTGCTTCTATAGAAGTACAGTGGTCCCCCGCCTAAGAATCCCCCGGGGTACGAAAACCCCGGGATCCGAAAGCGGCGGGACCCATACTGTATCCCCCGGGATCCGAAGGATCCCCCGGGATACGGGAAAAAAAACCCCACGCGGCCCCTTTAAATGGCCGCGCGGTCCGTTCAAAATAGTGGTCCCCGGGAAACGAAATCCCAGAACGGATTACCTTCGTAACCTGGGGACCACTGTACTGTGTCTAGATCCAGGGAAGTAATAGTGCCACTCAAATCTGCTTTGGCCAGGCCCCACCTGGAAAACTGTGTCCTGTTCTGGACACAACAATTCAAAAAGGATGTGGAGAAACTGGAGCATTTTCAAAGGAGGGCAACTAAGATGGTGAAGGGTTATGGAAGCCATGCCTCATGAGGAGCGACTTCGGGCGCTGTAGCCTGGAGAGGAGAAGGTTAAGAGGTGATGTGACAGCCCTCTCTAAGTATTTGAAGGGATGTCATATTGAGGAGGGAGCAAGCTTGTGTTCTGCAGCTCCAGAGGCTAGAACGTGGAACAACGGATGCAAGCCGCAGGAAGAGCAATTCCACCTCAACATTGGGAGGAACTTCCTGACAGTAAGGGCTGTTCGACAGTGGGACACAATGCCTTGGGGTGTAGTGGAGTCTCCCTACATACAGGTCTTAAAGCAGAGGCTGGATGGCCATCTCTCGCGGATGCTTTGATAGGGAGTTCCTGCATGGCGGGGGTTGGACTGGATGGCCCTTGTAGTCTCTTCCAATTCTGTGCAGACACCAGTGCGGAAAAGAGAGATCAGAGCCGTGTGCCCTGCCTGTGCCTTCGGCTGTCCTGGAAATGGCACAGAGAACTCCGGCCTCAATTGAGGCCCCAAGCAGAGAATAGAAGTTGGCATGTGGCTTTTATGGCCAGCCCCCTTCCCTTTAGAATGGGTCTCCAAGCAACCTTTGCTACCCTTTTGAACAAAGGGAAAAGGGAAGGGGAGAATGGTAAATTGCCCTATAGAACACTGCACTGAGGTAGGGTTCCCAGAAACTGCTGTTGCTCAAAGCAAGCACCACACACACACACACACACACACACACTATCTCGACTATTCTAACCATGCTCCAGATTTTTGTAATCACCAACTAACAAAATGTGTGTGTGTGTGTGTGCATGTGTGTATGAGTGTACCTATTGAGATGCTCTCGCATGTATACACAAACACTATGCGGTACACTGCTGCATTTCACGATATCACGGAGTCACAATGCTTGCCATATAGATGTATGTGTATGTGTGTGTGTGTGTGTATATATATATGAATGTTTACATCTCCATGATTTTGTGTGCCTATTTCTTTGTGTATTCGTGTGCTGCATTGGTGCACTTTGCAGGTAGACTTGTTAACGTATGTACATGCGCACCATGCTCTCTCTCTCTTCCTACACCTTGTCTGATATGTACCCCCATGCACGTGCTCACCTGTTCTCCCATATGTGTGTCCCATGTGTATATACTCCCATACATGCACCTGCATGTAACACATACATAGGTAACACATATACCTATGTCCTCCATGTGTCTTGCTGCGTACTTCTTGTAGACCTTGTGCTATCTTTATCCTTCGAAGCCTAATTTAAATTTCCTCTGCAGGTCGGCACCACAACTTGACTTTCTGAGGAGCTGGCACCCTGGCTGCATGAAAAAAGCAAAGGTGTGGGAGGACCTTCTTCCATTTCTCCATGCTTAGGTCCAACTTTAGGAGAGATCTGCTATTTCCCAAAATGGAGCTATGTCTGTTTCCACCCTATCACTAATAGTTCACTAGTCTATACAAAACCAAAAATACACGTTCTGCAAGAGGAATGTCCATTGCTGAACACCACATTATGTATTCGGACAGTGTGTAGTGTTACCCATAGTGCAATGATGCAAAGACACCTGACAAACTCCTATCCCAAAATGCATCAGCAGAGATAATCGGATGTTTCAACTTTTGCATTGCTTGATCATAGAAGATCAGCTATTTTGGATCTGATCTTAACCAACAGGGAAGTCCTAGTTGATGGGGTGCAAGTGGTGGGATCTTTAGGTGGAAGTGACCATGTTCTCCTGGAGTTTGTAATACAGTGGAAGGGAGAAGCTAGGCATAGGCCTCATTCCCACTACATTTGGATTCGAAGTGTGAAGCTGGCTATACCACCCTCGTTCACACTTGAATCGATTTACGATCCTCATTGGATTGATCAGTGGAGGAAAGGACCGGGTTAAAAGCAAATAACCCGGGCTTTCCTGACACTAGTTTTAAAGTGGTCTTTTTTGGAAAACGCGATTCTGAAGCCTTTCCAGTAAATGGGAACGCTGGTCAGAACCGCTTTTTTTTTTTAATTTGGGTGGGGGTATTGATCGCAAATGCAATCTTGTGCACTTGCGAAAGATTGCATTTGCAATCACTGTAAAGGAAAAAAACCTCTCTCTCTCTCTCTCTCTCTCACACACACACACACACAGAGTAATACCCTGTTCCTGGGGGGGGGTGAATCCTTCCTTCCTTCCCTCTTCTTCCTTCCTTCCTTCCTTCCTTCCTTCCTCCCTCCCTCCCTCCCTCCCTCCTCCTTCCAACTCCCCCTCCCTTCTCTTCTTTTTTTTTTGGGATGGGAGTAGGGGTATTGATCGCAAATGCGATCACTGTTAAGGAAAAAACCTCTCTCTCTCTCTCTCTCTCTCACACGCACACATACAGAGTAATCCCCTGTTCCTGGGGGGGGGGGTGAATCCTTCCTTCCCCCCTTACTGGGGAAGGGCTCTCTGCTGCTGCTGCTGCTGCTGCTGCCTCCCTCGCTGCTGCTCCCAGCAGCAGTGCATCCTCCTCCTCCTCCGCTGGGCCCGTCCTGCTGCCGGGGCCCTTGCTCCTCCCGGGGCTGATGAGCAAGCTGATGATGATGGGGAGGAGCAAGGGCCCCGGCAGCAGGACGGGCCCAGCGGAGGAGGAGGAGGAGAAGGAGGATGCGCTGCTGCTGGGAGCAGCAGCGAGGGAGGCAGCAGCAGCAGCAGCAGAGAGCCCTTCCCCAGTAAGGGGGGAAGGAAGGAAGAGGAAAGGAGGGGGGAAGGAAGGAAGGAAGGATTCCCCCTCCCCAAAGGAACTGGGGATAAGTGTGTGTGTGTGTGTGTGTGCATGTATGTATGTGTGCTTTCCTTTACAGTGATCGCATTTGCGATCAGTGCCCCCCCCCCAAAAAAGATTGGGGGGCAATGGGCTGTCATCCTTCCCTGTCAGCCCCAGTGGGAACGACAAGCGTCCCTGACTGAGAAAGCGATTCCAAACCAGGCCCCTTTTCATAGTGTGAACGAGGGGCCTTTTGGAATCGCTTTCCTAAGCGGAGCACAGCCCGGTCCCAATGCGGATTTTTACGCAAGTGGGAATGGGCCCCTAGTGAGACACGAATTTAGGAGAGCTGATTTTAATAAACTTAGAGATATACTGGGGGTGATCCCATGGTGAGGAATACTAAAAGAGAAGGGCATTCAAGACAGATGGTAGTTTCTCCTCCTCCTCCTCCTCTGCAGGAGACACACACTTAAAATGGCCGCCGAGAAGTTGTTCTTCCCTCTTCTCTCTCTAGCTCCAACTGGCCTGTAACTGGCTCTGAGAGGAGTTCTATGTAGCTGGTCTCTTATCTCTTTAGAAGCCATTGCCATGATAACAAAAAGTCAATATGGGTTTCAGAGAAGCAAGTCTTGCCAGACAAATCTGATCTCTTTTTTTGATAAAATTACCAGCTTGGTAGATGAAAGGAGTGCTCTGGATACAGTATTCCTCGCTTTCAATAAGGCCTTTGACAAGATCCCCCATGACATTCTTGCAAACAAGCTTGTTAAATGTGGGCTAGACAAGGTAACTGTTACATGGATTTATAATTGGTTGACTGACCGAACCCAAAGGGTGCTCAACAATGGTTCCTTTTCATCCTGGAGAGAAGTGACCAGTGGGGTCCCACAGGGCTCTGTCCTGGGCCCAGTGCTATTCTGTATCTTTATCAATGACTTGGATGACAGTATTGAGAGCCTAATTATCAAATTTGCAGACGACACTAAACTAGGAGGAGTAGCTAATACCCCAGAGGACAGGATCAAAATTCAAACTGACCTGAATAGACTAGAAAACTGGGCCAACGCTAAGAAAATGAAATTCAATGCGGAGAAATGTAAGGTCCTGCAGTTAGGGCACAAAAATGAAATGCACATATATAGGTTGGGGGACATCTGGCTGAATGAAACTATGTGTGAAAGGGATCTAGAAGTCCCAGTAGACCACAAGCTGAACATGAGTCAACAGTGCGATGCAGCAGCTAAAAAGGGCAATGCAATTTTAGTCTGCATCAATAGCAGCATAGTGTCTAGATCAAGGGAAGTAATAGTGCCACTCTATTCTGCTTTGGTCAGGCCCCACCCGAAATATTGTGTCCAGTTCTGGGCACCACAATTCAAAAAGGATGTGGAGAAACTGGAGTGGGTCCAAAGGAGGGCAACTAAGATGGTGAAGGGACTGGAAACCATGCCCTATGAGGACCGCCTCAGGGAACTGGGGATGTTTAGCCTGGAGAAGAGAAGGTTAAGAGGTGATATGATCGCCCTGTTTAAATATTTGAAGGGATGTCATATTGAGGAGGGAGCAAGCTTGTTTTCTGCTGCTGCAGAGATTAGAACACGGAACAATGGATATAAATTGCAGGAAAAGAGATTCCACCTCAACATTAGGAAGAACTTCCTGTCAGTAAGGGCTGTTCGACAGTGGAACACACTCCCTCGGAGCGTAGTGGAGTCTCCTTCCTTGGAGGTCTTTAAGCAGAGGCTGGATGACCATCTGTCAGGGATGCTTTGATTGGGAGTTCCTGCATGGCAGGGGTTGGACTGGATGGCCCTTGTGGTCTCTTCCAACTCTTATGTTTCTATGATTTCAGGGGAAAGAGAGGCCATTGATCACAAAAGGGGGGAGAAAGTGATTCTAATGTAATCTCCAAGGGATTTGTATTTGTCCAAAATGTGGTTTGGAGGAATTGAAAGATCTCCCAAATCCCAAACTGTCATCAACTTATAGGATGATTGTTTGGACTGAGAACTGAATTAACAACCGATTGTTATGGATAACGGGTTCAGCTAAGACCGCTTACCCAGTCCTCAGCATGACAGAGTGAGGGAGACAGCGGGCCCAGACATCTGATTGAGAACTCAGGTTTATTTTGCCAGCAAAAGTCCCCAGTGAAAGTTCAGTTTCCCAAGACTGAGGCCCAGAATGCTTTCTATTGGCCAATCTTAACTCTAAACAAATGAATCTCAAGCAATCAGAGAAACGAACGCATGAATAATTAAAACCCACTTATGACTCATCAGGCCACCTACAAAAGTTACTTTTCCCTGTAAACTTTACACATAATCACACAACTGCAACTCTACTTATCTGATGTTTATCTTTTTAAATTCATTGTGACGCCTCTGCTTAGGGTACCAGAGCATCTTGTAAGCAATTTCTTGTTTTCTCCTGTTTGTTCAGCTCAGTTGAAAGACCTTCACTTGGTCCCATTTTACACGCCAGCTTGGAATTTTCCCCTTCTCTCAGAAATCAGTGTTCTAAAGCAGCCATTTTTGTTCACTCTGCATAAGTATAGCATTATCTAAATATGGATTATAAAATTAACCCAATGCAGGTAAAGGAGTGATAAAACTCTACAGGAGCAAGATTTATCCTCCGCTGTCCAATTTGATTGGAGAATTTTGGAAATATCTTGGGCACAAAAACACACTGCAATATTGAGTAGTGCCATGCCCCATTGGTGTTCACGGGAGTTTCTTTGCAGAGTCTTGCATCCATTCCTAATGCAAGGAAGCTCAGGTCACATATAAAACACTGTGACAGTAAAAAGGGATTTCAGTGCATCAAGCAGTTGCTACCTTGGATTACAGAGGCAAGTTTTGGACCCTGAACATCGACTTCTGTGGTATATTAGGATCCGTAAGCCCCCCTAGAACAGCCAAAAGAAAGAGACTGGTGGCCTCAAGGCCTCAAATGCATCACAAAAAGCACCATCAAGCCATGAACCAGGTGAATGGCAAGGCCATGGGCTTTTTATGTCCATGTTCAGTAGTTAAATGTTTAATCCGGCATAACACCTACAGAGTCTCCTGATAGACTGAATGGGATAGGAAGCAACACCTTGGCAGAAAAACCTGTTTCTTTTGTTTCAAACACACAGGAGGAGGAGGGGTTTTCCCATTGGATGCAGAGGAGGCAGTTTGTTTATAAGATGTTCCCTTAACCACACTGCAAGAAAGAGGGCCTTTTTTTAGTAGGAGCTTAATTCCCCCCCCCCCAATAAACTAGACATCGCTCCCCATTAAAAAGGGCAACAGAGGGAGGCCTTTGCTCTCTAGAGGAGAACCAGACTGAGGACTTTATCGCACACGCAGATGTAAACGTTTCAACATCAGCTTGCTAATGGAACGAAATGGATTTTACCGCACATCTCTGTTTTCCAGTTGTCACCATCGCAGTCTGCAAATGTTCCGTTCGCGTTAAATGTTGCAAACGATTGTTCTTCGTCGTCCCTCTCAAGGAAACGTTTAATGGTCGTTATGCCCCACTGTATGCGATATTTTCGTCGTTCCGTTTTTGTTCGCTTCCCAACCCAGCTACAAGGACCTTGCATTGGAGCACCCCTCCTCAGTCTTCCTTCCTCACTGTCTTTCCTAATGGGCAAGAGCCTTTTGGAAGTACAGGTTGAATGGCATCCACTTAGGGAGCTGGGGATGTTTAGCCTGGAGAGGAGAAGGTTAAGAGGTGATATGATAGCCCTGTTTAAATATTTGAAGGGATGTTATATTGAGGAGGGAGCAAGTGTGTAGGCAAGGGGGGGGGGGAGTACAGAGGTGAAGGTGACCTAGGCACAGTGTTAGAGGGCAACTCATTCAATTTTAATACTTGTCTGTTCACTTTCCCCTTCAGGGGTTGTGGATATTCAGAGGAAGTGCCTCTGGAAGGAGCTAGCAGCCAGGAGCTTTCCAGATAACTATAGGCCCAGTTGATTGATCTCACTAACAGCCACACAGGGATTCTTTACACGGATGTTTAAACGGGGAAGCCCACAGTCTTGTTTCAGTAGACTTCTCACTATGGACACTGAGGGACCTGCTGCAGTCACCTGCAACAACTGTGGGATGTTTGTCTTCTTGCCTATAGATGTGGGGAAATTCACCTGCACCAAGTGCAAGTTGGTATTCCTCTTAGAAGAGAGAGTTCAGTAGTTGGAGGCCCAGGTGTCTACACTTCAGCATCACAGAGAGCAGGAGGTTGTCCTGAAGAGAAAGGACGGGAAGGTCTTGGACAGGAAACACACAGAGAAAGTAGCTGGGGAAGAACAGGTCACTTCACACACAACAGAAGTAGATGGTTGGAGGAATGTCACACACAGAAGTAGGGAAACCACGGTTCGTTCTGTGAGCTTGCAGCTACAGAATCACTTTGAATCTCTCTCTGGTATCAGAGATGAAGAGGAAAAGCAGCAGGGACAGACATCAGGGACAGAGCAGGGGAGCCTTAGAGTATCACGAAAGGGAACAGCCGCTGCCAAGCCTTGGAGGAGGCGTGTGGTGGTGGTGGGGGACTCCTTGCTGAGGGGTACAGAAGCAGTGGTATGCAGGCCTGACGTGTTGGGAGGTGTGTTGTCTCCCTGGGGCAAAGATCCGTGATGTGACAGAGAGGCTGACAAGACTTGTCAAGCCTACTGATCAATACCCCTTTCTTTTGGTTCATGTGGGAACCAATGATACTGCAAGGCACAGCCTTCAGAATATCATAAGAGATTATGAGGATCGAAGTGTGCAGGGAGGATCGTACGGGGAGAGGCGGTCTCTGAAATAAGATGGACCCAAGCCATGTAGGGCTTTAAAGGTTAAAACCAGCACCTTATATTGTGCCCGGAAACTAATAGGCAGCCAGTGAAGAGATTTCAACACTGGAGTTATGTGCTCTCTTCTGGAAACTCCAGAGACTAATCTGGCTGCCATGTTTTGTACCAGTTGAAGTTTCCGGGTTAAGCCTAAGGGCAGCCCCATGTAGAGTGCATTGAAGTAATCTAAACGTGAGGTGACCAAAGCGTGTACCACGGTTTCCAAATCTCTCATCTCCAGAAAAGGGCGCAGCTGGCGTATCAGCCGAAGCTGATAACAGGCACTCCTGACCGTCACATTCACCTGACTAGTCATGTGAAGCAAAGAGTCTAGGAGCATCCCCAGACTGCGAACAGGTGACTGAATGGCACCTTGAGGGATGCCGCAGTTTAGCAAAGGCCAATGCAATTTTAGGCTGTATCAATAGAAGTATCGTGTCTTGATTAAGAGAAGTA
This sequence comes from Urosaurus nigricauda, assembly GCA_034509955.1. Classification (NCBI taxonomy): domain Eukaryota; kingdom Metazoa; phylum Chordata; class Lepidosauria; order Squamata; family Phrynosomatidae; genus Urosaurus; species Urosaurus nigricauda. The sequence continues at coordinate 1,737,457 of JAOEGL010000002.1, forward strand.
ATAGTACCACTCTATTCTGCTTTGCTCAGGCCCCACCTGGAATACTGTGTCCAATTCTGGGCACCACAATTCAAAAAGGATGTGCAGAAACTGGAGCGGGTCCAAAGGAGGGCAACTAAAATGGTGAAGGGTCTGGAAACCATGAAGCCCTATGAGGAACGACTTAGGGAGCTGGGAATGTTTAGCCTGGAGAAGAGAAGGTTAAGAGGTGATATGATAGCCCTGTTGAAATACTTGAAGGGATATCACATTGAAGAGGGAGCAAGCTTGTTTTCTGCTGCTCCAGAGAACAGGACCCAGAACAATGGATGCAAGCTGCAGGAAAAGAGATTCCATCTCAACATTAGGAGGAACTTCCTGACAGTAAGGGCTGTTCGACAGTGGAACACACTCCCTCGGAGTCTGGTGGAGTCTCCCTCCTTGGAGGTCTTTAAGCAGAGGCTGGATGGCCATCTGTCGGGGATGCTATGATGGAGAATTCCTGCATGGCAGGGGGTTGGACTAGATGGCCCTTGTGGTCTCTTCCAACTCTGTGACTCTATGATTCTATGATTCTAACTCAGTTTTGGAAGAGCAGCTGTCCCGAGCCTCACCCTTTGGGTCCTGCCGGAGAGAAAGGAATGGAACCACTGTAAAGCAGTGCCTCCGATGCCCAACTCTCTCAGCCTGTCCAAAAGGATGGCATGATCAATGGTGTCAAAGGCCACTGAGAGGTCCAAGAGCACTAACAGGGTGACACTGCCCCTGTCAATGCTCAAGCAGAGGTCATCTGTCAGAGCAAACATGGCAGGCTCAACTGCATATCCTGCCCAGAAGCTGGTTTGAAATGGATCGAGATAATCAGTTTCATCCAAGACGGCTTGGAGTTGGGAGGCGACAGCTCTCTCAATCACCTTGCTGAGAAATGGCAGCAAGGAAACTGGTCTATAGTTGTTTCGGTCCAGGGGATCAAGGGAAGGTTTCTTCAAGAGGGGCTTTATAGCTGCCTCCTTCAGAACAATATGGAACAACACCTTCCCTGAGGGGTGCATTGATCACATCCTGAAGGAATGTCTTCAGTGTGTCCCCTCCCTGGACGACCAGCCATGATGGACATGGATCGAGAGAGCAGGTTGTCTTCCTGACGCTTCCAAGGAGCTTGTCCACGTCCTCAGTACTTACAGATTGAAACTCATCCAGTAAGGTGGCAACAACGGAGTTGCTAGGTGCCCCATTTGCAGATACTGCTGAAACATTGGCATCTAAGTCGGCTCTTACCCGAGAGATTATGTCTGCAAAGTAGGTGTTAAATGTGTCACAGCAGGCTGTCGTGGGGTTTGGCGCAGGGGGAACCTACGTCAGTTCCCCCACCACCCTAAACAGCTCCACTGGACGGGACTCTGCAGATGCAATGCATGCAGAGCAGAAAGATCTCCACGCTGCCCGCAAAACCTCCCGATAGGCGCAAAGGTGCTGCCTATGGCGAGTTCTGTCGGATAAGAGACGAGTCTTCTGCCATCTGCACTCTAGTCGTCGTCTAACCCACTTGATCTCCCTGAGTTCCTGTGAGAACCAGGGCTTATGGTTTGGAGCGGGATGGAGAGGACGCTCAGGAGCGATTTTATCAAGATATTATTGTTGATCAATTGGGATAGGTTCATGCTTATCCTGGATTCCATGAACTCCCGAACCTCTCCAGATAGGTTAGATGGGCTGGTCTCTAGAGGAATGTTGAAGTCTCCCAGAACTAGAAGTCTGGGCGAGTCCAGCAACAACTCAGAGACTAGCTGAGTCAGCTTGGTCATGGAGTCTGTTAGGCAACGGGGTGGCCGGTATACCAACAGACTCCCCAAACTATCCCTGGTCTTCAGGCTAAGGTACATACACTCGATGTGGGTTGTTTTCCGGACAGGCTTCCTGATCAGAGTCAGGTTGGTCTTGTGAACTAGGGCCACTCCGCTCCCTTGCCCACTTTCCCTTATCTGCTCACTGACCGTATACCCGACTGGATAGCCTGTGCCCACGTGGTAGCACTGGTATCTCCCAGCCAGGTCTCGGTAAAACACGTCAGGTCAGCCTGTTTATCCACGAGGAGGTCGTGGATGATATGCGTATTACTTTTCATTGAATCATTGAATCATTGAGTTGGAAGAGACCACAAGGGCCATCTAGTCCAACCCCCTGCCATGCAGGACCTCCAAATCAAAGCATCCCTGACAGATGGCCATCCAGCCTCTGCTTAAAGACCTCCAAGGAAGGAGACTCCACTACGCTCCGAGGGAGTGTGTTCCACTGTCGAACAGCCCTTACTGTCAGGAAGTTCTTCCTAATGTTGAGGTGGAATCTCTTTTCCTGCAATTTATATCCATTGTTCCGTGTTCTAATCTCTGCAGCAGCAGAAGAAAAGCTTGCTCCCTCCTCAATATGACATCCCTTCAAATATTTAAACAAGGCTATCATATCACCTCTTAACCTTCTCTTCTCCAGGCTAAACATCCCCAGTTTCCTAAGGCGTTCCTCATAGGACATGGTTTCCAGACCCTTCACCATCTTAGTTGCCCTCCTTTGGACCGGCTCCAGTTTCTCCACATCCTTTTTGAATTGTGGTGCCCAGAACTGGACACAGTATTCCAGGTGGGGCCTGACCAAAGCAGAATAGAGTGGCACCATTACTTCCCTTGACCTAGACACTATACTTCTATTGATGCAGCCTAAAATTGCATTGGCCTTTTTAGCTGCCGCATCGCATTGTTGACGCATGTTCAGCTTATGGTCTACTTGGACTCCTAGATCCCTTTCACATGTGGTCTCATTCAGCCAGGTGTCCCTCATTTTATATCTGTGCATTTCATTTTTCCTCCCTAAGTGCAGAACCTTACATTTCTCTGTGTTGAATTTCATCTTGTTAGCATTGGCCCAGCTTTCTAGTATATTCAGGTCATTTTGAATTTTGATCCTGTCCTCTGGGGTATTAGCTACTCCTCCTAGTTTAGTGTCATCTGCAAATTTGATAAGTATGCCCCCAATTCTGTCATCCAAATCATTAATAAAGATGTTGAATAGCACTGGGCCCAGGACAGAGCCCTGTGGGACCCCACTGGTCACTTCTCTCCAGGACGAAAAGGAGCCATTGTTGAGCACCCTTTGGGTTCGGTCAGTCAACCACTTACAAATCCATGTAACAGTTAACTTGTCTATCCCACATTTTGCAAGCTTGTTTGCAAGAATGTCATGGGGAACCTTGTCAAAGGCCTTATTGAAATCGAGGTAAACTATATCCACAGCATTCCCTTCATCTACCAAGCTGGTAATTTTATCAAAAAAAGAGATCAGGTTTGTTTGGCATGACTTCTTTTTCTGAAACCCTTGTTGGCTTTTTGTGATTATGGCATTGGCTTCTAAATGTTCGCAGACTCTCTGCTTAATGATCTGCTCTAGAATCTTTCCTGGTATTGATGTCAGACTAACTGGACGATAATTGCTGGGATCCTCTTTTTTTCCCTTTTTGAAGATGGGGACAACGTTTGCCCTCCTCCAGTCTGCTGGGACTTCTCCTGTTCTCCAGGAGTTCTCAAAGATTATTGCCAATGGCTCCGATATTACCTTTGCCAGTTCTTTTAATACCCTTGGATGTAGTTCATCTGGTCCTGGAGATTTGTATTCATTTAGATTGACGAGGTATTCCTGTACTGTCTCTTTACTTATTCTGTGCTCAAATTCCCCCAGTCTGTCCCCTTCTTCACTGTCCTCAGGTTGAGCACCTTTTGCCTTTTCTGAGAAGACTGAAGCAAAGAAGGTGTTGAGTAATTCTGCCTTTTCTCTGTTCCCTGTTAGTATTTTGCCATCTTCTGCACGCAGTGGTCCTACCATTTCCTTCTTCTTCCTTTTGCTGCGGACATATCCAAAAAAGCCCTTTTTATTGTTCTTAACCTCTCTAGCAAGCCTGAGTTCATTTTGCGCTTTAGCTTTTCTGACTTTATCCCTACATGTGCTGGCTATTTGTTTGAATTCCTCTTTGGTGATTTCCCCATTTTTCCATTTTTTATACATGTTCCGTTTAAAACTTAGCTCAGTTATAAGTTCCTTAGTCATCCATACCGGTTTCTTGAGACATCTCCCATTTTTCTTCCTCATTGGAACTGTCTGAGATTGTGCTTTCAGTATCTCCTTTTTGAGAAACTCCCATCCATCTTGAACTCCCTTCTCTTTTAGTATTCTTGACCATGGGATCACCCCCAGTATTTCTCTAAGTTTATTGAAATCAGCTCTCCTAAAGTCTAGAATTCGTGTCTGACTATGCCTAGCTTCATCTTTCCACTGTATAGCAAACTCCAGGAGGACATGGTCACTTCCACCTAAGGATCCGACCACTTGCACCCCATCAACTAGGTCTTCCCTGTTGGTTAAGATAAGATCTAAGATGGCTGATCCCCTTGTTGCTTCTTCCACCTTTTGGACAATGAAATTGTCTTCCAGGCAAGTGAGGAATTTGCTAGACCTTGAGGATTTGGCTGAGTTTGACTTCCAGCAAATATCCGGGTAGTTGAAGTCCCCCATCACTCTTACATCTCTCCTTTCTGAGTGTGTGCTCATCTGTTCTAGAAAGGCATCATCCCGATTCCTCTGCCTGAGTTGGGGGTCTGTAGTAGACTCCCACAGTAATATCCCTGTTATTTCCCTCTCCTTTAATTTTTATCCAGATGCTCTCCACTTGGCATCCAGTACTGATATCCTGGATCTCTTCACTGGTGTAAATATCCCTGACATATAATGCTATTCCTCCTCCTTTCCTGTTTGTCCTGTTTCTCTTAAAAAGGTTATATCCCTCTATTTCTACATTCCAATCGTGAGACTCATCCCACCAGGTTTCAGTGATGCCTATTATATCATATTTCCCTTGTTGTGCTAGGAGTTCAAGTTCATCCTGCTTATTTCCCATACTTTGTGCATTAGTGTAGAGACATCTAAGACCATGTGTCCTCTTTACTTGCTGGTTTTGCATGGTTTTTTGCCTCCTACTCTTGGGTCCTTTCACTGTTTGCCTTGTTCCCTCTATGCCACTTTGACTATTCTCTCCATCCCTTTTGCCTTCCAGAATATTGTCTCCCTCCCCCATATAACTCAGTTTAAAGCCCTCCTGATCAGATTTTTGAGACTTTTGGCAAAAACGTTTTTGCCAACTGGCGTGAGATGCAGCCCATCCCTTGCCAGAAGTCCCTCCTCATGGAACCGCAGCCCATGATCCAAGAATCCAAACTGTTCTTGGCGGCACCATCTACGGAGCCAGTTATTCACCTCTGCTATTTTCTTCTCCCTTCCTGGACCATGCCCTTCTACCGGGAGAAGAGATGAGATGACAACCTGTGCATCCATCTCTTTCAGCTTCCTTCCCAGAGCCTCATAATCCCTTTTGATATTCTGAAGGCTGTGCCTTGCAGTATCATTGGTTCCCACATGAACCAAAAGAAGGGGATAACGGTCAGTAGGCTTGACAAGTCTTGTCAGCCTCTCCGTCACATGATGGATCTTTGCCCCAGGGAGACAACACACCTCCCGAGACATCTTGTCAGGCCCACAAACCACTGCTTCTGTACCCCTCAGCAAGGAGTCCCCCACCACGACTACACGCCTCCTCCGAGGCTTAGCAGTGGCTGTTCCCTTTCGTGATACTCTCAGGCTGCCCTGCTCTGTCCCTGATGTCTGTCCCTGCTGCTTTTCCTCATCATCTCTGACAACAGAGAGAGATTCAAAGCGATTCTGCAGCTGCAAGCAGCTCACAGAACGTTCCCTGGTTTCCTTACTTCTGTGTGTGACCTTCCTCCAAGCATCTACCTCTGTTGTATGTGGAGTGACCTCCTCCACCCCAACAACTTCCTCTCTCTGTATCCCACCCAAGACATTCTGGCCTGTTCTGTTCAGGAGAATCTCCTGCTCTCTATGATGCTGGAGTGCAGATATCTGCTCCTCTAGCTGCTGTACTTTCTCTTCTAACAGGGCTACCAACTTGCACTTAGGGCAGGTGTAGTTCCCCACCTCTGTAGGCAAGAAGACAAACATCCCACAGGTGTTGCAGGTGACTGCTGCAGGGCCTTCAGTGTCCATACTGAGAAGTCTTAAAGAGGCACTGAAACAAGACTGTGGGCTTCCCTTGCTAGGCTTGGTCTTTGTTCCCAAGCTCTGACACTGAGTTCAAGTCACGGGGCCTATAGGTATGTAGTGAGCTCCTGGCTAATAGCTTCTTCCAGAGGCAAGTCTCTGATTTACTTCCTCTGATGCTTCAGGCCAGCTTCCCTTCTATAGTCTAAAAACTTCTGTGACTAGATAAGAAAAATGAAAATTCGCGCGTCGTTAGGCGCGCGCCTCTCCAAGCCTTGTGTAGTTTAAGAGGTTTGGCCTCTCCCAGCAGTTGCTCCCAGCAATGCAGTGGGCTCAAGAGTAAACTAGACTAGATCTCACCCAAGCACATGGACCAAAGCCCCCCCCTCCTCCTCCTCCTTCTTCTCCTCTCTTAAAGGAAAATGCAGCCTCTCCAAGCCTTGTGTAGTTTAAGAGGTTTGGCCTCTCCCAGCAGTTGCTCCCAGCAATGCAGTGGGCTCAAGAGTAAACTAGACTAGATCTCACCCAAGCACATGGACCAAAGCCCCCCCCTCCTCCTCCTCCTCCTTCTCCTCTCTTAAAGGAAAATGCAACCTCTCCAAGCCTTGTGTAGTTTAAGAGGTTTGGCCTCTCCCAGCAGTTGCTCCCAGCAATGCAGTGGGCTCAAGAGTAAACTAGACTAGATCTCACCCAAGCACATGGACCAAAGCCCCCCCCTCCTCCTCCTCCTCCTTCTCCTCTCTTAAAGGAAAATGCAACCTCTCCAAGCCTTGTGTAGTTTAAGAGGTTTGGCCTCTCCCAGCAGTTGCTCCCAGCAATGCAGTGGGCTCAAGAGCGTCTGACATCACAGAGGAGCAGATTAAGGGATTGTGGAATGGCTGGTGCACTCTCCACATTATCCTGGGAAAAAGAGTGAACTGAAGAAGGGATAGATATCAAGCATCGATCCCTTCCTCTTTTGTAATATGTGTTCACTTTGTTACCGTCATACCTTCCCTGACCCCGCACAACTTCGATAGCCGCTCCCAAGTAACTCTCGGCTCCATTATCTGATGGTGAGGATGGGTACCCCAGTTAAATTTCTTGTCCCAATGTAAGTATAGATTGACAACCATACAATAGTATGCCAATTTTTCTGTCTATGCCGCTCTCCCAAGAAGGACATAATAGGGGAGGCGTTTTTAAGGCCTCCAGCCCGATCTCCCCGTCCGCAGTCCTGGCTCCACCGATGATGGTGGGGGATGGGAGGCGCTGGCGTTGCCTCCTTGGCCGCGTCTTTCTTCCTCGCCGCTTCCGCTGCTTGGGAGGGAGGGTCGGAGGATGGCTTCCTGATCTCTCACATTCCTGCTGGGTCTGGGAGAAGTCCTATAAGAAATCTCTCCAGAACGGAGAAGAAAAACCCAAACACACTTGTCCCTCCATATTCACACAAGACCCCATGAATATGGGGGAAAATCTGCAAATAACAAAAACATCATGTTTTGACCTAAGAGGACACCTCTCTAAGAATCTCTAGGTCCTCCAGGGCAACGCTGTGGTAAACATCTGCCAGATTTTGACCACAGAGTGGCGCTGAAGGAGCTACAAAGGCCTAGGAGTGTCCTCTCGAGGTATCTCTAGGTCTTTCAGTGCCACTAGGAATTCCTAGAGAAAGCATATGAAACAAATCCGTAATGGATCAAATTCGTGAATATATCAAATCTGTGAATATATCAAATCTGCAAATATGGAGGGATGAGTGGAATCTTAGAAGAGAACCAAAGGGATGTCCTATTTCCCAGTCTCTGCAGGAGCAGAAAACAAGCTTCCTCCATCTTCTGTGCTTAGAGAAACTCTCTGAGAGTACAGAGTAGGGGTCCTTGCCGTCTTCCGCCTTGCAATCCCTAAATTTCTCCCCCATGACCCTAACCCCAACCAAGCCAAGAAGTCTGGCAAGTTCTCCAAGGAAGATCTGGAGAAGCTGCGGAAGGAGTTCAAGCATCACAAGGAGAAGGTCCACGAGTACAAGATCCTCCTGGAGGCCATCGGCCGGACAGAAGGTACCAAGCGCTTTGCATGGTGGTCTATGGGGTGGGTCTATGGAGTGGGTCAGTGGGGAAACGAAGCCATGGCTTTGGGGTCAGAAAGACCTGAACCAGCTCCTTGGGGTCTTGGCTTCTGGCATCCGTTGCCCTTAGACCTTCCATTCAATTGCCAAAGTAAAGAACAGGAACATTTATTATTTATGTGTTATATGTTCTAGGAGATATTGATAAGATGAAAAATTGATAATTTCAAAATTAAGATTTTTTGGGAGCACTCTAGTGGAGGAGGAAGTCATTTATTATTGAATCTTCGAAGAGGGTGTATATTCCTTGTAGATAGAATATAAAATATATAGAATATAAAAATATATTTGGGAATTTTAATAAGGTTAATAATTAAACCCTATAAAATCAGATAAATGGGTTGATGATGATGAAAATGGCTGTGGCCTAAGGAAGGCCTTGCCTTGGCCGGAACGGTCTTGTTGCGGCCGGAGCGGCCTTCAGCCGGCCAGAGCGACTTTGCTCCTATCGAAGCACGGCCGCGCCGGCTGGAAGAAGCCCACGCCAGTTGAGGAAAGACCCTGGCTGGCGCGGCCTTCCTTCGGCCGGTGCAGCCATTTTAAGAGGTCTGTGCCGGCCGAGGCCTTGCCTCAATAAGGTAAGGAGGCAAGCTACTCAGGTTCCCATTGTCCCCAATGGCGGTGCACCATTGGGGAGAATGGGACATGAATATCTGTGAAATTTCAAATTCGCGGGTGGCCCCTGAACAGATCCCCTGTGAATTTGGAGGGATGACTGTAGAACTAAATCCAGACAAGATGGAGGCATTTGCTGTTGGGAGCCCTAATCCAGGTTTAGGGATAGGTCAAGTGGTCCTGGAGGGGAGTCACACTCCGAGACTCATCACTTCTGACCGCAAATCAGGTGAATGCGGTGGTCAGGAGCGCCTGTTATCAGCCGCGCCCTTCCTGGGAACCGGGGACTCGGAAACCGTGGTGCGTGCGCTGGTAGCCTCACGACTCGGTTTCCGCAATGTTCTCTCTATGGGGCTACCCTCGTACCCTGGAAGCAGGCAGCGGAAACCACAAGGCGCAACCTGCGCACGGGGCAAAAAGAACAGGTGCCGCTGGCGAAACATCAGCAACAAATGCTTCTAGAACATGGCCACAGAGCCAGAAACTGAACAGCGTTTGCTTCATTTGCTGTTGCTCTTCCTCCTCCTGCTTCCCAGACCTCCATAAAAACACGGTCACCGCCTTGGAGGACGACATGGAGGACGAGGTGGAGGTGAGCCCCTTCAAGGAGGCGAAGCTGCACAAGAAACACTCGGAGCTCAAGGAGAAGCTGCACAGCTGTGAGAACTGAGATCTTCCACCCAATGATCCACAGGCAAACCTCTTCCCAAAAGAAGAAAGTTTATTGTAAGAGCACTGGAAGTAGTGATCACAAACACTTTTTTGCAACATCTGAGGTCATAGGGAAAAATCCCAGGCTTTTACAGGTGCCCCCCTGCTTCTCCCCGCAGTTCCCCACACCACACACACATTAGCCCCCGTTACCATGGTAACCCTTGGATTCTCCAGGACTGCAACCTTGAGGCCCCTGTTATCTTGCATTCCAACCCGACCGTCCTAGACTTTCCCAAATACCATCTTCCACTAATACTACCCAGCCCCCATCAATCCCACTAACAGAATTAGCAGACTAATACATTAGTAGCATATATGGTGTGACTACATCTAGGAACTTAATATATGTGAGTAATTATCACTAACCTATAGTGTAAGTCCTGATAGTCTGCCCCCCCCAAAGCCTTATGTCCCCCTTTTTGGTTTATTAGGATATGTCCGGTGGAATTCTAGAACTAATTTGTTAGCCTGCACATACTGTGCTTTCACTCATTCTGCCATATCGTGATGTAGGTTCACGATGTTGATCAGCGAACTTTTTGTAGTCCTGCTTAGTCAGTTTTAGAGCTTCCTCTATTTTTGGCCAGCCCTTCCGTAGTAATGCACTCCACTGTCCCACAGTCACAGGGTCTCCTGGCTCCACCGTCAATTGGGGAAGGATTCTAGGTTCGTAACCATAGATGGCCTCAAATGGACACACCCCTGTGCTGGAATGAACTGCCATGTTAAATGCAACCTCTGCATGGGGCAACAATTCGCACCAGTTGTTTTCTAAATGGTTCACATAACACCGGAGATAAATCTCTAAAGATTGATTATAGCGTTCCGTTTGGCCGTCTGAGGTCGGGTGGAAAGCTGTACTCAAGGCCGAGCGCACCCCCAATTTCTCTTGCAAACACCCCCAGAATTGTGAAGTGAACTGCAATCCCCGGTCAGATACAATCTTATTTGGCAGTCCATGAAGCCTATAGACATGCGTAATGAACAGATCTGCCAATTTTGAAGTGCTGGGTAGGCCCTTGCACCCCACACAATGTACTTGGTTAGTAAACAGATCTGTTACCACCCAGATGGTATTTCTGTCTTGACTTTCTGGTAGGTTTATAATAAAATCCATGGCAATGTGTTTCCATGGTTGGGTTGGGGTTTCCAAAGGACGCAACAACCCACTGGGCTTTCCATTCAGTAGTTTAGCCCTAGCACAAATTGTACATCCCTGCACATAGTTCTCCAAGTCCTTCCCTCCTCGATGTTGGCAGCGAGCTTGTTTTCTGCTGCTCCAAGGAACAGGACACAATGGAGCAATGGATGCAAGCTCCAGGAAAAGAGATTCCACCTCAATATTAGGAGGAACTTCCAAACAGTAATAATAACTATTTGAAAGAATGTCATATTGAGGATGGAGGGAGCTTGTTTTCTGCTGCTCCAGAGAAGAGGAGACAATGGAGCAATGGATGCAAAGCTACAGGAAAGGAGGTTCCAGCTCAAGAAATCAATCCTGGAAGCCAGGCAAAGAGCATCTTCCAACTCTATTATTATTCATTCTATGATTGTACGAATCATCTGTGAGTCACAAGGGGCGGAGCTAGCAGACTAGCTTTATATACCACCTTCCAGAGCCGCGCGCCGAATTTTAGTTTTCTTTAACTGAACAACTCTGCTCAAGTGGCATTAGGTTAGAATCAGATATTGAAACAGAACCTTCCCTTCAAGTGCAAGATAGCAGCCAGTACTTACCTTTAAAGAAGTATTCCCAGTAGATTGACTGTTATATTTATTACTAAAGACTTTGCAGTATAGACAACGAGGGATCTGCCGCAGTCACCTGCAACTCTTGTGGGATGTTTCTCTTCTTGCCTACAGAAGTGGAGAACTTCACATGCACCAAGTGCAAGTTGGTAGCACTCTTGGAGGAGAAAGTGCAGCAGCTGGAGTCCAGAGTAGCTACACTTCAGCAGATTAGGGAACAAGAGGATTTCCTGGACACAATAGAACTAACCATCTTGGATGAGTACCATGCAGAGGAAGATGCTAGGGTGGAAGAGGTCACTTGCCAAACAGAGGAGGCAGACAGCTGGAGGAATGTCACAAAGAGTAGTAAAACAAGAAGGAATTGTTCGGGGAGCTTGCAGCTAGAGAATCGATTCGAAGCTCTTTCCCTTATCAAGGAGGATGAAGAAGAGCAACATGGACAGACTTCAGGGACAGAGCAAGGGAGCCTGAGAGTCCCACCCGAGGGAACAGTCGCTGCTAAGCCTCGGAGGAGGCGTGTGGTCGTAGTGGGGGACTCCTTGCTGAGGGGTACAGAAGCAGTGATTTGTAGGCCTGACAAGATGTCTCGAGAGGTGTGTTGTCTTCCAGGTGCAAAGATCCGGGATGTGACAGAGAGGCTGACAAGACTGGTCAAGCCTACTGACCAATACCCCTTCCTTTTGGTCCACGTGGGAACTAATGATACTGCAAGACACAGCATTCAGAACATCAAAAGGGATTACGAGGCGCTTGGTAGGAAGCTGAAAGGAATGGATGTACAGGTTGTCATCTCGTCTCTTCTGCCAGTTGAAGGGCATGGTCCAGGAATGGAGGGGAAAATAGCAGATGTGAACAACTGGCTTCGCAGATGGTGCCGCCGAGAAGGATTTGGATTCTTGGATCATGGGCTGCGGTTCCATGAGGAGGGACTTCTTGCAACAGACGGGTTGCATCTCACGCCAGTTGGAAGAAATGTTTTTGCCAACAGTCTCAAGAACTTGATCAGGAGAGCTTTAAACTGAGTTCCGAGGGGAAGGGAGACAATATTAAGGAAGGCAAAAGGGATGGCGAAAATAGTCAAACTGACATAGAGGAAACAAGGCAAACTGTGCAAGGACCCAACAGTGGGAGGCAAAAAAACTTGCACAGGCAGCAAGTAAAAGGGAACCATGGTCTGCGATGTCTCTACACTAATGCACAGAGCATGGGAAATAAGCAAAATGAACTCGAACTCCTAGTACAACAAAGCAAATATGATATAATAGGCATCACTGAAACCTGGTGGGATGAGTCTCATGATTGGAATGTGGAAATAGAGGGGTATAACCTTATTAAGAGAAATAGGCCAAACAGGAAAGGAGGAGGAACAGCACTATATGTCAGGGATATTTACACCAGTGAAGAGATCCTGGACATCAATCATGGAAGCCAGGTGGAGAGCATCTGGATAAGAATCAAAGGGGAGGGAAACAACAAGGGTGTTACGGTGGGAGTCTACTACAGACCCCCAAGTCAGACTGAGGAATTGGATGATATCTTTCTAGAACAGATGACCACACAGTCAGAAAAGAGAGATGTAGTAGTGATAGGCGACTTCAACTATCCTGATATTTGCTGGAAGTCAAACTCAGCAAAATCCTCAAGGTCTAGCAAATTCCTCACTTGCCTGGAAGACAATGTCATGGTCCAAAAGTTGGAAGAGGCAACAAGGGGGTCAGCTATTTTAGATCTGATCCTAACCAACAAGGATGACTTGGTTAATGGGGTGCAAGTGGTGGGATCATTAGGTGGAAGTGACCATGTTCTCCTGGAGTTTGTAATACAGTGGAAAGGAGAAGCCAGGCATAGTCAGACACGCATCCTAGACGTTAGGAGAGCGGATTTCAGTAAACTTAGAGAAGTATTGAGGGCGATTCCATGGTCAGAAATACTAAAAGATAAAGGAGTTCAGGACGGATGGGACTTTCTCAAAAGGGAGATACTGAAGGAATAATTTCAAACAGTTCCAGTGAGAAAGAAAAACGGGAGGTGTCTCAAGAAACCAGGATGGATGACTAAGGAACTTTCAACCGAGCTAAGTTTGAAACGGAACATGTATAAGAAATGGAAAAAGGGGGAAATCACGAAAAAGGAATTCAAAGAAATAGCAGGCATATGTAGGGGTAAAGTCAGAAAAGCTAAAGCGCAGAATGAACTCAGGCTTGCTAGAGAGGTTAAGAACAATAAAAAGGGCTTTTTTGGATATGTCCGCAGCAAGAGGAAGAAGAAGGAAACGGTAGGGCCACTGCGTGGAGAAGATGGCAAAATGCTAACAGGAGATAGAGAAAAGGCAGAATTACTCAACACCTTCTTTGCCTCAGTCTTCTCAGAAAAGGCAAAGGGTGCTCAACCTGAGGATAATGGAGAAGAGAACAGAATAGGGGAATTTCAGCACAGAATAAGTAAAGAGATAGTAGAGGAACACCTTGTTAATCTAAATGAATTTAAGTCTCCGGGACCAGATGAACTCCATCCAAAGGTATTAAAAGAACTGGCAAAAGTAATATCGGAGCCATTGGCAATCATATTTGAAAACTCCTGGAGAACAGGAGAGATCCCAGCAGACTGGCGAAGGGCAAACGTTGTCCCCATCTTCAAAAAGGGGAAAAAAGAGGATCCCAACAATTATCGTCCAGTTAGTCTGACATCAGTTCTAGGAAAGATTCTGGAGCAGAACATTAAACAGAGAGTCTGTGAACATCTAGAAGGCAATGCCATAATCACAAAAACTCAACATGGGTTTCAGAGAAACAAGTCATGCCAGACAAATCTAATCTCTTTCTTTGATAAAATTACCAGCTTGGTAGATGAAGGGAATGCTGTGGATATAGTATATCTTGATTTCAGTAAGGCCTTTGACAAGGTTTCCTATGACATTCTTGCAAACAAGCTTGTAAAATGTGGGCTAGACAAAGGAACTGTTAAATGGATCTGTAATTGGTTGACTGGCCGAACCCAAAGGGTGCTCAACAATGGCTCCTTTTCATCCTGGAGAGACGTGACCAGTGGGGTCCCACAGGGCTCTGTCCTGGGCCCAGTGCTATTCAACATCTTTATCAATGACTTGGATGACAGTATTGAGAGCCTAGTTATCAAATTTGCAGACGACACTAAACTAGGAGGAGTAGCTAATACCCCAGAGGACAGGATCAAAATTCAAACTGACCTGAATAGACTAGAAAACTGGGCCAACGCTAAGAAAATGAAATTCAACGCGGAGAAATGTAAGGTCCTGCAGTTAGGGCACAAAAATGAAATGCACAGATATAGGATGGGGGACACCTGGCTGAATGAGACCACATGTGAAAGGGATCTAGGAGTCCAAGTAGACCATAAGCTGAACATGAGTTAACAGTGCGATGCGGCAGCCAAAAAAGCGTCTAGATCAAGGGAAGTAATAGTGCCACTCTATTCTGCTTTGGTCAGGCCCCACCCGAAATATTGTGTCCAGTTCTGGGCACCACAATTCAAAAAGGATGTGGAGAAACTGGAGTGGGTCCAAAGGAGGGCAACTAAGATGGTGAAGCGTCTGGAAACCATGCCCTATGACGAATGCCTTAGGGAACTGGGGATGTTTAGCCTGGAGAAGAGAAGGTTAAGAGGTGATATGATAGCCTTGTTTAAATATTTGAAGGGATGTCATATTGAGGAGGGAGCAAGCTTGTTTTCTGCTGCTGCAGAGATTAGAACACGGAACAATTGATATAAATTGCAGGAAAAGAGATTCCACCTCAACATTAGGAAGAACTTCCTGACAGTAAGGGCTGTTCGACAGTGGAACACACTCCCTCGGAGTGTAGTGGAGTCTCCTTCCTTAGGGGTCTGTAAGCAGAGGCTGGATGGCCATCTGTCAGGGATGCTTTGATTGGGAGTTCCTGCATGGCAGGGGTTGGACTGGATGGCCCTTGTGGTCTCTTCCAACTCTAAATTTCTATGATTCTATGATTCTATGATTCTAACTCCCACAATCCCAGGCTATTGGTCAACATGGCTGAGGCCTCTGGGAGTTGTAGTCCAAACCCTCTTCAAGGGCACAGTTTGGGGACCTCTGAGGGGGATTCTGCCACCAGTTTTCCTTGGAAAGGCTGACCCTTCGGAGGAGGATGCGGGCCTAGTTCCTGTCGGTCTCCCTTCCAAGAACCAACCAGGCCTCACCCTGCTGCTCCCTTCTGAGGCCAGAGCTGAGGTGGATTTGCCATGTTTATCACTACAAAGAACAGCCTTTGGCTCTGGCTCATTCCACACTCGGATTGTGATTATAATTAAATTAGAATCTAGAATTAAGGGGCTGAGTAAGAGCGGTCTATGGACTCGGAAGTTGTGGCTTCTCAGGCGCCTCTCCTCTTTAGAAGCTCTGTGCGCCTCATCTCGTCTCCTCTGATTGGCTCCCAGTCAGACGCCCCGCGATTCCCATTGGCTGCTTCTCGACTGCGGAGGGGCGGACCCGGAAGTGAGCCAGCCGCAGGACCGCTCTCGTTGCCAAGGCAACCAGGTGCTCGGCGCCTGCGGAAGGGAAGAAGCCCCGCCCCTCCTCACCTCGGAAGTGACGCAAGGACGGAGCCCCTCCTTCACCCCTCAGGAAGTGCAGCAGCAGAGATTTTGGACTTCAACTCCCAGAAGCCTCAGCCGAGTCGTCCAATATCCGGGGATTCTGGGAGTTGAAGTCCAAGAGTCCCTTTAAAAAGAAAGGCCGCATTGGAGACCCCTGGAGTAAAGCAGGCCAGCCTTAAGCTGAGCGTGGTTTAAGGCAGCCTGGTTCCTCGTCGTTTGCGGGGCTTTGGGCCATCGCTGCCTTTGAGGGATCCCTGCGAAGAAGAAGAAGAAGAAGAAGGAGAAGGAGATTCAGGGGAAGGGAGCAGAGAGGCCTTTGCTGCTGCTGCTGGGGCTCCAAGGCCCTGGGCCTCCCTCTCTCCTTCCTTCCTTCCTTCCTTCCTTCCTTCCTTGGAGGAAGACTGGGCCAGAATGGTAGGAATGGAGGGAGGGAAGGCTCTCTCTCTCTCTCTCTCTCTCTCTGTATATATACTGTATATACTCCCTCTCTCTCTGGCTTTTCTTCGCTAACAAAGATTCAGGAAGGACTCATGATCCCACGCTTACTACAAGCGCATTGATGACTAAAAAGGCCGATCCGAGACAAACAGGTCCGGATACAGAAAGCACAGCAGAAAGGCTCCTTGGGCGATGTTTCCAAGTTGTGGCATTTGTATGTGTGTGTGTGTGTGTGTGTATATATAACATAAAATATGTGTGTATCTGTATGTGTGTGTATTTATATATATAATGTGTGTGTATATATATATATATACACACATACACACACATAAATAAATAGAATACAATCTCCATTAGAATTATTATTATTATTATTATTATTATTATTTATACCCTGCTTTTCAGCCCTAAAGGTTCTCAGAGCGGCATAATTATTATTTTAAATTATTAAATAAATTATAAAATTATTATTTTAATGAGACAGTTCCCTGCCCTGAGGCTTACAATCCAAGAAGACATGACACAAAAAGAGAAGGGAATGGTGGTGGGGAAGGGGATCAGGTCCAAATGTTCTTCTCTCCCTCTGAGGCCCGGACCAAGGCAGATGGACTAGAGGGAGGGCTCTGCTTCTTAATCCAGGACAGGCCCCATGGAGCTTGGCCTCTCCTTCGCTCCCTCCTGGGTCAGATGGTGCTGCCATGGAGAGAGAGCTCTTCCACTCGAGGCCAGGCCTAATGGTGTTGCCAGGCCTCTCCAGTCCTTTCACTCCGAACATAAAGTGATTATGATTATCCAACATAAAGTGGACCGGCTGCTAGTCAAATAGCCGAAAATGTCGGATAATCCGGAGGGCCATAGAAAAGCCTTGAAATGACTATGAAAAGCCTTGAACTCACTATGAAAATACAGTATAAAAATGTTTAAAAAATCACTGGTCAACATTTTGATGTACGTACTTTTATAAACAGTTCAGTCCACTGATACTTCTTTTAAAAATCACTGATCTTTTCCTGCTTTCCCAATGATTGCCGTTTCTTCGCAGCCAAATCTCGCCATCATTGCAGCATTTTAATTATTATTATTATTATTATTAGCTTTATTTATAAAGAGCCATAAATGTACACCGTGCTGTACAAAACCCAATAAAATCAAGAATATATAAAAAGCCTGCCTATGGTATACAATCTAGCGGTTCAAATAACAAGTTAACAACATCCTAAGAAAACAAATTAAAACGGCAGATATCAGATATTGCATCAAAACTCCCAGGTGTCCCAATCACGACCTCCCTGGGAAAGCTTCCCTAAACAATATGGTCTTTAACTCGGTTTTCAAACCGGTTAGAGGCGTGTTGAGCCGTTCTTGTAAGGGAAGGAGGTTCCAGGAATGAGGGGCAGCGAGGGAGAAGGGACGAATGTGGGACGGGGCAGTGGAAATCCTGGGCTGGGACAGGAGACCTTGGCTCCCAGACAGAACGGAGGGAACGGGTGGGAATGGAGGGAGAAAGAAGTTCAGAGAGATAGGGAGGGGCCAGCCCATGTAGGTAGGGCTTTGAAAGTAAGCGGGAGAAGCTTGTACTGAATGCGGAAAGGAAAGGGGAGCCAGCGAAGGGAGGACAGTAAGGGGGAGACATGGTCGTACCTGCGAGCGAGGGAGATGATGCGAGAAGCTGAGTGCTGAACAGAAATGAATGGGTGGAGCTGAGAGAGAGGAAGCCAATGGAGCTTCTTCTTGTCGCTCCATGTGCTTCATTGCGATGTCTAGAGCCCTGACCCCATCTCCGTGTGAGATTGTGAGAGGCTGAACAGATGGGGCTTGCTCATCCATTTCTATATCGTCACCATCAATATTTCTCCATGTCTCTGTGTATACATACATACATATACGGTATATAAAATTTGTGTGTATCATACACACACACACACATATATATATATATATACAGAGAGAGAGAGAGAGAGAGAGAAGTGTCTTTGTATATATGTTTGTGTGTGTGTGTGTGTATATATATATATATATATATATAGTATATGTGTGTGTGTATAGAAAGAGATAAATAAATATAAACAGATACAATGTGTGTGTATGTGTTCATATATATATATATATATATATATAATATGTGTCTGGTATGTCTATGTTTGTGTGTGTGTGTATATATATATGTATATATATATATATATATATAGTGTGTGTGTGTGTGTATATGTGTTTGTGTGCATATATATATATATGTAATGTGTGTTTGTATATATACATAATATGTGTGGGAGTGTACGTGTATAGATATAATATGTGTGTAACTATATATATAATGTGTGTGTGTGTGTATATATATATATACACACACACATAAATATACAAATATATATAATGTGTTAGTGTGTATAATGCCTCTGTTCTTATTGGCAGGAATGGAAGAGAGGACTGAGGAGGGAAGGAGGAGAGGAGTGTCTCTATGTAGGCTACTTTTGAGTGTTTTGTGTAATCTCTCTCTCTCTGGCTTTTCTTTGCTAACGAAGATTCAGGAAGGACTTATCCCACGCTTACTACAAGCGCGTTGATGACTAAAAAGGCTGATCCGAGATAAGCAAGTCTGGTTACAGAAAGCACAGCAGAAAATCTCCTTGGGTGATGTTTCCAAGTTGTGGTTCTTTCTGCGTTGTCGTTTCTCTTTGAGACTCGTTCGGCATGAGTTCTTGAATGAGGCTGCAGCATTGTGGAGAGTGCATTGTCTCCATGCCTCCCGATGTGAGGCCAGGGCAGACCATTGTTGGTGATCCATTTGGCCAAGCTTGAGATGTTGTTTCAGGGAGTCTTTGTATCTCTTCTTTGGGACGCCCCTCTTTTGCTGACCCATGGCGAGTTCACCGTAGAGTACTATTTTGGGGAGGCGGTGGTCCTCCATCCTAGAAACGTGACCTGCCCAGCGCAGCTGCGTTTTCAATAGCATGGCCTCAATTCTGGTGATCTCTGCTTGCTCCAGGACAGCAACATTCGTCACATAGTCAGTCCAGTGTATGTTAAGGATTGTGCGTAGACAGCACCGATGAAAGCGTTCGAGGAGTCGTAGACGTTGGCGATAGGTGACCCATGATTCTGACCCATAGAGGAGAATGGACAGTACAATGGCTCTGTACACACTGATTTTGGTGCTTCGCCTCAGGTGTTTGTTACTCCAGACTCTTTTGTGAAGCCTTCCGAATGCACTATATGCCTTTGCTAATCTGTGATCGATCTCTTTATCAATCTTGGCATCTAAGGAGATGATGTTTCCCAGATAGGTGAACTCCTTTACGGACTTAAGTACAGATTTGCCGATGGTGACATGGGGGTGATAGTGCTCTTCCTGTGGTGCAGGCTGGTAGAGAACTTCCGTTTTCTTCAGGCTGACTTCCAGCCCAAACAGCTCTGCAGCCGTTGCAAAGCAGGATGTTAGGCGCTGCAGAGCTGTTTCTGTATGGGCAACAAGGGCAGCATCGTCAGCGAAAAGCAGCTCACGGACTAGATACTTCACAGTCTTTGTGCGAGCCTTCAGACGGCTTAAGTTAAACAAGCTACCATCAGTACGGTAACGTATATAGATGCCGTCTTTTTCTTCGAGATCTGCTGTAGCCCTTTGGAGCATCATGCTGAAGAAGATTGTAAATAGAGTTGGAGCGAGAACACACCCTTGTTTCACACCATTAGTTATTAGAAAGGGCTCTGAGAGAGCATCGCCATATCTGACTTGTCGTTGCTGGCCCTCATGTAGCAAGATAATCATTTTGAGGAATTTGGGGGGACATCCTAGTCGTTCCAGGATCTGCCACAGTCCTTTTCTACTCACAGTGTCGAAGGCTTTGGTAAGGTCGACAAATGTTACATAGAGTCCTTTGTTTTGCTCTCTACATTTCTCTTGCAGTTGTCTAAGAGCAAATACCATATCTGTAATGCTCCTATTAGCTCTGAAGCCGCACTGACTTTCAGGGAGAAGTTCTTCTGCAATAGCAACTCTGCTCAAGTGGCATTAGGTTAGAATCAGATATTGAAACAGAAGCTTCCCTTTAAGTGTAAGATAACAGCCAGTACTTACCTTTAAAGAAGTATTCCCAGTAGATTGACTGTTATATTTATTACTAAAGACTTTGCAGTATGGACAACGAGGGATCTGCCGCAGTCACCTGCAACTCTTGTGGGATGTTTCTCTTCTTGCCTACAGAAGTGGAGAACTTCACATGCACCAAGTGCAAGTTGGTAGCACTCTTGGAGGAGAAAGTGCAGCAGCTGGAGTCCAGAGTAGCTACACTTCAGCAGATTAGGGAACAAGAGGATTTCCTGGACACAATAGAACTAACCATCTTGGATGAGTACCATGCAGAGGAAGATGCTAGGGTGGAACAGGTCACTTGCCAAACAGAGGAGGCAGACAGCTGGAGGAATGTCACAAAGAGAAGTAAACCAAGAAGGAATTGTTCGGGGAGCTTGCAGCTAGAGAATCGATTTGAAGCTCTTTCCCTTATCAAGGAGGATGAAGAAGAGCAGCATGAACAGACTTCAGGGATGGAGCAGGGGAGCCTGAGAGTCCCACCCGAGGGAACAGTCGCTGCTAAGCCTCGGAGGAGGCGTGTGGTCGTAGTGGGGGACTCCTTGCTGAGGGGTACAGAAGCAGTGATTTGTAGGCCTGACAAGATGTCTCGAGAGGTGTGTTGTCTTCCAGGTGCAAAGATCCGGGATGTGACAGAGAGGCTGACAAGACTGGTCAAGCCTACTGACCAATACCCCTTCCTTTTGGTCCACGTGGGAACTAATGATACTGCAAGACACAGCATTCAAAATATCAAAAGGGATTACAAGGCGCTTGGTAGGAAGCTGAAAGGAATGGATGTACAGGTTGTCATCTTGTCTCTTCTGCCAGTTGAAGGGCATGGTCCAGGAAGGGAGAGGAAAATAGCAGATGTGAACAACTGGCTTTGCAGATGGTGCCGCCGAGAAGGATTTGGATTCTTGGATCATGGGCTGCGGTTCCATGAGGAGGGACTTCTTGCAACAGACGGGTTGCATCTCACGCCAGTTGGAAGAAATGTTTTTGCCAACAGTCTCAAGAACTTGATCAGGAGAGCTTTAAACTGAGTTCCGAGGGGAAGGGAGACAATATTAAGGAAGGCATGGCGGAGCGAGAACCTTCCGGTGGCATGGCGGAGCGAGAACCTACCTCTCTTTACCACTCCGGGAGGGAGGTTGCTGTTCCATGGATTCTCTAAAAGACAACGACTCGCGGGAAATATAAAGTGTCTCCTCAGAAAGGGGAGAAGGAGAGGGGCCCAAGAATAACCTTCAGTGCTCCGGGGCGATCCGGAAATCAAGGCAAGGCAAGGAAGATCGGCCGTGGAGGAGACGCCGGAGGGGCACGGGAAAGGTTTGGGCAAGCCAGGTCCGGGGACGGGCCGCCGCTTTGCGGCACAAGCTCCGCCGCCGCCGCTTTTTAATTTGGAATATTAAAGACAATTATAAACTCCTTTTTTCTACTAGGAACTTACCTTCTAATATAAAATTTCACTGCGGCAAGATGGATCGAGTTGGCATAGTTTAGTAATCTGTAAAGAAATAGACAAGAATTGAGACATTGCTTACTTCTTTTTTTTTTTTTTTTTTTTTTTGATCAACTCTGCTTAAAGTTTGGAAATATAAAAGAAAAAGAAAAAACAGAAAAAACAGAAAACTTTATCTCAAGGATTTATAAATCTTAGTGATGAACTATAAGAAAATCCCCGATCGATTTAGAACCCTGAGTACAAACTAAAAGTCGGGGACGGGACGGGATCTTGTTGGACAAGGACAAAGAAATAGAGGAAGCGACATCGCCATTTTGTACCTCTGGGATCGGACTTTGGATTGAACTGTCTGCTACAAAAACTCTTTTTCCTTATTTATAAGTTAGGTATAAAATTAATACATGAGATAGAGTTACAATATAAACTTTTCTACCCCTCGCAACACTGAGTTTGCGATAGCCGGCTATAATTCGAATTGGATGGACTTGGATTAGCCTGGGGAAACGTGGCCGGCTTTGGGGAAAAATAGAATCACAACGCGACTACTATAACTGGCATTTTGTTTCCTTGGTAAAGTGTCTATATCAAAGAATAGAACTGCATTGTAATCTTGTAACTATTGGGGAAACCGGTGTTGGAAAGATTACATGAGATTCGATTCGGATGAATTGATCGAATGAGATATTGCCTGGTAAAAAGGGAAAGACAGCGAATTGTTGCGTTTAACATACACTGATTAAAATAAAGTGAACGGACTAGAACTACCCTCCAAGACTAAAGAAAGAAAAGAAAAGGACTAATACTCAACTATTAAATAACAACTAATTTAAGTAACACTTTGCTGTATAAGACTGAGACACAAGTGTTTTGAACGGATGATCGGGGCGACTTTGTAAACGCAGCAGGAAAGAAAACGGGGACACGGTCGCCAAGCGAAGAAGGGAAACAGCTTGAAAGGAGGATTACATTAATAAATGAATGAAAGTTAGATTGGAATTAATTATGTTGGGTTAAGCAATTTAAATCAATTCTAGCGGTTTTCCTAATTAAGGTTTTTTTTTTTTTTTGATAAACTGTTAACGGTTACTGGGAAGATATTTTGGAAATCTGGGAAAAGGGGATGAGGGGGGATTGATTGGGATTTGACTGAAGATCGATTGCTATAATACACTATTATATTATTTTGTTAGTTACTCAATTTTTGGTAGTCAGGGTCCTAACTGCTATAATTGCCAAAATTATACATTTACCAATACTTTTATTCCTGTTTTATTAAGATTGTGTGAAGTGTTGCTATTGGGGAAACTTGGAAGAACATAAGCAATTTAAATACTTAGCATTTGATTTATTTTCCTGCCAATGCTGCACCGTTCCCTCTCTTTATAATTCTACTATTGGGTTAGTGTACAACTATATAAGTAAGTTTGAGTGACTGAATACTTAGCGCTTTGATAGCACATTTTTCCCTCCTTTTATTCAGTGATTAATTAAATGTGTTGCATTTGATATTGCAAATATTACAGTGATATTGTAATTATAGTGATACTGCAAGTAAGGGGGTGTGATTTAACTAAGAGGGGAAATTGAGACAACAAGTGGTGAAGCTTTTGTGGTGCTTTATTTGGAAAAGAGAGAGTAGCAGTATAGGGTTGATTAGTGAGTAAAAGGTAAGAGAGGGGTGCTGCTAAGAAATTTTAGGAATTTGAGAATTAATAAGAAGAAATAGCTGCATGATATCAGAAATAGGTATTCGAAGGGTACCAACTACCAGGGTAAAGCTATTGTGAATAGTAAACAGTGCTTAAAGAGATTGAGAACTGCGATTCTCTACTGATTTAAGAGATCAAGCTCCTGATATACTTACAGATATAGGTGGAGAAGTAGCATTCAGCAGGGGACAAAGTCAGTGGTTGGCTCACACCCAACGCCCTCACTAGGACTAAGAAAAGGGAAAGAGAAAGAAGGAAAAGGGAAAGACAGTAAGATAGCTAGAAAGCAATAATAACAACAATAACAAACCCTCCCACCAAATTCAAAAACAATATATATAGAAGTTAGAAGTTCATTAACAAGTCAAAACTATTAATTTCGTGAAATTTTGTAAAAATATATAGGTATAAATACTATATTAAGAATCAATTGGAATAAGATCCCAAATTATATATTTAAAAAGGAGAAAAAAATAAAATAAATAAATTAAGGGAAAAGAGGAAAGGGGAAAGAAAAAAAAAGAAAAAAAAGAAAAAGAAAATAAATAAGCAGCTAGTAACTTAAAATGGCTTCAACAAGGAGAGAGAAAGACAGGCGCAGGCCACGGCTTTAGCAAATCAAAGAAGACTCTCCACATCTGACTCCAATATGAATTTGATGGAAGAAATGAAAAGACTACATATGGAGCTAAAAAACGAAATTTGGGAATCAAGAGAAGAAACAAGACGTGAGATAAGAGAATCGAAAGAAGAGACAAAGAAAGAATTGAAATATGAAGCCAACAAAATAAGACAAGATTTGGATAAAATTAACAAAGATATGGAAAAAATAACTGAGAAAATGGGAAAAATAGAACAGAAGACGAAGAAAATGGAGGAAAAAATAGAAGACTTAAATAAATACCAGCAGGAGGATCAGGATGCGATTTTAAAATTGGAAATTAAGCAAAGAGAAAAATGCGTGAAACTGAGAGGCCTACCGGAGCAAGTAAACGAAAACCTATACAATTTCTTGACACCCTACCTGGCTAGATATTTAGACGTTCCGATGCAACAGATGCAATCCGAAATAGACAGGATGTATAGATTAAATTCCAATACAGCTAAGTTGAAGAAACTTCCAAGAGACATAGTGATTTATTGGGTAAGGAAACAAATGAAGGATAATTTTATTCAAAAGAACTTTAAAACAAGATTTGTAATACGGGGAACGGAAATCCAAGTTTTTAAAGATATTCCGGCTGAAATTTTGAGACGTAGGAAGGATTACCAATTTTTAACTGAACAATTGAAAAGGTACAGGGTCCCCTTTAGATGGGAGGAAATAGAAGGACTTTCGGTGACATGGAACCACAGAAGGATCAAGCTGAATTCAGTTGAGAAAGCGGCGGAATTTTGGAAAGAATACAGGAAGGAAATATCTAAACGTTCAACTAACAGGTTTGAAGACGATAAATATCTAGAAGAAGAAGAAGAAGGCAAACAATTGAGAACCTCAAAGATAAGAGAGACGTTAGAAGAAAGGGAGGAAGAAGAAGAAGTGTTATCAGAAAGTGGAAAAATCGAAGGAGCTACAGGCTTGGATAAAAGAATTGTAGAAAGCGAAGAAGATAGCAAAGAAGAAGAAGAAGAGACAGATTTTGAAAAGGAATCCCTGGAAGAGAAAAACCGTTAGCAACAAGGGGACCCCGCAAAAGAGAAAAGAAGAGGGTAGGGAGGGAGCAAACAAAGTCGGTAGGGTAAAGAAAGAAAAAACACTTACCTGATAGAAGCGAGTATTGCTTGATGAAGATTTTAACGTGGAATGTAAAGGGATTAAACCTAAAAGGGAAAAGAAAAAGAATAAATTATTATCTAGAAAAACTAAATTGCGATATTGTATGTATCCAAGAAACACATATAAAGAAAGCAGATAAAAACCTAATAAGATTTAAAAAATTAGGAAGAAGTTTCATATCAGCAGCAAAACAAAAGAAAAAAGGGGTGGCAATCTATATAAGGTGTGACATTCAGGCCAAAGAAGTTCTTAACGATTGTAATGGACACTATGTAGGCGTTGAAATTGAATGGCAAGGGGAAAAAATCACAATATTAGGAATTTACAGCCCTCTAGAAAACAAAAGTCTATTTTATGATAAATTACAAAAAGAATTAGAGAATTTGGAAAGAAACAAAATTTTAATGCTAGGTGATTTTAATGGAGTAGTAGAACCCCAAATAGACAGGAAATCCGATAACAATACTAAAAATAATCAAGGGAAACTTCCGAGGTCCTTTTTCAAATTGACCGAAAACCTAGGATTATGCGATGTATGGAGATTGTATAATAGAGATAAACAGGACTTTACATTTTACTCCTTTAGACATCGCTCATTGTCAAGGATAGATATGATTTGGGTACCTATATCTCTTATTAAATTAGTTAAAACTATAGAAACACTGCCTAGAATAATATCTGATCACAATGCAGTTATGTTAACATTCAATCAAAAAAAGAAAGTATATACTTGGAAGGCAAAGGACGATCTATTGTTAGATAAAAGTGCTATAGATAAGATAAGGGAAGCCATTTTGTTGTATTTTAAAGAGAATTTGACCCCAGATACAAAAATGACTAATATTTGGGATGCAGGGAAAGCTGTCTTTAGAGGATTATTGATTAACCAAGAAGCATATATTCGAAAAAAACAAAAAGAAAAAGAAAATGCGATTGTAAAATTGATAGAGACAAAAGAAGAAGTATTAACAAAGAATCCAGGGAATACTAAAATAATAGAAGAATTAGATATACTTAGAAAACTAGAAAACAGAAAGATTACATTAGAAATAAGCAAAGGGTTAAAAAAAACGAAACAAAAAAACTTCGAGTATGCTAACAAAGTAGGGAAAAACTTGGCTGAATTGTTAAAGAAAAGACAAAAGATAAGAACAATCTGCGAGATAAGAGAAGAAGACAAGATATTAAATAATCAGGAAGAAATCAAAGAGGCCTTTGAGAGATTTTACAATGATCTGTATAAAGAGCAAAAGATAGATACAGTTAAGATCCAAGAATACCTGAACGAACCCGAAGAAACATTTATAAGCCCCTCAGAACAACAACTCGAAAATCTTAATAAGCAGATCTCCAGTGAAGAGGTGAGAACGGCCATTCAGAATTTGAAGGACAATAAAGCACCAGGGCCTGATGGATTCACTGGACTCTTCTATAAAACGTTTAAAGAAGAACTCTGTGGCCCATTACAAAAGACAATGAATGTAATCTTAAAAGAAGGGGTCCCAAAATCCTGGAGGGAAGCAGAAATAACATTATTGCCAAAGGAAGGGAAAGATACAAAGGACGTAAAAAATTTTAGGCCCATCTCTTTGTTAAATGTTGATTATAAGATATTCGCTTCAATCCTAGCTACAAGGCTCAAAAATTACTTAAAAGACTGGATCAGTCAAGAACAAAGAGGTTTTTTGCCACAAAGGAAAATGTGTGATAATATAAGAATAGTTCTAAACATCTTGGAATCCTATGAGAAGCGCAGAGACAAAGAATTAGCTCTGATATTTCTAGATCTGGAAAAGGCGTTCGATACTGTTAATTGGAACACCATCTTTGAGATTTTAAATAAAATGAACTTAGGTACGAATTTTATAAATTGGATAAAAGAGATATATAAGGAACAAAAGGCAAAAATTATCATTAATGGAGAAAGAACAAATTGGATAAGTATCAACAGAGGAACTAGACAAGGCTGCCCATTGTCCCCACTATTATTTATAACTGTAATAGAAAGATTAATAAAAAGGATCAAGAATAATTCTCATGTACAAGGAGCGAAAATCAAGTGCCATACTATTAAAACTAGAGCATTTGCAGACGATTTAGTTGTCTTTTTAAATAACCCCTGCAGCAGTGCAGATCATTTAAACGAGACAATTGACAGATTTAGTAAAATTGCTGGATGTAAGCTTAATAGAGATAAATCGGCAATTTTAACTAAAAACCTGTCCAAAGAAAAAGAAAAGAAATTAACAGAAATTACAGGGATAGAAATTAAGAAGAAGGTAAAATATCTTGGTATTATCATTTCCAATAATTTAGGCGACTTATTTGAAAATAACTACAATAAAACTTGGAAGGAAATTAAAAAGAAATTGGAAAGTTGGAATAGGTTACATTTGACACTGCTGGGGAAAATAGCGGCTATTAAAATGTCGATACTGCCAAAAATGCTATTCCTGTTTCAAAATCTCCCCATTGTAATCAAGGACTCATTTTTCAAATTGTGGCAGAGAGATATAAGTAATTTTATCTGGCAGAAAAAGAGACCTAGAATTAGGCTAAAAATTATGCAAGACGCGACTGAAAGAGGAGGACTTGGACTCCCAAATCTGAAATTGTATTTTGAGGCCTGCTGCCTGTTGTGGGTAAAAGAATGGATCACTTTAAGCAATAAGGAACTCTTGGACCTGGAGGGAGAGGATTTAGCGTTTGGTTGGCATGCATTCCTGGGCTATAATAAAATTAAAGCTTACAAGAACTTCAATACTCATTGCATCAGAAAATCTTTACTAAAAGTATGGGAAAAATACAAGCCCAGGATCATGCCGAAAATGACGCTTTGGTTCTCCCCCCAGGAGGCCATTCAAAGAACTGAAATAAAGCAGACCACTAATTGGATTACTTATGCACAACTATTGAAAAAAGATGCAACTGGTAGCTTGGAATTGAAACAGCTTCAGGAAATAATTGAAGAGGGATACAAATTAAATTGGTTCGGATATTGGCAAGTCAAGGAACGATTTAAGATCGACTCTAAAACACTAGGATTCGAAAAGGGAAAAAATAAGTTTGATAAAATAATATTAGGAGAAAATATTAAATGGATAAAAGAACTATACAAATTACTCTTAGAATGGTACGAAGAAGAAGAAGTAGTTAAGGAAAATATGGTTCAATGGGCAAAAAATCTCGGGTATCCAATAAATTTAGAAAAATGGGAAAAAGTATGGAAAAAAAGGTTAAACTATTCGGCCTCTCAAAATCTAAAAGAAAATTTCTATAAGATCTATTTTAGATGGTATTTAACGCCAGACAAAATATCTAAAATCTATAAATCAACGAGCAACTTATGTTGGAAGTGCCACCAAGAACCAGGAACCTTATTTCACTGCTTATGGTCCTGCAAAAAAGTAAAGAAGTACTGGATTAGGGTAAACGAAGTGATAAATATAATAATAGAAAACAAGCTAAATTTTACACCAGAAACTTTTTTGTTAAATATGTGGGATGATGAACTGGATAAGGGTTATGGTAAAATTTTATATTATTTGATATCCACGGCGAGGATTACTTTAGTACAGCAATAGAAGAGTAAAAAAGTACCTAGTCTCAAAGAATGGCTTATTAAAGTGTTGGATGCAATCGAAATGGACAAACTCACCTCCTTAATTAGAAACCAGGAAACAGAGAGAATAGAAAAGGAATGGGGTAAAGTATTAAATCACATAAAGGATATATGGGGGGAATTAGCGATATTAGGATGGGAAATAACAAAATTATCAATTAATTCATGATAGGACAAACTAGACTAAGGATGGTTGGTTGTTAGTGATATCAACAAATGCCAGAAACACGAAAGGGGTAATGGAAAAAATGTATGTACATATGTATATGCTAATGTATACTTGAAACAACTATGCGCTATATCGTAGTACACGCAGAGAAATAAGCGAGCATAAGCTTTGTAAAATCTCTAAATAGACT
Organism: Urosaurus nigricauda; assembly: GCA_034509955.1. NCBI lineage: Eukaryota > Metazoa > Chordata > Lepidosauria > Squamata > Phrynosomatidae > Urosaurus > Urosaurus nigricauda. The sequence continues at coordinate 1,766,752 of JAOEGL010000002.1, forward strand.
GACAAGGGAAAGAATTTTATAAATGTTTATAATTTAAAGCGAGAGCTACAAAAATGCATCACAGGAAAAGACTATAGGTTACATTAGATTGGCATAAGAAGGTGATACATAGGTGCAAGGATACCTAGTGGGAAAAGGAAAGAAGTCAAGAATGAATGGAGAAGAATGGAAGATTGAAGATTGAAGGTTAAAGTAAGTTGCGGAGGGTATGAGAAGGTTGTAATGTATGAGAGTGATAGACAGAATGGAAGGTGAGAGAGAAAGTGTGTAAGGAGAAAGAAGCAGTGGGAGGTATAGATGGAACAAAGAAGAAGATGGTTTGGAAAGGGGTTGAGAAAGGAAGGATATTGAGATTAAAAGGAAAAGGAAAACTAAGGATTAAATGTATATAGTTGAAAAATATGTTGGTGAAGTCTATTTGACGAATACCTATTACTTATGAAATGTGCTTGTAAGTAAGGGAATGTATATAGGATTAGAAGGATCTTCAGTTTTCACAGCAAAATACTTTGTCTTTGAAAAGATTACAATGTAACTTATATGGTTATAATGTTTAGTAACACTGTTTCCTTCTGTAACACTGTTTCTCTCTGTAACCTTGGCCAAACCCTCAATGAGATAATTGTATGTGGATGTTTTTAATTGTAAAAATAAAAAAAATTAAAAAAAATTTAAAAAAAAAAAAAAGGAAGGCAAAAGGGATGGCGAAAATAGTCAAACTGACATAGAGGAAACAAGGCAAACAGTGCAAGGACCCAACAGTGGGAGGCAAAAAAACTTGCACAGGCAGCAAGTAAAAGGGAACCATGGTCTGCGATGTCTCTACACTAATGCACAGAGCATGGGAAATAAGCAAGATGAACTCGAACTCCTAGTACAACAAAGCAAATATGATATAATAGGCATCACTGAAACCTGGTGGGATGAGTCTCATGATTGGAATGTGGAAATAGAGGGGTATAACCTTATTAAGAGAAATAGGCCAAACAGGAAAGGAGGAGGAATAGCACTATATGTCAGAGATATTTACACCAGTGAAGAGATCCTGGACATCAATCATGGAAGCCAGGTAGAGAGCATCTGGATAAGAATCAAAGGGGAGGGAAACAACAAGGGCGTTACGGTGGGAGTCTACTACAGACCCCCAAGTCAGACTGAGGAATTGGATGATATCTTTCTAGAACAGATGACCACACAGTCAGAAAAGAGAGATGTAGTAGTGATAGGCGACTTCAACTATCCTGATATTTGCTGGAAGTCAAACTCAGCAAAATCCTCAAGGTCTAGCAAATTCCTCACTTGCCTGGAAGACAATTTCATGGTCCAAAAGGTGGAAGAGGCAACAAGGGGGTCAGCTATTTTAGATCTTATCTTAACCAACAAGGATGACTTGGTTAATGGGGTGCAAGTGGTGGGATCATTAGGTGGAAGTGACCATGTTCTCCTGGAGTTTGTAATACAGTGGAAAGGAGAAGCCAGGCAGAGTCAGACACGCATCCTAGACGTTAGGAGAGCGGATTTCAGTAAACTTAGAGAAGTATTGAGGGCGATTCCATGGTCAGAAATACTAAAAGATAAAGGAGTTCAGGACGGATGGGACTTTCTCAAAAGGGAGATACTGAAGGCACAATTTCAAACAGTTCCAGTGAGAAAGAAAAACGGGAGGTGTCTCAAGAAACCAGGATGGATGACTAAGGAACTTTGAACCGAGCAAAGTTTGAAACGGAACATGTATAAGAAATGGAAAAAGGGGGAAATCACGAAAAAGGAATTCAAAGAAATAGCAGGCATGTGTAGGGGTAAAGTCAGAAAAGCTAAAGCGCAGAATGAACTCAGGCTTGCTAGAGAGGTTAGGAACAATAAAAAGGGCTTTTTTGGATATGTCCGCAGCAAAAGGAAGAAGAAGGAAACGGTAGGGCCACTGCGTGCAGAAGATGGCAAAATGCTAACAGGAGATAGAGAAAAGGCAGAATTACTCAACACCTTCTTTGCCTCAGTCTTCTCAGAAAAGGCAAAGGGTGCCCAACCTAAGGATAATAGGGAAGAAGACAGAACAGGGGAACTTCAGCACAGAATAAGTAAAGAGATAGTAGAGGAACACCTTGTTAATCTAAATGAATTTAAGTCTCCGGGACCAGATGAACTCCATCCAAGGGTATTAAAAGAACTGGCAAATGTAATATCGGAACCATTGGCAATAATCTTTGAGAAATCCTGGAGAACAGGAGAAGACCCAGCAGACTGGAGGAGGGCAAACGTTGTCCCCATCTTCAAAAAGTGAAAAAAAGAGGATCCCAACAATTATCGTCCAGTTAGTCTGACATCACTACCAGGAAAGATTCTGGAACAGATTATTAAACAGAGAGTCTGTGAACATTTAGAGGCCAATGCCATAATCACAAAAAGTCAACATGGGTTTCAGAGGAACAAGTCATGCCAAACGAACCTGATCTCTTTTTTTGATAAAATTACCAGCTTGGTAGATGAAGGGAATGCTGTGGATGTAGTATATCTTGATTTCAGTAAGGCCTTTGACAAGGTTCCCCATGACATTCTTGCAAACAAGCTTGCAAAATGTGGACTAGACAAAGGAACTGTTAAATGGATCTGTAATTGGTTGACTGGCCGCACCCAAAGGGTGCTCAACAATGGCTCCTTTTCATCCTGGAGAGAAGTGACCAGTGGGGTCCCACAGGGTTCTGTACTGGGCCCAGTGCTATTCAACATCTTTATCAATGACCTGGATGACAGAATTGGGAGCATACTTATCAAATTTGCAGATGACACCAAATTAGGGGGAATAGCTAATACCCCAGAGGACAGGATCAAGGTTCAAAATGACCTGAATAGACTAGAAAGCTGGGCCAAAGCTAACAAAATGAAATTCAACACAGAGAAATGTAAGGTATTGCACTTAGGGAGGAAAAATAAAATGCACAGATATAGGATGGGTGACACCTGGCTGAATGAAACTACGTGTGAAAGGGATCTAGGAGTCCAAGTAGACCACAAGTTGAACATGAGTGAACAGTGTGATGCGGCAGCCAAAAAGGCCAATGCTATTTTGGGCTGCATTAATAGAAGTATAGTGTCTAGATCAAGGGAAGTAATAGTGCCACTCTATTCTGCTTTGGTCAGGCCCCACCTAGAATATTGTGTCCAGTTCTGGGCGCCACAGTTCAGAAAGGACATTGAGAAACTGGAGCGTGTCCAAAGGAGGGCGACAAAAATGGTGAAGGGTTTGGAAACCATGCCCTATGAGGAACGACTTAGAGAGCTGGGGATGTTTAGCCTGGAGAAAAGAAGGTTAAGAGGTGATATGATAGCCCTGTTTAAATATTTGAAAGGATGTCATATTGAGGAGGGAGCAAGCTTGTTTTCTGCTGCTCCAGAGAACAGGACCCGGAACAATGGATGCAAGATACAGGAAAAGAGATTCCACCTGAACATTAGGAAGAACTTCCTGACAGTAAGGGCTGTTCGACAGTGGAACGCACTTCCTCGGAAGGTGATAGAGTCTCCTTCCTTGGAGGTCTTTAAACAGAGGCTGGATGGCCATCTGTCAGGGATGCTTTGATTTGGATTTCCTGCATGGCGGGGTGTTGGACTGGATGGCCCTAGTGGTCTCTTCCAACTGTACGATTCTATGATTCTATGATTCTAATCTGTTCAGGAGTATCCTTGCAAGGATTATTCCAGCAATGGAGAGCAGTGTTATGCCTCGATAGTTTGAGCAATCAGATTTTGCTCATTTTTTCTTATACAGGGTGATGATAACTGCATTTCGGAGATCTGATGGCAGTTCACCTTTTTCCCAACAACTCACAAGGAGCTTGTGGAATTTGGCATGGAGTTCATGATCTCCGTGTTTCCAGGCTTCAGGTGGGATTCCATCAATCCCGGCTGCCTTGCCATTTTTCATCTGCTGTATGGCCTTAATGGTTTCTTCTAAAGTGGGAGCCACGTCCAGTTCATATTTCATCGGTTGTTGTATGATATTTTGAATAGCTGAGCCTTGGACTTCTCAGTTGGCACTGAAGAGATTTTGGAAATGTTCAGCCCATCAATTCAGGATGGAGGCTTTGTCTGTGATTAGTGTTTGACCATCCATACTATATAAGGAGCTTTGGACCTGGTAAGTAGGTCCAAACACTGCTTTAAGAGCTTCATAGAATCCCCTGGAATCTCCCAGATCTGCACAACGTTGTGTCTTTTCTGCTGAATTGATCCACCACTTGTTCTGAATGTCTCTGAGTTTTTGTTGGAGTTTACTGCATGTGAGACGGAAGGCTGCTTTTCTTATATGGCAAGATGGCTGAGCGAGGTGTGCTTGATGAGCAGTTCTCTTCTTTGCCAAAAGCTCCTGGATCTCTTGGTTGTTTTCATCAAACCAATCTTGGTTTTTCTTGCGGGAGAACCCGAGGGATTCTTCCGCAGACTGCAGGATACTGTTTTTGATATGTTGCCAAAGCACTGTGGGAGAAGAATCTAAAGGATGGTCTTCAAGTTTTGATTGCAGATTTGCCTGGAAGTTCTCTCTCATGGCAGCTTGTTTTTGATTGTTGACTTGGAGTCTCCTCTTTAAGATGCCACCCCTCTTAGGTTTGAGCTTAAGATGAAGATTTAGTTTGCATCTTACAAGGCGATGATCTGTTTGACATTCTGCACTGGGCATCACTCGAGTATGACGGACATCGCGAATGTCTCTCTGTCGCACCAGAACATAGTCAATGAGGTGCCAGTGTTTGAATCGGGGATGCATCCAGGTTGTCTTCAGTGTTTGTAATAATCAGTTGCTGTTCTGCACAAAACTCTAGCAGGAGGCGTTCGTTATCATTACAGTTTCCAACTCCATGCTTGCCTAGAACACCTTTCCAGGCTTCGAAGTTCTTACCTACTCTGGCATTGAAGTCACCAAGGATAATGATTTTATCTTCTGCAGGAACTTTTTGTATGAGGTGGCGTAGGTCTGAGTAGAATTTGTTTTTTTCCACAGGGTCGGCTTGCATAGTTGGGGCATATATACTAAAGAGCACAACATGAGGGAGGCGTAAGGAGATAATGCAGTCAGAGTGACCTGTTGGCAGGGTTTCGAGTTTGGAGGCAATAGAGTTTTTAATCATAAGGCCTACTCCTGAAAGATGTTTTTCAGTTTTTGGTTTGCCAGACCAGTAGAGTGTATAGCCGGCACCGTATTCTTTAAGGCTGCCTTCCTCATGGAGACGAACTTCACTAAGAGCAGCGATGTCTATATTAAGCCATGATAGTTCATGGGCTATTAGAGCAGAACGACACTCAGGACGTCCACTATCTGCAGAATCTTGCATGGTTCTGATGTTCCAGCATGCAAGCGTCAGTCTGTTTGCACCTTTGGAGGCCGGTGCATGCCTTTCTACCTTTGTTTTTGTTTGACCGCAAAGAAGATGCCCGTTGACCGCGGCTCGTCAACTGGGTGGATGGAGATGAGCTTTCTTTAGGCCACCTTTTCTAGGCCCCTCTCCGTATGGAGCAAGCAGTGCTCTCCTTAAAAGGCTGCTTGGTCATTCAGGATGCTGCCGAACAAGACTGTCATCCCTGGTCAGTCTCGAGCGACCAATGTCCTGAACCGCCTGCATGCAGGGTTGGCTCTGCGGCTTCCAGTGCTTCTTTCACCTGCCGTTTCGTCCCTCACCTATCACTACAGGACTTTTTTGGGGGGGGGAATCGGATCGGATGTATCCTTCGAGCCTGAGCAATGGATTTTTCTGGTGAAGCGCAGCGTGCACAGAACTGGCCTCACCCTTTAAACCAGAGGTTTGTCTGCTTCTATCTATCTATCTATCTATCTATCTATAGTGTCTCTCTCTCTCTCTCTCTCTCTCTCTCTCTCATGGAAAACAATGGCAGAGGCAGATGTCTCCCCTTGTTACACAAAAGGGCAAAGCCAAGGGTTCCCAGCTGGAAGTTATGCTCCTTCCATATATTCCATATTCCGTATATAGTGACGCATAGGGAATCATTGGGGAAAAGTGGCCCATACGGAATCATTGGGGAATATTCCCCAATGATTCCCTATGGGCCACTCTTCCCCAATGTTTCCCTATAGGCCACTCTTCCCCAATGATTCCTTATGGGCCACTCTTCCCCAATGATTCCCTATGGGCCACCATTCCCCAATGATTCCCTATGGGCTAGTATTCCCCAATGATTCCCTATGGGCCACTCTTCCCCAATGATTCCCTATGGGCCTCTATTCCCCAATGATTCCCTATGGGCCAGTATTCCCCAACAATTCTCTATGGGCCACCATTCCCCAATGATTCCCTATGGGCCACTATTCCCCAATGATTCCCTATGGGCCAGTATTCCCCAATGATTCCCTATGGGCCTCTATTCCCCAATGATTCCCTATGGGCCTCTATTCCCCAATGATTCTCTATGGGCCACTATTCCCCAATGATTCTCTATGGGTCAATATTCCCCAATGATAATGATGATATTAATAATAATAATAGTAATAATAAATATTTTTTTATATTCCGCCCCTCTGGATAAGCCATATAATAATAATAATAACAACTGTCCCACCTCAGAGGAAAGTGACTACTACTTAGTAGCCAGGAGATCTGTCTAAAGTTATATTCCCAGTAATTTGAGCTCTCTGACAGAGATCAGAGAAATAGGCCAGGCCATTGGGGAGTTTGACCTTGCTGTTTACCACAGTCTTCTTTCAGTGCCTCCTTAAGACTTCTTACAATGGGCACTGAAGGAACTGCTGCAGTCACCTGCAACTCTTGTGGGATGTTTGTCTTTTTGCCCACAGATGTGGGGAGCTTCACATGCCCCAAGTGCAAGTTGGTAGCACTCTTGGAGGAGAAAGTACAGCAGCTGGAATCCAGGGTAGCAACACTTCAGCATATCAGGGAGCAAGACGTTTTCCTGGACAGAACTGAAGAAATGACTTTGGAAGGGGATCACACAGAGGAAGTTGCTGGGGATGAGAACATCATTTCATGTACACAAGAGGCAGACAGCTGGAGGAATGTCACACAGAGAAGCAGGAAAATCAGGGATAGCTATGGGAGCTTACAGCTACAGAATCGTTTTGAAGCCCTTTCTCTTATCAAGGAGGATGAGGTAGACCTGCATGGACAGACTTCAGGGACAGAGCAGGGGAGTCTGGGAGTTCCGTCGCAGGGAAGAGTTGCTGCTAAGCCTTGGAGGAGGCGCATTGTGGTCGTGGTGGGGAACTCCTTGCTCAGAGGTACAGAAGCAGTGATTTGTGGGCCTGACAAGATGTCTCGGGAGGTGTGTTGTCTCCCTGGGGTAAAGATCCGTGATGTGACAGAGAGGCTGACAAGACTGGTCAAACCTACTGACAAATACCCCTTCCTTTTGATTCGTGGGAACGAATGACACAGCAAGACACAGCTTTCATAATATCAGAAGGGATTATGAGGCTCTGGGAAAGAAGCTAAAAGAAATGGATGCGCAGATTGTCATCTCGTCTCTTCTGCCAGTCGAAGGGCATGGTCCAGGAAGAGAAAGAAAAATTGCAGATGTCAACAACTGGCTCAGCAGATGGTGTCGTCGAGAACAATTTGGATTCTTAGATCATGGGCTGCGGTTCCATGAAGAGGGACTTCTGGCAAGGGATGGACTGCATCTCACACCAGTTGGCAGAAACGTTTTTGCCCACAGTCTGAAGAATCTGATCGGGAGGGCTTTAAACTGAGTTATGTGGGGAAGGGAGACAGCATTTTGGAAGGCAAACGGGCTGGAATAAATACCGAAACTGACATAGAGGGAACAGGGCAAACAGTGCATGGACCCAACAGTAGGAGGCAAAAAAATGTGCACAGACATCAAGCAAAGGGGACACATGGTCTTTGATGTCTCTACACTAATGCACAGAGCATGGGAAATAAGCAAGAGGAACTTGAAATCCTAGCACAACAGGGGAAATATGATATAATAGGCATCACTGAAACCTGGTGGGATGAGTCTCATGATTGGAATGTAGAAATAGAGGGGTATAATCTTTTTAAGAAAAATAGGCCAAACAAGAAAGGAGGAGGAATAGCATTATATGTGAGGGATATTTACACCTGTGAAGAGATCCAGGACATGAATACTAGAAGCCAAGTGGAGAGCATCTGGATAAAAATTAAAGGAGAGGGAAACAACAGGGATTTTACTGTGGGAGTCTACTACAGACCCCCGACTCAGGCAGAGGAATTGGATGATGCCTTTCTAGAACAGATCACCACACATTCAGATAGGAGAAATATAGTAGTAATGGGTGACTTCAACTATCCTGACATTTGCTGGAATTCAAATTCTGCCAAATCCTCAAGGTCTAGCAAATTCCTCACTTACTTGAAAGACAATTTCATTGTCCAAAAGGTGGAAACCAACAAGGGAGTCTACTATTTTGGATCTGATCTTAACCAACAGGGAAGACCTAGTTGATGGGGTGCAAGTGGTGGGATCCTTGGGTGGAAGTGACCATGTTCTCCTGGAGTTTGTTATACAGTGGAAAGGAGAAGCTAGGCATAGTCAGACGCGAATTCTAGACTTTAGGAGAGCTGATTTCAATAAACTTAGAGAAATATTAGGAGTGATCCCATGGTCAGGTACACTAAAAGAGAAGGGAGTTGAAGACGGATGGGAGTTCCTCAAAAGGGAGATACTGAAAGCACAGTTTCAAACAGTTCCAATGAGGAAGAAAAATGGGAGATGTCTCAAGAAGCCAGGATGGATGACTAAGGAACTTTCAACTGAGCTGTTTTAAACGGAACATGTATAAGAAATGGAAAAATGGGAAAATCACCAAACAGGAATTCAAACAAATAGCCAGTATGTGTAGGGATAAAGTCAGAAAAGCTAAAGCGCAGAATGAACTCAGGCTTGCTAGAGAGGTTAAGAACAATAAAAAGGCCTTTTTTGGGTATGTCCGCAGTAAAAGGAAGAAGGAGGAAACGGTAGGGCCACTGCGTGGAGAAGATGGCAAAATGCTAACAGGGGACAGAGAAAAGGCAGAATTACTCAACACCTTCTTTGCTTCAGTCTTCTCAGAAAAGGCAAAGAGTGCTCAACCCAAGGATAATGGAGCAGAAGAAAGAATAGGGGAATTTCAGTACGGAATAAGTAAAGAGATAGTACAGAAATACCTGATTAATCTAAATGAATACAAGTCTCCAGGACCAGACGAACTACATCCAAGGGTATTAAAAGAACTGGCAAATGTAATATCGGAACCATTGGCAATAATCTTTGAGAAATCCTGGAGAACAGGAGAAGTCCCAGCAGACTGGAGGAGGGCAAACGTTGTCCCCATATTCAAAAAGGGGAAAAACGTGGATCCCAACAATTATCGCCCAGTTAGTCTGAAATCATTTCCAGGAAAGATTCTGGAACAGATTATTAAACAGAGAGTCTGCGGATATCTAGAAGATAATTCCATCATTACAAAAAGCCAACATGGGTTTCGGAGAAACAAGTCATGCCAAACAAACCTGATCTCTTTTTTTGATAAAATCACCAGCTTGGTAGATGAAGGGAATGCTGTGGATGTAGTATATCTTGATTTCAGTAAGGCCTTTGACAAGGTTCCCCATGACATTCTTGCAAACAAGCTTGCAAAATGTGGACTAGACAAGGTAACCGTTACACGGATTTGTAAGTGGTTGACTGACTGAACCCAAAGGGTGGTCAACAATGGTTCCTTTTCATCCTGGAGAGAAGTGACCAGTGCGGTCCCACAGGGCTCTGTCCTGGGCCCAGTACTATTCAATATCTTTATTAATGACTTGGATGAAATTATTGAGAGCCTAGTTATCAAATTTGCAGATGACACCAAATTAGGAGGAGTAGCTAATACCCCAGAGGACAGGATCAAAATTCAAAATGACCTGAATAGACTAGAAAGCTGGGCCAAAGCTAACAAAATGAAATTCAATGCGGAGAAATGTAAGGTTCTGCACTTAGGGAGGAAAAATGAAATGCACAGATATAGGATGGGGGATACCTGGCTGAATGAGACCACATGTGAAAAGGATCTAGGAGTCCAAGTAGACCACAAGTTGAACATGAGTCAACAGTGTGATGCAGCAGCTAAAAAGGCCAATGCAATTTTAGGCTGCATCAATAAAAGTATAGTGTCTCGATCAGGGGAAGTAATAGTTCCACTCTATTCTGCTTTGGTCAGGCCCCACTTGGAATACTGTGTCCAGTTCTGGGCACTACAATTCAAAAAGGATGTGGAGAAACTGCAGCGGGTCCAAAGGAGGGCGACTAAAATGGTGAAGGGTCTGGAAACCATGCCCTATGAGGAACGACTTAGGGAGCTGGGAATGTTTAGCCTGGGGAAGAGAAGGTTAAGAGGTGATATGATCGCCTTGTTTAAATACTTGAAGGGAGGTCACATTGAAGAGGGAGCAAGCTTGTTTTCTGCTGCTGCAGAGAACAGGACCCGGAACAATGGATGCAAGCTCCAGGAAAAGAGATTCCACCTCAACATTAGGAGGAACTTCCTGAGAGTAAAGGCTGTTCGACAGTGGAACACACTCCCTCGGAGTGTGGCGGAGTCTCCTTCCTTAGAGGTCTTTAAGCAGAGGCTGGATGGCCATCTGTCGGGGATGCTATGATAGAGATTTCCTGCATGGCAGGGGGTTGGACTGGATGGCCCTTGTGGTCTCTTCCAACTCTGTGATTCTATGATTCTATAATATCTTTATTTGTATACCGCCCTTCCAGTGATCAGGGCGGTGCACAACATATTCACAGATTAAAAACATTCAAACAACAATAAAATCAATATAACCCTGTACGGCTATACAATGACAATACTCCGGGCCGGGTCATAGTGAGGGGAATACAACAGCGGAGGGAGCAAAATCAGGGATAAGCCTGCTCAAACAAATATGTTTTTAACCCCTTTTAAAACTGAGTGATAGAGGCAGCCAAGCGGAGCTCAATGGGCAGCGAGTTCTAGAGGCTCGGGGCCGTGATAGAAAATGCCCTCTTCGTGGTGGCTGATAATCTGGCCTATGGAACTCTTAGTAGTTGTTGCCCGGTGGATCTGAGTGTGGGGGGTGGATTATGTGAGGAGAGACGGTCCTTCAGGTACTCTGGGCCCAAGCCATTTAGGGCTTTATAGGTAATAACCAGCACTTTGTACTGAGCCCGGAAGCGAATAGGCAGCCAATGGAGATCTTTCAATACCGGTGTTATATGGCTTGCCCTGGAGGCATCAGTGACCAGTCGTGCCGCCATGTTCTGCACTAATTGTAGCTTCCAAGTGTGATACAGAGGCTGCCCCATGTAGAGCGCATTGCAGAAATCCAATCGAGAGGTTACCAGAGCATGTACTACAGTTTCAAGGTCCCTCCGGTCCAAGTAGGGGCGCAGCTGGCGTAACAGCCGAAACTGAAAACAGGTGCTCCTGACCGTTGCATCCACCTGAGAAGTAAGATGGAGTGACGAATCAAGGAGCACCCCCAAGCTGCGTACAGTGTCCTTCACGGGAAGCGTGAGCCCACTCAGGACAGGTGGAACCACCTCCATCCCTGGGCCGGGAGAACCTATCACGAGTACTTCCGTTTTCTCTGGATTCAGGGTGAGTCTGTTTTCCCTCATCCAGTCCATTACCGATTCCAGACAGGCCACAAGAGGAGCGACGCCATCCCTGGTCACTGCATGAGTCGGAGACATAGAGAAGACTATTTGGGTGTCATCAGCATACTGATAACCCTGTGCCCCATGCCTCCGGATGATCTCTCCCAGCGGTTTCATGTAAATGTTGAAAAGCATGGGGGACAGAATAGCTCCTTGAGGGACCCCAGAACTGAGGGCCCTCTTATTGGAGGAAAACGTCCCCCAGCTGCACCATCTGGAACCTCCCAGAGAGGTAGGACCAGAACCACTGGAGCGCAGTGCCTCCTATTCCCACCTCTGCCAGGCGTTCCAGAAGGATACCATGGTCAATGGTATCGAAAGCCGCTGAGATGTGCAAGAGCACCAGCAGGGACACGCTACTCCTGTCGATGCCCAGACGGAGATCATCGACCAGGGCAACCATGGCAGTCTCAACCCCGTAGCCTGCCCGAAAACCAGTTTTGAATGGATCTAGATAATCCGTTTCATCCAAGATCGATTGAAGCTGGATCGCAACCGCCCTCTCGATCGCCTTCCCCAAAAATGGTAGCAGTGAAACTGGCCGATAATTATTGGGAATCGGGGTCGAGGGAGGGCTTTTTCAATATCGGTTTTACAATGGCCAATTTAAGGTTATCAGGAAACTGCCCTTCCCTCAAAGATGTATTAATAATCCGGCGTAACAATGATGTTACAGCCGGTCTCCCCTGTGCCGCTAGCCATGAGGGACAGGGATCGAGGGAGCAGGTTGTTTTACTAACACTTCTAAGGATCTTGTCCACATCCTCGGTACTAACAGACTCAAACTGATCCAGTACAACTGAGTCCATGGAAGCTCTGGATGCCTCTACTCTGGATTCTGCTTTAACACTGGCATCCAGACCTTCGTTTATCCGAGAGATTTTATCCGCGAAGAAATTGTTAAATTGGTCACAGCAGGCCTTAGTAGGTTCAAGGATCTGGTTCGGGGCAGGAGGGAGCTGAGTTAGCTCCCTCACTACCCTGAACAACTCTGCTGGACACGACTCCACAGACGCGACATGAGCAGCATAGAACGAATTCTTAGCTGCTCATATTGCCTCTCCGTAGTCCTCCAAGAGGTGGTCTAGGAGAGCCTTGTCGGATAAACGCTGGTGTTTCCGCCAGGTGTGCTCTAGCCGTCGCAGAACCCGCTTCCTGGCCCGGAGATGTTCAGTATACCAGGGTTTCTTTTTGGAAGCAGGCCTGAGAGGGCGCTTGGGAGCGATACTGTGTGTAGCCCTGGAGAGATCCGTATCCCAAGTGTTGAGTAGGGCATCAACAGTGTCGCCGTCACTTCCAACCATATATCCTTCTAGGGCTTCTTGGAACCTATCAGGTTCCATCAGCCTTCGAGGGTGGACCATTCTAATAGGTCCGCCACCCCCGGGGGGGGGGATCTGGGTTGATGCCTTGATGCTTGCCTCTACCAAGAAATGATCCGTCCATGACAGGGTGGAAATATTAGTAATTTCCGCCCACGGAATTTCCATGTCCGTACGGAAAACCAAATCAAGTGTATTTCCCGCAAAATGTGTTGGACCCGTGATTAGCTGAGACAGGCCCATGGCTGTCATGGTATCCATGAATTCCCGAGCAGCACCAGATGGAACTGTGTTGGCCACGAGGGGGATGTTGAAGTCTCCCAGGACTAAGAGCCTGGGAGACTCCAACACCAGCTCCAAGACCGTGTCAGCTCGTTAAGGGAGTCAGTTAGCGCACGGGGTGGCCGGTAGACCAACAGAATCCCTAGACTGTCTCTAGCCTTCAGGGTCAGATAAATACACTCGATATAGGAAGTCTGACGAACATGGTTCCTGGTTAGAGACAAGGTGTTTTTATGCACCAAGGCAACACCCCCCCCCCGCCCACCTAACCTGTTCTGGTCCTTCACCGAGTACCCGGAAGGGAGGGCCTGAGCCCACACAGCATCCCCTTCAGGCCCAAGCTAGGTCTCGGTTACGCACGCCAGGTCACAGTTGTTGTCCTCTAACAAGTCATAAAGAATGTGGGTCTTGTTCTTGATAGATCTGGTGTTGCACAGGAGCAGAGACAGGGTTTGTGGTATGGCTGGAGTGACCCTCAGGTCCTTTAGGTTAGGAGAAGGACTGGAAGGAGAGATAGGTATTAAACATCGAGGAGGGAAGGAGGAGGGGAGTGTCTCTATGTAGGCTACTTTTGAGTGTTTTGTGTAATATATATATATATATATATATATTGTCTCTCTCTCTCTCTCTCATGGAAAACAGTGGCAGAGGCAGATGTCTTCCCTTGTTACACAAAAGGGCAAAGCCAAGGGTTCCCAGGTGGAATTTATGCTCCTTCCATATATTCCATATTCCATATATAGTAATGCATAGGTAATCATTCGGAAATAGTGGCCCATAGGGAATCATTGAGGAAAAGTGGCCCATAGGGAATCATTGGGGAATATTCCCCAATGATTCCCTATGGGCCACTCTTTCCCAATGATTCCCTATGGGCCACTCTTCCCCAATGAATCCCTATGGGCCGCTTTTCCCCACTGAATCCCTATGGGCCACTCTTCCCCAATGATTCCTTATGGGCCACTATTCCCCAATGATGATGATGATGATGATGATAAATATTTATTTATATTCCACCCCTCTGGATAAGCAATCGGGGCGGAGTACAACATTTAAAAATACATACAGTTAAAATAACAATTCAGTCTCCCCTCCCACCCCTTAAAAATGAATTAAAGTAGGAATAAAATTTAATACAGTAAGACATTAAAACATTAAACATTTAGAGGCTCTAAAAATTGGATGAGTGGGCAGCCACTAGGGTATCTGATGTATCATTTTATGGGAATAGAGGAGCAATGGATGACAGAAAGTTAATCATTTTCATTTTCTGGGAAGGCCTGCCAGAAGAGATGAGTATTTGTGGCTCTCTTAAAGCAATCCAAAGTTGTGATAAGGCGCATCTCATCCGGCAGGCCGCTCCATAGCCTGGGAGCAACAGCAGAGAAGGCCCTCTGGGAGGTCTGTGCCAGCTTCTTGTTGTTGTTGTTATTATTATTATTATTAAACTTTATTTCTAAAGCGCTGTAATTATACTCAGCGCTGTACAAAATTGGTAGAACTTAAAAAAATATATAAAAGCCTGCCAAAGGACAAGTTAAAACATCAGACATAAAAACAAAATCACATCAGGCAATATCAGACAGCCAGATGGTAATCACAAGTTCCCTGAGAACGCTTCCCTAAACAATAAGGTTTTCAGCTCCACCTTAAAGCTAGTTAGGGAAGTGATGAGCCGAGCATGCAGAGGGAGAAGGTTCCAGGAATGAGGGGCAGCAAGAGAAAAGGGACGGATCCAGGAGGGGGCAGAGGACAACCTGGGTTGGGAGAGGAGACCTTGGTCACCAGAGCGGAGGGTACAGGTAGGAACATAGGGGGAGAGAAGATCAGCTAGAAAAGGAGGGGCCAGCCCATGCAGGGCTTTGAAGGTGAGTAACAACAGTTTGTACCTGATGCGGAAAGGAAGAGGGAGCCAGGGAAGGGAACACAACAGAGGGGAGACATGATCATAGCGGCGAGCAAGTGAAATAATGTGTGCAGCTGAATGCTGAACAGAAATTAATGGGTGGAGGTGAGAGAGAGGAAGCCCAGCCAGGAGGAGATTACAGTAGTCTAGTCGTGAGACCACTAGGGCGTGGACCAGTGTTTTTGCAGTACAAAATGAGAGATATAGACGGATTTTGGCAATATTATAGAGAAAAAATCTGCAGACCTTGGATGTGGTCTGGATCTGGGGGATAAATGACAAGGAGGAGTCGAAGATGAAACCAAGACCGCGGGCTTCCTGGACCGGCTGAATAGAGATGTTATTGACAGAAATAGAAAAGGAGTAGTGAAGGGTGGGCTTAGGCGGGAAAACCGGAAGCTCGGTCTTAGACATATTGAGCTTCAGACGCTGATGGTGCATCCAGTGGGAGACAGGTGTTAAGCAAGATGACATTTGCTGTTCTAATTCCGGCAAAAGATTAGGAGTAGAAAGGTACAGCTGGGTGTCATCAGCGTACAGATGGTAGGAGAAACCAAAGGAACTGATTAGTCTGCCAAGGGAGAGTGTGTATAAAGAAAACAATAGGGGACCCAAAACAGAGCCCTGAGGAACTCCAACAGATAAGGGGACAGAGACCATGGTCCGACTACCCGAGACCACTGAGAAAGATCTATCTGACAAGTAGGATGTGAACCAGTCGAGAACAAGGCCCGAGAAAGCAAGGTCAGAGAGTAAGTCTGTCAGGAGACAGTGGTCCACGGTGTCGAAGGCCGCAGACAAATCGAGAAGAGCAAGGATAGAACAAAGACCATTTGCCTTGGCCCGCAACAGCTCATTCGAGATCTTAGTGAGGGCTGTCTCGGTGGAGTGCCGTGGGCGAAAACAAGACTGGAAAGGATCCAGACTGGAGTTGGTTTCGAGAAACTCAAGACAGTGTGAATAGACAACTCGTTCCAACACCTTAGAAAGGAAAGGAAGAAGAGAGATTGGACGATAGCTAGCCAGGGAAGAAGGGTCGAGAGAGGGTTTTTTCAGAATAGGGGAGACTAAGGCATGATTGAAGACCGAAGCGAAGAAACCCGAAGAGAGGGAGAGATTAAAGATATGGAGGAGGGAGGGTAACAAAGTGGGGGCTTTAGAGATTCAAAGACAAGAAGGAATTGGGTCAAGATAACAGGTGGTAGGTTTGGATGAGTTCAGTAGGGAAGAGAGTTCTTCCAGGGAAACTGGAGGAAAGACAGCTTAGTTTTCATAGGCTGTAGCAAGTTCCTCCCAGAGGACCGAAGAGTGCGAGAGGGCTCATATGGGGAGAGGCAGTCCCTGAGATAGGATGGACCCAAGCCAAGGAGGGCATTAAAGGTCAAAACCAGCACCTTGTACTGTGCCCGGAAACTGATCGACAGCCAGTGGAGAGACTTAAGCACTGGTGTTATATGCTCTCTCCTAGATGCCCCAGTGACAAGTCTGGCTGCCATATTTTGAACCAATTGAAGTTTCCAGGTTGAGCACAAGGGCAGCCCCATGTAGAGCGCATTGGAGTAATCTAAACGTGAGGTGACCAGAGTATGTACCACAGTTTCTATATCCCTCATCTCCAGGAAAGGGCGCAGCTGGACTCTGCAGATGCAATGCGTGCAGAGCAGAAGGATCTCCGCGCTGCACGCAAAGCCTCCTGATAGGCAAGAAGGTGCTGCCTATGGCGAGTTCTGTCGGATAAGAGACGGGTCTTCCGCCATCTGCGCTCTAGTCGTCGTCCAGCCCTCTTCATCTCCCTCAGTTCCTCAGTGTACCAAGGCTTGCGGTTAGGAGCGGGTTGGAGAGGACGCTCGGGAGCGATTGAGTCGAGAGCCTTGGGAAGATCGGTGTTCCAGGTATTCACCAGGGCTTCGGCAGAATCACCAGCATTACCAACCATTAAACCCTCTGGGGCCATCTGGAAGCCAATTAGTTCCATTAGCCTTCGAGGGCGGAGCATTCGAATGGGTCCACCACCCCCGAGGGGACAAGGCGCAGCTGTAAGGTCCATCTTGATCGGGAAGTGATCCGTCCATGACAATATGGAGGTTTTGGTTACCTCCACCCACGGATATGCCTGTTCCGAACTAAAAATCCCATCGAGTGTATGACTCGCGCAGTGGGTAGACCCGTTGACCAATTGGGATAGGTTCAGGCCTGTCATGGATTCCATGAACTCCCGAGCCGCTCCAGATAGATCAGAAGGGCTGGTCTCGAGAGGAACGTTGAAGCTGCCCAAGAAAAGAAGTCTGGGGGACTCCAACAGCAACTCAGAGACCAGCTGAGTCAACTCGGTTAGGGAGTCTGTTAGACAATGGGGTGGCTGGTAGACTAACAGAATCCCCAAACTATTCCTTGGTCTTCAGGCTGAGGTATATACATTTGATGTGGGTTGTTTTCTGGACAGGTTTCCTGATCAGGATTAGATTGGATTTATGGACTATTGCCACGCCGCCGCCCCCGCCCACTTTCCCTTATCTGCTCACTAACCGAATAACCAGCTGGGTGAGCCTGCGTCCAAGTGGCAGCCCTGGCGTCTTCCAGCCAGGTCTCAGTGAAGCATGCCAGGTCAGCCTGTTCATCCACAAAGACGACGTGGATAATATGAGTCTTACCTTTGGCCGACCCGACATTGCAAAGGAACAGATTAAGGGATTGTGGAATGGAATTTTTTGTACAAAAGAGCAAAAGCCAAAGGGTTGCCAGCATGATCTAGGAAAGGGCCCTGTCCTCCCAGAAAAATCCAGAGAAAGGCCCTATCCCTCCAGTAAGGTCCAGGCAGAATAGAGTGGCACTATTACTTCCCTATTGATGCAGCCTAAAATAGCATTGGCCTTTTTAACAGCTGCATCGCACTGTTGACTCATGTTCAACTTATGGTCTCTTTGGCCTGCTAGATCCCTCTCATCTGTGCAGTTCATTTTTCCACTCTAAGTGCAAAATCTTACATTTCTCTGTGTTGAATTTCATTTTGTTAGCTTTGGCCCAGCTTTCTAGTCTATTCAGGTCATTTTGAATTTTCATCCTGTCTTCTGGGATATTAGTTACTCCTCCCAGTTTAGTGTCATCTGCAAATTTGATAAGTATGCCCCCAATTCTCTCATCCAAATTACTAATAAAGATGTTGAACAGCACTGGGCCCAGGACAGAGCCCTTGGGACTCCCCTGGTCACTTCTCTCCAGGCTGAAAAGGAGCCATTGTTGAGCACCCAATTGCAAGGTCCAGGGAAGGGGCCTGTCCCTCCCCAGCAAGGTCCGGAGAAGGGCCCTGTCCCCCCAGTAAGATATGGAGAAGAGCTCTGTCTGGAGCCAAGGTCTGGAGAATACCTCTGTCCCCCGGGCAAGGTGCATAGAAGAGCCCCGTTACCTCGGCAAGGCCAGGAGAATGGCCCTGTCCCTCCGGCAAGGTCCAGAGAACATCCCTGTCTTCCCCCAACAAGGTCCGGAGAATGGCCTTGTCCCTCCAACAAGGTCCAGAGAAGGGCCCTGTCTCCCTCAGCAAGGTCCAGAGAAGGGCCCCGTCATCCTGGCAAGCTCCTCGGACCTTCCCTAGGGGAAAGGGCCCTTCTCTGGACTTTGCTGGGGGGGGGGCAGGCCCATTCCCCAGACCTTGCCAGTAATAAGAGGCTCTTCTCCAGACCTTCCTGGTGGAACAGGGCTCTTTTCCAGATCTTTCCGGGGGCAGGGCCCTTTTCCAGACCTTGCCGGGGGGGCAGGGCTCTTCTCTGGACCTTGCCGGGGAGGACAGGGCTCTTCTCCAGACCATTCCAAGGGGGATGTGCCCTTCCCTGGACCTTGCTGGAGAGACAGGCTCTTTACCCCCAGCAGGGTCTGGGGAAGGGCCCTGTCCATCTGGCAATGTCCAGGGAACGACCCTGTCCCTCTGACAAGGAACAGAGAAGAAGAGTTCTATCTCCCTGGTGGGGTCTGGGGAAGGGCCCTGTCCCAAAAGTGTAGTAGTGGTGGCAGCAGCTGGAGTGGCCTGCTCCTCCTCCTGCTGCACCCCTGTTCTCCCCAGAGAAAGCCCCAGGCCTCGGTTAGGCTTCCCTGTCTGATAGGGTGCCCTGTTCAAAGTGTTGCAGTGGTAGCATGAGCTCGTCCTCCTCCACCCGCCCTCCCTTCCAACCGCCCGAGAGAAGGCCCCAGGCTCCGGCTAGGCTGCTCCGCCAGAAGCCCACGTGCCCCGGTGAAGCCACCAGGGCCAAGGCCTCCCAGCTGGGACTGGCTGCTCATTTGGCCACTCTCGAACCCAAGCCCGCCCCAGTGCAGCCACTGGTCCAGGTCTCGCCGCTGCCTACAAAAATCTCCTGGGCCTGCCTTGGCCTGGCAAGTGGGGTTTGAGAAGCCGGAAGCCCATGCCCCACAACACCTCTCTGGCTGGAAAGGAAAGGGAAAGTCCGGGGGAGTTGTCCATTGGTCCTGTGTCCTCCAAATCCTACATTCATACATTCCAATCATGAGACCCATCCCACCAGGATGCTTATCATATTGTATTTGCTTTATTTTGGTAGTACTTCAAATTCTTCTTGCTTGTTTCCCATTCTCTGCACATTTCCATAGAGACATCTGAGACCATGGGTCCCCTTTACTTTCTGCCTTTGCAGCTTCCTTTGCCTCCCACTGTTGGGTCCCTGCACTATTTCCCTTGTTTCCTCCAAAACAGTTTGACTTTTACCTCTAGCCCTGCCTTCCAAAGTATTGCCCTAAGATTCAATAGGAGCAAATGGGATGTTTGAATCCGGGGAGAGAGAGAGCAGAGTTTGCAGGCAGGAAATCCGTATCTATCTGAGCAGGAGAAGAGAGAATACTAAAATCTTCCAAGAGTTACCAATTCCATGCTTAGCCCAGGAGGATAGCAAGGCAGGTCCGGTTTACATTTCTGTGGCAAAAACAGAGGCCACCTAGCCTGGGACTCAGTTCTCTAATTGCTTTAATTGTTATTTTAACCATAAAGAACATATTTCTTTAATTGTAATTTCAACCACAAAGAACATATGTAGGAATAATGAATATGGCAGAATCAGAACCATAGAATCATAGAGTTGCAAGAGACCTCAAGGGTCATCCAGTCCAACCCCCTGCCATGCAGGAACTCCCAATCAAAGCGTCCCCAACAGATTGCCATTCAGCTTCTCCTTAAAGACCTCCAAAGACGGAGACTCCACCACTCTCCGAGGGAGTGTGTTCCACTGTCGAACAGCCCTTACTCTCAGGAGGTTCCTCCTAATTTTGAGGTGGAATCTCTTTTCCTGGAGCTTGCATCGAGGGATGATGGTCACCTGGACAACCTTTGGATCAAGCTTCCCTGCTGGCTGGCCAAGATTGCATCCACATCATCTTTTGTCCTTTATTTATTTCCTTCTTTAAAGCATTTCTACTCTGCTCTTTAGTCATAACTGCTCCCAGAATGGCTTATTTATAATTTTATCTTTATTTCTCTCCCATCCCACCCCCAATTACAGAACTCACCTAATGGACATCAGTCTTCCCATGAAAGGAGCCACAGAGGAGAGAAGCCCTATAAATGCATGGAGTGTGGAAAGAGCTTCAGTCAGAGTGGACATCTAAACTTACATCAAAGGACCCACACAGGAGAGAAGCCATTCAAATGCATGGAATGTGGACAGAGCTTTAGTCAGAGTGGAAATCTAAACTTACATCAAAGGACCCACACAGGAGAGAAGCCATTCAAATGCATGGAGTGTGGACAGAGCTTTAGTCAGAGTGGAAGTCTAAACTTACATCAAAGGACCCACACAGGAGAGAAGCCATTCAAATGCATGGAGTGTGGACAGAGCTTCAGTCGGAGTGGAAATCTTAAGTTACATCAAAGGACCCACACAGGAGAGAAGCCATTCAAATGCATGAAGTGTGGACAGAGCTTCAGTCGGAGTGGAAATCTTAAGTTACATCAAAGGACCCACACAGGAGAGAAGCCATTCAAATGCATGGAGTGTGGACAGAGCTTTAGTCAGAGTGGAAGTCTAAAGTCACATCAAAGGACCCACACAGGAGAGAAGCCCTATAAATGCATGGAATGTGGAAAGAGCTTCAGTCGGAGTGAAAGTCTAAACTTACATCAAAGGACCCACACAGGAGAGAAGCCATTCAAATGCATGGAATGTGGACAGAGCTTCAGTCACAGTGGAAGTCTAAAGTCACATCAAAGGACCCACACAGGAGAGAAGCCATTCAAATGCATGGAATATGGACAGAGCTTCAGTCAGAGTGGACATCTAAACTCACATCAAATGACCCACACAGGGGAGAAGCCATTCAAATGCATGGAATGTGGACAGAGCTTTAGTCAGAGAGGACATCTTAACATACATCAAAGGACCCACACAGGAGAGAAGGCATTCAAATGCATGGAGTGTGGACAGAGCTTCAGTCACAGTGGAAGTCTAAAGTCACATCAAAGGACCCACACAGGAGAGAAGCCCTATAAATGCATGGAATGTGGAAAGAGCTTCAGTCGGAGTGAAAGTCTAAACTTACATCAAAGGACCCACACAGGAGAGAAGCCATTCAAATGCATGGAGTGTGGACAGAGCTTCAGTCAGAGTGGAAATCTAAACACACATCAAAGGACCCACACAGGGGAGAAGCCATTCATATGCATGGAATGTGGACAGAGCTTCAGTCACAGTGGAAATCTAAAGTCACATAAAAGGACCCACACAGGAGAAAAGCCATTCAAATGTATGGAGTGTGGACAGAGTTTCAGTCAGAGTGGACATCTAAACAGGCATCACAGGACTCACGCAGGAGAGAAGCCATTCAAATGCATGGAGTGTGGAAAGAGCTTCAGTTGTAGTGGAAATCTAAACAGGCATCACAGGACCCACACGGGGGAGAAGCCATTTTCCGCCAGCAAGGCCCAAAATGTCAGCTCCAAAGGTCTGTCGACCATCTCTTCTATTTCCTGAAAAAACTTAAAACTTTTTTAAAGCCTCTATTGGGACCAAGGGGAATGTTTTCAATATTGGGAGCCATCCTGAGAATCATATAAAATGGCTCATCAGGCTGCATATCAGCCAAAGCAGGCAGGAATGGGGAGAGAAATGGGGAGATTTCAGATTCAGATTTTACATTCACCTTTGAACGGTGTGGTCAGATGTAATTGCAAAGACTGTTCAACTTTATGGCATCGAAGGTCCACATCAAAGTGTGGAAAATATTAAGAGGCTGGCAAATCAAGAGCCTGAAAGAGATTTTAAATTCAAAGCACGTTCAAAACAATGAAAGATGCGTAGAATGCTTGAAAGCAAAGGCCACCAGAGCCTCACATCCTCCATTTACTGAGAGACAATCCAAGAAGGCATTGGATCTTCTATATGCTGATCTTTCTGGTCTGAAGGATGAAAAGTCAGTAGGAGGTATCTCTTATCTTATGACTATTATAGATGATTTCAGAAGATACACATAGACTTATCTTCTCTGTGAGAAGACTCAAGTGATTCAGAAATTCAGAGTACTTTAACAGAGTCTCTAACAAATGTGGCTACAAACTGAAGATAACAGCACTAAATTTGTCAATGCTGAATTTGATGAATTTTTGAAAGATCATGGCATTGAGCATCAGACTACAAAGGCTTATTCTCCAGAACAAAATGGTGGCAGAGAGAATGAAGAAAGGAGATGGCTGTCACTGTGCTTTTGGAAGCTAATATGTCTGAACGCTCTTGGTCTGAAGCTATCATGACTGTAACATACCTTCCTAACAGATTGCCAATAAAATCCAAGAATGGATTGCATCCAGAATGAAAATGTCAGGCAGCAATATGGAACAACGATTAGAGGCAACCAGAGTCTTCCTGCTGGAGCCGAGTGTGTTTCAGCCAAAGCAGCATGTGATCAAACCAAAATGGCTGCATAACTTACTCCTGGACTTTGGGATCACAGAAACCAAACCAGCCGTTCTGATGCAAGATAATAATCAGAGCCGCATCAAGATTTCTGAAAGTGAAAAGCCACTTAAGAAGAACGTCAACGTCGCATTTCACAAAGTGCAAGAGATGTGTAAAAGTGGACTTGTCCAACTAGAATCCTGCAACACCAAGTGATGATTGTGGACATCCTCACTAAACTTCTCCCAAAAGATGGTTTCCAGAGGCTGCATGAAGGACTGAAGATCTTCAGTGTTGGTCCAGGAGAATGAGAAGGGGTTTGTTGGGACATATTTGGAGGGATCCCTCCCCGCTCTCGTTCTCTCTCTCTCTCTTGGACTCAGCTTTTACTGACCCTCCAAACATTTCAAAAGGCCAGAGAGGCGGTCAGTAAGTTGTATGTCTTCAATGTTCACCCCTGAGTGAGCGTCACAGTCTCTTTTCTCTCCCTGCTTTATTCATTCCAGTTAGATTAGATTTTACTCTATTGTATAAATGTTTATTAAAGTCATTCTTGTTTGTTTTTAAACTAAAAATTGCAAGTCTGTCATTTTGAAGATAGTCTTTATTCTTTAGGAAAGCATATTAAAATATAGTCTGATTCACATTTTGTTTGCTGCTCTACTGATGAAAGTCAAACAAGTTAACTTTCATACCTGCATATTATTATTTTTTCTTTAAAAGAGTTAACACCCTGGGAAACTAAAATTGCACCCCAAGAATCATTGGGGAATACTTGCCCATAGCAAAGCCATAGGGAGTGGTTTTGTCCATAGGGAATCGTTGCAGAATATTTGCTTGTACAGAATCATTGGGAAATACTTGCCCGTAGAGAAACATTGGGGAATACCTGCCCATAGAGAACTCATACTTGCCCATAGAGAAACATTGGGGAGTACTTGTACATAGAGAATAACTGGGGAAGACTTGTCCATAAAGAAAGTCCTTAGTTTCCCCTGTAGACAAGTGTTCTCCTATGATTCCTTGTCCTATGGGCAAGAGTTCCCCAATGATGGGTTTCCTTGTGAACAAATGCATTGCTTGGGTCCAGATGATTTGAGAGACCGTATCTCTCTATAGGATCCTGCTGTGAGAGCCCTAAGGTTTGCAGGAGAAGGCCTTTTCTGGTGTCAGGTTGTTGCCATAGGGCTCTATCTTTGAATCCCTGCACTTCCAGGAAAAGACTGCCATCCAGGCAGGTATGGGGGTCGGGGGGTCAGGGGTCCTCCACAGATTCCTAGAGGTTATCAAGCCGGAGCCCTGTTCATCCGAGGACAGTGCCCTCAAGCAATGCCCACCTGCCCCAAGGCTTAAAGGCCTCCTTCCCTTTAAAGGGAAAAAACTCCACTACACTCCAAGGAAGGAGTGTGTTCCACTGTCGAACAGCCCTTTCTGTCAGGAAATTCCTCCTAATGTTGAGGTGGAATCTCTTTTCCTGCAGTTTGCATCCATTGTTCCGCGTTCTAGTCTCTGTAGCAGCACAAAACAAGTTTGCTCCCTCTTCAATATGACATCCCTTCAAATATTTGAACAGGGCTATCATATCACCTCTTAACCTTCTCTTCTCCAGGCTAAATATCCCCAGTTCCCTAAGGCGTTCCTCATAGGGCATATTTTCCAGGCCCATCACCATTTTAGTTGCCCTCCTTTGGACACACTCCAGTTTCTCCACATCTTTTTTGAATTGTGGTGCCCAGAATTTGACACAGTATTCCAGGTGGGGCCTGACCAAAGCAGAATAGAGTGGCACTATTACTTCCCTTGATCTAGACGCTATACTTCTATTGATGCAGCCTAAAATTGCATTGGCCTTTTTAGCTGCTGCATCACACTGTTGACTCATGTTCAGCTTATGGTCTACTTAGACTCCTAGATCCCTTTCACATGTTGTTTCATTCAGCCAGCTGTGCCCCATCCTATATCTGTGCATTTAATTTTTCTGCCCTAAGTGCAGAACCTTACATTTCTCCGTGTTGAATTTCATTTTGTTAGCGTTGGCCCAGCTTTCTATTCTATTCAGGTCATTTTGAATTTTGATCCTGTCCTCTGGGGTATTGGCTACTCCTCCTAATTTGGTGCCGTCTCCAAACTCTGCCCCCAATACTGGCATCCAAGTCATTGATAAAGATGTTGAATAGCAAACTGGGTGCAGACAGAGCCCTGTGGGACCCCACTGGTCACTTCTCTCCAGGATGAAAAGGAGCCATTCTTGAGCACCCTTCGGGTTCGGCCAGTCAACCAGTTACAAATCCATGTAACAGTTAACTTGTCTAGCCCACATTTTACAAGCTTCTTTGCAGTGGAACACACTCCCTCGGAGTGTAGTGGAGTCTCCGTCCTTGGAGGTTTTTAAAGAGAGGCTGGATGGCCATCTGTCAGGGATGCTTTGATTGGGAGTTCCTGCATGGCAGGGGGTTGGACAGGATGGCCCTTCTGGTCTCTTCCAACTCTGTGATTCTATTATTCTATGCAAGAATGGTTTTGCAAGATTGTTTGCAAGAATGTTTGTTTTGCAAGCTTGTTTGCAAGAACTCAACCAAAATCTCAGAATGTTTTCTGTTATGAAACAACCCTTACTTTCAGAAAGATCATTCCTCCTAATTTCGAGCTGGAATAATCTCTTTCCCTGTAGCTTGAATCCATTGCTCCATTGTGTCCTATGCTGTGCAGCTTCGGAACAAAAGCATTCTCCATTCTCAATATAACATCCCTTTAAGTATTTCAACATGGATATCATATCTCCTCTTAACCTTCTCTTACTGTCACGAAGTTCCTCCTAACGTTGTGTCCTGCATGGCACAACTTGTCAGAATAGATGACACTGTAGTCCCTATCCCAAAAACGGCACTTTGAAAGTGAATTCCTGCATGAAAACTTGTCAGAATAGATAAACCTTCATTCCTTATCCCAAAAAGGGCACTTTGAAAGTGAATTCCTGCATGGCACAACTTGTCAGAATAGATGACAACAGCAAACCAACCCCTCCATTTCCTTCCCCGCACCAACTGAAGACATGTGACAACGAAAGTATCAAGAAAATAATATTTTTATTATGTACAAGACAGACACAACAGGTAGGTAGCAAATCCAAAAATTAAGAGGGACATTGGCTGTTCGTATATGGCCAAGGCCGGGCAGGGACACAAAACCAAAGTACAATCGTTACCTGTTCCGGCACAGGTATCGGTGGAGGTGGGGGGCACAATACAAACACACGGAGACTCACGGAGACATCAGCTCACACTTACACACACGTGAACAGGGATAGGCGAAAACCAAGGTACACCTGTTACCTGTTTCTGCACAGGTAGCGCGGGGAGGGGAGAGGCAGGAAAAAACCACAAACAAACAAACAAAAAGTGACATCCAAGAACTTTTGCACTATTGAACACTCACACATCCACACACACACCCTCTTGTACATACATTAACTGTACACAAACAGAAAAGAGATAGAAATAATGTCTTTGTGGCCCCACAAAGAAAGGAGAGGGCCACAGGTATCCCATAACCAGCTGCAGCTAATTCCCATTTCCCGGTTCAACTTGGCGTGGTGGGGAACGTGATACACGAAAGTGGTCGATCCACATCAATGCCGGTCAAGTCCAGTCTCCACTGCCAATAAACGCTGCTCCATCAAGTCCTGCCGTTCCAGCACTGCCAAGGAAAAAAAGGAACATACTCAGACATTTTGCCTGTCGTGCGTTGTGCATCTTGTAAGGCACTGCTGTCTGACAATAAGCGGCTTTCTTGGTGGCTTACTTTCATGCTGCTGGGTGCGCACGAGCTCCATCTCCGACTCCATGTTAAGGAGATGCTGCTCTCGCTGCCGGTTCCCTTTGCCGAGCGCAACGGCAGGGAGTGGTGCGGGCAAGTCCCTCGGTGGGTGTGCAACTGGTGGAGCGTCTTCGGGTTTGCGTCCTGCAGTGATGAAAAGCCACAAACAATTAGTGGTGTGCCATGCAAATTTAACAGTACTTACTAGAGTACATATACGCATGGTTTTCATAGGATTACTGTTTCTGAGAGGGGATTATCCAAACATAGCACCTCAGTGTTTTCTTGCATGCTACTGCTTGGCAAGCACAATATGGAAGCACCAGTTCATTATTGTTAGCACTGACGTATGTACCTCTTATTCTGTCCCCCCCCCCCCCCACCATCTAATGAACATGGCCCTTTGGCATGCACACCTTAGCGCCACTTATCCCCAAGGGGAACATATGGCAACATGTACCTAAGCTTTTACGTACCATGCGCACCTGCACCATGTTCCTAGGCAGCGGCAACATCCCGTCTATGGACGGGGTCACGCCCACACCGAGCTGCAAAAACACATATATATCATGCGATAAGTATAACATCCTGTCTGTAATTGCAGATATAGGCCGGTTACAGCGGTATGAAACTCACCCTCTGCGGCTCGTGGCTCCACCGGCGGCATCCCAGCAAGCATCCACAAGTGCCGCATTATATTAAATGTGTCAGAGCGTGACCCCCTGGACTGGCGCCGTGCTCCCTCACAGCATGGCAGAATACTGTGTGAAGCACCTTCACTTTTGATGCCACCTGGTCCACAGAACGATTGAAGCCTTGCCTGCGCAGCCTCTGGGCCAGCCTGGCATAGATTTCCCTGTCGGGAAGGGAGTAATTCTATAAATATAAGATTTAAGTTGTGGATTTAGACTTACAGTACTATATCAAAACAAAAACTGTTAATGTATCTCAAGGACAGGTGAGAAACGAGAACAAGAAAAACTAACACATATTTCCCCAGGATGTCCAGTCTTCAAGAATGCTTTATCCTAGAAGAATAGTTCCGGGTCCAGACCGAGAACTTCTGTGGATATTCTTGTCGGGTTCATGTTTACATTTTAGTCCATCTTTTATCCAAAAAGTTCTTTAAGGGTTCCCTAAGTTCTTCTTCTGTCTTATCATAGTTTCCATCCTCTCTTAACTTTAATTTGTCCATTTCGATTACATCTAATGCCTTCAGTATCATTCATCTATACTTATTTCTCCTTCTTTTTTCCAGTTTTTAGCTATTGTAATTCTAGCCGTAGTTACTAAGTACAGTATTATTTTCTTTTATTTTCTTAATTCTTTATCCTCTATAATATTTAATAACAATAACTCAGGTATTACCTTAATATCTATCTTATATACTTCCTTTATTGTTCTGACGACCATTCCCCAAAATTTCTGAATAATAGGACAAGTCCACCACATATGGTAATATGTCCCTTGTTGATTTTTACATCTCCATCAAGTGTCTTGTCCTTTTTTAATACATTTTCACCATCTTAGTTGGGTGGAGGTGCCATCTATACAACATTTTTATATAGTTCTCCTTAATGCTCACACAGTCCGTAAACCTTAAGTCATTGTCCCAAGCTCTTTCCCAATTCTCAATATTTATATCTTCACCAATATTTTCTGCCCACAATATCATATTTGTTTTGATTTTTTCTTCTTCTACTTCTAATTCCAAACCAATTTTATATAGTCTTGCAATCGTTCCTTTATTTTTACCTAACAAAATTTCATCTAAATTGGTGTTATGCATTGTTATCCCTTCCTGCGTTTTGTCTAGTCTATACCTTTCTTTCAATTGACCGTATTGAAACCAGCTCAATTTACTTTGAACCAAAGTTAGCTCTTCAACGCTTTTCATCTCAATCTCACCATTTACAGATTTTAGCAGTTCCTTGTATCTTATCCAATTTGTATCTTTTGTGCTGTATTGTTTTAAAAAAGCCTCCTGTGGTGACACCCATGCAGGTATATGACTATATATTTTATCTTTATATTTCAGCCAAACCCTGAGTAGCGCTCTCCTTATTATATGATCGTTAAAGTCCTTGTTTTGATTAATTTTCCCGTACCACATATATCCGTGCCAGCCAAATCTTAAATTGTATCCCTCTAGATTTAACAAATTTGTATTTTCTAGTTTCACCCATTCTTTTATCCAATCTAAACAATTAGCATGAAAGTAGTAGTAATAATAATAATAATAATAATAATAATAATAATTTATTTCTAGTCCGCCCCTCTGAACAAGCAATCGGGGCAGATTACAACAAGAGTTAAAAACAGTTTCAGTTAAAATATCCCATCCTTTCCCTTACCACCCCCCTTAAAAAAAATTAAATCACAATACAGTTAAAACATAGAATAGCTAAAATAGGCAATAAAAAAAAACAGCAGCAGGGAAAACGGACCTAAGGCCTAGGTCACTAGGAATAAGGTACAAGGGAAGGAAAGCTGGAAAAAAGACGATTCTAGGGCCTAAGGTTAGGCTCAGGATTGGAGCTGGGAGATATTCACATTCTCTGGGAAGGCCTGCCGGAAGAGGTGCGTCTTCAGGGCTTTTTTGAAGCCTTCTAGGGATGAAATGAGACGCATCTCATCCGGCAGGTCGTTCCACAACTTGGGGGTGACAGCTGAAAAAGCCCTCTGGGAGGTCTGCACCAAGTAGATTTAAAAGTCTGGTAATGCCAGCCCGCCTCTTTCCCGAACATCTGTCATTGCTTTCCATTTTATCCTGGGTTTCCTCCCTGCCCAGATAAAATTTGTAATGTCTTTCTTCCATTGGGTGAAAACCTTATCATTCAAAATAATGGGCAAGTTTTGGAAATAGCACATCAGTTTCGGAAGGATGTTCATTTTAATTAATGCTATCTTTCCTAAAAGAGAGATCTTAATATTTTTCCATTTTTCAAGGTTGGCTTTGATTTCTTGCCATACTCTTCTATAATTGTTATCATATAAATCTGAGTTTTTCTTTGATATGTATATTCCCAAATATTTTATTTTTTCCTCTATCTGTATTTTTACTTTTTCTTGCACTTTCATTTTCTCTATAGCCGTCATATTAAGGGCTAACATTGAAGATTTGGTTTTATTTATTTTTAGACCTGCCCAAAGGCCATATTCTTCTATTATCTTTATTGCTTTAGGAATGCTCTTCGCAGGTTGTTCTGTTGGGATAACAATGTCATCCGCATATGCTTTGATTTTCGTTTCATGTCCCTTTAAGTTCATTCCTTTAACTTGTCTATCTTGTCTAATTTTGATGCAAAGTATCTCCAAACACATTATAAAGAGTAAAGGAGAGAGCGCGCAACCTTGCCTGGTTCCCTTTGCTATGTTAAATTCTTGTGATTTCCCTCCATTTACAGTTACTTTTGTTCTGTGTAGATATGTTTAATCCATTTTATTACATTGTGTCCAAAGTTAAGTTTCCCCAATAGTTCCATAAGAAAATTCCAAATTAAATTGTCAAAGGCTTTTTTGACATCTAAAAAGAGAAAAATTGCTTCCGACCCTGGATTTTTATCATAATATTCTATTAAATTTATAATTGCTCTTAAATGTTCTTTAGTATGTCTGTTCGGTAGAAACCCGCATTGGTCCTGATGTATCCATTCTTTTAGAACTGATTTAAGTCTGTCCGCAATAATATGTGCAAAAATTTTATAATCATTGTTCAATAAAGATATTGGTCTGTAATTTTGTGGGGATGTCTTATCTTTGCCTTCTTTAGGTATCAGTACAATATTTGCCTCCTTCCAAGTATCTGGGATACCCTCTTTTATGATATTATTTAAGGTCTTATACAGTGGGTTTATCAGTTCATCTTGATAGGTTTTGTAATAACTTCCCCAAAATCCATCCGGTCCAGGGGCTTTTCCAGACTTGATTTTCTTTATTGCTTGTAGTATTTCTTGTTTTGTGATTTCTCCATTTAAGGTCTTCCTGATTTCATCCGGCAAGGTTAAACTTTCTATATCTTTAAGGTATTCTCATACCTTTGTCACGTAGTCCTTTATATTATCAAATTTTTTATATAGTTCTTTATAAAAATGATGGAAGATCTTTCTAATTTCTTTTACATCAGTTACTATTTTCCCTTTATCTTGTAATTGCATTATCTGATTTTTTTCTTTTTTTCCCTTACTTTATATGCTAGATATTTTCCTGCCTTTTCGCCATGTTCAAAATGTTTTTGTTTCAAGTATTTCAGTTTCTTGCTTATTTCTTCAGATATTATAGTATTTAACTGTTTCTTCAATAATTCAAGTTGCTTTTTTAGTTTCCCTCTATTCTCTTCACCATTTCTAAGTAGTTCTTTCTCTATATTTTGTATTTCTTCAGAGATTTTTTTTATGTCTTGATTATATTTTTTCTTCATTTCGGCTCTTTTCTTAATCATAATATCTCTTATCACAGCTTTCGAGGCATCCCACAGTATATTCATTTTTGTATTGTGATCAGTATTCTCCTCAAAATAAGATTTGATTTGCTCCCTTATATATTCTCTTATTGCTTTATTTTTCAATAAACTCTCATCCATTCTCCATGCAAATTCTTCACGATTTGATTGAACTCCAATAAAATCTGATTATGATCTGATAGTTTGTTAATTTAAATTTCTACATGTCTTATCTCTTTATACAGATCCTTTGATATAAGGAACATGTCTATCTTTGAAGCCGATACATGAGGTGTAGAAAAAAAGTATAATCTTTAATATCGTAATATTTTGTCCTCCATGGGTCTATTAATGAGAAGAATTCTTGCAAATCAAAAAAACTATTTGGCAATTTACCTTGTTTTTCACGAATTCTTCTCTTAGATTGTCTGTCCATTGATGGGTGGACGACCCCATTCCAATCACCCGTGAAGATATATTGGTCATGGTTAAATTTGGAGATCTTTTTTCTTAAATTTTTGTAAAATTTAGCTTTACCTTGTAGTGGACCATAAACCGCTACAATCAAGGTGGTCTTTGCATTTAATTCAATTTCTATTCCGATAAATCTTCCGTCTTCATCATTTATTATCTCTTTAGCTATTATTTTATCTTTAACAAAAATGGCCACCCCATTTTTTTTTCTTCTTTCCTGAACTTATAAATGATTGTCCAAGTTTGGGATTTTTAAAATATTTCATTTCCCGTTGTCTTACCCTTGTTTCTTGAATACTTATAATTTCCGCATTTTCTTTTTCCAATGTGTGAAATATTCTTTTTCTTTTATAAGCCGAATTCATGCCTTTTATATTCCATGAGACTATTCTCATGTTCATTTCTGGGTCAGTCCTTCCAACTTAGAAAAGATCAGTCTTCTAGTTCTTCCTTCCCTCCTCCTCCTCCTCCTCCTCCTTCTTCTTCTTCTTCTTCCCCTCCGCTATCATAACTGGTGCTCCCAATTTCTATAATACCTCCTTCTACACCAATAGCACCTTCTTCATGTTATTATTATTATTATTATTATTATTATCTTTTATTTATATAGCGCTGTAGGTTTACACAGTGCTGTACATATAAACTTATAATTAGACTTATAATTAAGCTTATAATTAGAACATTATAATTATAAGGTTCACAAAGTCTTTCATTTTCACTCTCTCTGTTACTTCTGACAATAGGAGTTTTCTCCTTCTTCTCTCCCTCTTTAAATTCTGAATCAGTTTCTTCTCCCCTCTGCCTCTCCTTTTTCTTTTCATCATCTTCTTTCCTCCATCTGTTATAGAAAGTTTTAGCTTTTTCAATTGTATCAATTTTGTATTGTCTCTGTTCCAGGAAAATGAAATGCCTTCCAATGGTTCCCATTTATATCTCACATTTTTATTTTGTAGAAATCTTGTTAACGTTATGTAGTCTCTTCTTCTCCATAGAACTTCAGCTGGGACATCTTTAAATTTTTTTATCTCTTCTCCTTTTATTGTTATCTTCTTTTCATACCTCGCTTGAATTATCTAATCCTTTATTCTCTCTATGGTGAAGTATACCACTATATCTCTTGGTAGATTTCTGTTCATTGCTGCCGTTGAATTAATTCTAAAAATTTTATCAACATCCATGTCCAGATATTCTGGAGTACATTCTAATAAGTCAGCCAAAACCGGAACAATTTCATCATACAAATTTTCATTAAATTGTTCTTTCACTCCCCGTATCTTTATACATATTTTCCTTTCCTTTATCTTTTTTCAGTCTATGTAGTTCTCTTTCCTGTTTATGTTCTAGTGTAAGAGCTTTCGTTGCTTTCTCTACCGTTTCTGTTCTTCTTTCTAAATCTTCCATTTTTTTATTTATAACTCTAATTTCTGTTGTAATTCCTTTCATGGTTTCTTTCAAGTCATCTATTTCCATCTTGAAATCTCTCCTTAATTCATCCCGTGATTCTTTTAGTTCTTTTCTAATATTAATTTCAACTCTTTGTATGGCTTCTAATAATTTAAAATTTGAATCTGTTGTTTTTAGTTCTATTGATGATCTTCTCATCTGTCCTTGTTTTTGTTCTGCCCATTTTTGTTCTGCTGCTTTCCTTTCTTTTTCCTTAGCCGCCATGTCCCTTGTTGTCATTACTGTCGTTGTATATACTTTACTCATTTTCTTCTCCCAAACAGCTAATTTTCTATCACTTATTTTAGGCCTTAAACTAAAATTCACTATTTTCACTATTTTCCACTCTTACCACCAGGGGTCATCCTTCTCTTTCTTTAGGCTTAAGATTGCTAGTGTTTCCTCTTGTTCGATTTCCTAAGGTCCGCTTTAGCGGTATTTCCGTTTCTCCCTCCTTCCTCAGGCAAGCTTATCACAATTTTAAAGACATCCAATCCCTCCAACCCCCCCGTGGAAAATCCAAATCAATCCCCCAAAATATGAAAGTGGGCAGATCAATGCAAAGAGGGCATACCCAAACCCACCTCAACTCGCAATCTCTCACAAACCTTCCAACTTCTCCAACAAGAAAATAAAACAAGAGCAACAATCTCCCCCCAGGCAAAGTGATATCCCCCAGAGAATAAAATACTTTCCCTTTCCCCTTTTTTGTTTTTGTTTTTTCAACTTCTATTCACTTCTATTCACTTTCACATTCACTATCCGTCTGCTTCTCTTTCTATTCCTTCGTTCTCTCACTATTTGATTGTTTCTTTGGTTCCTGTTTATACTCCTGGTGGAACAGGCCGCAGTGGGATTGCGCGGTTTCCCAAGGAATAAGGCAAGTAGCAACAGAACAATAATGGCTTGTTATATATTACCCAGAGGAACTCCCAGAAGGCATTGGAATGCTCTCTTCACATGTATGACATGACACATATAAAATATAGAATAAAAGAATCATAGAACCATTGCATCTAAGTGTTGGAAGAGACTGCAAGGGCCATCCAGTCCAACCACCTGCCATGCAGGAACTCCCATTCAAACTCACCCCCCTTGGGACATGCTCCAGTTTCTCCACAATTTTTTTTAATTGTAGTGCCCTGAACTGGACACAGTATTCAAGGTGGGGTCTGACCAAAGGGGAATAGCATGACACTATTACTTCCCTTGATCAAGACACTATACTGATCTAGACACTATACTTCTATTGATGCAGCCTAAAATTGCACCTTAGGACACATCTTGCTGCCGTACTGAAGACGTTTTGTTGGCAGGTAAGGCAAAAAGAGGGTTAACCTATACGAGGAGGTTTACCAGACATATCTTTAAGACTTCCTATTATTCCTAATCCATCAGGAGGCCCTTGGGGCGTAAATAGGGAATTCCTCTTTCAAGGAAGCCCTTTAGAGAGGGGGAACCAGGGGTCATCTATGCTGACCCGTCGTGCCACACAGGAACTCTCTTTCTAGAAACCCATTTAGGAAAGGGAGCCCAGGGATCGTCAATGCAGAACCGTTGGGCCACGCAGGAACTCTCTTTCACAGAAGACCTTTAGGATTGGGAGCCCAGGGGTCATCTATGATGACCTATTGTGCCATGCAGGAACTCTCTTACAATGCACCCAGTTAGGGAGGAGGAGCCAGGGGTCTTCAATGCTGACACATTGTGCCACGCAAAGTCCTACCCAGCCACTGCCTCAACTCCGCCATCAGGCTTACAACCTAAAAAGACATGGCACAAAGGAAGAAGGGAATTTTGGTGTAGAAGGGGGGCAGGTCTCTCCCTCGGAGGCCTGGACTAAGTCAGAAGGCATGGAGGGAGGGCTCTTCTTCTTCTCCTGATGGAGCTGGGCCTGCCTCTCATTCCCTTACAGCCTCCTCTTTGGCATTTCTATCCAGACCCCTCTCCTCTTGTCCATTTTGGGTACTTCTATAGCATTGGTCTACACTCCTTTGCTGCGACTGGGGCTGCCATTTCAGGAGACTCCTATTATGCAGATTCTTGCCTACGTATTGATAAATTACATTTCTCCTTCATAGGTAGACTGCAGCAGGAACAGCTTCATGAAAGGTAAACTGAATAAGGGAAAAATAACTTTATCTTGTTCATGGATATTTCAAAAGTTAGCAAACCTACAGATTCTAAATGGAAGCAGGGCAGGGGGTATGCTTTAGAGCACCAGGAAGTGTTTTCCCTCTTGGACGTATGGGGCAAAAGCCACATTCAGAAACATCTCAACACAAACCACTGAAATATTGAGATCTACCCATTTCCAAGAACAACGTTATGGCTGAAAAACGGCACAACGAAACCATCACCATCTGCAGTGCCACAACACAAGCTGTGAGGAATTAATAGTCATAACCTGCCAACCTAGTGTTAGAATGATAATGAGGAATAAAAACTAACTAGCCCTTTGTTTCTCTGCCCCATCCTTAGAATCTCACATTGATGGAATGGAGGAGCAGGAGGAGGGCAGAGTTCAGCCCGATCAAGAGGAAGGCATGCTGACTGAACAACTAGAGGGTCCGGTAGACCAGGAGAAGGAAGACCCACAGGGGAAGGGTCTCCGGAAGCATGTGGTGGGTGCATCTTTCAAGTAGCATATACATAACTAACTCCTTTTTATTTTTTGACCGCGGCCCTAACGATCCTACATTCTCCTGAATCCCAGATCTATAGGTGCAATCCAAACATGTCTATGTGTCCACAGTTTCTTGGCACCAATTGTGCTTACTAAACATCTCTCAACTTCAAGGATCCCAAGAGAAGGTTGCCCGCCCCAGGCCAACAGGTCCTCTGGCGACCGGGGATGTCCTCAGAGAGGGGAGCGCCAGAAGAGGGGAACACATCGTCACGGCGATAATTGAACACAGCCGGAAGGAGGGACAGCTGTCTCGAAGACAGTTCCGCTTGGCCAGCAACAGGCAGAGCAGGCGGATGGAGCAGGTTATGTTACAGGTAGCTGAATCTATAAGTGCGGATGTGCGGGCCTGCCAGCAGGACAGAGCACAGCTCCTCCATTACTTGGAGAGCCTCTCTGAACATGTCAGTCGAAATTAATAAGGCCAAACTTGCTCTGGAAGACAGAAGACTGAGGGAGGAAAGGGAAGAGAGGGAGCAACAAACTGTGCTCGAAAGGCGGAAATTGGACCTTGAAGAAAGAAAGCTTGAACTTGCCGAGCGACAGAGGAGGGTAGCAGGCAAATCGCGTAGGGCCTGCAGGCCAACTTCCGAAAACGTCCCTGCATCAGGGGTGGGCAGTGGCTCCCAGCAGGCACCCAAGAGAAGTCGCCTGGGGCTGGAACAAGCAAGGGAGTTTGCGGCCCCTGAAACTGAAAGCAACGAGGAAGGCGTACCCGGATCGCAATTCACCTGTTCCGTCCGGGAAACGGAAATACTTTCCTCCCAGGTCCAAGGCCCAAAAGGATTATAAAGAAGAAGAAAATTTACACTCCCTGAATGTGCATTGGTTCGTTTTGCACCGCTGTGTCGTCCTTCATGGCTGGCAAGAAACTGTGATGTGGGGCTTAGTTGGTAGTTTTGTTTGTTGCATTGCACTTTGCGTGTCCATGCACATGCCTTGGACATTTGGGTTCCCGGAGTATGTTTACATGTGCAAAGTTCTGTACTGTTTTTGCTGTTGGCCTTTTGCACTGGAGTCAGAGGTTTCCTCTTACTGTAATCACACCTGAAAAACTGATCTCTACATAGTGGGCCCCATCACAAGCCTAAAACATCTGCATGGGAGCATGGTTGTTTTCCCTACCGGGGGTTTTGTGCATGTGCACCCATGCTATATATTGCATGTGCTTGATGTATACATTGCATTTGCCAGCCAACAAAATGTAGGCCCAGACTGTAGGAACCCATAATATTTATTCTCCCAGATATGAAATATCGACAATGTGTCGGTTTCTTTCTTTCTTTTTTAAATAATTTTTATTGGTGCTAACCAGACAAACAGGTACAAAAAATGCAAGAAAAAAAACAGAAAGAAAAACAGATACATAGGGATCAACATAATACTAATAACACACATAAAATATAGAATGCAAACATTAATTTTCCAAATACAGTGGTACCCCGGGTTACGAAAGTAATCCGTTCTGGATTACCTTTCGTAACCCGGAAATGCTTTCGTAACCCGGGGACCGCTTGTGTCAATGGACAGCGCGCTGGAAGCACGCTGTTTTTGAACTTCTAGGTTGCGATTTTTTTCGCAACCCAGGGTTTTTTTCGTTCGCCGGGGCCGTTTTTGCGGTCCCGGCGCTTTCGTTCCCCGGGGATTTCGTTCCCGGGGGGATTCGTAAGGCGGGAGACCACTGTATAAAAACATATAACATATAGCTGACTTCCTTCTATTTGAGATTCTGCAAAGGTAAAAAGCCAATAAAGCCATTGATAACCACATTAATAACCAATAGTTTACATAGAATAGAATTGGCTAGCTAGAGCACACTTTGAATTTGGCTTGACTGTGGGCAGACAGTAACCCCCACCTTTCCTTTGTTCTAGTAGACACAGCATTTCTTTAAAGAAAGAGCTTTCTCAAATGTGTCTCTAAGCTTCAAGGTTGCATCTAGCCGACCAAACTGAGATAAGGCCTCTGTAGTCTATTCATGAATGTTGCATTTTGCTTGCTAGAAAGGAGATTCATGCCAACAAGTTGCTGTCCGGTTTAAACTAGCAGAACCATGTGGAAATAGAGAAAGGAAACATAAGTTTGTAAGAGATGTTTTCTGTGCATGTCATAAATCTGTAGAAGATTTATAAAACTGTCTTTCAAATGGGAGGAGCTCAGTCTTTGGAGGTCACATCCCCAGAGGCTCATTCATTGCATGCAACTAAACAGTTTGGATAATAAAAAGGCTGAATTTGTTTTGGAATTCTTCTCACCTTGCCTCTCTTTGCATAATTGACTGTGAATAGGTTTATTGACCTTGATTACCTTAACAATTCCACTAGTCAGTATTTCAAAAGTCCTTTGTTTTATCTTAACATACAAATCAGTGTGAAAATTGGCATAAAGAGACAGAGATTGGGATGGTATGGGCAGCAAGTAAAGCGGTTGTCAGAGGATTCTTCATTAAAAAACATTGTGAGGTAATAGTAAAAAGGAAAGCTAGAATAAGAGAAATTACCAACCAAATAACCAAAAAAGAGGAGGAACTAAAACAAAATCCTAATGCTGAAAATATTCTAAAAGAGTTAAAGATCTTACAAAAACAATATAATTTGGAAAATGCAGAGGACTTAGCAAATAAGATGAAAAACTTAAATATCAAAAACTTCCAGCAAGCAAACAAACCAGGCCGCTGGTTAGTGCAAAGAATTGGTAAAATGAGGGAGAAAAAGACAATAGTAAAATTGTGTGATGGGAATAATACCTATTCAGACATGAAGAGCTTAAAGAAGATGACACATAGTTACTTCAAAAACCTCTTTCAACCAAAAGAAATATCAAAACAAAATTTGGAAAATTATTTGCAAAAATGCCCAATACCTACCTTAAATGAGGAACAAATAGAAGAGCTAAACAAATCAATTTCTTTAAAAGAACTTAATGAAGCAATACAGAGAGCCAAGGTAGATAAAGCACCAGGCCCTGATGGTTTCACAGCCAGATACTACAAAGTCTTCCAGAACGAAATCAACCAACCACTGTTAGAATTAATGAACACCATTAATGGACAAGAATTACCGCCGACATGGGAAGAAGCAAACATCAGCCTAATTCCAAAAGAAGGAAAAGATCATCAACAACTAAAGAATTATCAACCTATATCCTTACTTAATATAGACTACAAACTGTTCGCAGATATAATGGCACAGAGATTGAAAAAGGTTTTGCAAATAATAATCCAAAGAGATCAATGCGGCTTCCTCCCAAATAGACATCTAAAGGAAAATCTAAGATATGTTATTGATACCATCGAGCACTTTGATACACACAGCGATAGGAAGCTGGCATTGATCTTTCTGGACTTAGAAAAAGCTTTTGACAGCCTTGACTGGGAAATCATCATCAAAACTTTAATAAGAATAAAAGCGGGTCAAAAATTTACAAATTGGATAAGATCAATATATAAAAAGCAGACAGCAAGAGTGATTGTGAACAATCAGAGAACGGATGTTATCCCATTATTTAGAGGGACCAGACAAGGCTGTCCTATATCGCCATTGCTGTTCATTCTGGTTTTGGAAACCCTGTTGATTAATATAAGATGTGAGGATAACATCAAAGGAGTTAAGGTTAAAGGAGAATCTCTAAAGGTTAGAGCTTATGCAGACGATCTTGTGATAATGCTTGAAGATCCTATAGAAAGCCTAAATTGTTTAATTGAACATCTAAAATCATTTGAAATAGTCTCAGGTCTAAAAATCAGCATAGAAAAATCAGCAGCTATTACAAAAAACATGAAGCATGAGGAACAAGCCATTTTAAGTGCTAGATCTGGTATGAGTGTTTGTAAAAAGATTAAGTATCTAGGTATAACCATAACAAATAACAACACAAAACTGTTTAAAAATAACTATCAAAAGAAATGGACTGAAATCAAAAACGAAATCAAAAATTGGTCTGAAATTAAGCTCTCTCTGTTGGGAAGAATAGCCGCTGTTAAAATGATGGTTATTCTGAAACTTTTGTATTTGTTTCAAGGCATCCCGGTCGTTAAAAATGAAAAAATCTTGAAAGAGTGGCAAAAACAACTAGCACAATTTGTTTGGGCAGGCAAGCGGCCGAGAATCAAACAAAAAATTCTCTGTGATGCTAAAGAAAGAGGAGGCCTCGCCTTCCCTATGATAAATTTGTATTACGAGGCGAGTGCTATTACTTGGTTGAAGGATTGGATGACCTTGAATGATAAAAAACTCTTAAAATTAGAAAGCACGGATATCAGATTCGGATGGCATGGTTTTTTGTTTTACGAAAAAATCAAGGCAAACAACAGGTTCAATAACCATTTCATCCGAACCTCGATATTCCGAGTATGGAATAAACACAAGAGAAGAATATCACCCAAAATTCCGATGTGGGTATCTCCACATGAGGCCTTATATAGTGTAGATCCTAAAAGAGAAGAGACCTGGATCAGATATAGTGACTTGTTAGATGACAACAGAAAAATTAAATCTTATGAAACCTTGAAAGAAGAGAATTGGAATATAAACTGGTTCTTGTATAGGCAACTCCATGAAAGATACAGAATAGACAAAAAACAAACAGGTTTAGCCAACTCTAATACGGAAATGGAAAACATTATCTTGCATTCAGACCAAAAAATATTATCTAAAATTTATAAAAAATTATTAGAATGGTACACTGAGGATGAGATCATAAAGGAAGCCATGACTAAATGGGCACAGAACTGTGGAAAAGTAATAGAGTTGGATCAATGGGAAAAAGCATGGAATAAAAGAATGAAGTATTCGTTGTGTCAGGACATTAAAGAGAGCTATTATAAGATCTTGTATAGGTGGCATCTCTCACCTCATAAAATAGCCAGATTATATAATACTGCTAATGACAAATGTTGGAGATGCCAAAAAGAAGTAGGAACCTTTTTTCATTTATGGTGGTTGTGCGGTAAGGCCAAAATGTTTTGGAAACAGATACAAAAAGAAATACAAAACATATTAGGAATAACACTAGAACTTAGACCGGAAATAATGCTGCTGAACATGTTGAAAGATGAAGATGAGAGAACATATGGTAAAACCATATTCTATATGCTGACAGCAGCCAGAACAGTTTTTGCAAGATCTTGGAAATTGGATAAGTTCATAAATCTGGAAGAATGGTGGTTTAAAATATATGACATGATGGAATTGGATTTGATTTCAGACAAATTGAGAAATGAGAATAACAGTAAATGGAGAGAAGGATGGGGAAAGGTTTGGAAATATATGGAAAAGAAATGGGGGAAGGAGGTAAATATTGAAATGAAATTTAAGGTGATTAACTGAATCTTTAATGGAGACAACTTGACATCTTAAGGATAATAAAGAACATCAAAATTAGGATGGGAAAACTAAATTGACCTTGAGTTATAGTTATGGAAAGGAAAGGAATCCGGGAAAGTGTGAGACAACACAATAAGAAAGAGAACAGAAAGGATACAGGAAACCCCTGTATAAAGTTATTGTTTTTACTTTTATACTTCTTCTTTTTTTATGTGCTAAATACATGTAAAAATAAACGATTCAAGCAATCAAATTTGAATTTGGCACATTGTAGCAACGGATATGTAAGCTACTTATGGATGGAAAAATTAGGGTGGGAGGCAAGGAAATAATAGTGATATAATGATTGAATAGTGTCACATATAACGAAAGTTGCATGTTAATAAGCTTTATGTCTCTTAGTAAGGAAAGGGAAAGGAAGTGGTTTGAAATAGATCTATTTGGAAATGATGGAAACATATATAGAAGGGGGAATGGGGAAAGGGAATATATAAATGTTTGTATATGATATATGTATTGAAGAAACAGACTATTTGAAAGATTATGTTGTATGTTTTAAAAAATGTAATAAAAATTATTTTTAAAAAAATCGTAAAATGGTTTCCAGTCCTCTTTAGTTTTTTCTTCAGTTTTATCCTTCATCCAACAATTCGTAATGCCCAACTCAGCAGTTCCATATGTTTTCATTATCCATTGCTCAATCGATGGGGGTTTATCTGCTTTCCAGTTCCTGGCAAAACAAATTCTAGCACAGGTTAGCATAAAAAACAACATTCTACCATGAATTTTTTCTGTTTCCTCATCAATCATTCCTAATAAAAAGATTTCTGGAGTGAAAGAGATATTTATTTTAATTTCATAAATGCCCAACTAATATTTTTTGGCTTTCGGGCATGTCCACCAAATGTGATAGTATGTGCCTGTGTTATAGGAACATTTCCAGCAGTTAGGTTTGGAGTTTTTAAACATTTTAGCTAATCTATTGGGAGAAAGGTGCTTTTTCCCTCCCAAGCCACCAGAGGACATTTTCCATCTTGGAGGACTCTCCCTCTGC
This sequence comes from Urosaurus nigricauda, assembly GCA_034509955.1. Classification (NCBI taxonomy): domain Eukaryota; kingdom Metazoa; phylum Chordata; class Lepidosauria; order Squamata; family Phrynosomatidae; genus Urosaurus; species Urosaurus nigricauda. The sequence continues at coordinate 1,809,044 of JAOEGL010000002.1, forward strand.
AGCTGCTGGGTGCCTGGTGTCTTAAGGAGAGGAGGAGGAGGAGGGGCTGGTGAGAGCAGCCTCCCCTATAACCCTCCTGACCCAGAAGGACGCCAGGGCTTTTTCCCTCCCGAGCCACCGGAGGACATTTTCCAAGCCCCAGTGCGGATGTTTGGAATATCAGGAATATCATTGCGCTGCCTGGACTGCGCAGAATAGTGGGGGAGGAGATACCAGTGGGAGCTGCTTTTTTGTCTTCTGCTGGCTCACCGCCCCCCCCCCCACCTGCCACAATATCGTAACCAGGCAGCATAATGCAGTAGCATGTCTGGTATAATAACGCTGGTCGAGCTAGGACGTTGATGGGGTGTTGGAACCTTTTTATATCATCTGATATATTGACTTTGGAGGGAGGGGGATATTGATATGGAAACGAGGCTAACGGAGACAATTGAGACGAATGTTTTCGAGATGAACGGGGTTCCTATCCAAGTTGTGTGGGGCAAGGGGAGGTATGGCGGTAGGAGTAAGCGATGGTGTTACAAGGGAAGGCGAGATCGATGTTTAATACCTATCTCTCCTTCCAGCCCTTCTCCTAACCAAAGGAACCTGAGGGTCACTCCAACCGTACCACAAACCCTGTCTCTGCTCCTGTGCAACGCCAGGTCCATTAAGAACAAGACCCACGTCGTGCATGATCTGATAGAGGACAACAACTGTGACCTGGCGTGCATAACCGAGACCTGGCTTGGGCCTGAAGGGGATGCTGTGTGGGCTCAGGCCCTCCCATCCGGGTACTCGGTGAAGGACCAGAACAGGTTAGGTGGGCGGGGGGGGGGGTGTTGCCTTGGTCCATAAAAACACCTTGCCCCTAACCAGGAACCATGTTCGACAGACTTCTTATATCGAGTGTATTTATCTGACCCTCAAGGCTAGAGACAGTCTAGGGATTCTGTTGGTCTACCGGCCACCCCGTGCGCTAACTGACTCCCTTAACAAGCTGACACTGTTGGTCTCGGAGTTGGTGTTGGAGTCTCCCAGGCTCTTAGTCCTGGGAGACTTCAACATCCCCTTCGCAGCCAATGATGTTCCATCCGGTGTGGCTCGGGAATTCATGGATACCATGACAGCCATGGGCCTGTCTCAGCTAGTTACGAGTCCAACGCATTTTGCGGGTAATACACTCGATTTGGTTTTCTGTACAGACATGGAAACTCCGTGGGCGGAAATTACCAATATTTCCACCCTGTCATGGACGGATCATTTCCTGGTGGAGGCAAGTATCAAGGCATCAACCCAGATCCCCCTCGGGGGTGGCGGACCTGTTAGAATGGTCCACCCTCGAAGGCTGATGGAACCTGATAGGTTCCAAGAAGCCCTAGAGGGATATATGGTTGGAAGTGACGGCGATACTGTTGATGCCCTAGTTAACATCTGGGATACAGATCTCTCCAGGGCTATACACAGTATCGCTCCCAAGCGCCCTCTCAAGCCTGCTTCTAAAAAGAAGCCCTGGTATATGGAAGATCTCCGGGCCAAGAAGTGGGTCCTGCGACAGCTAGAGCACGTCTGGCGGACACACCAGCGTTTATCCGACAAGGCTTTCCTAGACCACCTTTTGGAGGACTATGGAGAGGCGATACGAGCAGCTAAGAATTCGTTCTATGCTGCTCGTGTCGCGTCCGCGGAGTCGCGTCCAGCAGAGTTGTTCAGGGTAGTGAGGGAGCTAACTCAGCTCCCTCCTGCCCCGAACCAGATCCTTGAACCTACTAAGGCCTGCTGTGACCAATTTAACAACTTCTTCGCGGATAAAATCTCTCGGTTAAATGAAGGTCTGGATGCCAGAATTGAAGCAGAATCCAGAGTAGAGGCATCCAGAGCTTCCGTGGACTCAGTTGTACTGGATCAGTTTGAGTCTGTCAGTACCGAGGATGTGGACAAGATCCTTAGAAGTGTTAGGAAGACAACCTGCTCTCTCGACCCCTGCCCCTCGTGGCTAGTGGCACAGGGGGGACCGGTTGTATCCTTACTGCTACACCGGATTATCAATTCATCTTTGAGGGAAGGGCAGTTCCCTGACATCCTTAAATTGGCCATTATAAAACCAATATTGAAAAAGCCCTCCCTTGACCCCCTGGTTCATAATAATTACCGGCCAGTTTCGCTACTGCCATTTCTGGGGAAGGTAATCGAGAGGGCGGTTGCACTCCAACTTCAATCGATCTTGGATGAAACGGATTTTCTAGATCCATTTCAAACCGGTTTTCGGGCGGGCTACGGGGTTGAGACTGCCATGGTCGCCCTGGTCGATGATCTCCGTCTGGGCATCGACAGGGGTAGCGTGACCCTGTTGGTGCTCTTGGACATCTCAGCGGCTGGCAGAGGTGGGAATCGGAGGCACTGTGCTCCAGTGGTTCCAGTCCTACCTCTCTGGGAGGTTCCAGATGGTGCAGCTGGGGGACGTTTGCTCTGACAAGAGGGCCCTAAAATCTGGGGTCCCTCAAGGAGCCATTCTGTCCCCTATGCTCTTTAACATTTACATGAAACCACTGGGAGAGATCATCCGGAGGCATGGGGCGCGGGGTTATCAGTACGCTGATGACACCCAAATAGCCTTCTCTATGTCTCCGACTGATGCAGTGACCAGTGATGGCGTCGCTCCTCTCGTGGCCTGTCTGGAATCGGTAATGGACTGGATGAGGGAAAACAGACTCAGCCTGAATCCAGAGAAAACGGAAGTACTTGTGATAGGTTCCCCAGGCCCAGGGAGGGAGGTGGTTCCACCTGTCCTGAACGGGATCACGCTTCCCGTAAAGGACACCGTACGCAGCTTGGGGGTGCTTCTTGACTCGTCGCTCCATCTTACTCCTCAGGTGGACGCGACAGTCAGGAGCGCCTGTTTTCAGTTTCGGCTGATACGCCAGCTGCGCCCCTACTTGGACCGGAGGGACCTGGAAACTATAGTACATGCCCTCGTAACCTCTCGGTTGGATTTCTGTAACGCACTCTACATGGGGCAGCCTTTGTATCACGTTCGGAAGCTGCAATTAGTGCAGAATATGGCAGCTCGGCTGGTCACTGGTGCTCCCAGGACCTCCCACATAACACCTATATTAAAAGATCTTCATTGGCTGCCTATTCGCTTCCGGGCACAGTACAAAGTGCTGCTTATTACCTATAAAGCCCTAAATGGCTTGGGCCCAGAGTACCTAAAGGACCACCTCTCTCCACATAATCCGCCCCGCACACTCAGATCTACGGGACAACAGCTGCTCAGAGTTCCAGAGGCTAAATTAGCAACTACTACAAAGAGAGCGTTTTCCACCTCGGCTCCTAGCCTCTGTAACTCATTGCCTACCAAGCTCCGTCAGGCCGCCTCCCTTACTTTGTTTAAAAAGGGCCTAAAAACATACCTGTTCGAGTTAGCATATCCCTGATACCTTCTCCATATTGAGACTTCCCCCCCTGCTGCGACCAGATTTGATATATTGCTACTGTAATGTTATATCGATTTTATACTGTTTGTACATTTTTATATTGTCTTATTTTTTATGTTGTGCACCGCCCTGATCGTAGGAAGGGCGGTATATAAATAAAGTATTATTATTTTTATTATTATTATTATTATTATTATCTATAAATCATTTTATAGACATTTTCTTTCAGATCATAGAATCATAGAATCATAGAGTTGGAATAGACCACAAGGCCATTTAGTCCAACCCCCTGCCATGCAGGAACTCCCAATCAAGCATCCCCAACAGATGGACATCCAGCCTCTGCTTAAAGACCTCCAAGGAAGGAGACTCCACCACAATCTCCGAGGAAGGAGTGTGTTCCACTGTCGAACAGTCCTTACTGTCAGGAAGTTCCTCCTAATGTTGAGGTGGAATCTCTTTTTCTGCAATTTGTGTCCATTGTTCCACGTCCTAGTCTCTGCAGCAACAGAAAACAACCTCCTCAATATGATATCCCTTCAAATATTTGAACAGGGCGATCATATCACCTCTTAACCAGGTGGGGCCTGACCAAAGCAGAATAGAGTAGCACTATTACTTCCCTTGATCTAAACACTATACTTCTATTGATGCAGCCTCAAATAGCATTGGCCTTTTTAGCTGCCGCATCGCACTGATGACTCATGTTCAGCTTATGGTCTACTTGAACTCCTAGATCCCTTTCACACATAGTTTCATTCAGCCAGGTGTCCCCCATTGTATATCTGTGCATTTCATTTTTCCTCTCTAAGTGCAGAACCTTACATTTCTCTGTGTTGAATATCATCTTGTTAGCGTTGGCCCAGATTTCTAGTCTGTTCATGTCATTTTGGATTTTGATCCTGTCCTCTGGGGCATTAGCTACTCCTCCTAGTTTAGTGTCATCTGCAAATTTGATAAGTATGCCCCCAATTCTGTCATCCAAGTCATTAATAAAGATGTTGAACAGCACTGGGCCCAGGACAGAGCCCTGTGGGACCCCACTGGTCACTTCTCTCCAGGATGAAAAGGAGCCATTGTTGAGCACCCTTTGAGTCCGGCCAGTCAACCAATTACAAATCCATGTAACGGTTACCTTGTCTAGTCCACATTTTGCAAGCTTGTTTGCAAGAATGTCATGGGGAACCTTGTCAAAGGCCTTACTGAAATCGAGGTATACTATATCCACAGCATTCCCTTCATCTACCAAACTCGTAATTTTATCAAAAAAAGAGATCAGGTTCGTTTGGCATGACTTGTTTCTCCGAAACCCATGTTGAATTTTTGTGATTATGGCATTCCCCTCTAAATGTTCACAGACTCTCTGCTTAATGATCTGCTCCAGAATCTTTCCTGGAATTGATGTCAGACTAACTGGACAATAATAGTTGGGATTGTCTTTTTCCCTTTTTTTTGAAGATGGGGACAATGTTTGCCCTCCTCCAGTCTGCTGGGACTTCTCCTGTTCTCCAGGATTTCTCAAAGATTATTGCCAGTGGTTCTGATATTACATTTGCCAGTTCTTTTAATACCCTTGGATGTAGTTCATCTGGTCCTGGCGACTTACATTCATGTAGGTTAACCAGGTATTCCTGTACTATCTCTTAAATTATTCTGTGCTGAAATTCCCTTATTCTGTCTTCTATGATTCTATGAGTGAAAGGAGAGGCCTAGCAACAACGTCAGGCGTGGCCTTGAGTGGAAGAGATCTCTCTCCATGGCAACATCATCTGACCCAGGAGGGGCTGAAGGGAGAGGCCTAGCAACACTGTCAGGCCTGGCCTCGAGTGGAAGACCCCTCTCTCCATGCTACACCATCTGGACAGGCCAAACTCCATGGGGCCTGTCTTAGATTAAGAAGCAGAGCCCTCCCTCCAGTCCATATTTATTGGTCCAGGCCTCAGAGGGACAGAAGAACTACTGGACCTGATCCCCTTCCCCACCACTATTCCCTTGTCCTTTTGTGTCGTGTCTTCTTTGATTGTAAGCCTGAGGGCAGGGAACCATCTCATCAAAATAATAATTGTAAGCCGCTCCGATAGCCTTTAGGGCTGAAAAGCAAGGTATAAATAATAATAATAATAGTTCTAATCGAGACTCTACTGTATATATTTATGTGTGTGTGTGTGTGTGTGTGTGTATACACACACACACACACACACACACACAAACACACACACACACATACAAATACATACATGTATTATACACACACACATATTGCATAGTTCTCTACCAGCCTGCCCCACAGGAAGAGCACTACCACACCCATGTCAGCATAGGCAAATCTGTGCTTAAGACCGTCCAGCAGTTCACCTACCTGGGAAGGATCATCTCCTCAGACACTGAAATTGATAAAGAGATCGATCACAGATTAGCAAAGGCATATAGTGCATTCACAGCCCCTTAATCTGCTCCTTTGCAATGTCAGGTCGGCCAAAGGTAAGACCCACATCATCCACGATCTTCTCATGGATGAACAGGCTGACCTGGCATGCTTCACTGTGACCTGGCTGGGAGATGCCAGCGGTGCTACATGGGCGCAGGCTTTCCCAGCTGGTTACACGGTCAGTGAGCACATAAGGGAAAGTAAGCGGGGGGGGGGGAGGGTGGCATGGCAATAGTCCATAAAATCGACCTAACCTTGATCAGGAAACCTGCCCAGAAAACAACCCACATCAAGTGTGTGTACCTTAACCTGAAGACCAGGGTTAGTTTGGGGATTCTGTTGGTCTACCGGCCACCCCATTGCCTAACAGACTCCCTGACCGAGCTGACTCAGCTGGTCTCTGAGTTGTTGTTGGAATCAACCGGACTTCTAGTCTTGGGCAATTTCAACATCCCTCTCGATATTGGCTTGGTTGACCTATCTGGAGCAGCTTGGGAGTTCATGGAATCCATAACAAGCATGAACCTATCCCAATGGGTTAACGGGCCCACCCACTGCACATGGCATTTTTAGTACAGAACAGAAGCATCCGTGGGCAGAGGTAACCAAAACCTCTGCATTGTCATGGATGGATCACTTCCTGATCAAGATGGAACTAAAAGCCACTCTTCGTCCCCCTGGGGGTGGTGGACCCATGGAATGGTCCGCCCCTCGAAGGCTAATGGAACGAATTGGCTTCCAGAAGGCCTTAGATTTTTTAATGGTTGGTAATGCCGGTGATCCCGTTGAAACCTTGGTGAACACCTGGAATACCGATCTTCCCAAGGCTATCAACGCAATCACCCCTGAGCGTCCTCTCCAACCTGCTCCTAACTGCAAACCCTGATTCACAGAGGAACTCAGGGAGATTAAGCGGGTTGGACAACGACTAGAGCGCAAGTGGTGGAAAACTCAGCTCTTGTCCAACAGAACTCGCCATGGGCAGCACTTTCATGCCTATCGGGAGGCTCTGCACACAGCGCGGAGATCTTTCTGCTCTGTATGCATTGTGTCTGCAGAGTCTTGTCCAGCAGAACTGTTTAGGGTGGTGGGGAACTGACGCGGGTTCCTCCTGCGCCAAATCCCTTTCTTAATCCAACAGCCTACTGTGATGCTTTTAACATCCACTTTGCAGATAAAATATCTCGGATAAGGGCCGACCTGGATTCCAACCTTTTACTAGAATCCATAGATGAGGTGTCCAACAGCTCCATTGCTGGATGAGTTTCAACTTGTGAGTACCGATGACGTGGACAAGCTCCTTTGTAGTGTAAGGAAGATGACTTGCCCTCTTGAATCCTGTCCATCTTGGCTGGTCATCCGGGGGGCATGCATTGAGGGTATTCCTTCAGGATACATTCAGTGCGTCCCTTAAGGAAGGCATTATCCCATCTTGTCTGAAGAAACCTTCCCTTGACCCCCTGGACAGGAACATTTATAGACCAGTGTCGTTGCTCCCGTTTCTCAGTAAGGTGATCGAGAGTGCAGTCACCTCCCAACTCTAAGCTGTCTTGGATGAAACCAATTATCTTGATCCATTTGAAACCGGCTTCAGGACAAGACATGGAATTGAGACTGCCATGGTCACTCTGACCGATGACTTCCACTTGAGCACTGACAGGGGTAGTGTGGCCCTGCTGGTGTTCTTGGATCTCTCTGCGGCTTTCGACACTGTAGATCACTCCATCCTTTTGGATCGGCTGAGGGAGTTGGGAATTGAAAGCACCACGCTTCAGTGGTTCTGGCTCTTCCTTTCCCGGCAGATCTCAAAGGGTGAGGCTCGGGGACAGTTGATCTTCTAAAATCGAGCTTAATTTTGGCATCCCTTAGGGTGCCATCCTGTCCCCGATGCTATTTAACATCTATATGAAGCCGCTTGGCAAGATCATTCGGAGGCATGGAGCTCAGTGTCATCAGTACGTTGATGACACTCAGAAATACCTCTCAGAAATACCGCTCATCAATTTATTGATGGACGTTCACAAGTTGTGGCATCAAGCTGCATTAGTGCACAGCTAAATCGTTCCTGGATACAGAAAAGTCAGAGGGGTTCCACGAAGACAGGATTCTAAACCCAAGAAAGGTAGAAGGTTTTTTTTTCTATCTGCCTTCACTCTTCGGGTGAAGATGTCAAGGAATTGCCCTGGCCACTTCATATGTTGCGGTTAAACGCACAGGAATGCCAGCAATTTTTCAAGGTGTAGGACGAAGAATGTATTCTTCAGTCCTTGGGTTTTTTTTGTTGTTGTTGATCGGTGCACGTCTTGAGATTATGGTTTTTTCCTTTATTCTTTTTCTTGGTTTTTTTTCTTGTGTTGAGAGTACACTGGGGGGAAAAAGTGGGGCTTCAGCAGATGTGAAAAAATTATTAATCCAAAATTCACCCTCTGTTTTGCAAAGGGGAAAATACAAGCATATAGTAGGGTACAGAATTAACATTTAATTTAAAACTTTTTAAGTACGCTGTAAGATATATAAAAATCTTTGGTTGAGCGGATTATTAGGTTCAACAGTAGGATACATTTAGCTCAACCTAAGTGAACAAAAATGGATCCCCCCCAAAAAAAACTTCAAACAGGAAAAATACAAAACATACAGCAACAACAGAGTAGGCCATCTTTAGACCAACAACAGCAAGTTGATGAACATAACCCACAGCTGTTAGAAGAAATCCGAAAACTTACAGTTGATTTAGGTGAAAAAATGAATTTATTACAAAAAGAAATGGTAGATTTTAAAACTGAAATGCGAAAAGAACTAAGAACAGACTTGAAAGAAATAAGGATATCAGTGGATAAAGCCACTTCTGAAATTGTTAAAATTAAAACAAAAATGGAAAAAAATAGAAGAGAAATATATTAATCATGAAAAAAACTAGAAGATCTAAACAATAAACAAGACAGTCAAATGGAAGAAAATTTAAAATGGAAATATAAATTGAGAAAGAAATCCTTAAAAATAAGGGGTTTGCCTGAAAAGGAAAATGAGAATTTTTATGAGTCTTTGATACCCAAATTGGCTGAATATTTGAATTATGATTTACAAATCTTCTGTTTTGGAATTGAAAGAGTATTTAGATTAAATTCACAAATTGCAAGGCAAAAAAAGATTCCCTGGGACATTGTAATAAATTTTCTGAGTAGACAAATTAGAGATCAATTAATCAGAAAACACAATGAGATGCCCTTAAAAATAGATCAAGTGGACGTGCAGATTTTTAAGGATGTGCCGGCAAAAATCTTGAAAAAAACGTAAAAATTATCACTTTTTGACCTTTTATTTAAGGAAAGTAAATATTCCATATTGATGGCTAGTTCCTGAAGGTCTCTTATTTTGGTACAAAAAAAAGAGACATGAAATCAAAACTGTTCCGGATGCAAAAAAAAAGTCTTAAATTTTTTAACAAAAGACCACAAAAAAGAACAGAATTGCTCAAACAGCAAAAAAAATAAGGAAGAAGGAAAAGAAGTCAAGGAATATTACTTGAGAAACTCCAAAAGGAAACAAGTACTATCAAATAAAGAAGATGAGAATGTAAATCAAAATTATTCAGAATCAAATATAAATACTAAGTTTAGTAGCACAAATATAAATTCAGATGTAGAGTCTGAAATTGATGAAAATCAAAACTCAGAAAGAAACTCAAATGAAAATGTCGATGATATAAATACAGACGAGGAGAACCCGTTGGGAAGAAAAAGCTTAAATAAAGACTCAGACTCAGAAGCTATCTTAAATGAGTAGAAACCCTAATGTCATTTCAGATCACAATTCGATTAGCATGGAACTAAGGTGTGGAAGTAGAACTTGTAATTGGAGATTAAATGATATTTTGTTAAGTGAAGAAAAAATGGTAACAGAACCTAGAACAGAATTTAAAAACTACTACTTTAAAGAAAACTTAAATGATGAGGTCAAAATCAATATTGTCTGGGATGCTATGAAACCAGTCATAAGAGGATTTTTCATTTAAAAAGGCGCAGAAAAGAAAAAAGAGAAAAATAAAAAATTGACCAAGTTAACAGAACAATTACAAAACAAAGAAAAACAACTACAAATTAATGGTTCTAACAAAAAAAAACTCAAGAAATTAAATTAATACAAAACCAGATCTCTATATTACTTGCAGATCAAATAAACAAAAAAATGAAATGAAGTGGACCAAGCAAAGATATTTTGAATCAGCTAATAAACTTGGTAGATTATTGTCGTACAAATTTAGGAAACAACTTCAGAAAAAACAAATTATAAAAATAAAATATAATGAAAATCTATACACAAAACAAAGTGAAATTAAACAATTTTTCACAAATTATTATACTCTTTTATTTAAAGAAAATTCTACTAAAAAAGGTGTGATCCAGAAATATTTGGAAAAGGCTAATATTCCCAAAATAACTGAAGAACAAAAAGAAATTTTAAATAGGGAAATATCTATTGAAGAAATCAGAGATGCAAGGCAAGCTAGTTAATCCGGAAAGACACCCGGCCCAGATGGTCTGTCAGTGGAATTCTATAAAACTTTTTTAGATGAACTGATTAACCCATTGCAAAAAACAATGAACAGCATCTTAACAGGCCAAATACCGGAATCGTGGTCTGATCCCAACACTACTCTTATACCTAAGGAAGAAAAAGACACAGTTGACACAGCTAAGAATTTTCGTCCCATAGCTTTACTTAATGTAGATTATAAATTCTTTGCCTCAATATTAGCAACAAGATTTTTAAAAATTCTTAATACATGGATACACAAAGATCAAAGAGGTTTCCTCCCAGGTTGGAAAATGAAAGATAATATAAGACATCTCTTAAACATAACTGAATATCATGATAAGAGAAATGGAAAAAAAAATAGCCTTAATATTCTTGGATTTTGAAAAGGCCTTCGATCGTGTTAGTTGGTTTTTTATGAAAGAAGTATTTTAAAAAATGGGATTAGGCCAAAACTTTAATGGATGGATAGAACAGATCTATACTAAACAACAGACTAATGTAATAATTAATGGAGGGAAAACAAGAAAAAACAATATTCATAAAGATACGAGGCAAGGGTGCCTCCTATCCCCTTACTGTTCATCTCTGTTCTAGAAATACTTAATAATATAATTAGAAGTGATGCATCTATAGAAGAAATAAGAGTGAAAGGACTAGAAATGAAACTGAAAACGTATGCAGATGATTTAGTTCTGACTCTATCCAACCCAATTGAACATATTGCAAAGGTTAATCAAATATTAGCACAATTTGGGGGTGTATCAGGATTGATTATTAATAAAGAAAAAACCCTCCATTTTAGAGATGAATCTAAATAAAACAGAAAAAGATAAATTAGAATTGTGTTCTAGATACAAGATTAAAGATAAAGTACTTGTGAATTTGGCTGACTACAAAAAATGTGGACTTGTTTAAGAATAATTACGTAAAAGTATGGCAAAATATTTTAAAAGACATCACTAATTAGGAAAAATTAAGGATATCCTGGCTGGGAAAAACTGCTACAGTAAAAATGAGTATTTTACCTAAAATCATTTTTTTGTTTCAGACAATACCCATCTTGACTAATGAAAAGCCCTTTAGTCAATGGAATATGAATGAAATTTAAAATTATGCAAGATGATGTGAAATGAGGCGATATGGGTCTACCAAATCTAAAAATTTATTTTCAGGCATGTTGTTTTGAATGGTTAACTGACTGGTTCAAATTAGAAAACCAAGAGTTATTAAACTTAGAAATGGTGGATATGATTTATGGTACACATGCGTATTTATTCTATGATAAGATTAAAGTTAACAAAGCTTTTATGAATCATTATATAAGGAAATCATTAATCAGAACATGGTTTAAATACCGTTTTGGGTTTCTATAAATGAAGCATTTCTTAAAAATGATTTAATGTTTAAAGAAAAAATGGTTAATATACAAAGACATGGTTAAGTTTGATATGGTAAGTAATATTTACAGATTAAAATCACAAGAAGAAATGGCGGCGGAAGGAATATCTACAAGTTGGTACCCTTATCGTCAAATAAGAGAAAGATTTATGTGTGACTCTAAGTTGGTAGGAATTGATTTTGTGGCCCAAGATTTTGATAAAATTATTTTCTCTGACAACCCTAAAAAAATTTCCATGTTTTATAAATTTCTGTTAGAAATAGACATGCATCAAGAATTGGTGAAAATGCACATGATTAAATGGGCTCAGGATTTAAAAGAAGCTTTACCCCTAGAGCAATGGGAAAAAACTTGGCAGAAGAGACTGAATTATACTGTTTGTACAGAGATTAAGGAGACTTACTATAAAATGCAAAATAGGTGGTATCTTACCCCTGTTAGACTGGCTAAAATTTATAAAAAATAGTATTATTTGCTAGAAATGTAAGAAACTCCCAGGTTCATTATTACACATGTGGTGGAACTGTGAAGTGGCAAAGAAATATTGGAAGCAAATACATGAAAAGATACAAAAAATTCTAGGTTGTCAATTTAAATTAGAAGCAAAATGTTATTTATTAAACATGATTTCAGATTCACATATAGAAGATAAATTTGATGTTCTTTTATTTTATATGATTTCAGCAGCACGAATAGTCTTCGCAGCTCATTGGAAAGGAGAAATCAGCCCAAATTGGAATGATTGGTTATTAAAATTGGTTTCATATATGGAATTAGACAAGCTTACTTGCCTGTCTAGAGGAAGAGACTGGAATAAGAAGGGAAAAAAGTTGGTTAACATTGATTGAATTATTAAGGATGAAAAGAAAACAGACACTTTTGAATGGTAAATTAGAAGATTTATATACAGGGATCAAACAAAGGATTCATTTTGTATTTAAGACAGAGTAAGATGATGATAATTAAACAAGAGAGTATAATTTACTTTAACAGGAATTAAAATGGCAAATAGAAAAATTAAAATATATAATGATTGTATTAATGTTAAGGAGCAAGTTGAAAGCACAGAATGCTGTTGCCCTTAAGGAAGCTTATGTGTAGATGTGTTTTTGTTGATGTTGTTGTTATTGTTTAATGCATTTGTTGTATGTTGCATGTATGTATATGTAACTTCTAGGAAAATAGGTCATGTCCTAACCGTGTATGAATTGATATGATATGTTTTGTCTTTTTAACTTCAATAAACTTTAATTAAAAAAAAAAAAAGAAATACCTCTCCATGTCCAGATTGTCGACACAGACTTCCGATGGTGTCTCTCCTCTTAATGACTGTCTTATGGTGGTAATGGATTGGATAAGGGAAAACAGATTGAAACTGAATCCAGACAAAATAGAGGTACTGACTGTTACAGGCCCAAAACCAGGTTTGGGAATACAGTCTCCAGTCCTCGATGGAGTCACACTCTCCTCAAAGGACTCTGTTCACAGTCTGGGGGTGCTTCTTGACTCATTGCTTCACGTGACTTGTCAGGTGAATGCGACGGTCAGGAGCGCCTGTTATCAGCTTTGGCTGATACGCCAGCTGTGGCCTTTCCTGGACATGAGGGACCTGGAAACTGTGGTACATGCTCTGGTACCCTCACGCCTGGACTCCTGTAATGCGCTCTACATGGGGCTACCCTTGTGCTTAACCCAGAAACTTCAACTGGTCCAAAATATGGCAGCCAGGCTTGTTACCGGAACATGTAGGAGAGAGCACATAACACCGGGGCTCAAGGCTCTCCACTGGCTGCCCATTAGTTTCCAGGCACAGTACAAGGTGCTGGTTTTAACTTTTAAACCCCTACATGGCTTGGGTCCATCTTATTTCAGGGATTGCCTCTCCCCATATGAAACCCCCTGCACACTCCGATCCTCTGGGAGGAACCTGCTGCAGCCTATGAAAACTAAGCTGTCGCAGACCTCCCAGAGGACTTTCTCAGCTACCGCTCCCAAGCTTTGGAATGGCCTGCCGGATGAGATGCATCTTATAACATCTATTGATTGCTTTAAAAACGCTCTAAAGATGCATCTCTTCCAGCAGGCATTTCCTGAAACCTGAGATTCCAGATTCAAAACTGGATCTGATAATCAGATTTGATCCCTTGTGTGTCATTTCCGACTACTTGGCATCTGACTATCCATTGTCAGATCATCCATCTAATTTCTTTTACTCTTACCTATATCCCACCTCCTCATCATGTTGTTCAACACACTTTTCGTAATCTTCAGTCTGTTAATTCTGATCATCTCAGTCAGACCCTGGATTCTTCTCTCTCTTTTCTAAATCTTGGGGACTCTGCTGGTCCATGCCCGGGTGGTCTCACGACTAGATTACTGTAACCTCCTTCTGACAGGGCTTCCTCTCTCTCACCTCCATCCTTTAATCTCTGTCCAGAACTCAGCTGCACGTATTATCACATCCGCTCGCTGCTTTGACCATGTTTCTCCCCTATTATCCTCCCTTCATTGGCTCCCCTTCCCCTTCCGCATCCAATACAAGCTTTTGTTGTTGACTTTCAAAGCCCTCCATGGACTGGCCCCTCCTTACTTGTCCGAACTTCTTTCTCCTCACACTCCTTCTCGTTCCCTCCGTTCTGGCAGCCAAGGTCTCCTGTCCCAGCCAAGGATTTCCACTGCCCTGTCACGGATTCGTCCCTTCTCACTTGCTGCCCCTCACTCCTGGAACCTTCTTCCCCCACATATATGCCTCATCACTTCTCTAACCGGGTTCAAAACTGAGTTAAAAACTATATTATTTAGGGAAGCATTCCCAGGACTGTGCCATCTGTCCCAGGATGCCTCCTTTTAACTAAGTATTAAGAAGTCAAGCCCTCCCTCCAGCCCATCTGCCTTGGTCCAGGCCCCAGAGGGAGAGAAGATCCACTAGACCTCATCCCCTTCCCACCACCTTCCCCTCTTCCTTTTGTGTTTGTGTTTAGATTGTAAGCCTAAGGGCAGGGATCCGTCTAATTTACGATTTTATGTACAGCACTGTGTAAACTTACAGCGCTATATAAATAAATGAATAAATCATCATCATCATCATCATCATCATCATCCCTTGATCTGGTGCCATCTCCCTCCTTGTTTCAGAACAATGTCGAGGATGTATTATGTTTTTAATTTTGTTGATGGTTTTAAATTATTGTTAATCTAATTTATTTTTAAGGGGCGGGTGGTTGGGAATGGGTTGTTGAAGTATTTTAATTTGTATGTTTTAATCCTGTTGTACCCTGCTCTGATTGTGTTCTACAGGGGAGCGGGCTAGAAATAAAGATTTATTATTATTTTATTATTATTAATCAGAAGGCTTCACAAAAGAGTCTGGAGTAACAAACACCTGAGGCGAAGCATGAAAATCAGTGTGTACAGAGCCATTGTACTGTCCATTCTCCTCTATGGGTCTGAATCATGGGTCACCTATCGCCAACATCTACAAATCCTGAAACGCTTTCATCAGCGCTGTCTACGCACAATCCTAAACATACACTGGACTGACTATGTGACGAATGTTGCTGTCCTTGATAAAGCAGAGATCACCAGCATTGAGGCCATTCTACTGAAAACGCAGCTGTGCCGGGCAGGACATGTTTCTAGGATGGAGGACCACCGCCTCCCCAAAATAGTACTCTATGGTGAACTCGCCACGGGCCAGCGTAAGAGGGGCACCCCAAAGAAGAGATACAAGGACTCCCTGAAACAACATCTCAAGCTTGGCCAAATGGATCACCAACAATGGTCTGCCCTGGCCTCCCATCGGGAGGCATGGAGACAATGCACTCTCCACAATGCTGCAGCCTCTTTTGAGAACTCACGCCGAACGAGTCTCCAAGAGAAACAACAATCAGAAAGAACCACAACTTGGAAACATCACCCAAGGAGACTTTCTGCTGTGCTTTCTGTATCCGGACTTGTTTATCTTGGATCGGCCTTTTTAGTCATCAATGCGCTTGTAGTAAGCGTGGGATCATGAGTCCTTCCTGAATCTTTGTTAGCGAAGAAAAGCCAGAGAGGTATATAACATATGCACACACACATATACACAAAAAGTATATATACACAAATATTTTATATATATATATATATATATATATATACATATGTACACACACACACACACACACACATATATATAAAACAGATACACACACTATACACACATATGAAATTCAACGCAGAGAAATGTAAGGTTCTGCACTTAGGGAGGAAAAATGAAATGCACAGATATAAAATGGGGGACACCTGGCTGAATGAGACCACATGTGAAAGGGATCTAGGAGTCCAAGTAGACCATAAGCTGAACATGAGTCAACAGTGCGATGCAGCAGCTAAAAAGGCAAATGCAATTTTAGGCTGCATCAATAGAAGTACAGTGTCTAGATCAAGGGAAGTAATAGTGCCACTCTATTCTGCTTTGGTCAGGCCCCACCTGGAATACTGCGTCCAGTTCTGGGCACCACAATTCAAAAAAGATGTGGAGAAACTGGAGCATGTCCAAAGGAGGGCAACTAAGATGGTGAAGGGTCTGGAAACCATGTCCTATGAGGAACGCCTTAGGGAACTGGGAATGTTTAGCCTGGAGAAGAGAAGGTTAAGAGGTGATATGATAGCCCTGATTGAATACTTGAAGGGATGTCACATTGAGGAGGGAGCAAGCTTGTTTTCTGCTGCTGCAGAGACTAGAACGCGGAACAATGGATGCAAGCTGCAGGAAAAGAGATTCCACCTCAACATTAGGAGGAACTTCCTGACAGTAAGGGCTGTTCGACAGTGGGAAACACTCCCTCGGAGGGTGGTGGAGTCTCCGTCCTTGGAGGTCTTTAAGCAGAGGCTGGATGGCCATCTGTCAATGGGGATGCTTTGACTGGGAGTTCCTGCATGGCAGAAGAAGGGGTTGGACTGGATCAGTACCCTTGGGTTCTCTTCCAACTCTATGATTCTATGATTCTATATACACAGACTAGATATACAAATACACAGACATACTATATATATTCCCAGAAAATGATTAACTTTCTGACATCTACTGTTCCTCCAACCCCATTTACCAAGACACTGATACTCTTGAGGCCGCCCACTTACCCAGTTTTTAGAGCTATTATTGTCTAATGTTTATCTTTTAATGTTTCACTGTTTTAAATCTTATTCTTAGTTTAATCTATTTTTAAGGGGTGGGAGGGGAGACTGAAGTGTTATTTTAACTGTATGTATTTTTAAGTGTTGTACTCCGCCCCGATTGCTCACCCAGAGGGGCGGAATATAAATAAGTATGTATTATTATTATTATTATTATTAGTAGTAGTAGTAGTAGTAGTATACACACACACAATACAGAGATATTGTACATCTATACACATACACATAAATATATATGTGTGTGTGTGTGTGTGTGTGTGTGTGTATAATATGAGATACACACACACACACACTATACACAGAGCTCTCCTTCTTCCGAAGCCTGAGTCCATCTCCTGACCTTGGCCTCCATTTTCGCTTATTTAGAGGGGAGAGAGAGAGAGGAGGAGGCTCAGCATTGAGGACCGTTTGCTCCCTTCTTCTGCTCTCCTCCCAGGGAATGGATTGGTAATAGATGCATCCCTTCAAAGGCAAAACAACGTTGAAAGAAGATGGAGGGGGAATTTGGGAGCACTGGACATAAACAGTCTCAGACTCTGAACCCGCTTCTGCCCTCACTCTCTGCCAGGAAGAAAACGTGAACTTTTTCAAGGTGTTTTCTTATTTCGATAACAAAGCTGCCCAGGCCACAGCCTCGCTTTCGTCATCAGAAGTTTTTAATTATTTTTATTTATTTTTTATATTTAATTTTTATTATTGTTGGTGATATTGTTATTTATATATTATTATATATTATTTATAAATTTTATATATATTACTGTTTATTTATTAAATATTATATTATAATCTATATATTACTGTAATAAATTATATATAATATATTAAATAAGTTATCAAAATATACATATTACAATATAAATTTATTTAATAAATAAGTAAATAATATTGTATTATAATATATATTATTATCATAAATTATATATATACATATATGTATGTATATATATATATATATATACACACAATAAAATACAATATATGTATATATTATGTTGTTATATGTTGTTATATTATTATATATATTTCTTGTAAAGTGGGACCCAAGCCAGCTAACATATATAACACACAACAATTAAAAACTGTACAATTAAAATAATAAAAAATTAGAAAAATTACAAATACAGAAATTTTAAAACATAGAATACTAAACTGTAAAAAAGACCAATACATTAAAATACATAAAGGAATACATTTTTTTAAAAAGACAGGGGGGAAACATTCAATTTGCGACAGAGTGACACAATACTAAACAACAACAACATCACAGTAAACAGTGGCATACAATGCCTCCAAACAAAGGAAAATAGTAATAATAAAAGATGGAAAAAAAGAATAAAAAAGAAAGGAGGAAAACACAAAAAACATATATACAGATATACACACACACACACACACACACAAATCGACGTAAACAATAACACCAATTCTATCATAGACTTTCTAGCATGATAACAAACAACATAAAAATTGAAAGTTGACTTCCTCCTCACGGACATCCTCAATGCGTCCCTCAGGGAAGGTCATATTCCATCATCTCTGAAGGAAGCGGCTGTTCGGTCGCTTCTGAAAAAGCCTTCCCTGGCCCCCTGGACATGAAAAATTACAGGCCAGTCTCTCTGCTACGATTCTTAAGCAAGGTGACCGAGAGGGCGGTTGATCTTCAACTCCAAGCAGTCCTGGAGAAAACCGATTATCTAGATCCATGTTAAACTGGCTTCAGGACTGGCTTTGTGGTTGAGACCGCCATCGTTGCCTTGACTGACGATCTATGCCTGAGCATCCACAGGGGTAGTGTGACACAGCTTTTGACACAATAGACCACGGCATCCTCTTGGACTGCCCGAAGCAGTTAGGTGTCAGAGGCACCGCGTTGCGGTGGTTCCGGTCCTTCCTCTCGGCCAGGTCCCAGAGGGTGCTGCACGGGGACAGCTTTTCGAGCAAAGGAGAGCTCACCTGTGGCGTCCCACAAGGTGCTATTCTGTCCCCGATGTTATTCAACATCTATATGAAGCCCCTGGGTGAGATTATCTGGGGTTATGGAGCCATAACCATATATGGTTTTATACCATATATATTTCTTTCTTAACGTACAGTTTTATTCCTGAAGCTTATTCACTTATTCTATCCTGTTCATTGTTAGCCAGGCAAGTCATAACAAGCACCAAATAACATAAACATTTTATCATATTCATTCTCCTTATATATCTTGTTGCAATACTGAATCAATGTATCTCAAATTTGTACTTCTCCCTTTTTTTCTTCTCTCAAATCATTTGTTAATCTATCCATTTTTATAACACCCAGAGCTTTAAATAACCATATATCCACCTCCGGTACTGTTTCTCCTTTCCGGTACTCCGCTATTGTCATCCTGGCTCTATTTATTAAATATAATCTCTGCTTCAGATATTTCCTTTCAATCTCACCCTCTATCATATTTACGTTAGTTCAGGTTCTAATTTAATTTTTATGTCGTATATTTCTTGAATTGTTTTATGTACTTTCAACCCAAATTTCTTAATTTGGGGGCAGGTCCACCACATATGGTAGAAAGTCCCTATATTTCCATGACATCTCCAACGTTTTCCATCCCTCTATACATTTTTGCTATTCTTGAAGGAGGCAGGTACCATCTGTGGAGCATTTTTTATGACATATTCTTTTATATTCGCACATAAAGTAAATTTTAGATCCTTTCCCCATGCTCTCTCCCATTTTTCCAATGAAATTTTATGTCCCACATTTTTTGACCATTCTATCACATTTGTTTTTATTGTTTCAGCCTCCAATTTTAACTTTAAGCAAAATTTATATAACTTGGATATCGTCCCTTTCTTATTGCCGAGAATTATTTCATCTAATTCTGTTTTTTCCTCTGTTATTCCCTCAGTTCTCACATCTTTTAAGTATCTCTGTCTGGGCTGCCAGGATGTGAACCAGTTAAACTTTATTCCTTCTTTATGTAATTCTTCTCTACTTTTCATTGTTAATTTCCCATTTTATTTTTTTAAGATATCTGCATAACCCAACTCAATCAACTCATCACTTCTCTAACCAGTTTCAAAACTGACTTAAAGACTATATTGTTTAGGGAAGCGTTCCCAGGACTGTGCCATCTGCCCCAGGATGCCTTTTTCTAACTATGTATTAAGAAGCTGTGCCCTCCCTCCAGTCCATCTGCCTTGGTCCAGGCCCCAGAGGGAGAGAAGAACCACTGGACCTCATCCCCTTCCCACCACCTTCCCCTTTTCCTTTTGTGTTGTCTCTTTTAGACTGTAAGCCTAAGGGCAGGGATCCGTCTAACTATAAGACTGTATGTACAGCACTGTGTAAATTTACAGCACTATATAAATAAAATAATAATAACAACAACAGCAATAATCTTTCTGATCTAATTTTCCCCGCTTCAAAAACACTTCATGTGCGGATACCCAGGTCGGGATTTGTCTATAAGTTTTCGATTTGTACCTGTTCCAAATCTGTAATAGAGCTCTCCTTATTAATATGGTCTTTAAATTGCTTATTTTGTTCTAATTTCCCAAACCATAGGTAACCAAATAATATGTTAAATCCCTCTAAATTTAATAAACAGTCGTCTTTAAGTTGGATCCACACCTTCACCCAGTCTAGACAACAGGCATGATAGTCTAGTTGTCAGTCCAGTAATGACAACTCTCCTCTTTCTTTTGCATTGATTAGCGAACTCCATTTTATCCTCGCCTTCTTCCCTGCCTAAATAAATTTTG
This sequence comes from Urosaurus nigricauda, assembly GCA_034509955.1. Lineage (NCBI taxonomy): Eukaryota > Metazoa > Chordata > Lepidosauria > Squamata > Phrynosomatidae > Urosaurus > Urosaurus nigricauda. The sequence continues at coordinate 1,829,747 of JAOEGL010000002.1, forward strand.
CTAATTACTTTTTCCAGTCCTGGAAGAGAGTTTCATTTAAAATAATGGGCAAGTTTTGGAGCACTAATAGCATTTTTAGCAATATGCTCATTTTAACTAGCACTATTTTACCCAGCAATGATAATTGAAGATTTGCCCATTTTTTCAATTTCCCTTTGATTTCTTTCCACGTATTTTTATAATTATTATCAAACAAATTATTGTTTTATTTATTCCTAAATATCTGGTTTTATTTTTCACCTGGACACCAGGATCTCTTTCTTTTTCGTTGACATATTATGCCGAAAAAGCTGATTTAGATTTATTAATTTTGAGACCCGTACACTGGCCAAATTCTTTTGTTTTCTCTAGTACTTTTGGTACTCCATTTAATGGGTCTTCTATTACTAACACTACGTCATCCGCATATGCTCTTATCTTTATGTCCCTTCCTTTTATGCATGTGCCTCTTATCTCTGTATCTTCTCTTATCCTGTTACACAAAATTTCCAGGCACATGATAAATAAGAGGGGCGACATGGGACAGCCTTGTCTAGTTCCTTTCATGATTCTACATGCTTTCCTTTTTTTGCCCGTTTATTATTACTCTTGCTTCCTGTTCTTTGTTTATCTCTGTTATCCATCTTTTTCTGTTATCCATCACCAAGATTTCATTTCTCTAACAAGCGTATCATAAATGACCATTGCAGATTATCAAACGCTTTCTCCACGTCTAGGAGGAGCATTGTCGCTTCTTTCCCTGGATTTTTGTCATAGTATTCTATAAGGTCAATGACTACTCTTATATTTTGTTTTGTATGTCTCTGTGGCAGAAAACCACATTGATCTTGTTGTATCTAGTCCTTTAAGATTTTTTTAGTCTGTTAGCTATAATATTTGCCAAAATTTTATAGTCTGAGTTCAATAACGAAATCGGTCTACAGTTTTGGGGTAGCGTCTGATCTTTTTCCTCCTTTGGTATTACCGTTATATTTGCTTCTTTCCATGAATCCAGGATTCTGACATGTTTTATTTCATTAAAAGTTTTTCTTAAAGGTGTAATCAGCTCATCTTTAAACAGTTTGTAATATAACATTGAAAAACTGTCGGGACCTGGTGCTTTTCCAGATTTTGCTTTGTCGATGGCTTCTTTTATTTCTAGTTCTGAAATGTCTCTGTTAAACATCTCTTTTGTCTCTGTTGTTAATTCTAGACTTTTGATATTCTCTAAGTACTTTCTTATTTTTTCCTCTTGTAATTTAGGATCTTCAGTCTCTTTATATAAATTTTCATAATACTTCTGGAATATTCTCATAATACTCTTCTGATCTGAGAATTTTCCCCCTCTTTCTTGAATTTCCAACACTATATTTTCCCCCTCTTTTCTTCCTTACTTTGTATGTCAGTAACTTCCCAGGTTTATTTCCAAATTAAAAATATTTTTGTTTTACAAATTTTAATTTATTACTTATCTCTTCTGTCATTTTTTCCTTCCAATGTTTTCTTTAAACTATTCCATTCCTTTTTTGCTTTTTAGTTGTTTGGGTCTTTTATCAGCCCCTCTTCCTTCTTTTGATTTTTTTGCGATATTTCTTGCAAGTTCTTCCTTTTTTAAAATTTTCTTTCATAACCTTTCTTTATCAATACCCCCCATATAACTGCCTTAGACACATCCCATATTTTCTTCATTGTGATATCACCCTCTTCATTTTTGTTGGGAGTACCATTTTAATTCTTTTATTTTTAATTTTAATTTTTTTTCCTTTTATTAGATTTTCATCTAGTTGAAGAGGTGAGAGATTGGGATGAGATTGTCCTTTTTTAACTGCTGTTGTTTTAATTTTGTTGTAACCCACCCCGATTGCCTGTTCAGAGGGGTGGACTATAAATAAAAATTATTATTATTATTATTATTATTATTATTATTTCCATGAGTACTCCTGTTTCCTTTTGTTTATTTCTAGTACTATCTGGTTATGATCTGAGACCTTATTTGTCTTGATTTTCACATCCTTTGTTTCTTTGAATAATTATTTTGATATTAGAAACATGTTGATTTTCGATGCTAAATTAAGTGGAGGTGAAAAGAAGGTGTAATCTTTCACCTCCTGGTTTGTCTGTCTCCATGGGTCCATATTTCTGTAGTTCAAAGAAATTTTCAGGAAGTTTCCCCTGTTTTTCCTTTATCTTCTTTCTTGAGTCTCTATCCTGTTTGGGGTCCATGACCCCAATCCAAACTCCCATTAAAATATGATATTCATAGATTAATTTATTAAGTTATTTTAGTAATTTTGAATAGAATTTCCCTTTTCTTTCCATTGGTCCATAAATACCAAAAACTAGTGTTATATTCTCATTCAGCATTATTTCTATTCCCACATATCTCTTTCTGGGTAATTTATCACTTCTTTCGCTGTAATCTGATTTTGCATATAAATTGCTACTCCATTCTTTTTCTTTTCTCCCACACTTATAAATACTTGTCCTAGCTTAGAATTTTTTAAAATATTTTCCTTCTTTCACCTTTATCCGAGTTTCTTGTATGCTAATTATATCTTTTTTCTCTTTTTTCCAATATATGAAAGATTTGTTTCCTCTTATAGGCCGAATTCATTCATTTTACATTCCATGACAATAATTTTATTTCAAGTCTTTAGGTTATCTGATGTCAGAAACACTAGTCTTCTTCTTCCTCTTCTCCTTCGATAGTTTCGTTGCTGTTCTCAAACTGAGTTTTTATCTCTTTTCCTCCTACTGCTCCAATCAGGTCTTCTTCTTCCTCATCTTTTTGGTCTTCATCTTGTGATCTTTCATTTTCCTCTGTTCCTTCTGTTCCTTTTTTTCTTTTGTCTTCCATCCTTTCTTGTTGATTATTTTCCTGCTGACGGCTCCCATCTATATCTTATATTTCTTAATAGTAACATTCTAGTTAATGTTGTGTTTTCTCTTCTCTTTCTCAAAACTTCTGCAGGCACATCCTTAAAAATCATGATCTCCTTCCCATCAATCAGTAGCTTTTTTTCAATAGCTTGCTTGTATATCTTTTTCTTTTATTCTCTCCCTCGTATAATAGACAATGACATCTCTCGGTAGGTTCCTATTTCAAGCTGCAACTAAGTTTATCCTGAGAATTTTGTCCAGATATTCTGAAGAACAGTTAAGTAGATCTGCTAAAGCTGGAACTAATTCCTCATAAAGGTTTTCATTGAATTTTTCTTTCAGATCTCTTATTTTTATGCATTTCTTCCTTTCTTTAATTTCTCTCATCTTATTTAATTCTTTTCCTTGGTTTTGTTCTGTTATCAAGTTATCTGTTATCAGGTTTTTTGTTACTCTCTCTATTTCTGTTGTTTTCTTCTCCAGTACTCCTATTCTTTCTTTCGCCTCCTTGGCCTCTACTGTCATCCCTTTCATTGTTTCTTTTAACTCCTCTATCTCTTCTTTAAAGTCTTGCTGAAGTTCATTTCGAGTCTTTTATTTCCTATCTTATATTAATTTCAATTATTTTTATTGCTTGTCTTATATTTGTTTCGATTCTTTGAACTGCTTCTAAAAGTTTAAAATTAGGGTCCGATGTTTTTAGTTTAAAAGATGGTCTCCTTCCTGAAACTTGTAGTAATTCTTTTTTTTAAAATTTTATTAAACGAATATATAACATACATGACAGAAAAGAAATTTTACAATGAATAAAGATAGCTTTTTCTTAAATATCAATATGAGGATTAAGTATCTCTAAACATTGTGAATAACAATCATTCAAACCATAATGGGCAAAAAAATCACAACAAGACATAACAAAAACACACACACACACAAACAAAAAACAAAACAAAACAAAAACAAAACAGACAAGACAAAAACAATACAGATAAAAAGACACCGTAGATATATCACTCTTCGTTAATTTTACCTTGTCTTTTTTATATCGTGGTCTTTTCTGTCTCTTCATCTTTACTTCAACTTTACTTAGCTTCTTCCTATTTATCTTCTTTTCTTTCTATCTTAGTCCCTCTACTACTGTCCTTACTTTCTCTCTTACTGAGCTTTCTCTACACTTGCGTACACTTTCTTCAACCTTACTTCTTTAAAACTAAAACTTTCTAATTTCTACTACTTTCTCATTTAAAACATAGAATAATAATAACAACAACATGATTTATGTTGATTTATGAAACTTGTAGTAATTCTGATGTCTGCATTTTCTTATTTCTCTCTCTCTCAGTCTCTCTCTTTTTGCCATGTCTTTTGTCATTGCTGCAGCTACTGTATAGGACATTTCTTTCTCTATCTTAAAATAATAATCTTAACTTTCCTGATTCTTTTCTTATCTTTCCTTCTCTAATTTGTATTCTTTTTATTTTCTTATTGGTTTTGCATTCACTTTTATTCTACTCTTGAATTATGCTTAATTTTAGATGTATATTTATTGATTGCAATTTCTTTCACCCACCACTACATGTCAGCATCTGCACCAATTCCACTAAGTCTCAGTTACCCTCTCTTTTTTCTCACTGTCTCTTTCACTAGTGATGTCAGCCTATTTCCTGTGAATTCACTGTCTTATCTCTTCCTTCTTTCCATGTGATCTATGATCTTGAAAACACAACTCTTATTTTCTCTCTTTTACTCCTTTATCTGCTTTTAATCTCTCCAGTCCTTCTCTTTCCCCTCCTTAAATCTTCCGCTTTCTCACTTAAACTTACCCCTCCTTCCTTCCCTTTTGATACTCTTAATTCAGTCTGCTTTTATCTCAAACTTTTATCGCTTTTCTTTTCTTTTTCTTCTCTCTTTCCCCTCCCTTTTCATTGCCTATTAGCCTTTCATATACGATCTTAACTCTTCCCTGCCTCTCTTCCCTTCTCCTCCCTTTGCTTCTCCTCAGATGGTCCCTCTATCTCTCCATCTGCTTCTCGTCCTGGTCTGAAGGCCCTTCCGTCTCTGTCTCCCCGTCTGCTTCTCGTCCTGGCCTGAAGACCCTTCCATCTCCATCTCCCCGTCTGCTTCTCATCCTGGTCCGAAGGCCCCTCCGTCTGTCTCCCCATCTGCTTCTCGTCCTGGTTCGAAGGTCCCTCCGTCTCCGTCTCCCTGTCTGCTGCTCGTCCTGGTCTGAAGTCCCCTCTGCCTCCATCTCCCCATCTGCTTCTCTGCCTGGTCCGAAGGCCCCTCTGTCTCCGTCTCCCCGTCTGCTTCTTGTCCTGGTCCGAAGACCCCTCCGTCTCCGTCTCCCCATCTGCTTCTCGTCCTGGTCCGAAGGCCCCTCCGTCTCTGTCTCCCCATCTGCTTCTCCTCCTGGTCCGAAGGTCCCTCCGTCTCCGTCTCCCTGTCTGCTGCTCGTCCTGGTCTGAAGTCCCCTCTGCCTCCATCTCCCCATCTGCTTCTCTGCCTGGTCCGAAGGCCCCTCTGTCTCCGTCTCCCCATCTGCTTCTCGTCCTAGTCCGAAGGCCCCTCTGTCTCTGTCTCCCCATCTGCTTCTTGTCCTGGTCCAAAGGTCCCTCCGTCTCCGTCTCCCTGTCTGCTGCTCGTCCTGGTCTGAAGTCCCCTCTGCCTCCATCTCCCCGTCTGCTTCTCGTCCTGGTCCGAAGACCCCTCCATCTCCATCTCCCCGTCTGCTTCTCGTCCTGGTCCAAAGTCCCCTCCATCTCTGTCTCCCCATCTGCTTCTCGTCCTGGTCCAAAGGCCCCTCCATCTCTGTCTCCCCATCTGCTTCTCATCCTGGTCTGAAGACCCCTCCGTCTCCATCTCCCCGTCTGCTTCTCGTCCTGGTCCGAAGACCCCTCTGTCTCCGTCTCCCCATCTGCTGTTCGTCCTGGTCCAAAGTCCCCTCCGTCTCCATCTCCCCTTCTGCTGCTCGTCCTGGTCCAAAGTCTCCTCCGTCTCTGTCTCCCCATCTGCTGCTCGTCCTGGTCCGAAGGCCCCTCCGTCTCTGTCTCCCTGTCTGCTTCTCGTCCTGGTCCGAAGGCCACTCCGTCTCCATCTCCCCTTCTGCTTCTCATCCTGGTCCAAAGGCTCTTTCTACTTTATCTGCCCTCCTCTCGCTCTGGTTCTGGGCTTTCGTTTTGCTCGTTCTCTCCAACTCTTTCTCCAACTCTCCAAATTTCCCACTCCCCACTTTATTCTATTTTCTTTTTCAAAAAATCTCTGTCTTCTCTCTTTCTTATACCCTGCTTTCCTAACAATCTCTTCCTCCTCTGCTTTTCCTTTCTCTGTTTAGCTTTCTGTCCTCTTCTTCAACATGCTCCCTCCGTTTTATATCTCACACCCTTTCCATATTTCAGATCCTTCTGAAAAGGTGAGTATTGTGAGGATCTTTCCTTTTCTAGTTAATTTGTTTTCTCTACTTCTCTGGGTTGGGGAGATATTTTAAAATAAGATTTGGTGGAGCTGTGCTATCCAGACCCCAATCGTAGCTGCAGCTTCCCTCGTCTTCCTCAGGGGTTATTCCAATTCCCAAATCATACTGGGATTGGATCTAATCCTCCCTACAGAGGACCCAAACAGGCCCATCCAGATCCCCTTTATCAGAGGGACTTTCTAGCCAAAATTCCTAGCTGGAAATTGACAATTATGTGGCTACCTGGTCTACAATTGTTGCTGCTATCCACACTGCCACACTGTGGTTAGCTGCTTATTGCTCCACCATGAAACCAACCAGACTGCAAACACACTCCTTTGAGGGGAGTGTGACCTCAATGGGCTCCATTAGCCTTTGAGGATGGGCCATTCTAATGCATCCTCTACCCCCAATGGGGCGGACTATGGCTCTAAGTTCAGCCTTGATCAGGAAATGATCCATCCATGAGAATGCAGAGGTTTTTGTTACCTTCACCCACAAATATTCCTGTTCCATACTAAAGACCCCATCGATTGTATGACCCTTACAATGAGAAGGCCCACTGACCAATTGGGATAGGCCCATGTTTGTCATGGATTCCATGAACTCCTGAGCTGCACCTGGTAGATTAGACAAGCTGGTCTCAAGTGGGATATTGAAGTCACCCAGAATTAGAAGTCTGGGTGACTCCAGCTGCAACTCTGAGACCAGCTGTATCAGCTCGGTTAGAGAGGCTGCTAGACAACGGGGGGGGGGGTTGTGTGTGTATCTGGGGGGAGACTCTCCCCCACTAAGCCTAAGAGGGAGCTGGAAAAGGGTTGTTGTTGTTATTGTGTACAGTCCATCCTCTGTATACATGGACTCGCCATACACAGATTTGAACATACGAAGATGGCAAGCCCACACAGAGGGGTGCTGTTGGCGGAGGAGGAGAAGGACAATGAGGAAAAATGGTGAAGAGGAGGAGGAAGAAAAGAAGGACCAGCGGCAGCAGGACAACAGAGGAGAAAGTGGAGGATGTGTGGAAGAAGAGGAGGAGGAGGAGGAAGAGAAAGGAGGAGGAAGAGCAGGGAAATGGAGGAAGAAGGAAAAGACAAGCAGAAGCGCATGATGGAGGGGGGAAGAGGAGGAAGGCAGAGAAAACAAGGAAAGAGGAGGAGAAGGAAGAGCCACAGCAGTGCTGATAGAGGAAGAGGAGGAGAGGAGGAGGAAGAAGGAAAAGGAGGAGGAAGAGCAGAGAAGTGGGGGAGGAAGGAAAAGGAGGACAAGCAGAAACAACACAAATGAGGTGGAAGAGGAAGGCAGAGAAGGTGAGAAAAGAGGAGGAGCAAAGAAGAGGAGGAAGGAAGGAAAAGGAGGACAAGCAGCAGCAGGGCAACAGAGGAGAAAGTGGAGGATGTGGGGAAGAGGAAGAGGAGGAGGAGGAGAGGAGTGGGGGAGAAAGGAAAAGGACAACGAGCAAGAGCAACATGATGGAGGGGGAAGAGGAAGAGGAGGAAGGAGGAGAAGGTGAGCAAAGAGGAGGAAGAGCCACAGCAGTGGTGACAGGAAGAAGAGCTGGAGGAGGAGAGGAGGAGATAGAAGGAAATGGAGGAGGAAGAGCAGAGAAGATGAGGAAGGAATAGGAGGTTGAGTGGAAGCAGCATGATGGAGGGGAGAAGAGGAAGAGGAAGAAGGGAAAGGAGGAGGAAGAGCAGAGAAGAGGAGGAGAAAGGGAAAAAAGACAAGGGGAAGCAGCATGAATGAGGGGGAAGAGGAGGGTGGAGAAAATGAGGAAAGAGGAAAAGGAGGAGTAAGGGAAAGAATGAGGAAAAGCAGAAAAGAGGAGGAGGATGGAAAAGGAAGATGAGCGGAAGCAGCATGATGGAGGGGGCAGAAGAAGAGGAGGAAGGTGGAAAAGGCAAGGAAAGAGGAGGAGGAGGAAGGGAGAGGAGGAGGAAAAGCAGAGAAGAGGAAGGAAAAGGAAGATGAGTGGAAGCAGCATGATGGAGGAGGAAGAGGAAGAGGAGGAAGGTGGAGGAAGGCGGGGAAAGAGGAAGAGGAAGGGAAAGGAGGAGGAAGAACAGCGAAGAGGAGGAAGGAAAAGGAGGACAAGTCAAAACAGCATGATGGAGGGGGGATGTCAGAACCTCCCCAGCATACTCTTCCCTTGGGTCAATGAAACCAGCACTGATGTAAAGAAACACCTTTATTCAACAAAGGAGCATTACCGGTTGAAAGGGTGACTTCTTTTGTCCAGACTAAAGAATGATACATACACAATAACTTTATAGTGGTCTCCCATCATCCCTCCCCCCAGTCAATATGGCCAAGGATTGGATCCCTTTTCCCGCGTGCGGGCAAAATCCATGATGTAATTCCAATGTCCTCTGGTCTGGGGAGCTTGGCACAGTCTCTGGAAAACAATTAAGTTCCCATCCACCTTTATCTCTACCCATGCACCTGCACTCTTGATGTAACACAACCCGTCTTGTTTATGTCTGGGCAGTCCAAAAACTCAGCATTTTCTGTGTATATTAAACTATACAACTATATGACTATCAAACCCTACCTTAATGTAATGTTACATATGTAATCACTTTACCATCCATCTATGAAATAACTAAATAACAACTATATCATCTATAGCCCATCTTCCCCCTCCTTTCACCAAAGTCCTATTTGAAACTCAGGCCTTGGCTAGTTGATTAACTCCCTCCACATTTGTAGAGTCTGTATTCTCCAAGCATGATCCATCTCACACTCTCTCTGGCCTAATCTAGCAACTTCTAACCTAACATATTATTGAGGTCTACCATTCTATTCAACTATTAGCCCCCCATCTATATCTGTTAACCTAAACCCAAACCAATAACCCTTATGGCATGAATCCCTGCATGAATACTTAAATCAATTAATGAATAAAGAGATTCATGACAGGGGAAGAGGAAGAGGAGGAAGGCAGAGAAGACAAGGGAAGAGGAGGAGGAAGGGAAAGCAGGAGGAACAGCAGAGAAGAAGAGGACGAAGGAAAAGGAGGATGAGTGGAAATGGCATGATGGAGGGGGAAGAGGAAGAGGAGGAAAGTGGAAAAGGCGAGGAAAGAGGAGGAAGAGGAAGAGCCACAGAAGTGGCGATAGAGGAAGAAGAGAAGAAGGAGAGGAGAAGGAAGGAAGGAGAAGGCAAGAAAGAGGAGGAGGAGGAGGAGGAAGAGCGAAGAAGAGGAAGAGAGGAACAAAAGGTACCCCCCCCCCGCTGCCTGCCGCAGTGAGAACAACAACAATGGCAAAATGGCATTGTCCTCAATGGTGACGCTGCTACATTTGAGTGATTATTATTAAACTTTATTTCTAAAGCACTGTAATTATACTCACTTCTATAGGACATGAGCATACACGGGTTTCAGGGGGCTGGAGCGGATCCCCTGCGGACACTGAGGGCCCACTGTTGTGGTGTGCCTTTGAGTCCTTTCTGCCCTGATGTCGCAGCCCTATAGTGGGGTTTCTCCTTTGCCATTTTCTTAAGCAGAGGTTTGCCCTTGCCATCCCTTGAGGCTGAGAGAGTGTGACTACAGTTTCCTTATGGCCATGTATTGCCCAATGATTCTCTATGGGCAAGCATTCCCCATTGTTTCTCTATGGGCAACTATGGTTTCCTTATGGCCAATTATTCCCTAATGTTTCTCTATGGACAGTTATTCCCCAATGTTTCTCTATGGACAAGTATGGATGCTCTATGAGCAAGTATTCCCCAATGATTCTGAGGGGTGCATTTTTAGTTTCCCAGGGTGTTAACCCTTTGACAGGTAAACTAAAATACGGTAGTATGAAACCTATATTTTTAGAGTTCAACTTCCATCAGCAGTGCAGCAAAAAACAACAATGTGAACCAGTCTATATTTCAATACGCTTTCCCAAAGAATGAAGACTAACTCTGCCCTGGTGGCGCAGTGGTTAAATGCCTGTACTGCAGCCGCTCACTCAAAACCATAAGGTGGCGAGTTCAAGACCAGCAAAGGGCTGAAGCTCGACTCAGGCTTGCATCCTTCTGAGGTCGCTAAAATGAGTACCCAGATTGTTGGGGGGCAAATAGCTTACAATTGTAAACCGCTTAGACACTCAAGGGTATGAAGCGGTATATAAATAAAGCTGTTTGTTTTTTGTTTTGTAACTCCAAAAATGACAGACTTGCAGTTTGTAGTTTAAAAAACAAACAGTAATGACTGTAATAAACATTTACACAATAAACTAAAAGCTAATCTGACTGGAATTGATAAAGCAGGGAGAGACAAGAGACTGTGAAGCTCACTCAGAGGTGAACATTGAAGACATACAGCTTACTGACCGCCTCTTTGGCCTTTGGCAATGTTTGGAGGGTCAGTTAAAACTGAGTCCAAGAGAGAGAGAGAGTTAGAACGAGAGCGAGGAGAGGTCCCTCCAAATATGTCCCAACAATCCTTCTCATTCTCCTGGACCGATGTTGAAGATCTTCAGTCCTTCAAATATCCTCTGGAAACCATCTTTTGGGAGAGGTTTAGTGAGGATGTTCGCAATCATCACTTCGGTGTTGCAAGATTCTAGTTGGAGAAGTCCACTTTTACATATATCTTACACTTTGTGAAATACTACCTCTACGTTCTTCTCAAGTGTCTCTTCACTTTCAGAAACCTTGGTGCAGCTCTGATTATTATCTTGCATCAGAACAGCTGGTTTGGGTTCTGTGATTCCCAAAGTCCAGGAGTAAGTTATACAGTCGTTTGATTTTATCACATGCTGCTTTCGCTGAAACACATTCAGCTTCAGCAGAAAGACTCTGGTTGCCTCTAATCTTTGTTCCATATTGCTGCCTCTAGGACATTTTTATTCTGGATGCAATCCATTCTTGGATTTTGTTGGCAATCTGCTATGCAGGTATGTTGTAGTCACGATGGCATCAGTCCAAGAGCGTTTAAGCATATTAGCTTCCAAAAGCACAGCGACGGCCATTTCCTTTCTTCATTCTCTCTGCCACCATTTTGTTCTGGAGAATAAGCCTTTGTAGTCTGATGCTCAATGCCATGATTTCAAAAATCCATCAAATTCAGCATTGACAAACTCAGTGCTGTTATCTTTGGTTTGTAACCAAATTTGTTAGAGATTCTACTAAAGTACTTTTTGAATTTCTGAAACGTTTGACTCTTGTTTTTGAGAAGATAAGTCTATGTGTATCTGCTGGAATCATCAATAATAGTCATAGAGTAAGAGATACCTCCTCCTGACTTTTCATCCATCAGACCAGAAAGATCAGCATATAGAAGATCCAATGCCTTGTTGGGATGTCTCTCAGTAAATGGAGGATGTGAGGCTCTGGTGGCCTTTGATTTCAAGCATTCTACGCATCTTTCATTGTTTTGAACGTGCTTTGAATTTAAAATCTTTTGAAAGCTCTTGATTTGCCAGCCTCTTAATATTTTCAACTATTCGATAAGCCAATGTTCGATGCCAAAAAGTTGAACAGTCTCTGCGATAACATCTGGTCACACCATTCAGAGGTGAATTTAAAATCTGCATCTGCAATCTCCCCATTTCTCTCCCCATTCTTGCCTGCTTTGCCTGATATGCAGCCTGAAGAGCAATTTTGTAAAACTCTCCAGATGGCTCCCACCATTTAAAACATTCCCTTTGGTCCCAATAGAGGCTTTAAAATGTTTGTTCAAAAAGGAGAAGAGATGATTTACGGACCTTCAGAGTTGACATCTAGGGCCCCGCTGGCTGAAAATGGCTTCTCCCCTGTGTGAGTCCTGTGATGTCTGTTTAGATCTCCACTCCGACTGAAGCTCTGTCCACATTCCATGCATTTATAGGGCTTCTCCCCTCTGTGGGTTGTTCGATGTATGTTTAGTCTTCCACTTTCACTGAAGCTCTTTCCACATTCCATACATTTGAATGGCTTCTCTCCTGCGTGGGTCCTAAGATGTGAGTTTAGATGTGTATTGTGTATGAAGCTCTGTCCACATTCCAAGCATTTATAAGGCTTCTCCTCTGTATGGGTCCTATGATGTGAGTTTAGATTTCCACTTGTACTGAAGCTCTTTCCACATTCCATGCATTTGAATGGTTTCTCTCCTGTGTGGGTCCTTTGATGTGAGTTTAGACTTCCACTCTGACTGAAGCTCTTTCCGCATTCCATGCATTTGAATGGCTTCTCTCCTGTGTGGGTCCTTTGATGTAACTTTAGACTTCCACTCCTACTGAAGCTCTGTCCACATTCCATGCATTGATACGGCTTCTCTCCTGTGTGGGTCCTGCGATGTGAGTTTAGATCTCCACTCTGACAGAAGCTCTTGCCGCATTCGATGCATTTGAATGGCTTCTCTCCTGTGTGGGTTCTTTGATGTGAATTTAGATGCTCCCTGTTCCTGAAGCTCTTTCCACATTCCATGCATTTATAAGGCTTCTCTCCTGTGTGGGTCCTTTGATGTGATTTTAGATGTTCACTATGATTGAAGCTCTTTCCACATTCCATGCATTTGAATGGCTTCTCTCCTGTGTGGGTCCTTTGATGTCTGTTTAGATGTCCACTCTGACTGAAGCTCTCTCCACATTCCATGCATTGATATGGTTTCTCTCCTGTGTGGGTCCTTTGATGTGAGTTTAGACTTCCACTCTGACTGAAGCTCTGTCCACATTCCATGCATTGATATGGTTTCTCTCCTGTGTGGGTCCTTTGATGCAAGTTTAGATGTGCACTGTGTCTGAAGCTCTGTCCACATTCCATGCATTGATATGGTTTCTCTCCTGTGTGGGTCCTTTGATGTAAGTTTAGATGTGTACTGTGTCTGAAGCTCTGTCCACATTCCATGCATTTATAGGGCTTTTCCCCTGTGTGGGTCCTTTGATGAACATTTAGACTTCCACTGACAGTGAAGCCCTTTCCACATTCCATGCATTGATACGGCTTCTCTCCTGAGTGGCTCCTTTGATGGTTGTTTAGATGTCCACTCTGACTGAAGCTCTTTCCACATTCCATGCATTTGAATGGCTTCTCTTGTGTGTGGGTCCTGCGATGTGAGTTTAGACTTTCACTCCGACTGAAGCTCTTTCCACATTCCATGCATATATATGGTTTCTCTCCTGTGTGGGTGCTTTGATGTGAGTTTAGACTTCCACTGTGTCTGAAGCTCTTTCCACATTCCATGCATTGATACGGCTTCTCTCCTGTGTGGGTCCTTTGATGTCTGTTTAGATTTCCACTCTGACTGAAGCTCTGTCCACATTCCATGCATTTATAGGGCTTCTCTCCTGTTTGACACCTTTGATGGGAAGGTTGATGTCCACAAGGTGAGTTCTATAATTTGGTAGTGGGATGGGAGGAAAAAAAAAAGATAAAATGATAAATAAGCCACTCTGGACGCATTTATGACTAAAGAGCAGAGTAGAAATGCTTTAAAGAAGTAAATAAATAAAGGACAATTGATGATGTGGATGCAATCTTGGCCAGCTAGCAGGGAAGCCTGATCAAAATGTTGCCCAGGTGACCACTGTCCCTCTGATTCTGCCATATTCATTATTCCTGCATATGTTGTTCATGGCTGAAATGACAATTAAAGCAATTAGAATACTGAGTCAGGCCAGGTGGCCTCTGTTTTTGCCATAGCAATGTACACTGTACCTGCCTTGCTGTCTTCCTGGCCTAGGGCTGGAACTAGTAACTCTTGCAAGATTTTAGTATTCTCTTTTCATCATCTCAGATAGATACAGATTTCCTGCCTGCAAACTCTGCTCTTTTCCCCCTGATTCAAATATCCCATTTGCTCCTATTGAATCCAAGGGCAATACTTTGGAAGACAGGGGTTCATCAAGGACTGGAGGTAACAGTCAAACTGTTATAGAGGGAACAAGGCAAATAGTGCAGGGACCCATCAATAGGAGGCAAAAGAAACTGCAAAAGCAGCAAGTAAAGGGGACATACGGTCGATGTCTCTACTCAAATGCACAGAGCATCGGAAACAAGCAAGATGAATTTGAACTCCTAGTACAACGAAGCAAATATGATATGATAGCCATCCTGGTGGGATGGGTCTCATGACTGAAATGTATGGATGTAGAATTTGGAGGATGCAGGAGCAAAGGATGACTCCCCCAGCCTTCCTTCTCCTTTCCAAGCAGGGAGCTGTTGCAGGGCATGGACTTCTGGCTCCTCCAAACCCCACTTAGCAGGACAAAGCAGGCCCAGGAGCTTTTTGTAGGCAGTGGTGAGACCTGGACTGGCGAGAGAAGGGCCTGGGTGGCTTCACTGGGGTGGTCTGGGGTTCGAGTGGCCGATACAGCAGCCAGTGCCAGCTGGGAGGCCTTTTCCCCGATGGCTTCACCGGGGCACGTGGGCTTCTAGCAGGGCAGCCTCACAGGGAGAGCAGCCTAGCCGGAGCCTGGGGCCTTCTCTCAGCCAATTGGAAGGGAGGGCGGTGGAGGAGAAGGTCACCGCTGGGGACCTTGCTGGGGGACTGGGCCCTTCCCTGGACCTTCCCTTCTCCGGGCATTGCTGAGAGACAGGGCCCTTCTCCGGACCTTCCTGGAGGGACAGAGACCTTCTCTGGACCTTGTCAGGGAATGGGGATCTTCTCTGGACGCTGCTGTGGAGGATAAGGCCCTTCTCTGGATGTTGCTGGGGAGGACAGGGCCCTTCTCCGGATGTTGCTGGGGAGGACAGTGTCCAGGAATGCTGCCAGCACCCACACACAAACAAACGGTGATAGGAATGAATCAGCAAGGGAAGCCAAGTAGGTAGCTAACAAACAGTCTACAGACCTTTCAAGAGTCCAAGAGTAGCAAACCAAAAACAAAAGGCAGGGTCAGGATACCAGAAGTCACGAAAGTCAAACAAGCCAAGCTCAGGGGAGCCAGAAGGTTTGGAGTAGTCAAGTCCATTCCAGGGTTGTAGGCTTATGTACAACAAAGGGTCAAGACCGGCTTCCATTTCAAACCGGCTTCAGGGCAGGGTATGTAGTTGAGACTGCCATGGTCGCTCTGATGGACGACCTCCGCTTGAGCGTCGACAGGGGTAGTGTAACCCTGCTCGTGCTCTTGGATCTCTCCGCGGCTTTTGACACTATAGATCATGCCATCCTGTTGGATCGGCTGAGAGAGTTGGGGATCGGTGGCACCGTGTTTTGGTGGTTCCGGTCCTTTCTCTCCGGTAGATCCCAAAGGGTGAGGCTCGGGGACAGTTGCTCTACTAAGATCGAGCTTAATTGTGGTGTCCCACAGGGCGCCATCCTGTCCCCAATGCTGTTTAACATCTATATGAAGCCGCTTGGCGAGATCATTCGGAGGCATGGAGCTCGGTGTCTTCAGTACACTGATGACACTCAGATATATCTCTCCATGACAAGATTGTCTGCTCAGACCTCAGATGGTGTCTCTCCTCTCAACTCCTGCCTTGCGGCGGTAATGGATTGGATGAGGGAAAACAAATTGAAGCTCAATCCAAGGAAAACGGAGGTACTCACAGTCACAGGCTGAAACCGGGTTTGGGAATACAATCTCCAGTTCTTGATGGGAGTCACACTCTCCTCTAAGGACTGTGTTCGCAGTCTGGGGGTCCTCCTAGACTCGTCACTTCACATGACTAGTCAGGTGAATGCAACTGTCAGAGGAGTGCCTGTTACCAGCTTCGGCTGATCCACCAGCTGTGTCCTTTCCAGATGAAGGATCTGGAAACTGTGATACATGCTCTGGTAACCTCACAATTGGACTTCTGTAATGCACTCTACATGGGGCTACCCCTGTGCTTAACTCGGAAACTACAAATGGTTCAGAATATGGCAGCCAGACTTATTATAGGTACATGACACCTGTGCTAAGATCTTTCCACTGGCTGCCGATCAGTTTCCGGGCACAGTACAAGGTGTTGGTTTTAACCTATAAAGCCCTACATGGCTCAGGTCCATCATATCTAAGGGACCGCCTCTCCCCGTACGAACCCCCTCCCTGCACGCTTCGATCCTCTGGGAGGAGTCTCTTACAGCCCATGAAGACCAGGCTGTTGCAGACCTCCCAGAGGGCCTTCTCAGCGGTCGCCCCCAAACTGAACCTCATTCCATTCACCGATAGCTTTAAGAAAGCCTTGAAGACACATCTCTTCCGGCAGGCCTTCCCGGAAAATGCTTAATGTCACCCGGCTCCAAAACCTTTCACCAGTCCCCAATTCCTCATCACCCAATACAGCTCAAGGAACTTTTTTATTTTGTTATTGTTGACTGTCCGCTATTTGCACTATGTTTTAACTTGTTGTTGGTTTAATTCTTTTTTAAGGGGGGGGAGGTGGGAATGGGATTGGATGTTTTAATTGTCTTGTTTTTAATTTTATCTTGTACCCCGCCCTGATTGCTCGCTCAGAGGGGTGGGCTAGAAATAAATATTATATTATTATTATTATTATTATTATTATTATTATTATTATTCAAGAAGCACAAGATTCTAGGATCCAGCACCAAAAGCATCCAATATGATGGATCTGCAATAAACTCTGGCAAAGGATCAACGTTCTCCATGTGCCTTTAATCCGTGAAGCCCTCCCTTATCCCAGCTGTTCCTTTTCTACAGCATGCTTGTCTGCCAGTCTCTTAGATATCCGTAAGAAAACCTTTTCAGCCCTCCTTTGGCTGAAGGAAGAGACTTGCATGTTTGGTTCTTCCACTGGAGCAATTCTAGCTGCTGAGCCTCTGGAGTATCCCAAAGAGTTCAGGTCTTGCTGATCTTCAATCACTGGGGCTGGAGGAATAGAGCTGGGATCTGGCAGGGCAGAACTGGGACCTGGCATGGCCTCGGGTTGCTCCTGCACCTAGGTAGCCATGACCTCCTCATCTTCATCCTCCAAATCCTCCACTGGACTGGTCATGACAGACAGGACCCTTCTCTGGATGTTGGTGGGGAGGACAGGGCCCTTCCCTTCCCCAGACCTTGGTGGCAGGGAACAGGCCTCTTTTCTGGATCTTACTGGGAAGGACGGGGCTCTTCTCCAGAACTTTCCTTACACGAACCTTGGTGGGAGGACAAGGCTCTTCTCTAGACCTTGGTGGGGAGGACAGGGCTCTTCTCCGGATCTTACTGGGGAGGAAAGGGCTCTTCCTTGGACTTTACCGGGGGGGGGGGGAGACTGGGCCCTTCTTACCGGGGGAGGGGGGGAGACTGGGCTCTTGTTACCGGGGGGGGGGGAACACAGCTCTTCTCCAGATCTTACGGCAAGGACAGGGCTCTTCTCCAGATCTTCCCAGGGAGAAGAGTGCTCTTCTCCAGACCTTGTCAGGGAACAGGGCTCCTCTATAGACCTTCTCTTCCCTGGATTTTGCAGGGAGGGCAGGGCGTTTCCCCACACCTTGGTGGGGAGGACAAGGCTCTTCTCTGGACCTTGCCAGGGGGACAGATCCCTTCCCCACCCCTTATGGGGAGGGGACTGGGCCATTCCATGGATCTTACTGGGGAAGATAGGGCTCTTCCCCAGACCTTGTCAGGGAACGGGGCTCTTCTATAGACTTTCTCTTCCCTGGACTTTGCTGGGAGGACAGGGCTTTTCCCTGGACCTTGCTGGGGAGGACAGGGCTGGTAACCTCACGTCTAGACTACTGTAATGCGCTCTACATGGGGCTACCCTTGTGCTTAACTCGGAAACTACAACTGGTTCAAAATATGACAGCCAGGCTTATCGCTGGTACATCTAGGAGAGAGCACATAACAGCAGTGCTTAAATCTCTCCATTGGCTGCCGATTATTTTTATTTATTATTTATTTAAAGTATTTATACCCGGCTCTTCAGCCTTAATGGCTATCAGAGCGGCTTACAATTATTAATTTTCATTAGACGGTTCCCTGCCGTCAGGCTTACATTCTAAAAAGACACGACACAAAAGGAGAAGGGGATGGTGGTGGGGAAGGGGATGAGGTCCGGTGGTTCCTTTCGCCCTCTGAGGCCTGGACCAAGGCAGATGGACTGGAGGGAGGGCTCTCGTTCTTCAGGCAAGCCCTGGTGGAGCTGGGCCTGCCTCTTCTCTCCCTCCCAAGCCGGAGGATGGCAGTTGGTATTAGTTTCTGGGCACAGTACAAGGTGTTGGTTTTAACCTTTAAAGCTCTACATGGCTTGGGTCCATCTTATCTTAGGAATCACCTGTCCCCGTATGAACGCCCCCGGCACTCTCCGGTCCTCTGGGAGGAACCTGCTGCAGCCCATGAAGACCAGGCTGTTGCAGACCTCCCAGAGGGCCTTTTCAGCGGTTGCCCCCAAGCTGTGGAATGACCTGCCAGATGAGATGCATCTAATTTCATCCATTGATGGCTTCAAAAAAGCCCTAAAGACAGATCTTTTCCGGCAGGTCTTCCCAGAAAATGCTTAATACTTCCCGGCTCCAAACTCTGGCTGTAGAGGTTTTCGAGCCTTTCCAATCCATATAGCTCAAGGACTTTTAGCTTGATGCTGCTTATACTGTTTTGTTTCATACCATGTTTTAACTTGTTGCTTGATTTAATTCTTTTTTAGGTGGGGAGGTGGGACGGGGATTGGATATTTTGACTGCTGTTGTTTTAACTTTTTTTCAGTACTCCATCCTGATTGCTCGTTCAGAGGGGCAGGCTAGAAATAAAATATTATTATTATTATCTGGACCTTACTGGGGGACAGATCCCTTCCCCGGACCTGGGGAGGGGGGGACAGGGCTCTTCTCCTCAAGTTGCTGGGGGACAGGGCCCTTCTCAAAACCTTGCCAGGGAATGGGGCTCTTCTTCAGACCTTCCCTTTCCTGGACCTTACCGGGGAACAGGGCCCTTCCCCAGGCCTTACCAGGGTGGACAGGGCCCTACCTTGCTGGGGGGGACAGGTCCTTTTGCCGGACCTTGTCGGAGAGGACAGGTCCCTTCTCTGGACCTTGCTGGACGGGGACAGGGCCCTTCCCCGGACCTTTCCATTGTGGCATGGCTCTTCACTGGGCGTGCGTGAACATGTGCCACATGCTCTGAAAGCCTGACACCCAGAAGCCCCGCACTCTACACCAGGTATCATCTATCTGCGGCCCAAAGAGGTCATCCTATTTTAATTTTGGCCCCTGCCTGTTGCTAAGTTGTGGAGGCCTGAGCTAAATGAATGTAGGTCTTCAGGAGCAGATAAACAACATCCAAGTGTGTCAAAAGAACTAGCAAGGGTATTAAAAGAACTCAGAGCCATTGGTAATAATCTTTTGGAGGACAGGAGAAGTCCCAGTGGACTGGAGGAGGGCAAACATTGCTCCTGTCTTCAAAAAGGTGGGGGGGAGAGAGGATCCCAACAATTATCGTCCAGTTAGTCTGACATCAATTCCAGGAAAGTTTCTGGAGCAGATCATTAAAGAGGCAGTTTGGGAACATTTAGGAAGGAATTCCATAATACAAAAAGCCAACATGGGTTTCAGAGAAACAAGTCATACCAGACAAATCTGATCTTTTTTTGATAAAATTACCAGCTTGGTAGATGAAGGGAATGCTGTGGATATAGCATACCACAATTTCAGTAAGGCCTTTGTCAATGTCCCCCATGACATTCTTGCAAACGAGCTTGTAAAATATGGGCTAGACGAGGGAACCGTTACATGGATTTGTAATTGGTTGACCGGCCAAACCCAAAGTATCCTCAACAAGGGTCCTCTTCTTCTTCATGATCAGTGAAGTATCCACGGAGGTGGCAAAACATGTGTACAAATACTATATAGAATCAAAGAACCATAGAGTTGAAAGAGACCCCTAAAAAGGGCCCTGATCCAGTCCAAACCCATCCTTCTGCCATGCAGGAATTCTCAATCAAAGCATCCCACTTTTATTATTTATTTATTTATGGTATTTATACCCCGCTCTTCAGCCCTAAATGCTATCAGAGCGGCTTACAATTATTATTTTTAATTAGACGGTTCTGTCATGGCCAGCCAAGAGATGGAGTCAGAGGATGAGGACATGGCTCCTCAGGAGCAAGAGGAGCTGGAGGCTTGCCCTGACCTTGGACCGGACTGACTTCTGTAATTTCTCCAACCCTGACTCGGCTCTGGCTTATGGACTATTCTTAGGATCAACATTTAGGTTTGTGGAACTGCCTTATCACCTTTGGTTGGTGTGTGCTGGCCACAGTCCAGGACAGAATAAGTTCTGGCCTTACTCCCCCACCACAACCACACGCCTCCTCCAAGGCTTAGCAGTGACCGTTCCCTTTGGTGCTATTCTCAGGCTCCCCTGCTCTGTCCCTGATGTCTGCCCTGCCGCTCTTCCTCATCATCCTTGATAACAGAGAGAGACTGAAATTGATTCTGTAGCTGTAACCTCACAGAACGTTCCCTGGTTTCCTTACATCTGTGTGTGACATTCCTCCAACCATCTACTTCTGTTGTGTGTGAAGTGACCTCTTCTTCCCCAGCAACTTTCTCTGTGTGTTTCCTGTCCAAGACCGTCCGGTCCATTCTGTTCAGGAGAACCTCCTGCTCTCTGTTATGCTGAAATATGGAGCCGTGTCCAGTTGGTTTCTGTACATGCAAAGCTTAAACAAGGACCTGGAGGTCATATTAGAGACCTAAGAGTGAGGATCCCGTCCGGTCTAAAGGAAAACCAAAACCAAAATGTATATTGCTCTAAGCTCTGCTGCTCCAAAGAATAGGACCAGGAACAATGGATGCAATTTACAGGAAAAGAGCATCCAGCACAATGTTAGGAGGAACTTCCTTTTTTTAAACTTAATCTTTATTCAAATTAAAATATACACATATACAAATAATTCCAACAGTTGACTTCTCTAATATGTAATCTCATTATACAATACATATTTTTACATATTTTGCATTTGCTGTAGTACTGTCCTCATGTATGATTTTTTATTCTTAATTATTATTAAACTGAATTTGAACTGATACATTTCCATTACTGCTATACCCATTATATCTTTTACAATTCCTATAACTTTGGCACATTGGGTACTAATATTATCATAAACATATATATATTTCAAATAATAATATTCCATGTCTTATATATGTATTCATCAAAGAGTGGCCATTCTTTTCTTTCATTTTTGTCTGATTTGTTATAAACTTTTGTTGTTATTTTGTCCATCTCTCTCAATTCGCAGCATTTGTGAAGCCATTCTTCTGTTTTGGGAGTTACGTCTAGTTTCCAATATTTAGCTAACAACATCCTTGCCAAGGTAGCAAAGTACATTATTACTCTCCAATGTTTTCTCTCTACCTGTATATGTAGAGAAGAAGTCATGCATAGTAGGTACAATTCTGGAGTCATTGGGGTAGTCTATTTGCAAGATTTTTTGTATTGTTGTATGTATATTATGCCAGAACACTCTAATCTTGGAAGACCACCACACATTGTAATATGAGCCTTTTAGCTTTTTGCATTTCTAGCAATTGCTATCATTTAATTTATAAATTTTTGCTAGCCTTGCCAGAATTTAATACCACCTGTTCATAACCTTTAGGCAATTTTCTTTTAGATCCTGGGATACTGTGCATTTGTTTATTTTTCTCCATATATATAATCATCTATAGCTACAGAGTGACTTTTCTCCTGGGCCCATTTTGTCATGTTTGCTGTTACCATTTCTTGTTCTAGATTCCTTCATAACAAGAGTTTATACAGTTTAGAAATCTTCCCTTTGTCATTGCCCCATATTTCTCGTTTGGCCTAGTTTCAAATCCTTCCCTTTTTCAATCTGCTTTAAATTTTGACTTAATATGAAAATAACCAAACCATTGCACCTTTTCCCCTTCTTCTTCAAGTTCTTCCTTAGTTCTTATTCTTACTCCTTTTTTGTTATTTTCCTTTATCAAATCTCTGTATCTTAACCATTCCAGTTTTGTATCACACCTATTAAGAAAAGCCTCCTGTGTAGATACCCATAATGGTATTTTCAGGTAGAATTGGTCTCTGACCACTTTCCATGTTTTTAAAAAGGCTTTTCGAATAATGTGGTTTTCGAATTCTTTATTAATTGATGGTTTATTAAACCAAATATATGCGTGCCAGCCATACCTAATGTTAGTTGTTTCAATGTTTAACAAGCTCTTATTTTCTAACTTAATCCAATCCTGTATCCTGACAGTAAGAGCTGTTTGACAGTGGAATATACTTTTTCAATGGAGACTGTGAGGGAGTCTCCTTCTTTGGAGGTCTTTAAGCAGAGGCTGGATGGCCATCTGTCAAAATGGGGATGCTTTGATGGAGAGTTCCTGCATGGTAGAAGAAAGGGGTTGGACTGGATCAGGGCCCTTCTTGGGGTCTCTTCCAACTCTATGATTCGATGAACTTGCTTAGTCACACAGCGCCAACCAAGACCTTGGCTGCGTGCAGAGATCCAAATGGATATAATAATAAAATTTATTTATATCCTACCCCTTTGAGATCAATCGGGGCGGCTAACATCAATATCAAAATGTATTCATTTCTTTTTTTATTAATATTTAAATTAATAATGTATGTATTAGAAATATATCCCTCTCCCCTTCTCTCATTCATTCTCCTCAGTTTTCCACTCCATTTCTGCCCATTCACAGATATGTATATATACACACACAGACACACACAAAGAGAAAATACAGGCACACACAGATACACGCATATGTATTTACACAGACACATATATTCAAAATACCCAAAAGTAGTGTAAATTCCAGCTGGAAACCCTTGGCTTTTCCCTTCTGCATAATAAGGGATACTGTCTGACTCTGCCATTGTTTTAAATAAGAGAGAGAGAGAGAGAGAGAACGCACAATATATAATATATTCAAAATATTCAAAAGTTGTATAAGATTGCAGCCCTTTTGTTTAATAAGGGATGCCATCTGACTCTGCCATGGTTTTAAATGAGACACAGATATATTAAAAATATTCAAAAGTTGTATAAGTTCCAGATCGCAGCTCTTGTCTTTCCCCTTTTGTATAATATGGGATGCCATCTGACTCTGCCATTGTTTTCAATGAGAGACACATAAGTACAGGTTGCTTACCTGTAACTGTGTTTCTTCGAGTGGTCATCTGTGCCCTCACACAATAGCATTTTGCGCCTGCGCAGAGACTCCATCCGGAAAGCTGAAAAGCTGAGCAGAATGGCGGGAGCCCCGTCCCTCCCACTCCCTGAGCATGCCCAATCCTGCCAATCTAGCTCCTCCTTCAGTTCAAGTCCACCGCAATGCAGGGACCTGACCGAGGGGAGGTAGGGCGGGATTTGTGTGAGGGCACAGATGACCACTCGAAGAAACACAGCTACAGGTAAGCAACCTGTACTACTTCTTCGTGGTCTCTGTGCCTCACACAGTTGGGTGACTAAAGGGGATGCACATGTGCAAGGAAAGAGAATAGACGTCTTCGAATCCTCTCCCTCCTAAGACATATTAATTAGATTTATTATTGCTCCGTTCAAGGAATAAAGTTGATAAAAAGTGCAAGGCACTTAACTTGGATATTATAAATTAAGATCCAGGACAAGTAAGATCACTCCGAAAAGGAGAAAAGCAGTGGGAGAAGAAAGCCGGTTGCAGCAATATTGAGAAGACAGACTGGGAGTCCTGGTTCATAAGTTAGACAAGCTTTTTGATGCCTTCCGAAGCATTGACAGCACAATTAAAACTCTCACAGAGCAGATAAGTGGAATTAAAAAGACAGCCGAGGGAGCTAAGGAGACGGCTGTAAATAATGAATAGCAGATACAGACCCTGAGAATGGAAGTTGAAATACTTCAGGAGAGACTTATAAATGCTGAAAATAGACAAAGACGTTTAAGAATAAGAAACTTTCCAGAACAAGCCAAATCTAGTGATCTGATCACTATGTTGATATCAGGGTGGAAAAGCTATGATTTAAAAGTTTCTCCAGACGATCTAGAAAAAGCCCACTGGAGTATTGGAGTGAAGGGAATCAGGAGAAAGGACATAAGTCGTGGCTTTTGGAAGAGAAAGCATGAAAGACTTGGTTTTTAAAAAATTGAGATCAGTGCAAAATTTGGAATATGTTGGACAAAAAATTCAGATTTATCAAGATTTAGCATGAGAGACTATTAAACAAAGAAATCTCCTCCGAGATATAACTAGCTGTCTCAGGAAAGAAGGAATAAAATACACCTGGGGCTTTCCAACAGCTATCTTAGTTTTCAAGGACAGAACTTCATTGAAGGCAACTAATGTGGAGGAGGGTCAGCAGATGTTGAAACAGCTTGGACTTGGTGAGGAGGATGAAGAAGAAAATACAGCCAAATTGGCCAAACAAGTAAAAGACATCAGGAGAAAGAACAAAGAAGAAAGATTTAACAAAAGTGATATGACACTTGAGATCCATGAAAGAAAGAGGAAACACATTGTGAATATTTCTGGGAAGGTTGTAAGAAAGACTCTACAGGGGTGATATTGTACCAGGAAAAGTCAAAAGAGATCTGAATAATATTAAATATGGGGTAATAAAGGTTAAAATAAATAGGAGGGAGGAGAGAAATTGAAGATCGCATCTCCGAAGGGAAGGTAATCTGGCATGAGTTGCAAGTCGGGTAGATCTTGCGTCTCTTCCATCTGGGGCTGTGTTCACACTGGAGAAATAAACCGGTTTAATTGCCATGGCTCAATGCTGTGAAATTCTGGGAATTGTAGTTTGTTGTGGGGTCCAGAGCGGAGAGAAACAGCAGATCTGAAGGCAAGAAAGGGGAGTGGAAGAACAAGGAGGGGATAAGGAATAGACTGAATGGCTGATATGAATATTATGTCATTCAATGTTAATGGATTGCATACCCTTGTGAAAAGATACAGATTGAATAAGACGCTAAAAGATACACAAATCCAGATAGTGATGCTTCAGGAGCCACGTGAATCAAAAAGAAACAGAGCTAAGCTGTTTAATTATGATGGATGGGATTTACACTTACATTATAGAGAGAGAGAGAGAGACATATATATATAAACGCATACACAGATATATATACACACACACATGCACAGATACATACACACATATCGTATATACAAACACATACACTCACATTAATAATAATAATAATTTATTTATATTTCCCACCTCTCCCATTGGATCGAGGCGGGATTACAACATTATATAGAGACATCCATATATATATATATATATAAACTCATATATATATATATATATATATACACGCACAGATACATGCATACAGAGAGACATAGATATTATATATATATTTACACCTACACCCATATATATATATATATATATAGACACATACACAGTGTATATACATACACACAATACACACACACAGAGTATATACATACAGAGTCCAAAGCAGCTCCTTACCTTGGCCTCCATTTTGTCCTCCTTTTCAAAGTCCCCTCCCTCAAAGGAAGGAAGGAAGGAGGCCCAGGGCCTTGGAGCAGCAAAGACCTTCCCTTGCTTTCCCTTAATCTTCTCAGGGGGATCCCTTCAAAGGCCAAACACCAAGGAAGAAGGAATGAGGAGAAGATGGAGGAGAGGCCTCTGGAGCACTGCGCATGCTCAGTCTCAGCCTCACTCAGCCGATGAAGCTCCTACTGCCTTCCAGGAAGCAAAATGGCTGCCACTGAGCATGCGCAGTCTCAGCCCCTGAAGCCAAGGCTGCCCTCACTCTCTGCCAGGAAGGAAGATGTCTGCCTCTGAGCATGCTCAGTCTCAGCCCCTGAAGCCAAGGCTGCCCTCACTCTCTGCCAGGAAGGAAGATGTCTGCCTCTGAGCATGCTCAGTCTCAGCCCCTGAAGCCAAGGCTGCCCTCACTCTCTGCCAGGAAGGAAGATGTCTGCCTCTGAGCATGCTCAGTCTCAGCCCCTGAAGCCAAGGCTGCCCTCACTCTCTGCCAGGAAGGAAGATGTCTGCCTCTGAGCATGCTCAGTCTCAGCCCCTGAAGCCAAGGCTGCCCTCACTCTCTGCCAGGAAGGAAGATGTCTGCCTCTGAGACTGCTCAGTCTCAGCCCCTGAAGCCAAGGCTGCCCTCACTCTCTGCCAGGAAGGAAGATGTCTGCCTCTGAGCATGCTCAGTCTCAGCCCCTGAAGCCAAGGCTGCCCTCACTCTCTGCCAGGAAGGAAGATGTCTGCCTCTGAGCATGCTCAGTCTCAGCCCCTGAAGCCAAGGCTGCCCTCACTCTCTGCCAGGAAGGAAGATGTCTGCCTCTGAGCATGCTCAGTCTCAGCCCCTGAAGCCAAGGCTGCCCTCACTCTCTGCCAGGAAGGAAGATGTCTGCCTCTGAGCATGCTCAGTCTCAGCCCCTGAAGCCACTGCTGCCCTCACTCTCTGCCAGGAAGGAAGATGGCTGCCTCTGAGCATGCTCAGTCTCAGCCCCTGAAGCCAAGGCTGCCCTCACTTTCTGCCAGGAAGGAAGATGTCTGCCTCTGAGCATGCTCAGTCTCAGCCCCTGAAGCCAAGGCTGCCCTCACTCTCTGCCAGGAAGGAAGATGTCTGCCTCTGAGCATGCTCAGTCTCAGCCCCTGAAGCCGATGCTGCCCTCACTCTCTGCCAGGAAGGAAGATGTCTGCCTCTGAGCATGCTCAGTCTCAGCCCCTGAAGCCAAGGCTGCCCTCACTCTCTGCCAGGAAGGAAGATGTCTGCCTCTGAGCATGCTCAGTCTCAGCCCCTGAAGCCAAGGCTGCCCTCACTCTCTGCCAGGAAGGAAGATGTCTGCCTCTGAGACTGCTCAGTCTCAGCCCCTGAAGCCACTGCTGCCCTCACTCTCTGCCAGGAAGGAAGATGGCTGCCTCTGAGCATGCTCAGTCTCAGCCCCTGAAGCCAAGGCTGCCCTCACTCTCTGCCAGGAAGGAAGATGTCTGCCTCTGAGCATGCTCAGTCTCAGCCCCTGAAGCCACTGCTGCCCTCACTCTCTGCCAGGAAGGAAGATGGCTGCCTCTGAGCATGCTCAGTCTCAACCCCTGAAGCCAAGGCTGCCCTCACTCTCTGCCAGGAAGGAAGATGTCTGCCTCTGAGACTGCTCAGTCTCAGCCCATGAAGCCAAGGCTGCCCTCACTCTCTGCCAGGAAGGAAGATGTCTGCCTCTGAGCATGCTCAGTCTCAGCCCCTGAAGCTGCCTCTGCCCTCACTCTCTGCCAGGAAGGAAGATGTCTGCCTCTGAGCATGCTCAGTCTCAGCCCCTGAAGCCACTGCTGCCCTCACTCTCTGCCAGGAAGGAAGATGTCTGCCTCTGAGCATGCTCAGTCTCAGCCCCTGAAGCCAAGGCTGCCCTCACTCTCTGCCAGGAAGGAAGATGGCTGCCTCTGAGCATGCTCAGTCTCAGCCCCTGAAGCCAAGGCTGCCCTCACTCTCTGCCAGGAAGGAAGATGTCTGCCTCTGAGCATGCTCAGTCCCAGCCCCTGAAGCTGCCTCTGCCCTCACTCTCTGCCAGGAAGGAAGATGGCTGCCTCTGAGCATGCTCAGTCTCAGCCCCTGAAGCCACTGCTGCCCTCACTCTCTGCCAGGAAGGAAGATGTCTGCCTGTGAGCATGCTCAGTCTCAGCCCCTGAAGCCAAGGCTGCCCTCACTCTCTGCCAGGAAGGAAGATGTCTGCCTCTGAGCATGCTCAGTCTCAGCCCCTGAAGCCAAGGCTGCCCTCACTCTCTGCCAGGAAGGAAGATGTCTGCCTCTGAGCATGCTCAGTCTCAGCCCCTGAAGCCAAGGCTGCCCTCACTCTCTGCCAGGAAGGAAGATGTCTGCCTCTGAGCATGCTCAGTCTCAGCCCCTGAAGCCAAGGCTGCCCTCACTCTCTGCCAGGAAGGAAGATGTCTGCCTCTGAGCATGCTCAGTCTCAGCCCCTGAAGCCAAGGCTGCCCTCACTCTCTGCCAGGAAGGAAGATGTCTGCCTCTGAGCATGCTCAGTCCCAGCCCCTGAAGCTGCCTCTGCCCTCACTCTCTGCCAGGAAGGAAGATGTCTGCCTCTGAGCATGCTCAGTCTCAGCCCCTGAAGCCAAGGCTGCCCTCACTCTCTGCCAGGAAGGAAGATGTCTGCCTTTGAGCATGCTCAGTCTCAGCCCGTGAAGCCAAGGCTGCCCTCACTCTCTGCCAGGAAGGAAGATGTCTGCCTCTGAGCATGCTCAGTCTCAGCCCCTGAAGCCAAGGCTGCCCTCACTCTCTGCCAGGAAGGAAGATGTCTGCCTCTGAGCATGCTCAGTCTCAGCCCCTGAAGCCAAGGCTGCCCTCACTCTCTGCCAGGAAGGAAGATGTCTGCCTTTGAGCATGCTCAGTCTCAGCCCCTGAAGCCAAGGCTGCCCTCACTCTCTGCCAGGAAGGAAGATGTCTGCCTCTGAGCATGCTCAGTCTCAGCCCCTGAAGCCAAGGCTGCCCTCACTCTCTGCCAGGAAGGAAGATGTCTGCCTTTGAGCATGCTCAGTCTCAGCCCGTGAAGCCAAGGCTGCCCTCACTCTCTGCCAGGAAGGAAGATGTCTGCCACTGAGCATGCTCAGTCTCAGCCCCTGAAGCCAAGGCTGCCCTCACTCTCTGCCAGGAAGGAAGATGTCTGCCTTTGAGCATGCTCAGTCTCAGCCCGTGAAGCCACTGCTGCCCTCACTCTCTGCCAGGAAGGAAGATGTCTGCCTCTGAGCATGCTCAGTCTCAGCCCCTGAAGCCAAGGCTGCCCTCACTCTCTGCCAGGAAGGAAGATGTCTGCCTTTGAGCATGCTCAGTCTCAGCCCGTGAAGCCAAGGCTGCCCTCACTCTCTGCCAGGAAGGAAGATGTCTGCCACTGAGCATGCTCAGTCTCAGCCCCTGAAGCCAAGGCTGCCCTCACTCTCTGCCAGGAAGGAAGATGTCTGCCTTTGAGCATGCTCAGTCTCAGCCCGTGAAGCCAAGGCTGCCCTCACTCTCTGCCAGGAAGGAAGATGTCTGCCACTGAGCATGCGCAGTACCCTCTCAGAGGGTTTCCCTCAGGAAGAGGAGGAGGGGGATCCTGTGACATGGAGGGGGGGAGGGACCCCAAAAATCCCCTTCTTCTGAGGGGGAGAGACTCAGAGCCCCCCCCCCCAATGGCAGCCTTCAAGGCTGAGAGGCCCATAGGATCCATACAGAGAGAGACCTTTTCACTCACAACAACAACAACCCTGCAGAGGGCTCCATGGTTTCACCATTTTAGTAGTCGCCCTCCTTTGGACACTGGCTCCAGTTTCTCCGCATCCTTTTTGAATTGTTTTGCCC
Organism: Urosaurus nigricauda; assembly: GCA_034509955.1. Taxonomy (NCBI): domain Eukaryota; kingdom Metazoa; phylum Chordata; class Lepidosauria; order Squamata; family Phrynosomatidae; genus Urosaurus; species Urosaurus nigricauda. The sequence goes on from JAOEGL010000002.1 coordinate 1,859,190, forward strand.
AGACACAGGATTATTCAGGCGGGGCCTGACCCAAGCAGAATAGACTGGCACTATGACTTCCCTTGATTTAGACACTACACTTCCATTGATGCAGCTTAGAATGGCATTGGCCTTTTTAGCTGCCGCATCACACTGTTGTCTCATGTTCAAATTGGGGTCTACTAAGACTCCTAGATCCCCCTTTCAAACATATAAGTCTCCTTAAATCAGGTATCCCCCATCCTATAACTATGCATTTCATTTTTTCTACCTTACATTTCTCCATGTTGAATTGTTAGCTTTGGCCCAGCTTTCTAATGTATTATAATCATTTTGAATTTTGATCCTGTCCTCTGCGGTATTAGCTATTCCTCAATATTTGTGCCATCTGCAAATTTGATAAGCATGCCTTCTATTCCTTAATCCAAGTCATCGATAAAGATGTTGAATAGAAAACTGGGCCCAGGACAGGACCCCACTGGATGGCCCACTGGTTTGGCTGGTCAACCATTTCCAAATCCATCAGTGACTGACCCACAAGTGCTGTTTTGCCTTTTGTTTTATTTCTAATAGTGCCAAGTTAACAAAGTCTCACTTGCCAAGCATCCTATTTTTTAAAGAATTAAAGGCACACATCCATCAGGTTTCCTGAAGCAGCTCTTTTGCGGAGAGGCATGCTTCTCTTCTCCAGGGTCCGCTGCAGTCTGGAAGGCCTTTTGCGGCCATTGCCAGCCCTTCTGGACCGGTCAGTCTGTCGTTCTTCCATGACCTTCTTTGGGGCAGGCCTTCTGGTCCCTTCCAATTCTCTAGCTCCATCCCTCTATCTTCCCTGGACACTTCCCAATATATTAATGTCCTTCTACAAGTGTGTTATCCAGAAATGGATGACGGATTCTTCTTGACCGCTGACCATGATTCTATGATTCTATAAAACTCACTGGACGACACCCTCTCAGCCTCTGCGGAAGAAGGCAATGGCAAACCTCCTCCGGAAAAATCCTGGCAAGAAAACCCCATGACTTGTTCAGTGAAAGCCAGAAACAACTCGAAAGCGCACAGCAACCTGCAACTAAAGAAAGGTATTGGCTTCATTCGCTGCTCCGTCACACGGTCGGCTCATGTTCAGCTTGTGGTATCCTCCTAAGGCCCTTGGGTCTTTTTCACGCAGCCAGGTGTTGTGTGTTTGTGCATTTCCTTTCCCCTGCCTAGGTGTGGTACCTTAACTTTTATCCCTGTTGAGTTTATTTCTGTTTGCTATAGAGAATGGCAGCCTCCCTCCGCACTCAGATGCCTTGCAAACAAGGGACCTGAAATTCAGGTCTAGCTCAGGGTCGGTGGGACCACTAGACCTCTCTGTGTCATAGAATCATAGAGTTTCAAGAGACCCCAAGGGTGCAATGGCAAACCGCGTCAGGCTTGTTCCTGTAGGATTCCTATTGAAAGGGTGCAAGTCCCAGCTAGAACAGAGCAGCCAAATGAATGTTGGAGGGGTGAGTCAGTCTGTGGATAAACCCCATTGATTGAATGGCTCTGTTTAGGTTGGGGCTCCATGCCAATGGAGGTCAATAGGATCCTTTGTGTTTGAATCACAAACAGAAGCATGTGTGCGTTTTGTGTAGAAGGCGTTCCGGCTTTTGCATGAAAAGCTAATCAAGTTTGGGCCAAGAGCCATGGACAAGGGAGCAGGAGCAGATCCAGGTCTTTAAAGAGAGGCTGAATGGCCACCTGTCAAAATGGGGATGCTTTGATAGAGAGATCCTGTGTGGCAGAAAAATGGGGTTGGACTGGATCAGGGTCTCTTCCAGCTCTTGGATTCTATGATTCTATGTATTCCTGCATGGCAGAATGGGGTTGGACTGTGTCAGGACCCTTTTTGGGGTCTCTTCCAACTCTATAGAGTTCTTTGATTGGGAGTTCCTGCATGGCAGAAGTAGGGGATTGGATTGGATCAGGGCCATTTTGAGGTCTCTTCCAACTCTATGATTCTAGACCCCAAGTGGAGAGGGAAGGAGGGTTCCCTATAAGAAAGTGCCTGCTTTGTGGTGGGGGGCTACCTCCAAAGCCATCTCATGGTCACTATTCCCATCCCGAATCTCAACAGTAATGTCCCCCTGGCGCTGGCAAAGACAGGGTCTCCTCCTTTGGCCCCGGCTGGCATTCTGTTCGGTGGGGGAAAGGTTTAGGGGTAAGGCCATGCCAGCCCCCCAAGGCCTGTGTGGGGACAGCTGGGCCCTGGCCATGCGCCACTCTTGCCTTGGGGGTGGGGGTCCTGGGAAGTGTCACCCCGCCTGCGGCCTAAACTGCATTTTCGTTGTCAGCAGAGGCGGCCGGAGCATAAATGGCGCTGGATTTTCCAGGTGGAGCAGTTAGTCTGCAAGGAAAGGGAGAGAATTAGAAGACGGGAGGGGGGACCCCCAGTTCTGTTGCACATGGCGAGTAAGGCTAAAACATGGGGAGACCAACCTTGCCTCCAAGGCGAGACTTATCACAGCTCTGGAGATGGAGAGACCACTGTCTGGACCACTGCAAAGCAATAGGAATAGTGGGGGGGGGGGGACTGCACATGCATCACCTGTGTGCCCCTACCTTTGCGTCTTCCGGTTCTTTCGGTGCTTGCGGACGTAGCAGAGGAAGGCGAGCGCTGTCAGGCCAAAGAGGCATCCAAAGAGGATGGCCAGGACGTCTCCTTGGGAGAAAGCCACACAATGGGGGAAAGGGAGGCATTGGGGGTCCCCTGGATGGCATGGGATGTGGGTGATGGGCAACTGGTACCCTCAGCAGTGATGGGGGGGGTCTCTAGCCAGCCCCTTGGCATGGGTCACTGGCCAGGGGCCTCAAAGAAGGGGAGAAGGGGTGGCCTGGCTGACCAGTGGCAAGGGTGGCACCTGGTCCAGCCATGCCACGCTCTCACCTACCAGTCAGGCCAAAGGAATTGGGTCTGGGGAGGAGGCCGCTTACCTCTCTGAAGCGAGGACCCGGTCGTCTGCTCTGCAGCCCCTGGAAGCGAACACAGTGGGAACAGGGCAAGGGAATGGTCAGTACTGGCACAAATGGGGGTCCCTTTGAACCCCCCCAAGCCCTGCCTTTTGCCAGCCCCCCTCCCATGCGGCAGGGAGTAGGTCCTGGCATGCGAACTGGGGGCGGGGGGGAACATATTCTGCTCTTACCTGAACCCAAGGAGTGGTTCTCACCTGAAAGGTACAGACAGCACTCAGCATCCAGTAATATGGGGAGAGGGATCAGCTATGGGGGTGTGCGGACCAAGGAAGCAGGGGAATGCACCCATTCTGCCATGCTGACCCAGCATCCCCACAGTCTGCCCAGCCCAGCCCCTTGAGAGCACTTCCAGGAGAGGTCTCCGCCGACTTTGGGGTCTCTGGCAAAACATTCCCCCCTCGCTTCCCAGATAAAGTCAAAGAGGTTGGATGACCTTTGACCTGTGCCCACCAAAGGTCTCGCCAGCGAACAAGTGGTGCCAAAAGGCCCCTTGGATGCACTCTGAGGGCTGCTCCAGAGACAGCTGTCCCCCACTATCACCCCTGTTGCCCCCCCCCCAATTGCACATGGGGTCCTCCTGCCCTCCACCTCCTCTTGCTTCAGAAAGTCCAGTGGTGGTGGTGGTGGGGCTCCCCATGGGTCTGTGGTTCTGCTTTTGGGAAGCCAGGGGGTGAACACACCACCAAAAAAAGTAGGGAGTGCGATGCAACTGGACCCTTCGTGCAAGGAGAGGGGTCTGGGAAGCAAAGGTGTTTTGCAGGAAGCCCTCCATGGAGCAGAACAGAGACCAGGGCTGTGTGTGTTTCCCTCTGGGTCCAACTCAAGGAAATACACTTGTCCCTCCATCTTTGCTAGGTTAGGGGCTCAAGACCCCCATGAAAATGGGAAAGCTGCAAATAACAGATATGGCCCCTCCCATGAATAGAAGAGAGAAGGATGAGAACAACCCCCCTGCCAGTGCCATACCTTCTTCCGACGCAGGGCCGGGGTCTCCTCCTGTTGCCTCTTCTGGGGGGCTGGGGGACTGTGCTTCGCCTGCAGGGAGACCAGGAGAAACTCAGTCCGTCGTACATCCCACTACCCCCAATGGCCCTTTTTGCTCATTCTGATATTGAACCTGCTCCCCCACAACTCCCGCATCACTGCCTCACATCCCCCCCCCCCCACTGGGAGCCACATTATAAACAGTGAGAAACCCACAGTTGCCCAAGAGGTCCAAGAGGGCCCCAGGGACTTCTCACTAGCCCTCCCATCCTCCACGACGCAAGAGGTCCAGCAGGGCTTGGTTGGACTTGGTGGACCCAGACCAGGAGAAGCCCAGTCCCGGTCCCAATGAGAAAGGACAGCCCTGCGGAGGAGACTCCGGTTGGCCTTACCTTTGCCAGGGGGTGGTCCGCCTTCTCCCTCCTCTGGGAGTCCATGGGGAGTCAGGGTGCTGGAGGGACCTGCAAAGATGATGGTCACAGGGACCCCAATGATCCCTTGAACGATGGTGCTCAAGAGGCAGCATATGGGGGGGGGGGGACCTGAGCCATGGCAAGCACCACCTCTGCACCACTTAGAATCATAAAATCAAAGAATTGTAGAGTTTGAAGAGACCACAAAAAGGGCCATCCAGCCCAACCCCATCCTTCTGCCATGCAGGAACTCACAATCAAAGCATACCTATTGACAAATGGCCATCAGCCTCTGCTTAGAAACCTCCAAAGAAGGAGGCACTGAGGGAGAGTGTTCCACTGTTGACCAGCTCTTACTCTCAGGAGGTTCCTCCTAATGTTGAGGTGGAATCTCTTTTTCTGGAGCTTGCATCCATTGCTCTGGATCCTAGTCTCTGGAGCAGCAGAAAACAAGCTTGCTCCCTCCTTAATGTGACATCCCTTCAAATACTTAAAGAGGGCTATCATATCACCTTCTCTTCTCCAGACTAAACATCCCCAGCTCCCTAAGTCTTTCCTCATAGGGCTTCATGGTTTCCAGACCCTTCACCATCTTAGTTGTCCTCCTTTGGACACGCTCCAGTTTCTCCACATCCTTTTTGAATGTGTCTAGATCAAGGGAAGTAATAGTGCCCCTCCATTCTGCTTTGGTCAGACCCCACCTGGAATACTATGTCCAGTTCTGGGCACCACAATTCAAAAACTAAGAAGGTGAAGGGTCTGGAAACCATGAAGCCCTATGAGGAACGCCTTAGGGAGCTGGGGATGTTTAGCCTGGAGAAGAGTAGGTTAAGAGGTGATATGACAGTCCCTCGGAGTGTGGTGGAGTGTTCCTTCCTTAGAGGTCCTTAAGCAGAGGCTGGATGGCCATCTGTCGGGGATGCTTTGATTGGGAGTTCCTGCATGGCAAGGGGTTGGACTGGATGGCCCTTGTGGTCTCTTCCAACTCTATGATTCTATGAACTGTGGTGCCCAGAACTGGATACAGTATTCCAGGTGGAGCCTGACAAAAGCAGAATAGAGTGGCACTATTACTTCCCTTGATTTAGACGCTATACTTCTATTGATGCAACTAAAATCGCATTCGCCTTTTTAGCTGCCACATCATACTGTTGACTCATGTTCAACTTGGGGTCTACTTGGACTCCTAGATTCCTTTCACACCTATGTCTCCTTAAGCCAGGTGTCCCTTATCCTATATTTGTGCATTTCCCTTTTTTTCTAGCTAAGTGCAGTACATTATTATTATTATTATACTTTATTTATATAGTGCTGTAAATTTATACAGTGCTGTACATACAATCTTATAATTAGACGGATCCCTGCCCTCAGGCTTACAATCTAAAAGAGACAACACAAAAGGAAGAGGGGAAGGTGGTGGGAAGGGGATGAGGTCCAGTGGTTCTTCTCTCCCTCTGGGGCCTGGACCAAAGCAGATGGACTGGAGGGAGGGCACGGCTTCTTAATACATAGTTAAAAGTTACATTTACATACAGTGGTCCCCCGGGTTACGAAAGTAATCCATTCCGGATTACCTTTCGTAACCTGGAAATATTCGTAAGCCGGGGGACTGTTTTGTTTGCCGGACCGCGCAGCAAATTTAAAGGGGCCGCGCGGGTTTTTTTGTCGTAACCCGGGTTTTTTTTCATAAGCCGGGGCCATTTTTGCGGCCCCGGCTCTTTCGTACCCCAGGGTTTTCGTACCCCGGGGGATTCGTAACCCGAGGGACCACTGTAGTTACATTTCTCTGTGTTGAATTTCATTTTGTTAGCTTAGGCCGAGCTTTGTTGTATATTGAGGTCATTTTGAATTTTGATCCTGTCCTCTGGGGTATTAGCTACTCCTCCTAATTTTGGTGTCATCTGCAGATTTATAACAGCATGCCTTCTATTCCTTCATGCAAGATGTTGAATAGCACTGGGCCTAGGACAGAACCCCACTGGACACCCCAGTGGTCACTTCTCTCCAGAAGAAAGACAAATACAAATGCCATGGTCAGTGTCACTGCCACATGGCCCCTGAGCATCACTATAATGTCAGCCCATCAGGAAAGTGACCAGTGACCGCTGTGCCACGGGTAGCAAACCTTCCCAGTGGCCAGGCCAAGGCATGGTGACCGCCCTGGGCAAACAACCCTATCGCTGTTGTTCATGCCTGGCAAAGCCCTGCCTTCTTCTTTGTTGGAGGCAAGCTTGCCCAGGGCGGGGTGGCCTTTAACCTGTGACAACAGTCCTACTCACAAGAAAAATAGGAAAGGTGACAAATGAAAGAAAGACAGGAAGGAAGGCAAGAAGAAGAGGAAAAAGAGAATGAATGATTGAATGAATGAATGACAGTAAGGGAGGAAACAGGTATAGAGAGGGAATAAGGAGAGAGAGAGAGAGAGAGAGAGAGAGAGAAAGAAAGAAAGAAAGAAAGAAAGAAAGAGGAATGGAGTGAAGGAAGGATGGAGAAACAGTCCTGATGTTTAGCCTGGAGAAGAGAAGGTTAAGAGGTAATATAATAGCCCTGTTTAAGTAATTGAAGGGATGTCATATTGAGGAGGGAGCAAGCTGCTCCCTCCTCAGTTTTGCTCCCCAGAGAATAGGACCCTGAGCAAGCTATAGGGAAAGAGATTCCAGATTCTTCATTCTTACCAGACGAAGAGAAGGCTAAAAGGTGATATGATAGTCTTATTCAACAGTGGGACACACTCCTTCCTTGGAGATTTTGGTGGAGTCTCCTTCTTTGGAGGTCTTTAAGCAGAGGCTGGATGGCCATCTCTCAATGGGGATGCTTTGATGGAGAGTTCCTGCATGGCAGCAGAAGGGGGTTGGGCTGGATTAGGGCCCTTCTTGGGGTCTCTTCCAACTCTAGGATACTATGTTTCAATGCTTCGAAGGATCATTACATGAATCCAAGGCAGCAGAAAGCCCCTTTGGGCAAATATGGGGTGTGTGCCACCCCCTCTTTCTGGGCACTGCCCAAAGAGATGGGGAACCCACTCAGAACAGGGCAGGCGCTAAATAACACAAGAGGCATTTCAGCAGCCAGCATGGCCCCCTGGGACGGGGTCTCCCCCTCGGTCCCTTGCACCTGGCATAAGGGGGTTCACCCTCCTGCCCTAAGAGGGTTGCCAGCCAGCTGTGGATCCCAGCTCCGCCATGGACAGCACATTCTCCTATTACTGGACTCTGTTCTGCAGGAAGCCCAGAGTGGAGGGGAGGCACTGACTGCTGACCACTCTCTCTGCAACTGCTCATCCTTCTGGCATCTTTGGAAGCATAGACTCCTAGAGTTGGAAAAGACCCCAAAAAGGGCCATCCAGTCCAACCCCCTGCCATGGAGGAACTCTCATTCAAAACATACCCGAGAAATAGAACCATAGAATCATAGAGTTGGAAGAGACCCCCAAGGGCCCTAATCCACTCCAAACCTCTTCTGCCATACAGGAATACATAGGACCCCAAAGTTGGAAGGGACCCCCTAAGGGCCATCCACTCCAACCCCATTCTGCCATGCAGGAACTCTCAATCAAAGCATAGGGTTATCATAGGAGAATACTTGCCCATAAAGAATCATGGCCATTTTTTCCATCTGCCCCTTTGTTTCTGGCCTGGTTCCTCCTCCCCATCATTGTGGGGTTGACCTTCAATCCCCCCAAAAAACATCTCTTCACCCCCAAGGAAGGCGAGGGGGTCCTTCTACCTGGCTTAGATGGGGAGGGGATTCCTCTCCTCTTCCATGGATGGATGGCCATCTGTCAATGGGCATGCTTTGATTGAGAATTCTTGTATGGCAGAATGGGGTTGGGCTGGATCAGGGCCCTTGGGGTTCTCTTCCTACTCTAGGATCCTATTCTTCTGTGTGGGTCCTCACACAGACCCACACAGACATGCTTTCCCCCAGCCCCAGGCATAGAGGTGGGAAAGCCTGTGGCCCCCAACCAGCCCTCCTGGCCAGTAGCCAGGGGCCTTTCTGTCCTTCCCCCCTTCCTGGGTGCTTTTGGGGCAAGGGGGCAGACCCTTTTTTTCCCACAGCAAGGCAGTTGGCTGTGGCTGATCCAAGCAGCCTCTTGCTTGTTAGCGGTAATGCATCTCTCTGAAATTTTGGTATGTATGATAAATTCCACATGGCCCCAGATGGACTCTACTCTGCTGTCTGCCAATTTTAAATACTTGAAGGGATGTCACATTGAGGAGGGAGAAAGCTTGTTTTCTGCTGCTCCGGAGAATAGGACACAGAACAATGGATGCAAGCTACAGGAGAATAGATTCCACCTAGAAATTAGAAGGAACTAATTAGAGCCTCCCTCCTTGGAGATCTTTAAGCAGAGGCTGGATGGCCATCTGTCAAAATGGGGATGCTTCAGTGGAGAGTTCCTGCATGGCAGAAGAAGGGGGTCGGACTGGATCAGGGCTCTTCTTGGTGTCTCCTCCAACTCTACGATTCTATGATTAAAGGGGCCCATTGGCCTCTGTAGGAAGCCAGGCTCAACAATAACAGAGGGAAGGGGCAAATATTGATCCAGGGGCAGGCAAGATGGGGGGCTTTCTGGGAAAGAAGTAGGAGAACATAGTGGTGGTCTCAGAGAGGAACAAGCAAAGGCCAAAGCCAGGCCCAGGGAGACCGGGAACAGAAGCAGGACTTACCAGGCAGCGGGGCCCTTCTGGCCGTCGGGGCCCGAGGGAAGCTGGCCAGGACGGTCCGGCCGTGGAGACTTTGCGGGAGGCGGAAGTTGCTCTGGAGCGGCTGGTGGTCATCTCCTCGGATGGTGTCCTCCAGGACGGAGATCTGAGAGGGTAAAAGGGGCAGGAGAGGTGATTCTGTGTGGCAGAATGGTTAAAATCCAGAACTTTGGTTATGCTCAGGAGGTGAAGATTATAGTGCTGAAATGAACTAAGGACAAAGGGTGTTATTCTAGGGTCATGTCAAACGCTTTGTTTAGGAATGTAAACAACTCTGAATGGCTCCAGATTTGAGTTGCTAAACCAAAAAAAAAAAAAAAAGGAAATTGTTGCAAGAGACTTGTTCTGGGAACACATAAATAATAGTTTTGATCGTCCGGTGCACCACAACAAGGGACAGTCACATTTGTTAGGTGTAATATCTGAATTTCCAATGAAAATTCAGGGGTGTAAAGGTTTAATTCAAGGTCACCATTGAAAATGGGATTTGTCGTTTTCCTTTGTTCAAAATGCCATAAACATTCGGTTTACTTTGAATCGGGGATCCCAGTAATTTGGAAGAAATTCCTGCTGGGAACAACACCGCAATTAAAAATAAAAATGTTTCCTTTCCGATCATAACTCCTTGGTCTCCCTGCTGATTTCTGATTAAAAGTCTGGGTTTGAAGTACAGTGCACCTGCATTAAACATGGGCGCAGCTTACACGGCTTCCAGCATATGCACCAGAAGAAGCATCTGTGCACCAGGAAGGGGTAATAGGGGTGCACCGCATGCACGAGCCCCATTACTTCTAATGGGGCTTGAGCATATGCGTTTTTTCCCTTATGCATGGGGGTGTGTGTCCGGAATGGATCACCCGCGTAAGGGATGGGCGCACTGTAATCAATAATCAATAATGCCAGATAGAGGAATTGGCCAAATAGGACAAATGCAGCGTGGAAAGGCTGGTCCACGTGGTGCGACCCAGGAGTCCAAGCCTCCCAGAGATCCCCCCCAAGGAAGCCCATTCCTGCCAAGAGACCTGCTCCGGGGAAAGTCGGAGGGTCTGGTTGAAGATGGTCCAGTTGACTGTCTGGAAGCAAGGCGGAGTGGTCAGGGAGCCATTGTAGCGGAAGAAGCGGCTGAGATCCTCAGGGAGCAGCCGGGCGACGTCAAAGCCATCAACAAAGGTCTCCTCTCCTGGGAAGAGAGTCATAGAAATGTAGAGTTGGAAGATACCCCCAATAAGGGCCCTGATCCAGTCCTACCTATTCTGACATGCAGGAAACCACAGAATCCTAGAGTTGGAAGAGACCCCCAAGAAGGGCCTTGATCAAGTCCAACCCCATTCTGCCATGCAGGAATTCATAGAATCAGTTCCCCAAAGACCCAGAAGGAAAGTCTCCCCCCAAGACTCAGAACGTAGAGCAACTGGCGCTGGGCAAAAAGACGCCACTGGACTACTACATGTCCCATCATTCCTGGCCAGTGGTCAAGGACAGAGGGAATTGCATTCCAATGCCACCCAGAGGGCTACTCTTTGTCCGCTCCACTTTGCCCAATGACCAAGGAGCATATTTCTGGACCCCACGGCAGGGATATGGCAGAAAGCTGTGCCCTCTTCTTCTGTGAGCATGGAGGCCAATCCAGAGGGCAAAGACCTTTCTGCTAGCCTTTGCGCCGCAGGGCAGCCATCTTGTATATCCCACCTCCTCGCTCTCCTTACCTTCCTCGCGGATCTCCTCCAGATGCTCCAGGATGTGCTTGTAGGGCTTGTTCTCCTCCGACCCAACCTGGAACCATGGTAGGAAGAGCCCGTGAGCCCATGACAATGCCGTGCACATGCCACGCATGTGCCAGTGGTCTCACGCTGTGGGGTCCCCACCCTTGGTGCTAACCCCTGCAACCTCTCACCTGAAGAAAGGCAGCCAGCACTGCCAAACCTCCGGGCTCTTGGGCAGCCTCCCTGATGGTGCCAAAACGGGTGTTGAAGTGGACCACATGGAGCTGGAACCACAGATGGGGCAAAAAGAATGAGACACTGGCCATAGAACTGGGCTGGAGGAGCTACAAAGGCCTAGGACAATGTCCTCTCTAGGAATCTCTAGGTCCTCTAGGGCAACTCTGTGGCCAACGTCCAACAGACACTGACCATAGAACTGCATTGGAGGAGCTACAAAGGCCTAGTAGAGTGTCCTCTAGGAATCTCTAGGTCTTCCAGGGCAACTCTGTGGTCAACGTCCGACAAACACTGACCCTAGAGCTAAAAGGCCTAATAGAGTGTCCTCTCTAGGAATCTCTAGGTCTTTCAGTGCAACATTTAGTTAAAGTTGACCATAGAATTGCACTGGAGGACCTAGATATTCCTAGAGAAGAACATATTAATCAAATCTGTGAATGATCAAATCTGCAAATATCAAAGCTGCAAATATGGAGGGATGAGTGTAAACGTGGGGTGGGGAAGAAAGAACAAGAAAGAGACTGACCTCCCCAGCATAGCGATGGCCGTCCACTGTGTGCTCAGAACCCTCCAAGGCATTCTGGGAACCCCAGTGCAGGTGCAACTGGGCCGCCTGGTACGGATACGGAAAGCCCCCGCCGGAGACCGACATGTTCCCGGGCAGGTCTAGAACAACTGGGGAGGGGGCAAAAAGAAAGAGAAAGAGAGATATGGGTGGCTGGGGGTCTCACTTGAGCTTTGCACTGGCAAAAATTATCTGGAAGATAATTCCATAATCACAAAAAGCCAACATGGGTTTCAGAGAAACAAGTCATGCCAGACAAATCTGATCTCTTTTTTTGATAAAATTACTAGCTTGGTAGATGAAGGGAATGCTGTGGATATAGTATATCTTGACTTCAGTAAGGCATTTGACAAGGTTCCCCATGACATTCTTGCAAACAAGCTTGCAAAATGTGGGATAGACAAGGTAACCGTTACATGGATTTGTAACTGGTTGACTGACCGAACCCAAAGGGTGCTCACCAACGGTTCCTTTTCATCCTGGAAAGAAGTGACCAGTGGGGTCCCACAGGGTTCTGTCCTGGGCCCAGTGCTATTCAACATCTTTATTAATGACTTGGATGACAGTATCGAGAGCCTAGTTATCAAATTTGCTGATGACACGAAATTGGGAGGAGTAGCTAATACCCCAAAGGACAGGATCAAAATTCGAAATGACCTGAATAGACTAGAAAGCTGGGCCAAAGCTAACAAAATGAAATTTAACACAGAGAAATGTAAGGTCCTACACATAGGGCGGAAAAATGAAATGCACAGATATAGGATGGGGGACACCTGGCTGAATGAGACAACATGTGAAAGGGATCTAGGTGTCCAAGTAGACCACAAGTTGAACATGAGTCAACAGTGTGATGCAGCAGCTAAAAAGGCCAATGCAATTTTAGGTTGCATCAATAGAAGTATAGTTTCTAGATCAAGGGAAGTAATAGTGCCACTCTATTCTGCTTTGGTCAGGCCCCACCTGGAATACTGTGTCCAGTTCTGGGCACCACAATTCAAAAAGGATGTGGAGAAACTGGAGCATGTCCAAAGGAGGGCGACTAAAATGGTGAAGGGTCTGGAAACCATGCCCTATGATGAATGACTTAGGGAACTGGGGATGTTTAGCCTGGAGAAGAGAAGGTTAAGAGGTGATATGATAGCTCTGTTTAAATATTTGAAAGGATGTCACATTGAGGAGGGAGCAAGCTTGTTTTCTGCTGCTCCAGAGAACAGGACTCGGAACAACGGATGCAAACTGCAGGAAAAGAGATTCCACCTCAACATTAGGAGGAACTTCCTGACAGTAAGGGCTGTTCGACAGTGGAACACACTCCCTCGGAGGGTGGTGGAGTCACCTTCCTTGGAGGTTTTTAAGCAGAGGCTGGATGGCCATCTGTCGGGTATGCTTTGATTGGGAGTTCCTGCATGGCAGGGGGTTGGACTGGATGGCCCTTGTGGTCTCTTCCAACTCTAAATTTCTATGATTCTATGATTCTATGATTCTATGAAAATCCTTGCAGGCGTGCAAACGGGCATTCCTGCGCAGCTGCGCCTGTGCATGCATCTGCGCGTGGGCCGGGGCCAATTTCTGGTCTGGGCAGGATCTGTTTGGAGAGGGGAGGCTGGCTCAGAGCCCCGGGTCATGGAAAGGATAACCTGCAACTGGGAAAACCTTGTGTGTGTGTTTGTTTATATGCTCATAATGGGAGCTTGTAATACCTTTGTGACCGAGAGAAAGGAAGAAGTTGGTAGCGCACCCTTTCATAATTTGAACCTTTCCCCATGTTTCAGTATTTGAAAAGTTGCCATACAGAGAATGGAGCAAGCTTGTTTTCTGCTGCTCCAGAGAATAGGACCCAGAGTAATTGATTCCCTTCTAGCTCTAGGGTTCTACGTATTCCTGCATGGCAGAAGTGGGTTGGAAGGGGTGGTCCCTTAAGGCCCCTTCTAAGTCTAGGGTTCTATGTTTTCTTGCATGTCAGAAGTGAGTTGGAGGAGATCAAGGGGGCACTCCTTCTGTCCACCCCCTCCCTCCCTGAGCAATGGGGTCCTTAGTGGATTCATGGTGGGGCGGTGTGACTTACTTGTGTGGCCGTTGTTCTTTAGGCGCAACTGTTCTCCGGGGGGCAAGTCGTAGCCAGACAGCTGTATGGGGGTCAGATGGGGGCTGTAGAGGGTGGCCCCTGTCTCGATGTCGATGGGGGATTGCATGTGGCCCCCACAGAGGGGGAACCCAGAGCTCCAGTCGGCCTTGTCTGGAAGCAGAAAGTACACCAAATATTGGTGTATGTGTGTGCTTTTGCAGAACTTACCCAGCAGGGCAGAGGGCCACCTGGCCTCCATGAGTAGTATAAAGGGCACAATTCTCATCAAACTCAAAAGTGACAGGTGCCCCGTCCCTTTTGGGGGGCCGAAAACTAGGAAAAGGTCCCATTTCTTTTGCGCCAATAAAATGGCCACCACTTGGTGCCTTCTAACATACGCCGAAGCTACACCATTGATCTGAGAGAAATGGAACCTGTCCTTAGTGGTCAGAGGTCCTGAGACGAGTTCAGAGAGGGCTCGCACATGCCCCAAAATCTTTCATTTGTGCAATCAAAATGGCCTCCAGTTGTCACCTTCAAACATGTGCCGAAGCTACACCGTTGATGTGACAGGGACAGGACCTGTTCTTAGTGGTCAGCAGTCATGAGATGAGTTTTGAGAGGGGTCACACATACCCCCAAATCTTTCTTTTGCGCAATCAAAATGGCCGCCGGTTGTCACCTTCAAACTTGTGCTGAAGCTACACCTTTGATCTGACAGGAACAGAACCTGTTCCGAGTGGTTGGCAGTACAAGTTGAGTTCAGAGAGGGGTCACACATACCCTGAAATCTTTCTTTTGCGCAAACAAAATGACCAATGGTTGTCACCCGCAAACATGTCCTGAAGCTACACTGATGATTGTACAGGGGTGGGACCTGTCCCTAGTGGTCGGCTGTCCTGAGACAAGTTCGGAGAGGGGTCACACACACCCCAAAACACAAACCAAAATGGCCAACCTCTTGGTGTTCAGGGGATGTTCCAATGGAACCTCAAACGTTTGCATCCTCCAAATCTAGAACCCACAACTCAAGAAGGGGAACCCCACCAAAAAGGTGGTGGGGCACCTGTCACTTTTGAGTTTGACAAGAAGACCCAGGGATGTCCCTGGAGCAGAGAGGCCTGTGGGGTGGGGTGGTCAACCCTTAAGGCCTCACCTGTGGGGCTGCAACCTACACGGATGAGGTCCAGGGCAAAAAGAGGGAGAATGGGGTGCCAGGAAGTGGGACCTTACCTGCGTAGCTCCAGTGATGGGGGTCTCCATGGTGAAAGGAGCCTGGAAAAAGAAAGAGGGAGGCATGAGTAGGACACCCACATCTCTGTCTAGGGGGGGCGGGGGAACAAGGCCATCCCAGTGGCCCATAGGGAATCATTGGGGAATAGTGGCCCATAGGGAATCATTGGGGAATACTGGCCCATAAGGAATCATTGGGGAATACTGGCCCATAAGGAATCATTGGGGAAGACTGGCCCATAGGGAATCATTGGGGAAGACTGGCCCATACGGAATCATTGGGGAATAGTGGCCCATAGAGAATCATTGGGGAAGACTGGCCCATACGGAATCATTGGGGAATACTGACCCATAAGGAATCATTGGGGAAGACTGGCCCATAAGGAATCATTGGGGAAGACTGGCCCATAGAGAATCATTGGGGAAGACTGGGCCATAGGGAATCATTGGGGAAGACTGGGCCATAGGGAATCATTGGGGAAGACTGGCCCATACGGAATCATTGGGGAATACTGACCCATAAGGAATCATTGGGGAAGACTGGCCCATAAGGAATCATTGGGGAAGACTGGCCCATAGAGAATCATTGGGGAAGACTGGGCCATAGGGAATCATTGGGGAAGACTGGCCCATACGGAATCATTGGGGAATACTGACCCATAAGGAATCATTGGGGAATACAGGCCCATAGAGAATCATTGGGGAAGACTGGCCCATAAGGAGCCATTGGGGAAGACTGGCCCATAGGGAGTCATTGGGGAAGAGTGGCCCATAGGGAATCATTGGGGAAGAGTGGCCCATAGGGAATCATTGAAGACTGGCCCATAGAGAATCATTGGGAAAGACTGGCCCATAGGGAATCATTGGGGAAGACTGGCCCATAGGGAATCATTGGGGAAGACTGGCCCATAGGGAATCATTGGGGAAGACTGGCCCGTAGGGAATCATTGGGGAAGACTGGCCCATAGAGAATCATTGGGGAAGAGTGGCCCATACGGAATCATTGGGGAAGACTGGCCCATAGGGAATCATTGGGGAAGACTGGCCCATAGGGAATCATTGGGGAAGACTGGCCCATAGGGAATCATTGGGGAAGACTGGCCCATAGGGAATCATTGGGGAAGACTGGCCCATAGAGAATCATTGGGGAAGAGTGGCCCATAGGGCATCATTGGGGAAGACTGGCCCATAGAGAATAATTGGGGAAGACTGGGCCATAGGGAATCATTGGGGAAGGCTGGCCCATAGAGAATAATTGGGGAATAGTGGCCCATAGGGAATCATTGGGGAAGACTGGCCCATAGGGAATCATTGGGGAAGGCTGGCCCATAGAGAATCATTGGGGAAGAGTGGCCCATAGGGAATCATTGGGGAAGAGTGCCCCATAGGGAATCATTGGGGAAGACTGGCCCATAGAGAATCATTGGGGAAGACTGGCCCATAGAGAATCATTGGGGAAGACTGGCCCATAGGGAATCATTGGGGAAGACTGGCCCATAGGGAATCATTGGGGAAGACTGGCCCATAGGGAATCATTGGGGAAGAGTGCCCCATAGGGAATCATTGGGGAAGAGTGGCCCATAGGGAATCATTGGGGAAGAGTGGCCCATAGGGAATCATTGGGGAAGACTGGCCCATAGGGAATCATTGGGGAAGACTGGCCCATAGGGAATCATTGGGGAAGAGTGCCCCATAGGGAATCATTGGGAAGAGTGCCCCATAGGGAATCATTGGGGAAGAGTGGCCCATAGGGAATCATTGGGGAAGAGTGGCCCATAGGGAATCATTGGGGAAGACTGGCCCATAGGGAATCATTGGGGAAGACTGGCCCATAGGGAATCATTGGGGAAGAGTGGCCCATAGGGAATCATTGGGGAAGAGTGGCCCATAGGGAATCATTGGGGAAGAGTGGCCCATAGGGAATCATTGGGGAAGAGTGGCCCATAGGGAATCATTGGGGAAGAGTGGCCCATAGGGAATCATTGGGGAAGAGTGGCCCATAGGGAATCATTGGGGAAGAGTGGCCCATAGGGAATCATTGGGGAAGAGTGGCCCATAGGGAATCATTGGGGAAGAGTGGCCCATAGGGAATCATTGGGGAAGAGTGGCCCATAGGGAATCATTGGGGAAGAGTGGCCCATAGGGAATCATTGGGGAAGAGTGGCCCATAGGGAATCATTGGGGAAGAGTGGCCCATAGGGAATCATTGGGGAAGAGTGGCCCATAGGGAATCATTGGGGAAGAGTGGCCCATAGGGAATCATTGGGGAAGAGTGGCCCATAGGGAATCATTGGGGAAGAGTGGCCCATAGGGAATCATTGGGGAAGAGTGCCCCATAGGGAATCATTGGGGAAGAGTGGCCCATAGGGAATCATTGGGGAAGAGTGGCCCATAGGGAATCATTGGGGAAGAGTGGCCCATAGGGAATCATTGGGGAAGAGTGGCCCATAGGGAATCATTGGGGAAGAGTGGCCCATAGGGAATCATTGGGGAATAGTGCCCCATAGGGAATCATTGGGGAAGAGTGGCCCATAGGGAATCATTGGGGAAGAGTGGCCCATAGGGAATCATTGGGGAAGAGTGGCCCATAGGGAATCATTGGGGAAGAGTGGCCCATAGGGAATCATTGGGGAAGAGTGCCCCATAGGGAATCATTGGGGAAGAGTGGCCCATAGGGAATCATTGGGGAAGAGTGGCCCATAGGGAATCATTGGGGAAGAGTGGCCCATAGGGAATCATTGGGGAAGAGTGGCCCATAGGGAATCATTGGGGAATACTGGCCCATAGGGAATCATTGGGGAAGACTGGCCCATAGGGAATCATTGGGGAAGAGTGGCCCATAGGGAATCATTGGGGAAGAGTGGCCCATAGGGAATCATTGGGGAAGAGTGGCCCATATGGAATCATTGGGGAAGAGAGGCCTATAGGGAATCATTGGGGAAGAGTGGCCCATAGGGAATCATTGGGGACACTTGCCTACAGGGAATAACTGGGGAAAGTGCTGGCGTAAAGTGCTTTTGCCTTTCCCCAAGAAGGAGGGAGTCCCCCCCCCCCATGCTAGGAGGAATTTCCTGGCATTCCTCCTCCCAGCCCCCTTTGCCCTCCCTCTGCCCCCTGGCACTCCTACCTGCCTCACCTGCCAAGGTGAGACAAAGGTCCTTGCTGGCAATGGAGGTGGGGCTGCCCCACCTTTCCCTTCAGGTGCCTTCCCTCCCACACCTGGCCTTGCCCACAGGTTGCTATGGGGATGGAAGCGGGGCATTGCCAGGGCCAGGAGGGCAGGGAGGGCATGGAAGAAGAGGAGCAGGAGTGGGAGGCTGCAGAAGGGGCCCAGCAAAGCTTCCCAAGAGCCCTGCAGGGTGGGCTGAGGATGGGTAGGGGGCATTGCATTGCCACAGTCGTGACCCCCAGACTTGGAGGGAGGCCAACAAAACCCACCCTTGTCTTTCCCCCATCGTGGTGGAGGTCTTTAAGCAGAGGCTGGATGGCCACCTGTCAAAAGGGGGATGCTTTGAATGCGAGTTCCTGCATGGCAGAAGAAGGAGGTCGGACTGGATCCTGGTCCTTCTTGGGGTCTCTTCCAGGATTCAAGGATTCTATGTATTCCTGCATGGCAGAAATGGGGTTGGACTGGATGGCCCTTTTTGGGGTCCCTTCCAACTCTAGTACTCTATGTATTCCTGCATGGCAGATTCTGTGCTTTGATGGGGAGTGGGGAGTTCCTGCATGGCAAGGAGTTAGACCAGGTGGCCCTTGGGGTGTCTTCCAACTCTAGGATTCTATGATGGAGACATACCTTATTGCAAAGGAAGGATCTTTTGGTCTTGCAAATGGCTGCTACATCTCCTGGACCTTGAGAGCCACCAGTTGCAAGAGACTCCCCTCCATGTCACCTGGACTAAGAACTAAGAAAAGCCGAATGCAGGCCTAGGACCCACATCTTCATTTCCCCAACCCCCTCCCCCTGCTTTTGACACCTTTTTTGATGAAGAGTGGAGCTTCGAAAGCTTGCAATGTGAATTGTAGAATCCTAGAGCTGGGAGGGACCCTAAAAAAGGGCGATCCAGTCCAACTCTAGTCTGCCATGCAGGAACTCTCAATCATAGAGTCACAGAATTGGAAGAGACCCCAATGGCCATCTAATCCAACCTGATACTGCCATGCAGGAACTCTCAATCACACAATCATAGAATCACAGAGTTGGAAGAGACCCCCCCCCCCAAAAAGGGCCCTGATCCAGTCCAAGCCCATTCTGCCATGCAGGAACTCCCTATCAAATCACCCCCATTGACAGGTGGCCATCCAGCCATGTGCGTATTGTGCCTTTTGGTTGGCCCATCAAAGGTATCCCTGTATGATGGATTTGGGGGTCTTATTGGATTTCCTGCATCGGACCATGCACCATGCGCACTTCTTCATGCCCTCCCCATAAGTAACTTCAGGCCCAGGTTTGGAAGGTCAGCGCTTTGTATTGTGGGGGGCTTGCTCCGGCTGAGCAAAAGTTTTCCTTTCTGGGGGATGGAGTCTCCTTCCCAGCCCCCTGCCCCACATTGCATGGGCCCTAATGGACCCCCTTCCAGACGAACAAACCCCTTCCAAGAAGAAGTGGCCCTTATGGCCAGAGCAGGTTGCTCCCTTGTGGCAATGGGTTAACCATTAAACAAAATACACCCATTAAGGAAAGAGGGGCAAGAGAGGGATTTTCCACTGGCAGGTTTCCCATGGAGCAGGTGGCGCAAAAAGTGCAAGTGGTGCCCATAGAAAAAGAAAGACTCCCATCACAAGGGGAAATGTTAAAGATTGTATGTACAGCGCTGTGTAAATTAGCAATGCTAAATAAACAAAGGTTAATAATAATAATAATAATAATAATAATATTTGATGGGACTGGAGCATCCACAGATTTGGACCAAACCTCAGCGGACACCAAGGGCTCCCACTGTATATATTTTTTATCTTACCTTGGTAGGGGCTTTGGATATTTTATATTTTTTATATTTGATATGTTATTTTATATTTTATTTATATGTTATTTTATATTGTATTTTATATTTATATATTTTATTGTATATTTTATATTTATTATATTTTATGTTTTATATTTTATATATTTTATTTTATTTTTTATTTTTATTATTTTTTATTTTATTTTGACATATATGGGGGGGGGGGCACCGAAATCTCTTAAGTGCTCAGGGCCTCTAAAGATCTAAGCTCAGCTTTGGCTGCCTGAAAAGAAGGTGGGAATATTATATTATCTTTGGGTTGGTCCCCCTGAAAGCAGATGCAAAGCCCCTTCCCCAGATCCAAGGGGTCCTGGCTGCCCCCCAACTACCACCACCGTTGCTTTCTCTAGGGAGCTGCTTTTCCCATCCAAGGGCTGCAGATGGAAAGACAAACACTTGGCCTCTCCCTCCCAGACAATGGCCAGCTTGACCAGTCCTAGTCCTGGGCCCCACATCTCCCTCCATCCCTGCCCCCAACCAACTGCCTGGGAAGAGGGGCCTATTACCACTTCATTGTCCCTCTCTGGGGGGGGGGGGGCTCAGCATCATCCCACCCCCCAGATGTGCTTTGGGGGCTGGAGGTGGGGAGGAGGATCCTCCTGAGTCCTCCTGGCTCTTCCTTTATGGGGAGAGAATGAATGAATGAATGAATGAATGAATAAAAAAATGAATAAATGAAAGAGAGGGAAGGAGAAAGAGAGGGCAGGGGAGGAAGGAAGCCAAAGCCATGGGGCAAGGAGGTCTTGAGACCCCATGGCCCCCCAGCCCTGCTTTTTCTTCCCTGGAAAGTGGTCCTTGCTGCTTCTGCTGATCCTGGAACTCAAAGCAAAACATATACAAAGGCTCCAGAGCCCCAGTTTCTGGCAAGCAATGGGGAAGGCCAGGCCAAGGACCTGCAAAGTTGTGGGGCAGGAAGAGGCTCCCCATATTCTCCCCATTCCTGAGAGAATGTATGGGGCGAGGAGAAGCTGCAGGGAGGCTACAAATGCATCCTTTCCACTCTATGTATCAAAGAATCATAGACTCTCATTCCAGCCATGCAGGAATACATAGAATCCTAGAGTTGGAAGAGACCCCAAGGGCCATCGAGTCTGACCCCTTCTGCCATGCAGGAATACATTGAATCATAGAACCATAGTCTTTTCCATAAAGACGAGGCCACTGCTGAGACTCCCTCTCTCTGCAGCCGGAGACTCCTCAAAGGCCACCCAGTCCAGCCCCATTGGGCCACGCAAGGGGGAGGAGGAGGAGGAGACCCAGTCCAAGGGGGCTCTGTGGCCACCCAGCCTCAATTTACTAACATCCCAGGCCCCCCTTGGGATTGGACTGGGTGACCCTTGGGGTCTCTCCCAACTCTTGCATTCTAGGATTCTGTGTATTCCTGCATGGCAGAAGGGGGTCGGATTGGATCAGGGCCCTTTTTGGGATCTCTTCCAACCCTAGGATTGTATGGTTCTATGTATTCCTGCATGGCAGAAGGGGGTTGGACTGGATGGCCCTTTTGGGGGTCTCTTCCAACTGTAGGATCCTATGGTTCTATGCTGCCCCCCATCCTGCCCCCCCCCACCTACCTTGCTTGGTTTTCTCCATCATCGCCGTCGTTTGCGAAGCCTCCCCTTCGAGGAAGAAGAAGAGAGGGATGAAGAAGAGGAGGAAGAAAGTGGGGGTGTGGGGCCGGAGGGACCCCCAAAGGCGACCCCCGAGGAAGAGGGCCATCTCCCTGGACCCTTCTCTGCTCCGGAGGAAGGAAAGAGAGGAGGGAAAGGGGGGAAGGAAGGGAGCACTGAAACAGCCGTCGAAGAAGGAAAGAAGGAAGGAAAGAATGAAAGAAAGAAAGGAGGGAGGGAAGGCGCGAGCGAGAGGAGGAGGAGGAGGGAGGCAGGGAATTCCCGCCCCATTTCCTTCTTGTCGGGGGGCAAGGTGCCTCTCCCCATAAAAAAGACCCCCCTCAATTCCCCTTCTACTTCCTGGAAGACCATTGGGGGTCGATCCCCAACCAAGACCCCCCCCCATATGCCCCAAGTATGGGTTTCTTCCATCCTTTCCAGTGGGGTGGGTGGGGGGCAACATGCCCCAAAGACCCCCACCCCAAACAACCCTCACTAAACTACAAATTCCAGATTCCACAATTAAACTATGTGTGAAAGGGATCTAGGAGTCTTAGTTGACCACAAGTTGACCATGAGGCAACAGTGTGATGCGGCAGCTAAAAAGGCCAATGCGATTCTAGGCTGCCTCAATAAAAGTATAGTGTCCAGATCAAAGGTAGTAATAGTGCCACTCTATTCTGCTTTGGTCAGGTCCCACCTGTGTCCAGTTCTGGGCCCCACAATTCCCCCATGATTCCCTATGGGCCAGTATTCCTCAATGTTTCCCTATGGACAAGTAACCCCCATGATTCTCTATGGGCAAGCAATCTCTATGATTCTGTGTACAGTATTCCTGCATGGCAGAATGGGGCTGGACTGGGTGGCCCTTCTTGGGGTCTCTTCCAACTCTAGGATTTGATGATTCTGTAAGAAGGGGATCACAGGACGATCATAGACTCCCTTCAAGGAGGTCAGGATCTCCCTCCTCCCTTTGAAGTCTTTCTTTGGGCCCATCCTGAGAAAATCCCTGGAAGAGAGAAAGAAAGAGAAAGAGAAAGAGGGAGGGGGGATCAGATAAGGGGGGGGGGTCTTTGGGGGTCCCTCCCTCCCTTTGGGGGGCGGGAGGTGAGTTGGAAGCCTTTTGGGGAGACCCCTTCTTTTGACTGAAGGGGGACTCCAGGAGAGGAACGGGGAGCATCATTTGCAAGACACCCCCTTTCTTCTTTGCCCCCCCCAGGATGACTTTGGGAAAGGGTCCCCCCCAAAGGACCCCCGGTCTCAACGGGTCTTCCTTGAAGAAGCCCCCCATCTCTTGGAATCCCCCCCCCACAGGAAGAAAATGGGGAGGTCCCCCTTCAGTGATCCCACCCAAACCACAGCCCCCCCCAACACACACAGAGATACCCATATGCTGGGGGGCTGACCCCTTATTGGAAGCCTTCCCTGCTCTTTGAGGGCTGGGTCCCCCCCCCCCGCCGCCGCCGCCAGTGTTGGAGGGCAAAGGACCCCCAAAGGGCATCCAGACCTTCCCTTCCAGATCTCATAAATAGCCCGCCCCCAAACAGTAGTGTCATTGGATGGAGGGACAAGGGGGGGGGGGTCCAGGTGGGGCAGACCTGACAGGAGGGGGGAAGTCACACGGCCAGCCTGGCCAAGGGTTCAAGTCAGACTCTCTCAGCCTCCTCAATGGAAGGCCTCTGCAAACCTTGACAAGGAAAGCTTTGCCAGGTAGGATGCCACCTGAAGTCTCAGGTGATGCTGCCAGATAGGATGCCACTTGATTTTTCAGGTCTTGCTACCAGGTAGGATGCCACTTGAAGTCTCAGGTCTTGCTACCAGGTAGGATGCCACTTGAAGTCTCAGGTCTTGCTACCAGGTAGGATGCCACTTGAACTCTCAGGTCTTGCTACCAGGTAGAATGCCACTTGAAGTCTCAGGTCTTGCTACCAGGTAGAATGCCACTTGAAGTCTCAGGTCTTGCTACCAGGTAGGATGCCACTTGAAGTCTCAGGTCTTGCTACCAGGTAGAATGCCACTTGAAGTCTCAGGTCTTGCTACCAGGTAGAATGCCACTTGAAGTCTCAGGTCTTGCTGCCAGGTAGGATGCCATCTGAAGTCTCAGGTCTTGCTGTCAGGTAGGATACCACCTGAAATCTCAGGTGATGCTGCCAGGTAGGATGCCACATGAAGCGTCAGGTGATGCTGCCAGGTAGGATGCCACCTGAAGTCTTAGGTGTTGCTACCAGGTAAGATGCCACCTGAAGTCTCAGGCAATGCTGCCAGGCAGGATGCCACTTGAAGTCTCAGGCAATGTTGCCAGGTAGGATGCCACCTGAGGTCTCTGCTTCTCCCTCCTTTTCTCTGAGGCTTAACCGATGACCAAGCCTTGCCACCCTTTCACCCCAGGAATGCCCACAAGTGGCCTGCCATGAAGTCTCCCAGTGCCAACAGTGTTCAGTGGAGAAGGTCTTTGGACACAACCAGAGCATGGGGCTCTCCTTGGGGCCAGTCTTTCCCCCTCCCCTTGATAAGGGGTCCCATGGAAAGGGACAGATGCCAGAGGGAGATGGGCAGCCCCTTCGCTGCCTTTGGGGGGCTAAGCAGGGCACAAAGGAAGCAGCCTAGGGCATGGGCACCTGTCCTGGTGAGTGGCCTTTCTGCTAGCCTGGCCGGACTCCCTGGGCAGGATGCCCTCTGTCCTTCCTGGCACCAGGGAAGCAAGTTCTTGGGAAGATGGGCGCAAGAATTAAGGCTGCTTGTGCTATTCCTGTCTGCCCCCTCCTTGCCCCACAGAGCGGTCCTGTTACAGAGGCAGCCATCGCTTCCCACCAACAGCACACTTCTGGAGTTGCCAGTGGGCACCCTCTGTGCAAATAATGCCATAGCAGTGACCACTGCAGACATTGTCTGTGCACACACTCAACATGGCAAGGTCCTCCAAATGGGGCTCAGGCAGGCAGGGTGAGGGGCAGTTGATATACCCCCCAAAACCATAACCACACCATCTTCCTGGGGATCATGCACACAGCCAGGTTGCCACCTTGTCCGTCATCTCTCTTTATTGGTACAAACGCATATTGTGGGGTCTTTGCCCACCCCAGGAAGGAAACAGGTTAGCCCTCAGCTAACCACCTCTGCAAACATATCCCTGCGCCATTGAGGCTGCCCCCTTCTTTCTCGGAGGGAGTGGGAGGGTGAGAGAAACCATTCTGCCACAAGAGGTCCTGGTGGGACCCCCACCCTCTGCTTAGCAGCAGTTGCAAAAAAGGAGAAATGCACAGCCAGGAGTTTCCAGCACCATGTGTGTCCCACCCCTTTGGTTCAGAGGAGGGGCTGCAAGTCCTTTCTCTCCCCCCAAAAATGTCCCACAGCTGTGGTCCCTCCCTGGGATCCAGCAATGCTCCTGAAGACGCAACGGCTGCATCGCAAAACTGTCAGGGACCAGAGCGGGTGGGTGGGCTCAGGATCTTGGCTGGGGGGTTGTTCCACTCCGCAGGCCTGTGGAAATGGGGAAGAGGGCACCAGTCAAGTGTGGAGAGAAGCCCTGGCTTCTCAGGGCTTCTCTGCCCCCCACCCGCCAAGGCCTGGGGACCCTTTCTGACCAAGAGACGAGGGGTGCCAGCCATCGGTACTCACACAGAAGGAAGTGGCGCAGGTTCTGCTTGGAGCCCCCTGAGACGACATAGGCCCAGATGGCCATGGCTGCCATCAGCAGGTAAGCCGGGAGGAGGCTGGCCAGGTACAGCGGGTTCCAGAACGTCTGCAGGAGGGAAGAGGCAAGGAAGGGTGAAGGCACAAATGGACACCGAGACTCCTACTTCTCAAATATCTCGATTTCACTAAGGCCTCGGACAAGGTTCCCCATGCAAACAAGCTGGAAAAATGTGGACTAGTCAAGGCAACTGTTACATGGATTTGTAATTGGTTGACTGGCCGAACCCAAAGGGTACTCAGCAATGGCTCCTCTGATTCATCCTGGAGAGAAGTGACCAGTGTGGGTCTGTCCTGGGCCCAGTTTGCTATTCAACATCTTTTATCAATGACTTGGGTGAAGGAATATGGGGCATGTTTATCAGATTTGCAGATGACACCAAATGAGGAGTAGCTAATACCCCAGAGGACAGGATCAAAATTCAAAATGACCTGAATAGACTAGAAAGCTAGGCCTAAGCTAACAAAATGAAATTCAACATGGACAAATGCAAGGTACAAAAAAGCGAAATGCATAGATATAGGATTGAGGACACTTGGCTTAAGAAAAAACTTATCCATATAAAAGGGACCCAGGAGTCCCAGTAGACCACAAGCTGAACATGGGCCAACCGTGTGATGTGGCAGCTAAAAAGGCTAAAGCAATTCTAGGATGTATCAATATAGGTATAGTGTCTAGATCAAGGGAAGTAATAGTGCCCCTCTATTCTGCTTTGGCCAGGCCCCACCTGGAATACTGTGTCCAGTTCTGGGCACCACAATTCAAAAAGGATGTGGAGAAACTGGAGCGTGTCCAAAAGAGGGCAACTAAGATGGTGAAGGGTCTGGAAACCATAAAGCCTTATGAGGAAAGACTTAGGGAGGAAGGGTATGTTTGGACTGGAGAAGAGAAGGTTAAGAGGTGATATGACAGCCCTGTTTAAATATCTGAAGGGGTGTCACATTGAGGATGGAGCAAGCTTGTATTATTATTATTCTACTTATGCAGCGCTGTAGTTTTCTGCTGCCACAGAAACAGAGGACAACGAAGAGTGGCCCCCTGCCTCCACCCCACCCTATTCGGTGTGAGAACTGGTAACCGGCAAACCTAAAGGTGACCATAGAATACCTATATTGAAATCTCTCCACTGGCTTCCTATTCGTTTCTGGACACAGTACAAAGTGTTGGTAATAACCTTTAAAGCCCTACATGGCTTGGATCCAACCTTCTTGTGGGATCACCTTCGTCTGTACAATCCGCCCTGCGCACTTTGGTCCTCTGGAAAGAATATCTAGGTCTTCTAGAGCAACTCTGTGGTCAACTTTAACTAAAGGTTGCCCTGGAGGACCTAGAGAGGACACACTACTAGGCCTTTGAAGCTCCTCAAGCGCAGTTCTATAGTCAGTGTGTGTCGGACGTTGACCACAGAGTTGCCTAACCCTAGCGAATATGGAGTGACAAGTGTATCATCATCATTATTATTATCATCCGACACCGAGAGATCTCACTGCTGCCCCCTGGTGGCTACAGGGGAGAGGCCTTTAAATGTGTCCCACTCAGCAACTGGCAGCGGGAGGGGGGGGAACCCCCCAGAGCAATCCTAACAAATTAACATAAAAATATAGAATCATAGAATTGGAAGAGTCCACAAGGGCCCTCCTGTCCAACTCTCTGCCATGCAGGAACTCTTCTTAATCAAAGCATCCCTGACAGATGGCCATCCAACAAAGACCTCCAAAGGAGACTCCAGCAAAATCTCCAAGGAGTGTGTTCCACTATCAAACATGTCTTATAATCAGGAAGTTCCTCCTAATGTTGAAATGGAATCTCTTTCCCTATACCTTGCATCCATTGTTCTGAGTCCTATTCTCTGGAGCAGCAGAAAACAAGCTTGCTCCCTCCTCAATATGACAACCCTTCAAATATCTAAACAGGGCCATCATATCACCTCTTAACCTTCCCGGACTGGATCAGGGCCCTTCTTGGGGTCTCTTCCAACTCTATGAGTCTGTGATTGAGAGTTCCTGCATAGCAGAATGGGGTCAGACTGGATCAGGGCCCTTTTTGAGGTCTCTTCCAACTCTATGATTCTACAATTCTAACGCCCGCAGCTACTCACCAGGCCAGAAACGATGAGGTGGCACAGCACAACGACCGCCACTTCCCACCAGCGCCGGGTCTCGCAGCCGTGGAAGAAGATGACC
This sequence comes from Urosaurus nigricauda, assembly GCA_034509955.1. Taxonomy (NCBI): domain Eukaryota; kingdom Metazoa; phylum Chordata; class Lepidosauria; order Squamata; family Phrynosomatidae; genus Urosaurus; species Urosaurus nigricauda. The sequence goes on from JAOEGL010000002.1 coordinate 1,886,562, forward strand.
CCCCAGAAGGTGTGCAGCAGGATTATGACCAGCGTCATGAAGGCTGTGGGGAGACGTGCCACCGTTATGGAAGGAATTTGGAGATGGGGGGGGGGGGGAGGCTGGCAAGGGGACAGAGAGAGGGAGGGAGTGTGAAGGAGGATCCACCTGAAGTCAGAAAGTAGAGCTGCGAGTCCCCATGGATGCCCACCGTGCCAGGGCCCAAGGAGTCAGACAGCAGGTTGACCATAGAGAAGGCACCGCTCATGAGCCCGAAGCCCAGTCCAGCCACTGTAGGGAGAGAAAACACATTTTAGCATTGACAAATAGTCACTGTTCAGTGGGACCCCACCCCTCAAACCATCCTCCTGGCAAGTGAGGTAGGGATTTATGGCCTTTTTCGAGAGAGCCAAGGCTCTTCTTGAATGTTGTGTTAAGACCCCAGTCCTTGTGGATCCAAATAACGGGCCATTTTAGGAAAGAACGCAGCAAGATATGACAGCCCTGTTATAAGTGTTTTAAGGGGTGTCATATTGAGGAGGGAGCAAGCTTTATTTCTGCTGCTCCAGAGAACAGGAGACAATGGAGCAATGGATGCAAGAGAGAGGAAAAGAGATTCCAGTTCAACATTAGGAGGAACTTCTACATCTGGAAACCATAAAGCCCTTTGAGGAGGGACTTAGGGAGCAGGAGATGTTTAGTCTGGAGAAGAGACGGTTAAGAGGTGATATGAGAGCCCTGTTTAAATATGTGAAGGGGTATCATATTGAGGAGGGAGCAAGCTTATTTTCTACTGCTCCAGAGAATAGGACCTGTAACAATGGATGCAAACTACAGGAAAAGAGATTCCACCTCAACATTAGGAAGAACTTCCTGACAGTAAGAGCTGTTAGAAGAGAAGGTTAAGATGTGATTAGCCTTGTTAAAATTTAGCCTTGTTAAAATACGTGAAGGGATGTCATATTGAGGAGGGAGCAAGCTTGTTTTCTGATGCTCCAGAGAACAGGACACAATGGAGCAATGGATGGAAGATACAGGAATAGAGATTTCACCTAAAGCTTTAGGAGGAACCTCCTGACAGTAAGGGCTGTTCGACAGTGGAATACACTTCCTTGTAGTCTCCTTCTTTAGAGGTCTTCAAACAGAGGCTGGATGGCCATCAGTCAGCGATGCTTTGATAGGGGGTTCCTGCATGGAAGAAGGGTTTTGGACTGGATGGCTCTTCTTGGGGTCTCTTCCAACTCTACAGTTCTATGTGATTTTCTCTAAGAAGTTGCTTTCTGCTGTCAAGATGGATGGGGGGGGGGTTTTCCACTGGCTGCCCCTTGACCAGGTAGGAGGTCATGGCTCTCCAGCAATTCACCTGGGGAAGGCATTCCCACTCTTTCTCAGCAGCTCCTGTAAATTGAAACTGGAGCAAAGGGTCCTGTCACCCATCTTGGATTCCTCCTTTCACCACCATCCCAGCCGCTGGCAAGCAAGGGCAGGAGGGGGCACTGGCCGCAGGGTCAACTGGCCATCTGGCCCCACAGGGGTACCTCCCTGGCCACTCTGGCAAGCAGGGGCAGCACCAGTAGCAGGCGAAGACCTCCGTTCTGGACAATGGGTGGGCAACTATGGGAGGCAAAGGGGGCACACGAGCCCCCCTGGAGATCTTATAGGGCCGTGCCTCCTTCACTGCATAGAGTTGGAAGAGACCCCAGGGGCCTTGATCCAGTCCGACCCCCTTCTTCTGCCATGCAGGAACTCTTAATCAATGCATCCCCATTTTGAAAGATGGACAAGGAAGGAGACCCCATCACTCTACAAGGAGTGTGTTCCACTGACAAACAGCAATTACTGTCAGGAAGATATTCCTAATGTTTAGGAGGAATCTCTTTTGCTGTAACTTCCATCCATTGTTCTGTCTCCTGTTCTCTGGAGCAGCAGAAAACAAGCTTGCTCCCTCCTCAATATGACATCCCTTCAAATACTTAAACAGGGCTATCATACCACCTCTTAATCTTCACTTTTTCAGGTTAAACATAGAGGCATGGGGGGGGGGGGGGAATAAGGGCCCTTGAGATAAAGGCTACACTCTGCCCTAGGCACATCTCTGGCCATAAACCATCACTGCTCACAAGACACCTTCTGATAGGGATTTATCCCATTAGTATCTGGCTTTATACCTTTCTCTGGATACACTTGCCCCTCCATATTTGTGGCTTTCGTATTTGCAAATTTCATTATCCTTGGATTTGATTAATATGTTCCCCCTAGGAATATCGAGGTTCTCCAGTGGAACTGTATGGTCAGCTTTAACTAAAGGTTGCCCTGGAGGACCTAGAGATCCCTAGAGAGGAAACTCTGCTAGGCCTTTGTAGCTCCTCAAGCGCAGTTCTATGGTCAGTGTCTGTCGGACGCTGGCCACAGAGTTGCGCTAGAGGACCTAGAGATTCCTAGAGAGGTGTCCCCTCAGGTAAAAACATGGTGCTTTTCTTATTTGCGCTTTTCCCATATTAACAGGGGTCTTGTGCCCCTAACCCTAGCGAATAGGGAGGTACAAGTGTATCCGACGGCTGCCGTTGAGAGTTTGTTCTCTCCTGCCTGGACCACTCCGGGTGAAGGAAGGGTGGCTTCTCCATGGAGATCCCTGGTTCCAAGGAGGCTGATGCCTATCTCTGGGTTTACAGACCCCACAGAAGACGTGGGGGGGGGGAGCTTGCATTGGATACCCCCCCCCCCGAAACTCACCGTAGGCCATTTGCTGGATGGAGATGGGGGAGCAATCGTCGCTGCTCAGGGCCAGGAGTCCTTCAATCGCCTTCCTGGGAAAAGAGAAGCAGCAAATCAATCTCTTCTACGATTTCCATGAAACAGGCCTCTCCTGCTTAACGTTCCTGATTAACCCACTCGGCCCCCATTGATACGGACCCCCCCCCCGGGCAGAGAATACCCAGGATTCCCTTCGCCTTGCTGTTGCTTTGTCATCGGATATTGTTTTATTATCATTATTATTATTAATTGGGCATTTAAAGCTTTGTATTGGAGGGAGGGATAATGGGTCTTATTCTGCATTTTGTTGTGCTTTGTATTTGTATTTTGCTTCTATTGCAAGCCACTGCAATCCAGCCAGAGAGGAGGGGTAAAATAATAATAACAATATTTATTTATAACAAACAATGTTATAACAAAAATATTATGCCGCCTAGGATCGCATTGGGCCTTTCTGCTGCAGCATCATGCTCTTGGCTCCTGTTCCTGCCAGGGCTTGGGTTGCCTGCCTCCTATACTTCTATGGATCGCATTGGGCCTTTCTGCTGCAGCGTGACGCCCCTGGCTCCTGTTTCTGCCTGGGCTTAGGACCCTCGCTTCTTTATACTTCTATGGCTGCTGCCGAGGATGGCATTGGGCCTTTCTGCTGCAGCGTGACGGCCCTGGCTCCTGCTCCTGCCCCTGCCAGGGTTTGGGTGCCTCCTCCCTTCCTGGCCCTTCCATCCCGACCTGAGGAGCTTGTAGTAGAGGAAGCGGAAGGCCTCCTGGAGGAGGACGGAGAGGGCGACGCCGGCCGCCAGGAGCCCCGCCTGGAGGGCCTGGTCTGCCTCGGGGCCCCCGCTGGCCTTGGAGGCCACGAACCAGGCAGGGAGGAGAGCAGCAGCGACACCAGCCAGAAGAAGGCCCTGCGAGAGAGAGAGAGAGAGAGAGAGAGGGTCAGTCGCCCCTTGGCCCCGAGGCCCTTCCCCCGGCCCAGAGGAGCCCCGAGGCCCAGGCCGCTCTCTCACCCTGCCACCAGGATAATGACCCGGAGCGGGTCGGAGACCACCGTCACCAGGAAGAGGGCCAGCGCCGGCCCGAAGGCCACCAAGGCGCACCCGAAGAACACCGACAGCGTCATCCCCGCACTTCCGGCGCCCCAAATGACGTCACGGCCCGGAAAATCTAGTCCCCGGAGGCCCCCAGGCACCGGGGGCGGCCCGCTTCCGGCGCGCGGCAATGACGTCACGGCTCGCAGAGACTCCTCCTCTTTCTTTGCGAGGCTCCGCCCACTTTCGGGAGCAACGCTCTGCAGGCCCCATAGAGGGCGGGAGGCCACGCCCTCTCCCTTGGCCACGCCCCTTCGAAAGAGGCCCCTCCTCTTCTGCCTTCGCCTTTGTCAATGCAGACTAATCATAATAATTTATAGTAATCATGATATAATTTATATAATTTATTATATAAACAATTTGTAGATTTTGGGGGGGGGGGACTGTAAATGCACCCCCCCAAAAAAAGTCCATGGGTCTCCAAATTAAATGCAGTCCAATGCACCCCCCCCCAAAAAATCTATGGGTCCCTAAATTAAATGCACTCCAATGAAAACCCCCCCCCAAATCTATAGGTCCCCAAATTAAATGCATTTCAATCATTGGGAAATAACGGCCCATACAGAAACATTGGGGAAGCCTTGGCCCCATACAGAAACATTGGGGCCATCCAGCCCAATCCCATCCTTCTGCCATGCAGGAATTCTCAGTCAAAGCATCTCCACTGAGAGATGGCCATCCAGCCTCTGTTTCGAGACCTCCAAGGAAGGAGACCACACCGTTCTCAGAGGGAAGCTCCGCTGCAAGATATTCTGGGGGGCAGCCGGCTGTGGGAGTGGGAGTGGGGTGTGGGGTGGTCATCCGGCTAGAGATCCAGGGTTACAAACCCCCAAGGAAGGGGATTTCTGGCCTAGAGTCTTATTCCAGGTGGGGCCTGACCAAAGCAGAATAGAGCGGCACTATGACTTCCCTTGATCGAGACACTATACTGCTATTGATGCAGCCTAAAATTGCATTGGCCTTTTTAGCTGCCGCATCACACTGTTGACTCATGTTCAACTTGTGGTCTACTAGATCCCTTTCACACGTATAAGTCTCTTCATGCCAGGTGTCCTCCATCCTATATCTGTGCATTTCATCTTTTTCTTCCTAACACTATACTTCTATTGATGCAGCCTAGGATCGCACTGGCCCTTTTAGATGCCGCATCACACTGTTGGCTCATGTTCAACTTAGTGGTTTACTTGGACTCCTAGTCCTTTCACACATAGAAGTCTCCTAAAGCCAGGTGTTACTAAACCCCAAGGAAGGGGATTTCTGGGGCTAGAGCCCCTCTCTCACAGTCCCAAGAGGCCTCCCCACTTGTTCCTGAGTCCTTGCGCGCACCCCCCAATGCGAATGCTGCACTCCCAAACGTATGGGGCAGAACATCCCGCCTCCAAAGAAACCCACCCACCCAGGGAATGCCCCGAACCCAAGAGCTAAGCAAGTCTCCCAATACAGCCGCCCCAAGGAGGGGGAAGGGGGTCTTTCGGGGGTCCAAAGGCACATTAGTAGCACACAAAGAGAGAGAGAGAGACGATTGCTTCTCTGTTCAGCTTGCTTTTAATGTCTAGGCTGGAGGGCAGTGCGGACGAGCGGGTGGGCATTTCGAGAGAGACCCCTTCTCCCGGAGGTGGCAAACGGTGTGGATCAGTGGGGCGAGGGGCCGGGGAGGGAGGCCGCGGCAGGCCCCCCGGCCCCCTCAGAGGTTGTTGAGCTCCAGCAGCGTCTGGTCCAGGACTTGGTGGATGTTGACGTTCTCCTCTTTGGCGCTGGCCAGGTTCTCTGCGGGACACAAAGGCGGGCGGGGGGCACACAGGCACAACACCCACAACCAGAAAAGTGGGGGGCAAGGACGCACCCCAAGAAGAGGAGGAGGAGGAGGAAGAGACACAGGCGCACACACGCATACCGAGGGAGAGCTCAGTCCAAATGCCGCGGTTCTCAACTTGTGGGTCGCGACGAACGACCCATTCACGGAGGTCGCCTAAGACCATCGGAAAAAACACACGTATTTCCGATGGTCTTAGGGACCAAGACCATGGGTTGAGGGTCGCCGCAACATGAGGAATTGTATTAACCGGCGTTAGGACAGTTGAGAACCACTGCCCTAGAGAATCATTGGGGGAAATTTGCCCATAGGGAAACATAGGGGAATACTTATACTTGCCCATAGAGAAGCACTGGAGAATGCCTGCCCATAGAGAACCCATATTTGCCCCTAGAAAATCACTGGGGAATTCTTGTCTGTAGATAATCATTGGGAAATACTTTCCCATAGGGAATCATTGGGGAAGATTTGCCCATAGAGAACCCATACTTGCCCACAGAAAATCATTGGGGAATTATTGTCCATAGAGAACTCATACTTGCCCCTAGAAAATAATTGGGGTAATTCTTGTCCATGGAGAAACATTGGGGGATACCTGCCCATAGAGCAGCGGTTCTCAACCTGTGGGTCATGATCCTTTCATGGGGTCCCCTAAGACCATCAGAAAACACATATTTCCGATGGTCTTAGGGTCCGAGACCATTGATTGGGGTCACTGCAACACAAGGAACTGTATTAAAGGGTTGCAGCATTAGGATGGTTGAGACCCACAGAGGAATCAGATCCCCCCAATTCCCTGCTGGTTGGGGGGGGGGGGAGCAGGGTCTCCCCCCGATATGTCCCCCAGGCCCCAGTCCAGAAGCCACCTGCCACTGACCGGCTGCAATGGGGCTCAGCTGAGGCACTGAATCCGGAGAAGAGGAGCGAAAAGGGGCAACAGGAACAGCAGCAGCACAGAAGAGCAGAGAAGAGGAAGAGGGGCCAATGGTGATCCCCACCACTGAAATCAGTGGGGCCACCATGCATCACAGAGTTGGAAGAGACCCCATGAACGGCCCTGATCCAGTCCAACCCCATTTTGCCATGCAGGAACTCCCCATCAAAGCATCCCCGACAGTCTGTGGTTGTGGAAAGAAGGGACTTTGCATCACCCCAGCAAGCTTTAGACTCTTTCCGTGGGGCCAGGCAGGGAATGGGAATGCCTCCCCAACAAGTGGGCCGAGGGTGGTCTTCCCCCCACGTTACCCTCTGCCCCAAGGAGGGCTCCCCACCCCACATAGCAGGATAACGGGAGCCTTTCCAGCTTAGCTGTGGAGGCCGTTGAGGACGAGGCGCAACTCGTTCGTGAGGAGGCGGTTTTTCTCTGCCTCCTGCCGGGACCGCTCTGAAGGGGTGGCGTTGGCGGTGGGGGGGAAACAGAGAAAGAGAGGCGTCCACGGCAGCAGGAAAAAAGAGAAGGAGGAAGGAAGAGTCATCAGTGTAGAGGAAAACAGACCCCCAAGACCCCGGCTTGCCAGGTGTTTCCAGTGCCCCCTTGGGAGACAAGGTCCCCCCACCTCTGCCCCAAAACCAGCCTTCAGACAACCCCAATAAGAGCATATCTCCCCATTCCTCCCTTGAGCAAAAGAGAACACAAAGTAGACCTGCACCCCAAATCTGGCCAGCCAATGGGGGTCGCTGCACCCCCAGATTCCCACTGAATGGCTTTCCATGCTGATCTAGGACTGAGGCAAGTGGCCAGGTGCAGAGAAGAGGGCCATAGGCCACATGCACCCCCCAAAATCTGGTCCTAGAAGGCTGGACATTGAAAGGGGGTTTGCTGCAGGGACCCCCCCCCCCAGGAACTACCCGGCTCAATCTGCCTGAAAGTGGGGGGCACTTGCAGTAGGGAAGGGGTGCAGATGCCCCCAGAGGGATCCTGATCCCCTGACTTCAGGGGGGGGGGCAGATTCATAGAGTTGGAAGAGACCCATAATGGCCATCCAGTCCAACCCCATTCTGCCATGCAGGAACTCTCAATCAAAGCATCCCCATTTTGAGAGATGGCCATCCAGCCTCTTCTTAAAGACCTCCAAGGAAGGAGACTCCACCAAAATCTCCAAGGAAGGAGTGTGTCCCACTGTTAAACAGCATTTACTGTCAAGAAGTTCTTCCTAATGTTTAGGTGGAATCTCTTTTCCTGTAGCTTGAATCCATTGATCCATTGTGTCCTATTCTCTGGAGCAGCAGAAAACAAGCTCGCTCCCTCCTCAATATCTGACACTTAAACAGGGCTATCATATCACCCCTTAACCGTCTCTTTTCCAGGTTCATATCATCAGGAAGTTCTTCCTAATGTTTAAGTGGAATATCTTTTTGCTCCACTGTGTTCTATTCTCTGGAGCAGCAGAAAACAAGCTTGCTCCCTCCTCAATGTATCACCTCTTCGAATACTTAAACAGGGCTATCATCATATCACCCCTTAACCTTCTCTTCTCCAGGCTAAACATACTCAACATCTCCCTAAGTTTCTCCTCATTGGGCTTTATGGTTTCTAGACCCTTCACCGTTTTGGGCTTTATGGTTTCCAGACCCTTCACCTGTATCTTGCATCCATTGCTCCATTGTGTCCTATTCTCTGGAGCAGCAGAAAACAAGCTTGCTCCCTCCTCAATGTGACATCCCTTCAATACTTAAACAGGGCTATCATGCCAACAGTGCGATGCAGCAGCTAAAAAAGCCAACGCTATTTTAGGCTGCATCAATAGAAGTATAGCGTCTAGATCAAGGGAGGTAATAGTGCCACTCTATTCTGCTTTGGTCAGGCCCCACCTGGAATACTGTGTCCAGTTCTGGGCCCCACAATTCAAAAAAGATGTGGAGAAACTGGAGCATGTCCAAAGGAGGGCAACTAAGATGGTGAAGGGTCTGGAAACTATGCCTATGAGGAACGCCTTAGGGAATTGGGGATGTTTTAGCCTGGAGAAGAGAAAGTTAAGAGGTGATATGATAGCCCTGTTTAAATATTTGAAGGGATGTCATATTGAGGAGGGAGCAAGCTTGTTTTCTGCTGCTCCAGAGACTAGAGTGAGGAACAATGGATGCAAACTGCAGGAAAAGAGATTCCACCTCAACATTAGGAGGAACTTCCTGACAGTAAGGGCTGTTTGACAGTGGAACACACTCCCTCGGAGGGTGGTGGAGTCTCCATCCTTGGAAGTCTTTAAGTAGAGGCTGGATGGCCGTCTGTCGGGGATGCTTTGTTGGAGAGTTCCTGCACGGCAGGGGATTGGACTGGATGGCCCTTGTGGTCTCTTCCAACTCTATGATTCTACACTTAACTTTCTCTTATTCATCTGGGAAGAATGAAGAATCTGGAATCTTTTTTCCTACAGTTTGCATCCATTGCTCCATTGTGTCTTATTCTCTGGAGCAGCAGAAAACAAGCTTGCTCCCTCCTCAATATGGAACCAACAGGGAGGGAACCTAGTGCTGCAAATGGGGGGGGGGGGGGTCGTGTTCTCCCACAAAACCCCTGCCCAGGAGACCCACAGACACACGTAAAGAGCCTGTAGAGATGGCCCCAGCGGCGTTTAAAGTGAAACGTGCCGCATTTCCTCAAAAAGTATTTGCATTGTGTTCCAGCTCCAAAAGCAACATTGTTGTGGGGTTTTTTTTATCAGCAAGCAGCCAAGGAATGGAACAATGTTCCCTTCTCCTGATAAGCTTTCAGGAGCTCCTGATGGTTAGGATCACAGAATTGTAGAGTTGGAAGGGACCCCAAAAAGGGCCCTGATCCAGTCCAACCTCATCCTGCCATGCAGGAACTCTCCATCAAAGCATCCCCATTTTGACTATTCCTTCCCTTCATCTAGAGACTATACTTCCATTGATGCAGCCTAGAATCACACTGGCCTTTTTAGCTGCAGCATCATACTATTGACTCATGTTCAACTTGGGGTCTACTAAGACTCCTAGATCCCTTTCAAACATATAAGTCTCCTTAAATCAGGTATCCCCCATCCTATATCTGTGCATTTCATTTTTCCACCCTAAGTGTTGTTAACCCTGTGTGCCCCCTCCTTTTGATCCCAACAAGCTTGCTCCCCAGCCCTAGGTAGGAGGATCCTGAACCCCATGGACTGCCCTTGACCGGTTGGACACTGCTTGGCAATGATGGAGGAGGAGGAAGAGAGAGAAATGGAGGTGAAAGAACGAGGAAGAGAGAGGAAGAGAGAGACACGCTGTTTGCAAAGACCGTTTATTGAACCAGAGTCTGAAGAAACAAGAACAGTCATGAAATGCACCGTGGAAGGACAGACGGATGGACAGACAGACGGATGGATGGACGGAAAGAGCGGGGGGCACATCAAGGCCTGAGGCTACACTGGACCGTCCCTGGGCCCCCAACCGCAATGAGCTTGGGGCCCCTCCAGCCCACCCCCCCCAAATGCTGCATCCACCAGCAAAGGCACCTGTGGCATGGAAAACACCTCTTCCCCAAATTGGGGGGAGAGGGAACATCTAGAGGCCCCCATTATGGATAAGACTAGACAGGTCCGCTTGGGGGGCGCTTGGGGGGGTCTTATGGCCAAAGGAAGGGGGACAAGAAGGGCAGCAGCAAACATAGGGGGCAGTGGGGCAGGACAGGAAGACAGACAGATGGACAGAGAGGAGGAGGAGGAGGAAGTGGGGCAGGGAAGTGCTGCAGCTGTGGGGCGGGGTGGGGGTCTCAGAGGGAGGTGATGTCATTCAAGGCATTGTCCAGCTCCTCGCTGATGGCTTTGTACTTCATCTTCTGCGCATAGACCTCGTCTGTGGGGTGCGATGTGGGGGGTGAGGCAGAGCCGGAGCAGAGTGGGGGGCAAGGTGTGGGGAGAGGGGTGAGATGAGAAAACAGGAAATGTGAAGGGAGTGAAAGAAGAAGGAAAGAAGGAAGGAGGAAGGGAGTTGGGAGGAAGAATGCAGCTTTCTCATGGTAGGGGCCATTCCTCCCCTCACACCCCATGGACTCCCCCATCCCTCCTAAGCAGCCCCTCCCCTCGAGGGCAGAGGGACCCCCTTACCTTCCAGGTCATCGATGGTTTTCTCCAATTTCGCCACGGACCTCTCCGCAAACTCTGCTCTGGTCTCAGCCTGGTTGCGGGGGAAGAGGGAGAAGGGGGGGGGGGTTAATGAAGGGGGGTTCCCCAATCTGGTCCCTCCTTATATTCCCTGTTGGCCCCAGTTTTGAGATCACTCCCCTTCCTCCTAGATTCATAGAGTTGGAAGAGACCCTAAGGGTCATCCAGTCCAACCCCATTCTGCCATGGAGGAACTCATAATCAAAGCAACCTCATTGACAGATGGCCATCCAGTCTCTGTTTAAAGACCTCCAAGGAAGGGAAATCCACCAAAATATCTGAAGAAGCACCTTCCACCATCAAACAGCTCTTACAGACACCTAATGTTTAGGTGGAATCTCTTTTCCTATTGCATTCATTGATCTGGGTCCTGTTCTCTGGAGCAGCAGAAAACAAACTTGCTCCCTCCTCAATATGATGACACCCCTTCAAATATTTAAACAGGACCATCATATCACCCCTTAACCATCTCTTTTCCAGACTAAATAACCCCCTGGCTCCTAAGTTCATAAGGCATGGTTTCCAGACCCTTCACCATTTTGGTCACCCTCCTCTGGATACGCTCCATCTTATAATTGAATTGTGGTGCCCAGAAGTGGACACAGGATTATTCCAGGTGGGGCCTGACCAAAGCAGAATACAGTGGCACTATGACTTCCCTTGATCTGGATACTAGACTTCTATTGATGCAGCCTAGATTCACATTGGCCTTTTTAGCTGCTGGATCACACTGTTGACTCATGTTCAAATTGTGGTCTACTTGGAATCCTACATCCCTTTCACATGTATCAATCTCATTCATAAAGGGGTCCCCCATCCTATATCTGTGCATTTCACTTTTCCGCCCTAAGTGCAGTACCTTACCTTTCTCCATATCAAATTTAATCCATGCGGCCCCTTTCTCCCGCTGCCACACCCCAGCAAAGTAAGGAGGACCCCATGGGCCACCGGCCTCCAACTTACCTCCTTGAGCTTGTCCGTCAGCAGCCGGATCTCTTCCTCATATTTATCCTCCTTGGTGGAGTACTGGAGGGAAGATTACAATGGTCAGTCCCAGGCTGTGCCTCATAGAATCCTGCCATGCAGGAATACATAGAATCCTAAAATCTTAGAGTTGGAAGAGACCCCAAGGGACACCCAGTCCAACCCCATTCTGCCATGCAGGAATACATAGAATTCTCAATCCTAGAGTTTGAAGAAACCCCCAAGGGCCATCCAGTCCAACCCCATTCTGCCATACACGAATACACAGAATCATAGAATCCTAGAGTTGGAAGAGACCTCAAGGGCCACCCAGTCCAACCCCATTCTGCCATGCAGGAATGCATAGAATCGTAGAATCCTAGAGTTGGAAGAGACCCCAAGGGCCACCCAGTCCAACCCCATCCTCCATGCAGGAATACATAGAATCATAAAATCCTCGAGTTGGAAGAGACCCCAAAAAGGCCCTTTATCCAGTCCAACCCCATTCTGCCCCCCAACATCCTGGTCCCCTACCTTGTCAGCCTGGGCTTCCAGGGACTTGAGGTTGTTGGTGACAATTTTCAGCTCCTCCTCAAGGTCCCCGCATTTGCTGCATCCCAGCCAGAGAATGAGCGCAATGAAAGAAGGAAGGAAGGAAGGAAGAAAGGAAGGAAGGAAGGAGAGAGAGAAAGGGAGAGAAGGGAAAGAGGAAGAAAACCAGTTGAGAGAACAGAGCAACAGCGCCCAAAGTAGGAAAGCAGTCCCAAACCCGAGGCTCAGGAATCATGGGGTTTTGGCAAGAAGGAGCTTCTTCTTATTATTAACCTTTATTTATATAGCACTGTCCAGTTCTATCATGCTACCTTGATCACCATCAGTTTGGAAGCATTTATTACCGTGCATTCTTTGTAATGTGACATTTATCTCGGTTACCTGCGACGCTGCTGCCGTTGTTGGGTTTTCTTATTGAATCTGAATTAATGGGATATTTACCTTATATTGACCGTCATGAAGTCACCGGTGTGAACAATAGAATTTGTCATTTGAGCACCATCTTATATTTTTGGTTGAACCCTTTATGGACATGTTGATATTCTCTAGTATCAATGATGTTATCATTTCATGTTTATTTAAAATTGTTTAATTATATACTTATAATTGGTTAAGGTTTTTTGTAGCATCTCCAATGATGCAGAGATTCATGGCAAGTTGCGGGGAATAATACGCAGCCCTTTGCAGACCATTGGATTGACCCATGGATTTTCGGGGTGTGTTGAACTGTATTCAATGGGACTGGAGGACCCATGGATTTGCGGGGGGGGGGGGGTGTATGTGCATTTAACTGTATTCAATGGGATTGGAGGATCCATGGATTTTAGGGGTGCACTGAACTGTATTTAATTCAGGGACTGATGGATTTGGGGGGGTGTACTGAACTGTATTTATTTTGGGGATCCATGGATTTGGTGGGTGCATTTAACTGTATTTAACTTGGGGAACCATGGATTTTAATTTGAGGACCCATGGACTTGGGGGGTGCTTTGAACTGTATTTAATTTGAAGACCCATAGATTTGGAGGGTGCATTTGAAGGCTTCCTAGGCGGAAAGGGGCTTCATGGGTGGAAGGGGGGCTTCCTAGGCCGAAGACAGTTTCATAAGGGGCTTCATAGGTACAAGGGGGGGGGGGGTTATAGGCAGAAGTGGGCTTCATAGGAGGCTTCCTAGGTGGAAGGGGTCTTCATAGACGGAGGGGGGGCTGCACAGATGGAAGGGGGGCTTCATAGGCAGAAGGGGGGCAGAAAGGGGCTTCCTAGGGGGCTTGCTAGACGGAAACAGGCTTCCTAGGCAGAAGGGGGGTTCCTAGGCAGAAGGGGGGGGGTTCCTAGGAGGAAGGGGGGCTTCATAGGCGGAAGGGGGCTTCCTATGTTGTGAGTATTTTAATTATGTTGTTTTTAACTTTGATGTCAGTTTAATTTAATTTTAAGGGGTGGGTGGTGGGGTATGGGTTATTGTGAATTTTACCTTGTATTTTTAATTGTTGTAACCTGCTCTGATTAGTTGACAGAGGAGCAGGCTATAAATAAAATATTATTATTATTATTATTATTATTATTATTATTATCAGGCAGAAAGGGGGCTTCCTAGGCAGAAGGGGGGCTTCCTAGGTGGAAAGGGGGCTTCATATGCAGATGGGGGGCTTGATAGGCGGAAGGGGGCTTCATATGCAGAAGGGGGGCTTCACAGGTGGAAGGGGGCTTCCTAGGTGGAAGGGGGTTTCATATACAGAAAGGGGGCTTCCTAGGCGGACGGGGGGCTGCATAGGTGGAAAGAGAGTAGGGGGCAGCCCCAGATGGACGATGGGGGCTGGAGGCAGCGCAGCAGCTCAGGCGGAGTAAGAGGGAGAGTCGGAGAAGGACAGAGAGAGAGAGAGAGAGACAGAGGTAGGTTGGGAGGGGCGCCATGCCCCCCCCCTCCAAGTGGTACCTCTTCCTCTGCTGCCATCAGGGACTTGAGGGCCTGATCCATAGTGCGGAGTTCCTCTTCGAGCTGCCTGACGCGGCTGGGGAGGAAAGCGGGGGGCAGGCAACGTTGGGGGGGGGTCAGTGAGAGTTGCGGGCCCCAGGCCTGGCCAGTGCCCTCCACCCCACCCCAAATAAAAGTGTAGGGCCAAGCTCCAGAGAGCTGAACCAGAAAGAATGGGAAATATGGAACTGGTAAAACAAAGGACAGTACTTGCCCATAGGGAAACCATACTTGCCAATAGGGAGACACTGGGCATTGCTTGCTCATAGGGAAATATTGGGATTACTTGCCCATGGGGAAACATCAGGGATTGCTTGCTCATAGAGAATTATGGGGATTACTTGCCCATAGGGAATCATGTGTACTACTTGCCCTTGGGTAAACATGGGAAATACTTGCCCATAGGATTACTTCCCCATAGAAAATCATGGGGATTACTTGCTCATGGGGAAACATTGGGGATTGCTTGCCCATAAGGAATCATGAGGATTATTTGCCCATAGAGAAACATTCTCCATGGACAAGTATTCCCCATGGTTCCCTATAGGCAAGTCACCCCTACGTTTTCCTATGGGCAAGCAATCCCTCTGTTTCCCTATGGGTAAGTAATCCTTATATTTCCCTATGGGCCAGTCTTCCCCAATCCCTAATGATTCTCTATGGGCCAGTCTTCCCCAATGATTCCCTATGGGCCAGTCTCCCCCAATGATTCTCTATGGGTCAGTCTTCTCCAATGATTCCCTATGGGCCACTATTCCCCAATGATTCCCTATGGGCCAATATTCCCCAATTATTCCCTATGGGCCAGTATTCCACAATTATTCCCTATAGGCAAGGATTCCCCAATGGTTCTTTAGGGCTTACTCTTGAGAGTAAGGGCTGTTCGACAGTGGAACTCCTTCAATGGAATTTGGTGGAGTCTCCTATTTTGGAGGTCTTTAAGCAGAGGCTGGATGGACATCTGTCAAAATGGAGATGCTTTGATTGGGAGTTCCTACATGACAGAATGGGGTTGGACTGGATCAGGGCCCTTTTTGGGGTCTCTTCCAACTCTAGAATTCTATGATTCTATAGAATCATACAGTTGGAAGAGACCTCAAGGGCCATCCAGTCCAACCCCAAACCTCTGCCATGCAGGAACTCCCTATCAAAACATCCCCACTGATAGATAGCCATCCAAAGAAGGACTCTCAATGGGCAAGTCTTCTCCAATGATCCCCTATGGGCAAGTATGGTTTCCCTATGGGCAAGTACTGTCCTGGAAAATTGGGGGGGGGGGGGGAGGGGGAAGGAGACAGCAACCTAGGGGACCCTCCAGTGGGGAGGGGAATGGGGTCAGGAGGGGCCCCGAGAAGCAGGACAGCTAGTCCAGTCTAGTGGCAAAGGCTACCCCAAGGGTCAGGCGGACCCCAAAATGGCGCAGCACCCCTACTCTCCATCAAAGTGCCCATCTATCCACAGGCCTCAGCATCCCTCAGGACCCCCAGCAGCACCTCAGGGTCAAAGGTTGTGGCCCCACGGAGAGGGAAAGAAGACGTAGGGTTGGGGTCCGGGGGGATCACTCACCTCTCGGCCACCTCTGCCCTCTCCTCTGAGCGCTCCAGATCCCCCTCCAGGATCACCAGTTTTCGGGCGACCTGCCAAGGCAAGCGAAGACCCCGGTCAGCCACGCGGCCACAGAGGCAACATCTCCCTCCAGACGGGGGTCTCCCGCCCTCCCTTTGCCCCCCGACTCACCTCCTCATACTTGCGGTCGGCCTCCTCAGCGATGTGCTTGGCCTCCTTCAGCTGCATCTCCTGGAGCTCCATCTTCTCCTCGTCCTTCATGGCGCGGTTCTCAATCACCTTCATGCCTCTATCGAGGGGAAAGAAGGGGAAACGGAGTGTCCAGTGGGGGCCCTTTGGCCGGCAGAGCCATGCTGACCGGTCCAGGGACAAGGCAAGGCCAACAGGGAGGGAACCTAGTGCTGCAAATGGGGGGGGGGGGGTCGCGTTCTCCCACAAAACCCCTGCCCAGGAGACCCACAGACACACGTAAAGAGCCTGTAGAGATGGCCCCAGCGGCGTTTAAAGTGAAACGTGCTGCATTTCCTCAAAAAGTATTTGCATTGTGTTCCAGCTCCAAAAGCAACATTGTTGTGGGGTTTTTTTATCAGCAAGCAGCCAAGGAATGGAACAATGTTCCCTTCTCCTGATAAGCTTTCAGGAGCTCCTGATGGTTAGGATCACAGAATTGTAGAGTTGGAAGGGACCCCAAAAAGGGCCCTGATCCAGTCCAACCTCATCCTGCCATGCAGGAACTTCATCTAGAGAAGATGAAACTTCCCTTCATCTAGAGACTATACTTCCATTGATGCAGCCTAGAATCACATTGGCCTTTTTAGCTGCAGCATCATACTATTGACTCATGTTCAACTTGGGGTCTACTAAGACTCCTAGATCCCTTTCAAACATATAAGTCTCCTTAAATCAGGTATCCCCCATCCTATATCTGTGCATTTCATTTTTCCACCCTAAGTGCTGTTAACCCTGTGTGCCCCCTCCTTTTGACCCCAAAAAGCAGAAGGTGGGGTCTGTACAGAGCTGCAGGTCCTCTGTTTGCCCAGATGGGTGAAGGTGTGCCAACGGAGGACACCGAAAATGGTCCAGAGATCTTCCCTCTATTTGATGACCCCCATCTGGAAAGTGGGGTGCCCCAAGGAAGGCTAGCAGTCTCTCTCTCCTGAACCCCCAGAAGAGAGGATGAGGCTTCTGTGGCACACGACTCGACCCCTGGGGTGATCGGGGCAAGACAGGCAGCCTAGCCCCGAACGCCCCAGTGTGCCAGCGTTGGCATCCAGGTTCATATCGTCATGAAGTTCTTCCTAATGTTTCAGTGGAATCTCTTTTCATGTACTTTCCATCCATTGTTCCGAGTTCTATTCTCTGAAGCAGCAGAAAACAAGCTTGCTCCATCCTCAAGGTGACACACCTTCCAATACTTAAAGAGTGCTACTGTATCACCCCTTAACCATCTCTTTTCCAAGCTAAACAACCCGAGCTCCCTAAGTCTTTCCTCTACTCTCCTTTGAATGGCTACAGGAAAGGCAACTAAGCTGATCCTAGAGATACAACTGGGGGGGGGGGTGTTGATGGGAAAGAGAGTGCCCCCCTCATGCCCTCTGCAAGTGAGGGCAACCCACTGGGAGTGTGGTGCTCCATATCTATAAGTTTTTCTTGACAGATGACCCTAAATTTGATATGATAGCCCTGTTCAAGTATGTGAAGAAATATCATCATATTGAGGCTCCAGAGAATAGGACACAATAGAGCAATGGATGCAAGCTACAGGGAAAGAGATTCCAGCTCAACATTAGGAGGAACTTCCTGGTGATATGAACCTGGAGAAGAGAAGGTTAAGGGGTGATATGATAGCCCTGTTTAAATATTTGAAGGGATGTCATTTTGAGGAGGGAGCAAGCTTGTTTTCTGCTGCTGCAGAGACTAGAACGCGGAACAATGGATGCAAACTGCAGGAAAAGAGGTTCCACCGAAACATTAGGAAGAATTTCCTGATAGTAAGGGCTGTTTGACAGTGGAACAAGTGGAGTCTCTTTCCTTAGAGGTCTTTAAACAGAGGCTGGATGGCCATTTCTCAAAGGAGACCAGCTTGATGGCCGCACCCACAACCCAATGCAGCAAAGCTCTAGAAAGGACCCTTTAGAAGGACCCTCCGGCAGCCCCCTCCCCGACGCGCTACCTCTCGCTCTCGTCCGCCATCTTCTCCGTCTCCTCCAGCTTCTGCAGAGCGGTGGCCAGGCGCTCCTGGGCCCGGTCCAACTCCTCCTCCACCAGTTGGATGCGCCGGTTCAAGGAGGCCACATCGGACTCAGCCTGCGAAGGGGGGAAAGAGCGTGTGTAGTCGGTCTGAATACAAGAGACACGCTGGCCCCCTCCCTGTCACTACACTCACCACGCTGCCCAGCTGAGATGTCAGGCCAGCCGATACGGTATTGCGGCCCTCCAGCAGATAGCCCCCCATCAGGGTCAGACTTTTAGGAAGTGCGCTCGTCCCTCCCTTTGCAGCTTTGATTTTGGCGGCTTTGCTTATTCACGGATTTTGTTAATATGACCTCCCTAGGACTCTCCCTAGGAATATCGCCAGCACAACTCTAGTGTCAACTTTAATCAGAAGTTGCACTGAAGGACCCAAAGATTCCTAGAGAGGATACTCTACTAGGTCATTGTAGCTCCATTGAGTGTCTGTCGGACGTTGACCATAGAGTTGCCCTGGAGGACCTAGAGATTCCTAGAGAGGACCCTCTACTAGGCCTTTGTAGCTCCTCCGGTGCAGTTCTATGGTCAGTGTCTGTCGGATGCTGGCCACAGACCTGCTCTGGAGGACCTAGAGATTCCTAGAGAGGTACATAGTGTTATTTGCGTTTTTTCCACATTCATGAGTGTCCCATGCCTTTTACCCCAGCGAATGTGGAGGGACAGGTGTAACTTCCCAAGTGCTGGCCAAAGCAATGCAGCGCTTGAAGGGCCTGGGGTCTAGTCCTCTGCCTTTGAGGGGCTGCTATTATTATTATTATTATTATTATTATTATTAGCTGTTTCCCTGACTGTGTGTGTGCAATTTTCATGGTCTGCATTACATGCCCCATGCTAGGCTCTTGGGAAGAAATCCAAGGGGAGAAAAGGGAAACATATTGTCACACTGAGGAGGGAGCAAGCTTGTTTTCTGCTGCTCCAGAGAACAGGACACAGTGGAGCAATGGATGCAAAGTACAGTGAGAGATTCCAGCTCAATATTAGGAGGAATGGACTGATTCAGACCATGGTGGAGTCTCCTTCTTTGGCGGTCATCTGTCAATGGCGATGCTTTGATGAAGAGTTCCTGCATGGCAGAAATTTTGGGTTGGACTAGATGGCCCTTTTGGGGGTCTCTTTGAACTATGATTGTAAGATTCACTGCTGCGGAGGGCATGGATTTGGAGTGCGAAGCCCAGTCACATCTCTTCCCTTATGGAAGTGGGGTGACTATAGGGGCCCCTCCCATGCCTGGCCTATATCCAGCTATAGTGAATATTATTATTAACCTTTATTTATATAGCACTGTAAATTTACACAGCGCTGTACATACAATCTTTTTAATTAGACAGTTCCCTAACTATAGTGACTACGTCTGACTATAGTGGCCCCAGTGGCCCCTGATGGGGCCTGGGTCTCGTTCCTGGGAGTGGGCACCTCCCTTGCAGGGCAGGGGGGCAAATCAGTGGGTCAGGAAGAGAAGCAGCAAGGCCCCCCTCCCCATATGCACCCAAACCCACAAGGGAGTAGTAGCATGCGCCGCCTCCACTCCTGCCATGACTAAAGCACCAGGAATGCCTCCAAGCCCAGCAGATTCGCTCCCAAAAAGGAGACACTGCTGCTGTTGCTGCGGATGGGATTGTTCTGTTGGGGGGGGGGTTGAATTTCCTGTTTATTGCAGAGCCAGAGGGAGGGAGGTGGGATCCCCCCCAAAAGGAGGAGCCATAGGAGCCCATCACACACACACACACCACTTGCACACTCTCTTGCACACACACACACACAGCAGGCCCCACTGCATTCCAGGCCAGGGAGGGCCAGATTTTTCCCTCCCAGCCCAATGCTGCTGCCTCCGCCCCACAGCCATGGGGTGGGCCGCCTTCTGCCTGCCCTCCTTCTTCCTGCCTTCCTTCCTTCCTTGCCCCCCCCCCCCTAAAAAATGCCAAAAGGTCAGGGCTGGCCCTCTTTTCCCAGGGAAGGCCACACAGAGACAAGGGAGGCTGCAAAGAGAGGAAGAGATGGGGAGACCTAGGGCTAGCTCTGGGGGGGCTGCAGGCGGTGGCCCCCCTCCCCAAATACAGCCCCACCTAAGCCAAAGGGGGGGGGGTGCCAGCCTCTGGTTAGGGGGCTTCTGAGCTATTAACAGCTGCCAATGGGGCTCAACCACCCCACTTGGGCAAGTGACCCCAGGGCCCAGGCAATGGCCCCCTCCTGGTGGTCTGCAACTGACCTCTGCCCCCCAGCCCCAGAGGAGAAGTCTCCCCCCCAAGTCCAAAGAGCCTCAAAAGGGCCCATTGAGCCCACCTCATTGTGGGCCACAACTGAGGGGCACTTCTTCCCAGAGGGCAGGACCCTCACCTCCCTGCCCCCCATTGGCACCACCCTCTGGGTCCCAAGGGCCACATATCTCCCACTGGGGACTGGGGGGGGGGCTGAGAGCCACTTTGGGGGTCCAGAGGAGCCATCCTGAGGCCCCAGACCAAGACCAGGCGCCCTCTTTGGTTCCTCTGGGCTCCAAAGTCCTCTGCCAGGAGTGTGGCCCCACACACCCCACACTCCTCTTGGACCCTTGGCGGGGGAGTCTGGGGGTCCCAGGAGAGGTTTTGGACCTTCCTGCCTCCATCCAACCACACCTAGGCCTTCATCCTGGAGGTGGAGGGCCCTTGGGCCAGATGTGGGCCTCCAGATGTTGGGGTTCGAGTCCAGGGGTGGCCCAAAGCCCCTCTTTCCCACCCACCCCTTTAAGGGGGAGAGGGAGACCTATGCTTCCATGCTTCTTCTTTGGGGGGGTGTCTCAGCCTCTTGGCAAAGTGAGCCCTGCAGGAAGCACATTCCACCCCCACCCCACACATCCTGCCCCTTACTTCCTCAGCCCCCCTGATTTATTGATTCAAGGGGGGATCCTGGCTTGGAGAGCACAGTAGGACCCCCCCCCGCCTTCCACACCCCTCTTTCTTTCCTCTTGCAGGAAGGCTATCCACCAGGAAGACCCCCCCCCTCTGTCTAGGGAACCAAATCCCCCCCCCAGGCTTTTGCAGGCCCCATATGACAAGGAGGAGAGTCAAGGGGGTTGGCATCTCCCCACACCCCACCCCAAGCCCTCCAACTGCCCAGCAAGGCAGCCCCCCCCCACCTGGTCTGGATCCAGGCCCTTGGCTTTGGAGGCCCTTGGACCCCCCCACCTCTATGGGTCCAGCCAAGTCCCTTATAAAGATATTGGGGGGGGGGCTCCCCACAGCCAATGCCCCCCTCCTTATGGGCCACAACGGAGGGGGCCCTTCTTCCCAGAGGGCAAGACCCTCGCCTCCTCGCCCCACATTGGCACCACTCTCTGGGTCCCAAGAGCCACAGGCCTCCCTTTGGGGGTCCAGAGGAGCCACCCCAGACCGAGACCAGGCCCCTCTTGGAGGGAGGCCCCTCTGGGCCCTGGAAAGGCCTCTGCCTCAAAAGCAGCCCCACACATCCCCTCCTCCTCCTGGACCCTTGGACCGGATCTGGGGGTCCCAGGAGAGTTTTTGGGCTGCCTCCATCCTGGAGGTGGGCCAGATGTGCCCCACCAGGTGTAGCCCTCCAGATGTTTGGAGCCCTCAAGGGGGGCCTGGGGGGGTCCCAGGTGAGTCTCTGGGGCCTGGGTCCCCTTCCTTCCTGCCCCCCCCTCCAGCCCCAGCTGGGCCTCCATCCCTGGGGGGACCAGGTGTGGCCCATCCGAGGCTCCTGGTCCAGGGATGCTCGGAGCCCTACCCTCTCCCGGGCCTGCCTCTCGGCGTCGGCCTCCCGCTGGAGCAGCTCGGCCCTCTCCTCGGCCTCGTCGGCCACTTGCTGCAGGGTCTGGATCTTCTTCTTCACCGCCTCGATCGAGCTGCTCCCGGCCATCCTTCCTCCGGCAGGACTCCCTTCTCCTCCTCCTCCTCCTTCCCTCCTTCCTTCCTTCCTCTCTTTCTTTCTTTCCTTCCTTCCTTCCTTCCTTCCTTCTTTCCTTCCTTGGTCTGGAGGCAACGCCCAGAAGGGGAGAAGAAGGCCAGCCCAGCACCTCTTTCTTTCCTTTTCTTCTTTTTCCCTTCCTTCCTTCTTTCCTTTCTATTCTTCTCTTTCTTTCTCTGGCTTCCTCCTTCTTTCTTTCTTTCTTTCCTTCCTTCCTTCCTCCGTCCCTCCCTCGCTTCCTGCCCATCCTGCCTTGCCTCCTCCTCCTTCTCTGGGGCTGGACCGACCTGGCCCCTTAAAGAGACAGACCCTGTGCCCCACAAGTGGCCCCATAAGTGGCCCCCCAAGTGGCCATTTGGTGGGGGGGAGTCAGTGCCAGGTTGGCTGCCAGGGTCTGCCTTCATCATGGGGTCCTAGAGTTGGATGGGACCCCAAAGGTCATCCAGGCCAACCCCCCCTTCTTCTGCCATGCAGGAACTCTCTCCATCAAAGCCATGCAGGAACTCTCCATCAAAACACACCCATTGATGGATGGCCCTCCAGCCTCTGCTTAAAGACTTCCAAGGAAGGAGACTAATTTGCAGTATCCACAGGATTAACTTCTTTCCTTGATCTGGACATTGTACCTCTATTGATGGGATTGCATGGGCCTTTTCAGCTGCAGCTTCACACTCTTGGCTCATAGACTCCTAGAATTGGAAGGGAGCCTCAAAGGCCATCGAGTCCAACCCCCTTCTGCCATGCAGGAACTCAAAGAATCATAGAGTTGGAAGAGGCCCTCAAAGGCCATCCAGTCCAACCCCATTCTCTGCCATGCAGGAACTCTCAATCAAAGCAACCTCATTTTGACAGATGGCCATCCAGCCTCTGCTTAAAGACCTCCAAGGAAAGAGAATCCACCACTCTTCATAGAATAGAATCATAGAATGACAGAGTTGGAGGAGACCCTAAAAAGGGTCCTGATCCAATCCAACCCCCTTCTTCTGCCATGCAGGAACTCTCCATCAAAGCATCCCCGACAGTCAGAGGGAAGCTCTCTACTGCTTCCCTTTGCCAAAACGGTGGCAGCCGTAAACACCTTTGCCAGTCCATCGGTGGCATTTGCCATGCTGCAACTGACCGAATGGGTTTGGGCCTACGCTCCTGCCCCAGAAGCAGAAGGGGCAAGCCTTCCTCTGATGCCAAGAGGGCCGGCGGTGGTCATGTCATGCGCGGGGGGCCTGAGAGCGACAAGGTGCTCAAGATGGCCTCTGGCAGTTGGCGCTCTGCCCCCCAACCTGGGCTCAGCACGGTCAGCAGGGCCTGATGGCCACAGGAGCAGCTGCTTTCCATGGGGCTGGGTTGCCAGGTGCAATGTCAAGGGGGCTGGCCAGCTTTGCCAAGGAGGACCAAGCCATGCTGACCCCTCAGTACCCACAGGCCAGCTCTGAAGCCTTTCAAGCCGAAGGCGGACGGAGGGCTAAAGGGCGCTTGGTCCAGCCATGTCCTCTGTAGGAGAAGATGCTCTCTTGGACTGTAAGCCCGAGGGCAGGGAACCGTCTATTTTATAAGACTGTATGTACAGCACTGTGTACATTTACAGCACTATATAAATAAAGGATCATTATCATCATCATCATCATCATCATCATCATCATCATCATCATCCTGTGGCTGAAAAAAATAATCTTTTAACTGAAGATGCCAAAGCCACAGATGCTTCTAGAACATGGAAGCCACATGGCCCGAAAACCCCACAAAAAACGATGGATGCCGGCCGTGAAAGCCTTCAACTTCGCATTTATTCTGGATTTCTTTCCAGAAGAAACAGTGGGAGGATTCCCTCTCATCCCTGAACCTCAGGACTAGGAGTGAACCATAGTGAACCACAGGACCCTACAGTTGGAAGAGACCCCAAGAAGGGCCGTGCAGTCCAACTCCATTCTGCCATGCAGGAATATGTAGAATTGTAGAATCCTAGAGCTGGAAGAGATATCAAGATGGGCCATCCAGTCCGACCGCCTTCTGCCATGCAGGAATACACAGAATCATAGAATCATAGAACTATAGAGTTGGAAGAGACCTCAAGGGCCATCCAGCCCAAACCCATTCTTCTGCCATGCTGGAATACATAGTATCCTAGAATCCTGGAGTTGGAAGAGACATCAAGATGGGCCTTCCAGTCCAACCGCCTTCAGACATGCAGGAATACTTAAAATCATAGAATCATAGAACCATAGAGTTGGAAGAGACCCCGGGGGCCATCCAGTCTGACCCGATTCTGCCATGCAGGAATACATAGAATCATAGAATCCTAGAGTTGAAAGAGACTCCAAGGGCCTTCCAGTTCGATTGCCTTCTGCCATGCAGGAATACATAGAATCATAGAATCCTAGAATTGGAAGAGACCCCGACGGGCCATCCATTCCGGCCGCCTTCTGCCATGCAGGAATACATAGAACTGTATCTCTTGGTGGAAAAGCATGCTCCCGGCTTGGCAACCTCTTCCTCTGGAGCTTCTTCTAAGGGAACCCTGGTCTTCCGTCCACCGGCAGCAACGACCTTTTCGTCCCGTTGGGTTGTATAATAGCATCCCAGCGACGGAAGAGGTCGGGAGATCCACTCCTTCAGCCGTGCAGGAATACACCGTCCAGTCTCTGTTGAGGGAGACTCCACCATCACCTCCTAAGGGACGTCTTGCTCAGGACCTTCCTCCGAATGTTCAGGTGGAATCTCTTTATTGCTTCCATTTATTGCTCTGGGTCCTATTCTCCGGCGCAGCGGAAAACCAGCTTGCTCCGGGCTCAAGATGACGCCCTTCAAATATTTATACCTGGCTCTCATGTTGCCTCTGAGCTCTTTGGTGGGTTCCTTTTGCCAGTGGCTGAGCGCTCGCTCTTGCAGACTCGGGCCTTTGTGCTGCGTTCGCACTGGAGAAATAAACTGGTTTAAGTGCCGCGGCTCAATGCTGTGAAATTCTGGGAATTGTAGTTTGTTGTGGGGCCCAGAGTGGAGCAGAGCTCCGCTCTGGACCCCACAACAAACTACAATTCCCAGAATTTCACAGCATTGAGCCCCATGGCACTTAAACCGGTTTATTTCTCCAGTGTGAACGCAGATACTGGCCCATAGGGAATCCTTGGGAATACGGTCCCATATTCGAAGGAAGAGAATCCTTGCCCAAAGGAATAATGCCCCTGACCTGATCCCTTCCACCCCACGGAGAGGCACCCTGAAGAGAGGGGTCCCATGTGGGGCTGGGGGTGTGGGGAGGGGAGAGACTCTCTGAAAGCTTTGCCATGGGGTTGGGGGTCATTGCCAAGTTGCTCCCCCTCCTGCTTCCTCCCCACACCCCACTGGCCCAGCCCCACCTTCCCAGTCCCCTCCTCCTCCTCCTCCTCCTCCTCCTCCTCCAAGAGCAGCCTCCGAAGAAGAGTCACCAAATATGAGCAAAAGCAGCTGCCAGGGAAGGAGGCAGGGAGGGAGGGGGGCAGGATGCCAGGGAGGGATGCTTTTTTGGGGGGGGGGAGGGGGACAGACCAGAAGGGCAAGGCTCTTTCCACCTCACCCCACTCCGGCTGCCCCATATGTGTCCATGGATTGGGCACAGGGGCAGAGCAAGCCTCCTCTGCCCCCCATTCTCCGCTCTGGGGGTCTGTGAATTTGGAGTTTGGGGCTCTGGGATCTCTGGGTCTGGGGGGTCTCAGGATCTGGGTCTCTGGGGGTCCCTGGGTGTGGGGTCTGGGGGTCTCTAAGTCCGGGATATGGGTCTGGGGGTCTCAGGATCTGGGTCTCTGGGGGTCCCTGGGTGTGGGGTCTGGGGGTCTGCAGGTGCTCCAAGGAAGGGGTGCCCCCCTCCAGCTCTGCCCCTCTTCTGGGGGCTGCCAGGTGGGCAACTTGGGGGGGATGTGACCCTCCTCCTCCCCCCTCCTGCCCCCCCTCCCCGGCCCCTTGGCAGCAGCCCTCCTGGCAGTCGTCCTCTCCGTGGGGTCGGGTTTCAGGCGGTCGCGAGCGGGGGGCGGCCCCGGAGGCCTTTATGGGGTGCCAAGTGCCCTCCGCGCGTGGCATCCTCGCCCGCCCCAGAGAGAGAGGTCACAGATCGCCCCTCCTCCGCCCCCCAGAGCCCCCAAGGAAGGAAGGAAGGAAGGAAGGCAGCTCCGGGGGGGAATGGGGGACCCCCGGGGAATCCCTTGGGGAACCCCTAGGGAATCCCCGGGGAATCCCCGGGGCAGGGGATCCCCGGCACCTTGAATCCCCCTGGATGATGATGAGGAGGATGCCATGGGAGGGGAAGGGGCATCCCCCCCACCCCCAGCCCCCCCGGTCCCCCGAGAGAGAGATGGGGGGCAAGACTCACGTCGGCGGCCTTCTTCTCGGCGAGCTCGAGCTTCTCCTGGGCCTCCTTGACGGCCTCGGAGTACTTCTCCACCTCGTCCTCGGTGCCCTTCAGCTTCTTCTGCAGCGCCTGCTGCTCCTCTTCCAGCTGCAAGGATCGGGGCAAGGGGTCAGTGGGGGGGGCATGGGGGTCTGAGGATCTGGGGGGCTGTGGGTCTGGGAATTTGTGGGTCTCGGGATCGGGGGGGGGGTCTGGGGGTTTGGACGTCTGGGGTCTGTGAGTCTGGGGGTCTCCGGGTTCCTGGTTCTGGGGGTTTGGGGTCTGGAGATCTGTGGGTCTGGAGGTCTGAGAGTCTGTGGGTCTGTAGGTCTGGGAGTCGGTGAATCGGGGGTCTCTGGGTCTGGGGATCTGGGAGTCTGTGGGTTTCTGAGTCTGGGGCTCTGGGGCTCTGGGGGCCGGTGGTCTGAGGGGTTTGGGTCTGGGGTCTCTGGGTCTGGGTCTCTGGGGGGTCTGGGAATCTGTGGATCTCTGGGTCTGTGCGTATGGGGCTCTGTGGTTGTGGGGTCTGGGGGTCTTTGGGTCTGGGAGTATGAAGATCTGGGGGGTGTCTGGGGGTTTGGACGTCTGGGGGTCTGGGATTCTGTGGGTCTGAGGGACTCTGAGTCCCTGGATCTGGGAGTCTGGGCTTCTGGGGTTTCTGGGTCTGGGGCTCTGGGGGTCCCTGGGTCTAGGGTCTTTGGGCCTGGGGGAATGTGGGTCTGAGGTCTGGGGGCTCTATGGGTCTGTGAGTGTGGGGCCGGGGAGGTTGTGGGTCTGGTGAGTCCACCTGCTTCCACCCATTGGGGCTGGGGGTCTGTGGGTCTGGGAGTTTAGGGTCTGGAGGTCTGGGAGTCTGGGGGGTCTGGGAGTTTGTGGGTCTTGGGATCTTAGGGTCTGGGAGTTCAGGGTCTGGGGATCCGTGGGTCCGGGGTCCGTGGGGAGGGGTGCCTGCCCACCTGCTTGCACCGGTCCTCGGCCTGCTTCTTGTCCCCCTCGGCCTGCTCTGCGCGGTCGATGGCGTTCTCCTTGTCCAGCTTCAGCATCTGCATCTTCTTCTTGATGGCTTCCATGGCTGCGGACCGACGGGGCGGACGACAAAAGGAACAGAAGAAGGAGCACAAGAAGGAAGGAGAGGACGAGAGAGAGAGACCGAGAGAGAAGAGGAGGCTCTGAGTCTGGAGGGGCGCCGGGGAGGGACCGAGAGGGGCACTAAAAGGCCCCTGAAGCTGGGACCTCCCCCTCCCTCCCTCCCTCCCCCCCCCCCGAAGGAGAAGAGAGAGAGCCTTTTAGGGATGAAGAGCACAGAAGAAGAGGGAGGGAGGGAGGGAGGGACTGCCCCCAATGACTCCTTATGGGGCAGTATCTCCCAATGGTTTCCTATGGACTCCCCAATGATTCTCAATGCGCAAGTGTTCGCCTAGGACTCTTCTACGGATGCATCCTAGGATCGCATTGGCCTTTTCGGCTGCAGCATCGCACTCTTGACTCTTGTTCATCCTGCTTGACCCCACAGTTCCTCAGATCCGGACTCTGATCCTGGGGGTGTTGCATACTCCCCTCTCCTGTGGGGGTGGTGTTTGAGGGTTTGGGGGCACCCCTTCTTTGGAGGACAAGGGCTGGAGGGGCACCGTTGGGGAAGGCTTTGAGCCAGGTATTCCTGCATGGCAGGACTGCAGGGCCCTTCGCGATGCTGCCTTGGAGTCCCTAGAACTCGACCCTGGAAGCGGACTGAGGACGAGGAAAGCCCGTGCTGCCAACAGCGTGATGCGGCAGCTAACAAGGCCAAGGCGATTCTTCCTAATGTGCCTGAGATAGTAGACTGAAGTCTACGAAAGCTCATGCTGCCAATTTCTTTCTTTCTTCGGCTGTGTTCACACTGGAGAAATAAACCGGTTTAAGTGTCATGGCTCAATGGTGTGAAATTCTGGGAATTGTAGTTTGTTGTGGGGCCTTCCTTCCTTAAGCTCCGCTCCGCTCTGGACCCCACAACAAACTACAATTCCCAGAATTTCACAGCATTGAGCCATGACACTTAAACCGGTTTATTTCTCCAGTGTGAACACAGCCTTTTATAATATTAGTAATAATAATAATACATCTAGGAAAGCTCATGCTGCCAACTTCTTTCTTTCAATGAGTCTCAAAGGTGCCGCAAGATTTCTCTCTACATACCGATTCTACGGACTAACAGGGCTATATCTTTGCATTGACCAGAACAGGGACCGCAGCTGACAAATCAGAAAGACTAAAAGACCGGCCCCTGCGAAAGAAAAACATCCTAAAATGTAAAGACATAAACAAATGAGCACAAAAGTCAGATTAGTACCATCCATTGCCTTCCCTGTGACCATGTATGGAGGCAAGGCCTGGAGAGCCAAGAAAGCAAAGAGGAATTAAAACAACTTGGTGGAAGAATGCAGAGGCCAAGAAGAGAAACAAATGGGTTGGAAGAGACCCCAGTCCGACCCCAATCTGCCATGCAGGAACTCAATCTGCCATGCAGGAATACATAGAATAATACAATGATAGAGTTGGAAGAGATCCCAAGAAGGGCCCTGATCCAGTCCCACCCCTTCACCTGCCATGCAGGAACTCTCCATCAAAGCATTTCGAGAGATGGCCATCCAGCCTCAGCTTAAAGACCGCCAAGGAAGGAGACTCCAACACAATTTCATGATTATTACATGATATAAGAGCAAACAGAATAGAGAGGAAGTTTTACGTTTTATGTTTCATGTTATGTTATAGGTTTTCTGTGTTGATCAATGTGTGTTGTCAAGAAATTTTGGTTCGTTTGCGTATTGATGTGTGATATTATTATTACTAGCCTTTATTTGTAGCGCTGTAAATTTACACAGTGCTGTTCATAAAATCTTGTTAATATGTGGTTTTAGTATAATAAAATCTATAATAAAATAAAATAAGTAAAAATAAAAATAAAATAAAAAAATAAAATTATATATATATATATATATTCGCGCTTGTTGTAATCCACTTTGATTCTGTGACAAAAAGGCAGTGTATAAAATAATAATAATAATAATAATAATAATAATAATTTATCTGGACTCATTACACCCCCCTCCCAATTTCTGGAGTGACCTCTTGCAGCGAAGGTCATGCGGTTAGGTTGCGACTGACCCCTGGGTCACAAGGCTGAGCTCCTCCATTGCTCTGCGCACATACATGTGCATGCGTGGGCATGCATGCGCAACACGCGTCCGCCTGTGACACATGTGGGGGGCCCCTGTTTATTGCTCAGAGGCTGTGAAGGGCGTCCTTGGCCTCCCCAGGAAGGAAAGGCACCCTTGGCATCTGCCTTGCGGCCTCCCCTTCCATGATTCACCTGCTCCTGGGCGTCAATTTTAAGCAACAGCAACAGCAGCATATCCTTTGGGTGATTATCCCCACCTGGATCCGAACCCAGGTCGGATCAGAAGAGGACAGCTGGAGGTGGGGGTTTGGGTGCGAGAGATGCTGGCCCTCATCCAGGCTGGTTATGATCCTGCCAAGGAGAGGGGACTGCGGCCAGGCAGCTGAAAGCAGGAGCCGAGAAACATAGAAGCATAGAGTTTGAAGAGACCCCAAGAAGGGCCCTGATCCAGTCTGACCCCATTCTGCCATGCAGGAATACATAGAATCATAAAACCATAGAGCTGGAAGAGACCCCAAGGACCCTGATTCTATGTATTCCTGCATGGCAGAAGGTGGTCAGACTGGATCAGGGCCCTTGGGGTCTCTTCCAACTCTATGGCTCTAGGGTTCTATGTATTCCTGCATGGCAGAATGGGGTCAATGCAGGAATACATAGAACCGTAGAACCTTAGAATTGGAAGAGACCCCAAGGGCCCTGATCCAGTCTGACCACCTTCTGCCATGCAGGAATACATAGAATCATAGAACCATAGAGTTGGAAGAGACCCCAAGAAGGGCCCTGATCCACCCGACCCCTTTCTGTCATGCAGGAATACATAGAATCATAGAACAATAGAGTTGGAAGAGACCCCAAGGGCCATCCAGTCCAACCCCCTTCACACGGATTAGTCTCTTTAAGCCAGGTGTCCTCCATCAAGAACAAGAACCACTTAGACACTTAAATGTACAGATCTATGATGGCTTCCATGCAGTCCTGCTGCCCGTAGGGCCACAGAGTCGTCTTTGACAATGCTGTCTCTTTGGCTTAGTAACAGATGAGCATCACTACATCACAACTTGACAACCTTTGTCAAAGGGGAACACCTTTTTAAAAGATGGGTTACTCCTGGCTTGATAACAGTACATGTGAAAAGGGGATCTAGGAGTCCAAGTAGACCACAGGTTGAACATGAGTCAACAGTGCAATGTGGCAGCTAAAAAGGCCAATGCTGCGATTCTAGGCTGCATTGATAGAGGTATAGCGTCTAGATCAAAGGAAGTAATAGGGCAACTCTATTCTGCTTTGGTCTATCCTGGAATACTGTGCCCAGTTTTGGGCACCACAATTCAAAAAAGATGTGGAGAAACTGGAGCCATATGTCCAAAGGAGGGCAACTAAGATGGTGAAAGTTCTGGAAACCAGGAAACCCTATGAGGAAAGACTTAGGGAGCTGGGAATGTTTAGCCTGGAGAAGAGAAGGTTAAGAGGAGATATGATATCCATGTTTAAATATTTGAAAAGGTGTCATATTGAGAAGGGAGCAAGCTTGCTTCCTGCTGTTCCAGAGACTGGGACTCAGGGCAGTGGATTCGAATTACAGGTAAAGAGATTCCACCTGAATAAGTATCCAAACCTGATGGGCAAGTGTGGTGCACTTCCAAGTGAAGGAAATGGCAAAGCTAGGGGCCAGACATACTGGGCATCATCCTCTTCACCACTTGGAATCATAGAATTATAGAATCATAGAGTTGGAAGAGACTACTAGGGCCATCTAGTCCAACCCCCTGCCATGCAGGAACTCCCTGACATATGGCCATCCAGCCTCTGCTTAAAGACCTCTAAGGATGGAGACTCCACCACTCTCTGAGGGAGTCTGTTCCACCGTCGAACAGCCCTTACTGTCAGGACGTTCCTCCTAATGTTGAGGTGGAATCTCTTTTCCTGGAGCTTGCATCCATCGTTCCGGGTCCTGTTCTCTGGAGCAGCAGAAAACAAGCTTGCTCCCTCCTCAATATGACATCCCTTCAAGTATTTAAACAGGGTGATCATATCACCTCTTAACCTTCTCTTCTCCAGGCTAAACATCCCCAGTTCCCTAAGGCGGTCCTCATAGGGCATGGTTTCCAGACCCTTCACCATCTTAGTTGCCCTCCTTTGGACACATGGCTCCAGTTTCTCCACATCTTTTTTGAATTGTGCCCAGAACTGGACACAGTATTCCAGGTGGGGCCTGACCAAAGCAGAATAGAGTGGCACTGTTACTTCCCTTGCTCAAGACACTATACTTCTATTGATGCAGCCTAAAATAGCAGTTTTGGGAACAGAATTGGTTGTTGTTATTATTATTAACCTTTATTTATATAGCACTGTAAATTTACGCAGCACTGAACATTTTAATTGAATCTTTTAATTGAATGGTTGGTTTGGGTTTGAAGTCAAAAGGGGGCAAGTGAGCAAAATGTTTTGATCGCGAGGTGCTTTTAATGTACACTCATCCCTCTATATTTGTGGCTTTGTTATTTACGGATTTGATTATTCACAGATTTAAGATGTTCTCTCTAGGAATCTCTAGGTCCTCCAGTGCAACTCTATGGTCAACTTTAAATCAAAGTTGCACTGAAAGACCTACAGATTCCTAGAGAGGACACTCTACTAGGCCTTTGTAGCTCCTCCAGTGCAGTTCTATGGCCAGTGTCTGTCGGATGTTGACCACAGAGTTGCTCTGGAGGACCTAGAGATTCCTACAGAGGTGTTCTCTCAGGTAACAAACATGGCGTTTTTGTTATTTGCAGTTTTTCCATAATCCCAGTGTCTTGTGCCCCTAACCCTATCAAATACAGACGGACATGTGTGCATTCCACTATGGAACAGCCCTTACTGTCTGGAAGTTCCTCTGAATGTTTAGGTGGAATTTCTTTTCCTGTACTTTGCATCCATTGTTCTGGATCCTATTTTGTGGAGCAGCAGAAAACAAGCTTGCTCCCTCCTCAATGTGACATCCCTTCAAGTATTTAAACAGGACTATCATCATATCACCTCTTAACCTTCTCTTCTCCAGGCTAAACATCCCCAGCTCCCTAAATTGTTTCTCATAGGGCTTCATGGTTTCCAGACCCTTCACCATCTTAGTTGCCCTCCTTTGGACCCGCTCCAGTTTCTCCACATCCTTTTTGAATTGTGGTGCCCAGAACTGGACACAGTATTCCAGGTGGGGCCTGACCAAAGCGGAATAGAGTGGCACTATTACTTCCCTTGATCTAGATGCTATACTTCTATTGATGCAGCCTAAAATAGCATTGGTCTTTTTAGCTGCCGCACCACACTGTTGGCTCATGTTCAACTTGTGGTGTACTTGGACTCCTAGATCCCTTTCACACGTACTTTCATTCAGCCAGGTGTCCCCCATCCTATATCTGTGCATTTCATTTTTCTGCCTTTAGTGCAGAACCTTACATTTCTCTGTGATGAATTTCATGCCAAAGGCAGCATGGTAGCGCATGTGGCCGCTGGCCTTATTCCTTAGCTGGGTGGGTGACCTTGTCCAAGGACCCCCCTCCTGCCTTTCCTTCTTCACCCAGCAGGATCAGCAGCATGCTTTTAGAAACCGAGTCATGAGGAAGGAAGCCCACCAATGCTCCCCTCCAGGCTGGGCTTAGCTGAAGACTGATAGCTTACCTTCTCCAAGAGGATCCTGGTGGGACCTTGACCACCCTCCCTGCTCCCCCCCCCAATTCCAGCAAAGTCCTCGACCTCCAACCCTTGAGCTCAAGCCACACTTACTGACCAGTGAGGGATGCAGGGCAACCCAAGGGGCAAGAATATCGGTCCATGTGAAGCTGTGGGTGGATGGAGGGGTGGACAGCAGGTAAATTGCCTTCACTTGCTGTTCCTCCATGGGGTCTTTGGGCCATCGAAGGTGGTGTGGGAACGTGTGCGGAATGCATTTGGGACCCCGGGACCCCCCCGGAAGCACTTTCTTTTGCCTTTCCCAGGGTCCGTTTCCTGCCAGGAGGTTTCTCGTGGGAGAGACACAGATATAGGATGGGGACACCTGGCATAAGGAGACTTATACATGTGAAAGGGATTTAGGAGTCTTAGTAGACCCCAAGTCAAACATGAGTCAACAGTGTGATGTGGCAGCGAAAAAGACCAATACAATCCTGGGCTGCATCAATAGAAGTATGGTGTAAGGTACTATACTTACATAGGAAAAATGAAATGCACAGAGATAGGATGGGGGACACTTGGCTTAAGGAGACTTATATATTTGAAAGGGGGATCTAGGAGTCCAAGTAGACCATAAGTTGAACATGAGTCAACAGTGCAATGCAGCAGCTAAAAAGGCCGATGTGATCCTAGGTTGCATCAAAAGAGGTATAGCGTCTAGATCAAGGGAAGTAATAGTGCCGCTCTATTCTGCTTTGGTCAGGCCCCACCTGGAATACTGTGTCCAGTTCTGGGCACCACAATTTAAAAAAGATGTGGAGAAACTGGAGCGGGTCCAAAGGAGGGCAACTAAGATGGTGAAGGGTCTGGAAACCAGGCCCTATGAGGAACGACTTAGGGAACTGGGGATGTTTATCCTGGAGAAGAGAAGGTTAAGAGGTGATATGAGAGCCCTGTTTAAATAGTTGAAGTGATGTCACATCGTCCCTTCTCACTCGCTGCCCCTCATTCCAGGAACCTTCTTCCCCCACATGTATGCCTCATCACTTCCCTAACCAGGTTCAAAACTGAGTTAAAGACTATATTGTTTAGGGAAGCGTTCCCAGGACTGTGCCATCTGCCCCAGGATGCCTTTTTCTAACTATGTATTAAGAAGCCGTGCCCTCCCTCCAGTCCATCTGCCTTGGTCCAGGTCCCAGAGGGAGAGAAGAACCACCGGACCTCACCCCCTTCCCACCACCCTTCCCTTCTCTTTTTGTGTAGTCTCTTCTAGATTGTAAGCCTGAGGGCAGGGATCCGTCTAATTTACAATTGTATGTACAGCACTGTGTAAATTTACAGCGCTATATAAATAATAATAATAATAATAATAATAATAATAATAGAGCAAGCTTGTTTTCTGCTGCTCCAGAGAACAGGACTCGGAACAATGGATGCAAACTGCAGGAAAAGAGATTCCACCTCAACATTAGGAGAAACTTCCTGACAGTAAGGGCTGTTAGACAGTGGAACACACTCCTTCCTCGGAGCGTAGTGGAGTCTCCTTCTTTGGAGGTCTTTAAGCAGAGGCTGGATGGCAATCTGTCGGGGATGCTTTGATTGGGAGTTCCTGCATGGCAGAAGGGGTTTGGACTGAATCAGGGCCCTTCTTGGGGTCTCTACCAACTCTATGATTCTATAATTCGTTCTCTTTTTTATGAACCGTCTGCTTGCTAACCGCCCCGGTGAATTGGCCACTGGCCAACTGCTGTGGGGCCTGGGGTCAAGAGGGCCCTGCTGGCCAACTGAATCAGGGCCTTTTTTTCTGCATCTTTAGCCGCCGGCAGCCTGAATTGGCCCACATGCGCACTCACATGTTCACACACCCTGGCAGCACCTTCTCGGCCAGGAGCAACAGAGCAGCAGCTTGTGGGGGTGGGGGTCTGACCCATGGCAGGTGCTTGTGGGGAGTGGGAGGGCGGAGGGGTGGGTGCGCGTGCCCTGCGCACTGTCCTGTGGCCTGCTGCCTCCTGCCGCCCCACTAATTCCCCTGGAGTGATGGGCCAAGAACAGGTGTGGAAAGGGGAAGGGGCGCCTTCCTTCTTTTCTGCCTGGCCGCCGACCTCTCAGAAACGGCCCATGGGGGCTATTTCTGGCCCTGGGCTCAGTGCAGGCATCTGGGGATTAGGGGCTCCAGTGCTGCAGGCCAAGGGCCAAGAATGCGGCCTCCCACACGGCCCTCCAGGGACTGCTACCCTGAAAGCTGGAGGAAGGCACAGCCCCCCCCCACTGGGCCAGGGGTCTTGTTTGAGCCATGCTCCCCCTTCCATAGCCTTGATGTTGCTGCACCTGCATATCTCTCCTGGGCTCCATGCTTCCGTCGCTGGACATCTGAGAGCCAGGCCGCAGCACACCAAGTGATGTGGTCAGGCATGGACTCGGGTATGGCCGGCCTCTCCAAGGGTCCACTGCTGACCCCCAACTCTTGTGACCCCCACAACCATGTGCCCCACCCGAATACCCACTTCTCTTTGGCTCTAGAGGAGCCCTACATGTGAAATGGTGATGGGGCATCTCTCCATAAAGGTCCAACCCAGTTAAGGGAGACATCCACGGGCCTCGTTCCCACTTACGGATAAATTGGTGTGTGATCCAAACTGATGAATCAATGCGACAGTGGAGTGTGTTTTCCACCACATTTGCCCTGATCACCCCCCCCCCGCTCCAAATCCACTTGTGGGTCACATACATGTATGAATCGATTAAAAATGGACCCCCTCCTCCAGCCGGCTGAAGGTCAAGTCTCTTCCAACTCAATGATTCTATGATTCCAATCCGTATCTGGGTTCGCACGGAATCGATTTATCGGGAAAAAGATGTGGGTTAAATGCGTCTGACATATGGGAACCTGGGTCATTTGAAACATAGAATCATAGAATCATAGAGTTGGAAGAGACCACAAGGGTCATCCAGTCCAACCCCCTGCCATGCAGGAACTCCAAATCAAAGCATCCCCGACAGATGGCCATCCAGCCTCTGCTTAAAGACCTCCAAGAAGGAGACTCCAAGTTTCAACGGATTCACAATTCGACTTAAAAGGTAGCGAGAACAAGGCCCACAAGCCACGTCTGCCCCACAAAAGCTGTACAGTGGGCAGGAGAAGGTCCAAACATCTAACAAGCCAACTCTATATGCCAACCCTATCCCCAAAGTAGGCCCAGTATATGCCAACCCTATCCCCAAAGTAAGCCCAGCCCCACTTTGAGCCTCCTTTGAAGCTCCAAATAAAGCCCTTAGTGGACCCGCACTACCACTGACCAGTGATGCTCCCCCTGGACATGTGCCAGGCTCCAAGGGAAGGGAAAGCAGATAGATTTGGGGCTGCCCAGTTTGGTCAGTAGTGGCCGTAGGGCTGGGGATCATGCCATGATTTCGCCAGCCCCAAAGCCCCCCAAAGTCAGGTCCGGCCCTCCCTCTCAGGGACTTGGGTGGCAGCTGCTCCTCTTGCCCACCGCTGCGTTTGCAGCTCCCCGCCGTGCCTGGCATTCTTTCCATGAGCAATAAGCATGCCTGCTGCCAAGGAGAGTCTCCCATAAGAGTTATAAATGAACCACTGGAGCATGTTGTGGGAGTGGACAGGAGCCCTAGTGCCGCAGGGTCTATGGGGGGGGGGGAGACACTGGAAGGCCTTAAGGAAGGTTTGGGGCACCAGCTTCACCCCGGTTCCTTCAAGGCCTGAGAAATGCTAGCTAGTCAAATGTGGGTTAGACAATGCAACTGTTACATGGATTTATAATTGATTGACTGGCCAAACCCAAAGAGTGCTCAGCAATGGCTCCTCTCTTTCTTCGTCCGGGAGAGAAGTGACCAGTGGGATGTCCAGTGGGGTTCTGTCCTGGGCCCAGTTTGCTATTCAACATCTTTATCAATGAATTGGATGAAAGAAAAGAAGGCATGTTTATCAAATTTGCAGATGACACCAAATTAGGAGGAGGAGTTAACACCCTGGAGAATAGGATCAAAAATCAAAATGACCTGAATAGACTAGAAAGCTTGGCCAAAGCTAACAAAATGAATGTCAACATGAAGAAATGTTGGGTATAAAAAATGAAACGCACAGATATAGGATGAGGGACACTTGGCTTAAGGAGACTTATATGTGCGAAAGGGATCTAGGAGTCTAAGTAGACCATAAGTTGAACATGAACCAACAGTGCGATGCAGCAGCTAAAAAGGCCAATGCGATTTTAGGCTGCATCAACAGAAGTATAGTGCCTGGATCAAGGTTAGTAATAGTGTCACTCTATTCTACTTTGGTCAGAATACAGTTGGAAGAGACCCCCAAGAAGGGCTCTGATCCAGTCCAACTCTATTATGCCATGCAGGAACTCTCAATCAAAGCATCCCCATTGACAGATGGCCAGCCAGCCTCTGCTTAAAGACCTCCAAAGAAGGAGACCTCACCAAAATTCAAGGGAAGATGGTCCACTTTCAAACAGCCCTTACTGCCAGGAAGTTCCTCCTAACGTTGAGCTGGAATCACTATTCCTGGAGCTTGCACTCATTCTTCTGGGTCCCATTCTCTGGAGCAGCAGAAAATAAGCTTGCTCCCTCCTCCTCGAGAGGCCTCAGTGGAAAAGGCCATCTTGAGTCCATCTCCGGACATGGCTGGACACTCCTCTGGTCCCCTCAGCCCTCCGCCCACCCATGATGGAAGGGCTTTGAGGGGGGGACTTTAAAGGTCAATGCTAAGGGAAGGGCATCAGCCAGAGTTAGTCCTGAGGATGCCAGCCAGGGTCAGTCCAGCCACCTGTCAGGATCTTAGGCCCTGCTATGTTTGCAAGCCATATATCTTGTATATATTACACTGGATGATGGGTTGCGCTGCACAAACGGTGATGCAGTGGGGCCAGAGCTTGCTTCTCTTTTCTGAAGCTGGCTAATGAGCAGATGGCAGGGATGGCTGGGAAAAGGCCATTTGGACTACCAAGGCCAACTCAATGGGGAAGGCTTGGTATGATGGAGGAGAAAGGAGGGCCAGTTTTGGGAACAGAATTGGTTGTTGTTATTATTATTAACCTTTATTTATATAGCACTGTAAATTTACGCAGCACTGAACATTTTAATTGAATCTTTTAATTGAATGGTTGGTTTGGGTTTGAAGTCAAAAGGGGGCAAGTGAGCAAAATGTTTTGATCGCGAGGTGCTTTTAATGTACACTCATCCCTCTATATTTGTGGCTTTGTTATTTACGGATTTGATTATTCACAGATTTAAGATGTTCTCTCTAGGAATCTCTAGGTCCTCCAGTGCAACTCTATGGTCAACTTTAAATCAAAGTTGCACTGAAAGACCTACAGATTCCTAGAGAGGACACTCTACTAGGCCTTTGTAGCTCCTCCAGTGCAGTTCTATGGCCAGTGTCTGTCGGATGTTGACCACAGAGTTGCTCTGGAGGACCTAGAGATTCCTACAGAGGTGTTCTCTCAGGTAACAAACATGGCGTTTTTGTTATTTGCAGTTTTTCCATAATCCCAGTGTCTTGTGCCCCTAACCCTATCAAATACAGACGGACATGTGTGCATTCCACTATGGAACAGCCCTTACTGTCTGGAAGTTCCTCTGAATGTTTAGGTGGAATTTCTTTTCCTGTACTTTGCATCCATTGTTCTGGATCCTATTTTGTGGAGCAGCAGAAAACAAGCTTGCTCCCTCCTCAATGTGACATCCCTTCAAGTATTTAAACAGGACTATCATCATATCACCTCTTAACCTTCTCTTCTCCAGGCTAAACATCCCCAGCTCCCTAAATTGTTTCTCATAGGGCTTCATGGTTTCCAGACCCTTCACCATCTTAGTTGCCCTCCTTTGGACCCGCTCCAGTTTCTCCACATCCTTTTTGAATTGTGGTGCCCAGAACTGGACACAGTATTCCAGGTGGGGCCTGACCAAAGCGGAATAGAGTGGCACTATTACTTCCCTTGATCTAGATGCTATACTTCTATTGATGCAGCCTAAAATAGCATTGGTCTTTTTAGCTGCCGCATCACACTGTTGGCTCATGTTCAACTTGTGGTGTACTTGGACTCCTAGATCCCTTTCACACGTACTTTCATTCAGCCAGGTGTCCCCCATCATATATCTGTGCATTTCATTTTTCTGCCTTTAGTGCAGTACCTTACATTTCTCTGCATTGAATTTCATTTTGTTAGCTTTGGCCCAGCTTTCTAGTCTATTCAGGTCATTTTGAATTTTGATCCTGTCCTCTGGGGTATTAGCTACTCCTCCTAATTTGGTATCATCTGCAAATTTGATAAGTATGCCCCCAATTCTGGCATCCAAGTCATTAATAAAGGTGTTAAATAGCACTCCTTCCCTTGATCTGGACACTGTACATCTATTGATGACACCACCTCTCATCTCTCCATCACATTCATAAAGAGAGATAACCTGGCCCCAAAGAAAGGTCACACACTTGTGCAAAGATCACTTGTAGTGCAGCCGTCTGGTAGACAAAGCGGAAATGGGAACCTTTGCACAAAGTGGATCCCCATTCCTAACCTCTGCCTGCCTTCTTGCTTTGGACCAACATCTAATTTCAAATGAAAGCAACCCTTTCCTAGCCCTGCCTTTGTCCATGCAAAATTTTAAAGCACAGCTCTATGCCCCTGAACCCCAAATTAACTTTTGAGCTACTCAGTGCCACTATGTCAAGGTAAAATTTCTTTCTGGTCAATACGGTCATTTTTGTACATCTGTTCATGTGTGACCACCTCAAATGCTCACTTCAGACAAGACAGCTTTTCTCCAAATTAGCTGGGCCCTCATCCAAATCATATAAACTTGCAGCTGGGGCAAATAAATCCTTTATGAAACCCCAAGCAAGGCCCAAAGCTTTTTGCAAGAGCAGGATTTTGTCACGGCACGCTGCCAAGCCATGCCGACTACTATAAAAATAGGTGTGGAAGAACAAGGAACCGAGGCATTACTCCCCAAAATAAGCTCTACACCAAAACAGTTGTTTTTTTTTTATCTCAAAGGGGAGAGTTAACCTGGCATCCTGACATGGAGTTCAGGGCTTAATTTGGGTTCTAGGGACTCATAAATGAGGAATTCTCATCTCTCCAGCTTCCTAGGGAGCTGGGGATGTTTAGCCTGGAGAAGAGAAGGTTAAGAGGTGATATGATAGCTTTGTTTAAATGTGTCATATTGAGGAAGGAGCAAACTTGTTTTCTGCTGCTCTCCAGAGACTAGGACCTGGATCAATGGATGCAAATTGCAGGAAGAGATTCCACCTCAACATTAGGAGAAACTTCCTGACAGTAAGGGCTATTCGACAGTGGAACGTACTCCCTCAATGGAGAATGGTAGAACCTCCTTCTTTGGAGGTCTTTAAGCAGAGGCTGGATGGCCATCTGTCGGGGATGCTTTGACTGGGAGTTCCTGCATGGCAGGGGGTTGGACTG
The DNA here is from genome assembly GCA_034509955.1 of Urosaurus nigricauda. Classification (NCBI taxonomy): domain Eukaryota; kingdom Metazoa; phylum Chordata; class Lepidosauria; order Squamata; family Phrynosomatidae; genus Urosaurus; species Urosaurus nigricauda. The sequence continues at coordinate 1,927,099 of JAOEGL010000002.1, forward strand.
GATCAGGGCCCTTGTGGTCTCTTCCAACTCTATGATTCTATTATTCTTCCTTGATGGTCTTTAAGCAAAGGCTGGATGGCCATCTGTCGGGGATACTTTGATTGGGAGTTTCTGCATGGCAGGGGGTTGGACTGGATCAGGGCCCTTGTGGTCTCTTCCAACTCTGTGATTCTAAGTGATTGATAAAGATGTTGAATAGCAAATTGGGTTCAGGACAGAACCCCCTGGACACCCCTCTGGTCACTTCTCTCCAGGATGAAGGAGTCATGGCTGAGCATCCTTTGGTTGCTGCCAACAGAAGCCCAAGGACTTTGGGGAGAGGGCAACATGTAAGGGGTCCCAGACTCTATTCAGGCAGGATGGTGGCATTCCTCCCTCGATAACCAGAGGTACCATGGCCAACGTCTGAGGAGAGTGTCTGTCCAGAGGCCCTCAGCCACTGGCAAATCCCAATCGAAGTTTCCCCCCATTCAGCCCCAATTTGATATGGAGGGAGCCTTTAGGACATGTCCAAACCTCCCTGGTCATACCTGCCCCACATCTAGTTGCCCTGGATGGGGGCAACTCTGCCCATCCTGCAGATTTGGAACTCATGGACACCCTTCCATAGGAGGAACTGACCATCTAGGCATGCTTAACCGGTACTCGAGGCCCTTCCGCACGTGGCCACAGAAGACCCACAAGTCCCAGCTATCTGAGGGAGAGGCATGGGGGGCATGCAGAGGATGTGGTTCAGACCAGTGGAGAATACCTGGGTCAAGGGTGGCCACTGTGGCTCCCTGGCAGCCCATAGAATCCATGCACCATAGTGGACTGGGTCTTTGCTTGGAAAGGGGATACGTGGGAGGTGTATTTGGGGGGATCCATCAGTCCTCGCATCTTAGGGCCCTTGTGGGAGGTATGCGTCCAGCCTTGGGCTTTGGACAGGTGCCCTGGAGCATATGGTGGAGTGTGCACGCTTCTTGTCGGTGGCTGCTGCCACATTTCACTTGCACTCGGGGTGCGGAGTCCAGGGCAGGGAGGGATAGCTCATAGACACCCACCTGTCCACCTTTGCGGGCACCGGTTCTGCCTCCCCACTACTCCACTGGCCTCTCAGTGACCAGAGTGTGACCACAGGGCAGGAAGCATCTGTGATGCAGGCAGGCGTCCATCAGAGTAGTGGTCAATTGGGAGGAAGGGGTGGCTCACAGACACCGTCCAGGGCAGGGAGGGATAGCTCATAGACACCCACCTGCCCACCTTGGAGGGCAGCGGCTCTGCCTCTCCTCTGCCCAACTGGCCCCTCAGACTGACTAGAGAGTGACCACAGGGCAGGGAGTGTCCAAGGTAGTAGTCAGTTGGGAGGAGGCTCCCTGAGCAGTACCAGTGACTGACCCAACGCAGGCTGGCAAAATGAACACAATTGGACACTTGCGGAGTTGAGGGTCCCCGCTCAATCCATCACATCGACTCAGAAGCTGCAGGGAAACCAGTTTATTCTTCCTCCCACCCTTTGAACTGACCACTCCAAAACCACCACCATCATCCTTCACCATCTCTCCATCTCTGGATTCCCTGGCAAAAAGATTTTCAGAGGCAGCTTAACTGCAGTATCAAAATTACAAAAGGTGAGAAGCCTCAGCAGATTTGGGGGTCTCGGAAAGGGGTGAAGCGTGAGGAGGTGGGGGACATTTGCAGCGCAGAGCGAAGGGGACTGCTGAGGGAGGCCAGGACAATGGTTTGGGGAGTGGGGAGCAGAGGCACTTGTGAATAAAGAGCAGCAGCGCCAGTGGCGGCGGCAGGAGGCACACAAAGGCGAAGGGGGTCGTCGACGATGGCCCCCCAAGTTTAAGGCAAAACCACAGTGGGCAAACCATGGTGGGTATAGAGAGGCTGGTGGGGAAGAGGAGCAGTCCCCTCCCCATTGCACGGTCCTCAGGAAAAGAGAGAAGCCCCCCCCCCCCAAAGCCTCCCAGAGATTAGCAGGCTGAGCGAGCAGCCAAGGCACAAGGAAAGAAAAGGCAGAAAGAGGTAAAGGCGTGGGGGGGGGGAGGGAAGCCCCCCCCCAAAAGGCAGTCCGGACCCACACAGCCACCCAGGATGAGACGAGGGTCCTTTGGGGCTTGTGCAGCGAGCGGGTGTGGGCTGTGTGGCGACAGCGAGCAACAATGAGCAGTTCTTTTGCGCGGGAAGGGGGTCCCGCTTGCCGTTGTTGCTGAGGCAGGGGTGCATTAAATAGGGGGGGGGGTCCGGTGGCAAGTGCCTAAGGAGGGAGCTCAGCCCCTCAGTTCTGCCCCTCGTCCCGCAGCTCTGAAGGCAGGAACTTGTACTGCTGCTGCCGGATCATGGCCAGCTTCTTGCGCGCCTCCTCCAGTTCCCGCTCTTTGCGCAGCATTTCCTCCTGCGCGGCAATGATCTGGGGAAGGGAGGGAGATCGGAGCCAGTGAGGGCTGTAGTTGGAGGACTGCTGTTCCACTCAGCCCCCTTCCCTCAGGAGACGCTTACCTGCGCAATCCCCCCCACCATCTTCTCCTTGACCACCACTGTCTCGTTCTCGTGGTCTTGGAAAGCGGCCGCTTTCTGCGCCGCCTTCACCAGATTGTCCGAGGCTCTCTTCACTGCATTGCCGGCAGCCTAGAGAGGGAGAGTAAGGGACTGAATGAGAAGGGCAGGACCCCCAGCACAGCTGGAGGAACTATAAATGCCTAGAAGAGTACCCTCTCTAGGTCCTCCAAGGCAACTCTGTGCTCAACGTCTGACAGACACTGACCACAGGACTGTGCTGGAAGAGCTACAAAGGCCTAGTAGTTGTCCTCTCTAGGCCCTCCAAGGCAACTCTGTGGTCAACATCCGACAGACACTGACCACAGAACTGCTCTGGAGGAGCTACAAAAGCCTAGTAGTGTATCCTCTCTAGGAATCTCAAGGTCCTCCATTGCCACTCTGTGGTCAGCGCCCGACAGACACTGACCATAGAACTGTGCGGGAGGAACTATAAATTGCTTAGTGGAGTGTTTGCTCTAGGAATCCCTAAGTCTTTCCATGCAACTTTTAGTTGAGGTTGACCACAGAGTTGCACTGGAGGACCTGGAGATTCCTAGAGGGTACATATGAATCAAATCCGTGAATGTTCAAATCTGTAAATATTGAAGCTGCAAATATGGCAGGATGAGCATAAAATGCAACTGTCTCTTGAAAGTTACCTATTGGAAATATTGGAAGATGAATGGAAAGTAAATATGGGAACATAATGTATTATTTAGTAAGTACAGAAATGGAAAAGTAAAAACATTCCTAGAGAACAAGAATAGGTTTCTTAAATTATATGAAATAATAGAACTTGGGTATAAGTGGAGGATGGAGAACTGAATGCAATAGAGAAGGAGGAAAAACAATAGCATTAAGGGGGAGGAGAGAAGGATATAGGAAGGTATTAGGAAAGTAAGAAGAAAATGGATCGAAGAGATGGAAGGGATAAAGAAGGGTAGAAAGCTGAAGGTTAAAGTGTGAATGTGAGGTATTGAAAGAACATTGATACTGACTGTAATTACAAGATAAGAAATAGAGATGAATATTTATAATGTGTGTGTTGAAAGTTTGTACGTAAGTATGTTTCTGTATTGTCACGTTGACATGATTGTATATATTTTAAATTTAGTGTTTGTGTTTTTATATGATTATGATGGCAGTGAACCGTCTATTTCAATGGACTCTATGTACAGCACTGTGTAAATTTACAGTGCTACATAAATAAAGCCTAATAATAATAATAGCATTAAAAATTAATAAAATTTGATAAATTAACTCAGTTACTTAACGAAAAATCAGCTGATGAAATTTATGAAAAGTGGAAACCAGTTATCAACCATTTTGAAAGATTATGAAGTTCAGTTGCAGTAATAAGCTTCCCAGTTTAGGAGGTATAGAAATTGCTTGCTCACCTGCAGGCGTTTCATGGCCTCCGAGTCCTGGTCCGCTTTCACCTTACAGGCCACCAAGAGCTGGGCCGTGGAAGCCGCCACCTGTTTGGCTGAGGAGATGAGCTTTTCCTCGCTGGCGTGACCCTGGACTGCTGCGTTGGCTGCCTCGCAGAGGTTGTTCGTAGCCGCGGCCACCATCCGGGCCTTAAGCGTGGAAGGAGAAAATGAGTAGAGAGAAAGAGAGCATCAGGGGGAGGGGAGGAGAAGGAAGGGAAGAGGACAAAATGGTAGGCCTCCCTTTTTGAAGGGAGGGTCCGCAATCGCTGGTCATCATGCAGGGACGTTGTGGTGGTAGGATGAACGAACCCCATGATCAACTCCTGTTGTTGTGTTACTCTCTGGAGGGTGGGATCAGGACCTACCCCTCCTCCGTTCAAAACCCTTCCTCACCCAGCCCCGCATCTTCCCTCCCTTGATACTCACCGCCGAAATGAGGCCTTGGGACCACTGACCGTCATCCAAGGCGTTGGCTGGGATGGCACCCACCTGGGAGAGAAGGGGGAAGAAAATAGCTAAACAAACAAACAAACAATGGGGAGGGGTGGGGTGAGGCCTAAGCCCCCCACGGCTACCACTCACCTTCCCTTGGGCCACTAGCTCTCTCTGGGCCGCCGAGGCTGCCTTCACCAAAGCGCTGGTTGCCGCCGCGATGGATTTAGCTGCCTCCAGAATCTGCTCCTCGAAGTTCAGGCTCTCATCCGCTTGCTGTTGGAGGGAGAGGAGAGCATTGGGACCCTGTCAGCCATAACGGGAGGGGGCTGCTTCTCAGAGGCAATCCCCAGGGCTGGGGGGCACCTCTGCCCAGCGTGGGAATAACTCTCCCAATAACCACCTCCCAGACCCATTCCCCAGATTGGACTGGGGAGGGCAATGCTGGGGATTATTCCTAATGTGCGGATCTCAGACCCGCAACCTCAATAATAATAATAATAATAATAATAATAATAGTAAATTTTATTTCTAGACTGCCCCTCTGCAAGGCAACCGGGGCGGTGTACGCATTGCGTCTGCAGAGTCCCGCGAGGCCGAGCTGTTTAAGGTGGTGAGGGAGTTGATGCAGGTCCCCCCTGCGCCAAACCCCTTGCTGGATCCTACAACAGCCTGCTGTGAGGCATTTAATATCCACTTTGCAGATAAAATCTCTCGGATAAGAGCCGACTTGGACGCCAACCTTCGTTCAGAGTCCATGAGTGAGGTATCCAGCAACTCCGTTGCTGTCAGTTTACTGGATGAGTTCCAATCAGTGAGTACCGATGACGTGGACAAGCTCCTTGGAAGCGTGAGGAAGACAACCTGCTCTCTCGACCCAGGTCCATCCTGGCTGGTCGTCCAGGGAGGGGATGCATTGAGAACATTCCTTCGGGAGGTGATCAATGCGTCTCTCAGGGAAGACAATGTTCCATCTAGTCTGAAGGAGGCAGCTGTTAAGCCCCTCCTGAAGAAGGCTTCCCTTGATCCCCTGGACAGGAACAACTACAGACCAGTTTCCTTGCTGCCTTTCCTAAGCAAGGTGGTCGAGAAAGCGGTTGCCTCCCAACTCCAAGCTGTCTTGGATGAAACCGATTATCTCGATCCATTTCAAACCGGCTTCAGGGCAGGTTATGGAGTGGAGACAGCCATGGTTGCTCTGACTGACGACCTCCGCCTGAGCATCGACAGGGGTAGTGTGACCCTGTTAGTGCTCTTGGATCTCTCCGCAGCTTTTGATACAATCGATCATTCCTTCCTTTTAGATCGGCTGAGAGAGGTGGGGATCGGTGGCACCACGCTCCGGTGGTTCCGTTCCTTCCTCTCCGGCAGATCTCAAAGGGTGAGACTCGGGGACAGCTGCTCTTCTAAAATCGAGCTTAGCTGTGGCGTTCCACAGGGCGCTATTCTGTCCCCGATGTTATTCAATATTTATATGAAGCCGTTGGGTGAGATCATTCGGAGGCACGGAGCTTAGTGTCATCAGTACGCTGATGACACTCAGATCTATTTCTCCGTGACCAGATCGTCTGCTGAGACCTCAGATGGCATCTCCCCTCTCAACGACTGCCTTGCGGAGGTAATGGATTGGATGAGGAAAAACCGATTGAAGCTTAATCCAGACAAAATGGAGGTGCTCACAGTCACAGGCCCGAAACCAGGTTTGGGAATACAACTTCCAGTCCTCGATGGAGTCACACTCTCCTCGAAGGACTCTGTTCGCAGTCTGGGGGTACTCCTTGATCCGTCGCTTCACATGACTAGTCAGGTGAATGCGACGGTCAGGAGCGCTTGTTACCAGCTTCGGCTGATACGCCAGCTGCGCCCTTTCCTGGAGAGGAGGGATCTGGAAACTGTGATACACGTGCTGGTAACCTCACGTTTGGACTACTGCAATGCACTCTACATGGGGCTACCCTTGTGCCTAACCCGGAAACTACAAATGGTCCAAAATATGGCAGCCAGGCTTCTGGCTGGAACATCCAGGAGAGAGCATATCACTCCTGTGCTAAAAGCCCTCCACTGGCTGCCGATCAGTTTCCAGGCACAGTACAAGGTGTTGGTTTTAACCTTTAAAGCCCGTCATGGCTTGGGTCCATCTTATCTAAGGGACCGCCTCCTCCCATATGAACCCCCCCACACACTCTGGTCCTCTGGGAGGAACCTGCTTCAACCCATGAAGACCAAGCTGGTACAGACCTCCCAGAGGGCTTTTTCGGCTGTCGCCCCCAAGTTGTGGAACGACCTGCCGGACGAGATGTGTCTCATTCCATCTTTAGAAGGCTTTAAAAGAGCCCTAAAGACGCATCTCTTCCGGCAAGCCTTCCCAGAGAATGTGAATATCCCCAGCTCCATACCTAGGTTTTAAGGGCTTTTTAAATCTTTTCCTGCATTTTTCTCCATACAACCTAAGCTGGGTCCGCTCCCTACTGTTGTGCATTGCTATTTTAATCTATTATGTTTTTTAACTCTATTGCAATTTAATTCTTTTTTAAGGGAGGGTGGTAAGGGTAAGGAAGGGGTATTTTAACTTGATATTGTTTTAACCTCTGCTGTACTCCGCCCCGATTGCTTGTTCAGAGGGGCGGAATAGAAATAAATATTATTATTATTATTATTATTATTATTATTAGTCTTCATGGGTTGTAGCAGGTTCCTCCCAGAGGACCGGAGTGTGCGGGGGGGAAATCATACGGGAAGAGGCGGTCCCTGAGATAATATGCGAGGAGCGACCCCCATTCATTCTAATGGCCCATGCGCCCAGTGCGCATGGCTGAGCCGGGAGTGCGCCCTATTCAAGCCTCATAGGCTTGAATATGTGCAAGCCTCTGTTTTCACGCACGTGGGTGGGGTGTCCCGGAACAGATCCCCTGCTCAGACGGCCAACTTTATATTTATTTTTTAATACTATGTTATAGTATTTTATTAATTTTGTTAATTTTATTAACATAACTAATCTAAAACTATCGACATACAAACATCTAAACATATAAACAACTTCCTCTCCTTCATCCTGAATACTTCAAATACACTATTCACAACTTTCGACTCATTTGCAGACTTTCCTGATTCAATTATATCTTTATAGAGCCTATTCTTACTTCTTAATATGCAAAATTAGTTCTAGATATATATGTGTGGTTATATTTCCCTCTTATTATTCCTTTTGATTCAACCACGGTGTGATTTAGTTGCTTTACCATTTCATTTTTCATTTATCTTTTCCTTATTCTGCTATACAATACCATTCTCCAATACATATATTATTCAATACAATATTGCTCTGCCATTCTATTTAATGGGACTTGAGCATCCATGGATTTTGTTATCCATGGCAGATCCTGGGACCAAACCCTGGCTGATAACAAGGTCCCAGTGTATTTATTTACTTCACTTATATGCCGTGTTTCTCCCAGCTACGTCTCCACATCAAAAACTATAAAGTCATTTAAAATGCATGCAAAAGTTAAAAATGACTAAGACACACAGATGAAGAGGGGGGCGGCTCCGAGACCCACCTTAGGCTTGGCCCGCGGCTTAAGCTGCTCAAGCTTCTTGGCTGCCGCCTCGATTGCGGCTGCCGCACCCAGCAGCTCGTTCTCGGCAATGACAGTGGGGTCCTCGGGGTCGACCCACTCTGTTCCTGGAAGAAGGAGGAAGTGAGAACATGAATGGCCCCACTACCCACAGACCCATGCCGCTCCTCACAGTGGCCATTGCTGGCGCAGTCCTCTCTAGCCACTGAGCAGGGGCAGACTTCCAACTCTATGGTTCACTGACTCTAGGGTCTTCGCCGTGCCTGCCTCCCCTGCCCTCCTTGCCCATTCGGATGCCCCTCTATGCAGCAAAGGATTGAGGAGAGGGACCTCTACCCACCTTTCATAGCTTCGGCTGCCTGGATGAGCTCCGTGACAGAGCCAGCCACCCGCTTGGAGTAGCTGGCCAGCTGCTGCTTCAAGTCGTGGCTCGGCTTCTGGAGGACCTAGCCAACGACGAGGAGAACGGGGAAGGAGGGGCTGAGTGCCTGGCCGGACCACCGACACCCTCCTGCTTGGTGCTGCCCCCGGGCCCCCTTCGGGAAAACTGTGGGGAGGGCCGACCCAGGATGTGGCCCACCCTTGGAGACCCACCTTCTGGCAGAAATGGTCAAAGGGAGCCCCCCAGGAGACACAGAAGCAAAAGGAAAAGAGGAAAGAGAAAAGAATCATAGAATCATAGAGCTGGAAGAGACCCCAAGGGCCATCCAGTCTGACCCCATTCTGCCATGCAGGAACTGTCAATCAAAGCATCCCTGACATAGAATTAGAGTTGTAAGAGACTCCAAAAAGAGCCCTGATCCAGTCCAACCCTATTATGCCATGCAGGAACTCTCCATCAAAGTATCCCCATTGACAGATGGCCATCCAGCCTCTGTTTAAAGACCCCCAAGGGGAGAGACTCCACCAAAATCTTGAAGGAAAAGCAATCCACTGTCCAACAGCCCTTACTGTCAGGACGTTCCTTCTAATGTTTAGGTTGAATTATTATTATTATTATTATTAAACTTTATTTCTAGAGCGCTCTTTTCCTCTAGCTTGTGTCCATTGTTAGTCTCTGGAGCAGCAGAAAACAAGCATGACACTCCTTCAAATACTTAAAACAGGGCTTTCATATCACATCTTAACCTTCTCTTCTCCAGGGTAAACATCACCAGCTCCCTAAATTTTCCTCATAAGAATGGTTTCAAGACCCTTCACCAGCTGGTCCTCCTGGCATGGGATGGAAAAATGCACTCCCCCCAAGTTTCTGGGACGGTAGTTCCCTCCAGATTTACTAGGGCCGCCGGTGGCACATAGTCCGACAAGCGCATCTGGAGGGTCCTCCCTGCCCACCTGTCCTAAAAAGGAGTTGGGGTCTGCTTGCCACTCTGCTTAGTCTCATGGCAATACCACATGGCACAGCAATGACACTGCATACCACAAACAGCCAGAGTGGATGTTGAGGCGGCTAGAGGGTCACAGCACCCCAATCCGTCCATGGGGAAAGGAGAGGGGGGTCTGACCAGGCCTAGCCTCACTGCAGCCCTAGACTTAGTGCTCAAGAGTTGGTCACTCATCCCACACCATGCATACACACGCCACGCCACGCCACACAGCACGCTCTCATGCAGGGCACACACCATACTCACCGGCTGCCCAGAGAAAGGGATGAAAGAAGGAAGAGGTGAGGAGGGAGAAATGACAGAGAAGGAGGGGAGAGGGTGCTTGGGGGAATGCAAAGCCCACCCCAAACGGGGGTCATAGGAGAATGAGGAAGCAGGGTCTCTTACCACCAGCACATGCTCCAAGAGTTGCAGGTAGCCGCTGGCGCACTCCTGCCCGAAGCGCAGGGCCCGGTGGCGCACTTCTCCACTGACGTCTGGATGGTAGGCAGCCTCCTGGTGATGAGACCCTCAGTTGGAGAGAAGCAGACCCTCACAAAGGAAAATGCCCATGTCCCAGCCCCACACAGCTCAACCTAAGCTCCCCTGGCGCCGGCGACCCTGGCTGCAGTGTAGCCACCAGCCCTTCTGGTCACTGGCCGGGAGCAGGCAAACCAGGAAATCCTCTCCCCAATGTCTCCCTGCTCTGCGCCAACTTCTGAGGGCCATCAGGGACCAAACAGAGCCCCAAAGCCAGCTCTAATAGGTGGGCATCAGCTGCAAAGCTCTGCCAGGGACCACTGCCTGTCTATGCACCACCTGCCCCTCAATACCATCACAGCCCTCCCACCTCTTGGCAAACTGACCTGCAGCTTGTCCCTCCCAATGCGCCCTGGAGACCCTCGAGGAATGGCCAGTGCCCCAGCACCGACCTAAAATATGCAGTCCCACCAATTTTGCCCTGACCTTGCAAGAGCGCAGCATGTCGGCAATGGCGCGGCGGCTGAGGTTGGCAGTGGCGATGACGTCCTCCTGCCGGCACGAGTTTCCGGCCGCTACCGCCTTGGCGGTCGCCATGGTGATGCCCTTAGTCATGCGGATGAAGTCCTCGGGTGTTGATGTCTTGGCTGGGGGCACCTGGGAGCAGAAGACCTGTGGGGTGGGGAGGAGAGAGATGGGGGGTCAGGCAGATGGTCAGCATTGCCGGCGCAGTGTCCTGACAGCGGTAGCGGCAGCACTCACGGAGAGCTCCTGGCGGATGTGCTCAATGGTAGCCTCCAGCGCGCGGGTCCCCTTGGTGGCTTCGTCCTCCACGGCCTTGACTGTCTTCAACAACGAGGTGACGTTGGTGACCATCACCTGCCGAGGAACGAGACAAAGAACAGCTCAATCATGGGTGGCAGGCGCAGGTGCACCATTCATGTCTTCAAGCTTATGCTGAATCCATGGAGCAATTGGGCAAATGGCATGTGCGCTGTGCCACACAAGCACACGCCCTATTGTTTCGGGAATGGATCCAACACGTAAGGGAAGCGCGACTGACGGTCCCATCCTCCACGTATGTTCCACATTCCCCTTCAAGAAATTCCCCACTTCAGGCATAACTTCATACCCTGGTCTCTCTCCCCACTTTGGCCACTTCAATAATCATTTTAATCCACTTTAATAAGCCTCTTCATGTATGTTTTTCCTTGTATATACATGCTTCAATGTTGCTTAATGTTGCCCTGGTGGCGCAGTGGTTAAATGCCTGTACTGCAGCCACTCACTCAAAACCAGAAGGTGGCGAGTTCAAGACCAGCAAAGGGCTGAAGCTTGACTCAGGCTTGCATCCTTCCGAGGTCGCTAAAATGAGTACCCAGATTGTTGGGGGCAAATAGCTTACAATTGTAAATGAAGCTGCTTGTTTAACAAATTGTAAGCCGCTCTGATAGTCTTGGCTGAAGAGCGGGGTATAAATAAAACATTATTATTATTATTATTATTATTATTATTATTATCAGTCCTCTATTCTAAATAATTTCCTTGCTTTTTTGATCAGACTACATCATCATCCCAGTAATTGTGTATTACTGGTATCTATTATTGCCCAGTATAGTCAAAGTGGTAGCCGGATAGATAATATTATATTTCTACCTATGTTTTATTTGTAATATACTTTTCAAATATTCATTCATCCGTCCCCAATCCTTTTCAAATTTCTGTGTAGGAGCATTTCTAAGTAGTAGTGTCAATTTGTCATCTTGCATATATTCAAGCATCTTTGTTTCCCACTTTACTAGACTGGAAATTCCCATTTTCTTCCAATTTTTGGCTAATTAAACCGTCTAATTAAAAGATTGTATGTTCAGTGCTGTGTAAATTTACAGCACTATATAAATAAGGGTAATAATAATAATAATAATAATGATAATGATGATAATAATAATAATAATAATAATAATAATAGATCATCCTAGAGGTTATCATATAAAAAAGAATCTTTCCAAAAAAATTTTCCCCATATCATCATCTATCATGTTTAATAGAAAGATTTTTGGTTTTGCATCCAACTTAAGTTTGTAAAATGCTGGAAATAACTCTGTATTTGCCACCAGTATTTTTTGGCCTTTGAGCAGTTCCGCCACACGTGGAGCATAGTGCCTTTTGTTTCTTTACGTTTCCAGCACCAATCATTTATATCCTGTAGTTGACCATGACCCCGAAGGCTTTTCAGCTCATCTGTGATCCCTCTAATGAGCAGCTGCTCAAATTTAGGTGCCCTAGAGGCATCAAACTCCCACCCCACAACACCACCACCACCACCACTACTACTACTATTATTGTTATTATCATCATCTGTAACTCTCTGGAGCCCCTTGCAATCCACTTGGACACTATTTTGGGGGGTCACTGGCAAACTCAGTCCCCTTGTTGCTATCCGCCAAGCGGAGTGCAGAGAAATCAGACAGAGCCACCTGTCATCTGGTATGGATGGTTTAATTTATCCTGATCAAGTCAATTGACATTGCAGCCAATACAATTGACTGTGTAGTCAAATCAAATGACCATAAGGAAGGGGTAGGTTATTTCTCTTTCTGGCAAGTAGAGATTCTTTCTGCTTAATCCGATAGGCAAAAGGTTCATGACATTGCAGCCAATACAATTGACTGTGTAGTCAAATCAAATGACCATAAGGAAGGGGTAGGTTATTTCTCTTTCTGGCAAGTAGATTCTTTCTGCTTAATCCGACAGGCAAAAGGTTCCTATCAGGTTTACCTAGGTACATGGAATGCCTCTGGTTAATAAGAAAGAATCTCTTACATCGGAGGGTGCATTAACAGGTTAAGAGGCACTGGTTCCAGAGAAAGGTTGCATGGCAAGGGAGGCCTGGCATCAGCTCCCCTTGCCTTCTGAGAGGCTCCTCCAAGCCCACCCATGCCCCCCACAGATGGTACAGTGCCCCCAAAGGGCTCCATTTCGGGCTTCTCTTACCTTTGCCGAGTTCTTCAGCTGGTAGACAGCGGGGTCGTCCCCGGACTTGCCAGCTGCAGCCTTTGTGGCGCTGATCAGATCCCCCAGTGCCTTAGCCACGTCCTTCACAGCGTTGATCAATACCACCTGAGGACAGAGAGGAGCCACGTTCAGATGGCGCTGTGCTAGTGGCTGCTGCCCTATATGCATGCCACCCCAGCTCCCAGCCTGCTCCTCACCTGAGTCTCTGGGTCTTCGGAGCCCAAACTGGCAGCGCCCAGCTTCACCACTTCTGCCAGGCGCGTGATGGTGGCGACGGAGGACTGTGCCGCTTGGGCCAGCTTCTCCTGGCTGGCGGTGGCGTTCTGGACCAGCACCTTGGTGTCCTCCACCAGCGCCTTTGCTGTCTTCAGGATGCCCTCCCTGCCCAAAAAAGAGCCATTCAGAGGCACCCGGCTTTAGGAGTCGCCAAGGATCGACAAGCCTCCTCCTCTCTTGGTCAGCTATCACCCCATACCTGTGGTCAGCAAAAGTCTCAGCATTCTCCCGGTTGAGGGTGCCAGCGGTGGCAAACATGATGGTGGTATCCAGGTCGGCAATGATGCCGGAGACAGCGCTGGCGGCGGTGATGCAGGCCTGGGTGCCCCGGTTGCCAGCCTGCAGAGCTGCCAGCACATGAGAGACCTACACAGAAGATGGAAACACAACCGGTGGTTACTCTGCTTATGTATCTCTGCTCCTTAACCCCACAGCCATGGCTTGCACCTCTGCCTCCCCGTCCAGACCCCCCAGTACCTTCTCGGAGACCCTGCGTGCGCATTCGATCAGCTCCTTCTTGGTGTAGGCATCACTGGGGCTGCACTGGAGGGCGCCGGCCTTGGTCACCAGGGCAGCGCAGCCGTGGCCCAGTTCTTGGACGCGGTTCTTAATGTGGGAGCCGATCTGGATGGGAGAAAAATGGGGACGTTGGTGAGAAGAGCCCTGGAAGCTGGGCCAGGCACCAATGGCACCAATGTGCCCCTCCTGCATCCCCATAGTCCCAGGCATTGAAGTATGCACTTCAAATAATACTGCAAATTCAAATTAACACCAGAGTCTTTTCTGTTAAATATACTAGAAGAGAAAGAAGAGAGAGAAGCACTTGAAATTTATTTTATTTTTAGTTACGGCCACTAGAATAATGTCCATGAAAAAATGGAAAAGAGATCCTGACAACAGATGAGTGGCTCAGAAAACGTCTGGATAGAATTGGACAGGTTGACAATCTTATTAAACGGTAAATGGAACAAAGGATTATTATTATTATTATTAACCTTTATTTATATAGTGCTGTAAATTTACACAGCACTGATGGATGGAACAGAAGACTGGGAATCACTGTGAGAACTTTTGTAAATCAAAACGATCCATTCAAAAATTTGATATTATGATTTAATAAAACGATTAAGGAGTAATATGCTTATTTAAAGAGTTAGTGCTTCGTTGCTGATATCGTATCTTACATTTGGTCAACCTTTAAACTATTAGAATCATAGAATTCTATGATTCTATGAATCTAATAATTTAAAGGTTGACCAAATGTAAGATAAGATATCAGCAGTGAAGCACTAACTCTTTAAATAAGCAGCTGGGTCCCTGAATAAAGTGCCCAATTAACAAATGAAATGGAAAAAAATAGAAATTTATAGATAGAAAGTACAGTGGTCCCCCGGTTTACGAATCCCCCGGGGAACGAAATCCCCGGGACCCGAAACCGGCGGGACCAAAAAATATCCCCCGGGATCCGAAGGAGAAAAACCGTGCGGCCCCTTTAAATCGGCTGCACGGTCTGTCTCCTAATGCGGTTCCCCGAGAAACGAAAACTTCCGGGTTATGAAAGGTAATCCGGAACGGATTACCTTCGTAACCCGGGGGACCACTGTATAAAATATAAAGGTGGGCAAAATGTTTTTTTGGAATAAAGTTAAACAACGCCGTGTAACTGTAATAGAAGCAGAGATATATTCTATACACAAAATTTTGAGCAGGAATACAAGATATTGACAGTAATGAAACAGTTTCAGAAAGAACATGGAATACAATATGGCTCTGACCGGAACTAAAACTAAGTTTTAATCTGATATACTGTGTGTGTGTGTGCTATTATATAAGTAAGATTAAAAGACAACGTCTTGTAATATAGGCATGAAATATGAATGTCACCTCCTCATTTTCAGCGGTCATAGCGGCCGGCTTGGCCTGTTGGGCCAGCTGCCCATAGTCACTGGTCAGCTGGTTGGCTAGCATGCCCAGTTCGTCCGGGTTGGTGGTCGATTTGGTGACCTGTGAGAAAAAGAGTTGAGGGGAGAGGTTGTGAAGAGATGCTATGGGGACAAGGGGGGATTTGCAGGGTCCTGGACCCAGAGGAGGCTGCTGCCCGCCGACCCATATGGCCTCATCCCCCTTCCTCACCATCTCTTGGACGGTCACAGCAATGGCCTTGGCTGTTTTGACCATAGTGGTCTGGTAGTCCACAAAGGTCCCCTCTGGTTCTCCGACGGGGCCCTCGTCCAGCTGTGGAGAGAAGAAAAGAGCCACGCTATCCTTCTACGGGATGCTGAGACAGAACATGCACCCCAGCCCTGCATTTTCTCCCCCCCCTCATTATTTATTTATCATATTTTTAAAAATAACCAAAATATATATATGCATATTTCAAAATTGTATTACAGAAGGATTATGCACCAAATAAATTTCGCATACAATCCTTCCCCGGAATTTCTTCCATCTGACTTCTACTTCCCTTACCACACCCCTGCTAATCTGTTATCTTTTAGCCTGTATAAATCACGTCATATATATTATATTATAATACAGCCCTTGTAAGACATGTCCCATTCTTGAATACAGTGGTCCCCCGGGTTACAAAAGTAATCCGTTCCGGCATCCCTTTTGTAACCTGGAAATCTTCGTAACCCGGGGGACCGCTTTATTTGTAGCGCCGTGCGGCAGATTTAAAGGGCCGGCGCTTCCCCCCCCGCAACCTGGGTTTTTTTCCGGAGACTGGGGGCGTTTTTCCGGCCCCGGCTCTTTTGTATCCCGGGGATTTCGTTGGCCGGGGGATTCGTAACCCGGGGGACCACTGTATATTAAAGCTAACCACCAATTTATTCTATACTCTCAAGAAATTTATTCCAATTTATTCTATACTGTCAAGGAGGAGCGATGGGGATCTTGGAATTTTTAACGTATTTCTCTTTTAACAGTATCTTGTTTTACTGCTGTAATCCGCTTGGATTCCTCAAGATTAAGCGGAAGATAAATAAATAGATAAATTATTATTAATAATAATAAAGAAAAAATAAAAAGCAATATCGACATATTCAAAGATGAGTAATTTCACTTCTTATGACCACCCTGACTTATATATAAATATCGATATATTAATATAAATAAATAATTTTATTTATATGCTGCCTTTCCAAAAAGATCAAAGAAGTTTACAAAAGTAAATAAACAAATACACAAAATACATAAATAATTTACATAAGCAAATAAATTAAATATCTAAACAATACAACATACACAAACTGAGATTTATAATCTAATACCAAAATAGAAGAAAAAAGAAAAATATGAAAAATGCAAAAAAATATAGTTTTTTTGCATTTTTGTTTATATATACATATTTTGCACACATGTTTATATATATATATAATTATTATTAAGCTTTATTTATATAGCGCTGTAAACTTACACAGCACTGTACATACAACATTACATAGAAAATATTACATAGAATATTGTCAAGTGGAGTGGACCTCACCCAGGAAGAGCCAGCAGCCCCTGCGCTCCAGAATGATGCCCACCACGCCCGTGCACCCGCCCTCGCTGTGCAGTCGGCCCACCCGGTCCCTGGCGCACCTGGTTGATGGCTTGGGTGATGGAGTCGACCATGCCGCCCACCACTCCTGCTGCGCTGGCCGCCTCGTTCAGGGTGGCGGTGAGGTCCTCCACAGCCTCCTTCATCATCTGCGCAGCCTCATCAAGTGCCTCCTGGGTGTGAGGGGCTTGCTGTGGAGAGAAGGGACACACATGGGTCAGGCCTGGGGTGTTTAGGGGGCATAAGAGCACACTGGTGATGTTCGGTCACCTAGCAAGTGAGCAGACAGGTGTCGACGAGGACAATTGCAACTACACTCATCCCTCCATGTTGGTGGATTTGATATTTGCGTATTTGATGATTCACAGGTTTGATTAATATGTTCTCTCTAGGAATATCTAGGTCCTCCTCCAGTGCAACTCTATGGTCAATGTTAACTAAAAGCTGCACTGAAAGACCTAGAGATTCCTAGAGAGGACATTCTACTAGGCTTTTGTAGCTCCTCCAGCGCAGTTCTATGGTCAGTCTCTGTTGGACGTTGACCACAGAGTTGCCCTGGAGGACCGAGAGATTCCTAGAGAGAATACTCTATTAGGCCTTTGTAGCTCCTCCAGCGCAGTTCTATTGTCAGTGTCTGTTGGACGTTGGCCAGAGTTGCCCTGGAGATTCCTAGAGAGATGTCCTCTCAGGTAAAAACATGGGTGTTTTTGTTATTTGCAGTTTTTGCATACTCATGGGGGTCTTGTGCCCCTAACTCTAGAAAATAGGGAGGGACAAGCGTACTCTGTCTGCCATGGGGAAGCACAGTCCTATTGCTCTGACCCCCAGCCTCCCCAACCTCATACTCAGCCCACCCAAATGGCACAGAGTCCATCCTTGGGGCTGCCACCCACCACAGGCATCCCAGCCCCGGACCTTAGGGTTGCCACCGGCCTCCTTGGCTGTGTAGAGCATCTGGAGAGCCGACTCAGCCAGCGTCTTGGTCTGGTCCAGGAGGTTCATCTGCTGCTGATGGTTGAGCATCTTGGAAGCCGCACCCACAGATGCCAACACCAGCGGGTCGAAGTACTGAGCCAGCTGTGACACCTGGAGATGGGGGAGAGAAACAAAACTGGAGTTGAACACAGGACTCGGAGGCTGTTTCCTGCGTGAAAGGGGCATGCATGCATGGCTGCCAAAGGGATCGGATCAGCTTCTTGCAAATAAGCTGGTAAAATGTGGGCTAGACAAAGTAACTGTTACATGGATTTCTAATTGGTTGACCAGCCGAACCCAAAGGGTGCACAACAATGGCTCCTTTTCATCCTGGAGAGAAGTGACCAGTGGGGTCCCACAGGTTTTGGTGCTGGGCCCAGTGATATTCAACATCTTTATCAGTGACTTGGATGAAGGAAGAGAGGGCATGTTTATCAGATTTGCAGATGACACCAAATTAGGATGAGTAGCTAATACCCCAGAGAACAGGACCAAAATTCAAAATGACCTGAATACACTAGAAAGCTGGGCCAAAGACAACAAAATGATATTCAACACAGAGAAATGTAAGGTAGAAAAAAGTAAAATGCATAGATATATGATTGAGGACACCTGGTTTAAGGAGACTTATAGGTGAGAAAGGGATCTAGGAGTCTAAGTAGACCACAAGTTGAATATGAGACAACAGTGTGATGCAGCAGCTAAAAAGGCCAATGTGATTCTAGGTTGTATCAATAGAAGTATAGTGTCTAGATCAAGGGAAATAACAGTGCCACTTTATTCTGCTTTGGTCTATTCTGGAATAATACAGTGTTCAGATCTGGGTAAAGCAATTCAAAAAGGATGTTGAAAAAGTGGAGCATATCTTGTACCCTGCCCCGATTGTTCGCTCAGAGGGGCGGGCTAGAAATAATAATAATAATAATTATTATTATTATTATTATTATTATTATTATTATCCAAAGGAGGGCAACTAAGATGGCGAAGGGTCTAGAAACCATAAAGCCCTTTGTGGAAAGACTTAGGGAGATGCTGGGGATGTTTAGCCTGGAGAAGAGAAAGTTAAGAGGTGATATGACAGCCCAGTTTAAATATTTGAAAGGATGCTACATTCAATTATAGAAGATGGAGCAAGCTTGTTTTCTGCTGCTTCAGAGAAGAATATGCAGAGTCTCAATGGATGCAAACCACAAGAAAAAGAGATTGCAGCTCAACATTAGGAGGAACTTGTTGTTTGACAGTGGAACACACCCCTTCCTTGGATATTTTGGTGGAGTCTCCTTCTTTGGGGGTCTTTAAACAGAGGCTGGATGGCCATCTGTCAATAGGGATGCTTTGATTGGAAGTTCCTGCATGGCAGAATGGGGTCAAACTGGATGGTCCTTGTTTGGTGTCCCTTCCAATTCTATGATTCTAATACTTGTGGGGTGCTGCCCTCTGTCCTTCAGCTGCACCCCACAAACAGCTCTGGGGAATACACACCCCACACTCTTTCCTCCCGATGTGCCCACCATGCGCTGGCTTGCCCCTACCTTGTGCCCTAGCTGGGAGGCTTCAGCCCGCGCAGCTCCAGCCACCGGCTCAATGAGGTTGCTGATCTCCTGGACGGCCGTCAGCATCTGGTTGTGCAGGGCCTGGAAAGTGTGTGTGTGAGGGGATAGAGAAATAAGCTCCTAGAAGTGTTGCCCCAGGAAAGCAGAGGGTCATCGCTGCTGATGGTCAGATGGACAAAAAGACCGACAGCCAAGGTGGAGGAGAGGGTGACCCACGGCCGGCTCTGCCACCACCATCCCCTTGCGCATGACCCCTCTGGCTGACTGGACCCTAAATGCGCATCTCAGGGACACACCAGCGGCAGTGACCATCTCCTTGTCCCAACTAACCCAGTGCCCACACTCACCTCCTGGGAGATGCCCTCGCGAGGCGCCAACTGCTGGCTGATGGCAGCCAGAGAAGCCTGGTCCACATCTCGGATGCACTTGGTCAGTTGCTCGATGGCCTCGTCACACTCCCGCTGCCCGGGCGCCTTGTCCCTGAGGGCAGTTGGACAGCTGGTCAGCCAGCCAGCCTGCGCCAGCCACAAGCATGGCACTAACAGACCAGAAATCTCTTGCCGCTATTGGGTCAGAAAACCAACCCACCAAGTTGCCTGCTCCCCATACTTTCATTTAAATTTATTTATTTATTTCCCAATATCTTTCTATTAGAATGATTTTAAAGTAAACAAATAAAAATCTTTAGTAATATTACATTCTCTTGATTCACTGTTACGATAGATTATCGTGACTTCGTGACATTAGATCTACTATACAGATTATTTTTTTTTACTTGAATATCCTGTTTATTAACTTCGATCACACCCTTTTCTTCTATATAAGTAACCTTATTGCATATTAAATCAAAACATTTACCTCTCCCCCCTTTATGTACTGTGATCTGCTCATAAGACTCTTCTCTGTTTTTTATTATTATTATTATTATTATTATTATTATTATTATTATTTATATAGAGCTGTAAATTTGCACAGTGCTGTACATACAATCTTCTAATGAGACGGTTCCTAATAATAATAATAATAATAATAATAGTAATAATAATAATTTATTTATATCCCGCCCCTCTACAAGATGCAATCGGGGCGGCTTACAAAGATTAAAAACATACATTCAATCCTTTTAGTTGTCAAATTTTTTATTCTATATTCATCTCATTTTGATGAATTCTTTCTAACTCTTATCATACCTTGACTTCCTGTTCTTGACTATCATTTATCATATCCAAAAATATTTTTTTCAAGTGCATACTGTTTAGTTCTTTAATAACTCAATAGTTTAATAACTCAATAGTTCCTTTCTAATACCCAATGTCTCCTCCCAGTATTGTAAGACCATTAACCATTCTTCTTCCAACTTTTCCAATATTATTATTAAATATTATTATATTATATATATTATTTTCTTTAGATTTATTATTAATCATGTGCATTTGTCTGTCCATTTCTCTTAATTCATTTACTTTTTGTGTCCAGTCTTTTATCGACAGAACTTCCTCATTCATCCATTTTTAAAGCTAATGTCAACAGTATGGGAGGAAGGGATTTGGGGGTTATGTGATAACGATTGTGAAATACTGATACTCATCTGATGAATTTGGGATGTATGGTGTTTATTTTTAATGCACTGACCCCAGCAGAGATTGACAGAAAACCCAGTCTCAGCACCAGCTAGTCTCCCAGACCCTCACTCCGGTCTGGCGCCGACTGGCCCAAACTCACCTCATGTTGGTGATGAGCTTCTTGATGGAATCTGAAACGGTCCGGGAGTGTCCAGCCAGGACGGACCACTTTGGGGGATCCTTGGGGTTGACAGCCAGCGAGCGCGCCGTCTGGATGAGGCCAGCAGAGCTTTCCAGCATGGTCTTGGCTGAGGAGACAATAGGCTCCATGGCTCGGCGGCCCTGGCAGGGACAGAGGAGAGGTCACGATCGGGGGGGGGGGGGGGGGGAGGGGGGAGATCATGATTGCCCAGCCATGCCTCTGCAAAGACCCCCTCCCCTGAGGGTCAGCAGGGGTCCTGGTCTCCCTACCCTCTCTCCCGCCACCCTCGCAGTCGCAGAGCCATACCTCTGGGCTGATCTGTGCCGGGACGGTGGCGAACTCGGGGTTGGCGGCGAAGGCGCTGAGGTTGTCCACGGCCTCGATCAGGGGGGCGGTGGCTTCGCGGCAGCGCTCCCGGTTCTCTGGGGTGAATGCCCCATCCAGGGCCTGAAACATAGCCAGGCGGGGCCTTCAGCTACCTCTTCACATAGAAGAAGCAGCAGCAGACCCCCAACCCGACCGATCCTGTCCCCTCTCCTCCGGACAGCCACCTTCAGCCTGGCCCAAGGCGGGAATGCAGAACACTGCAAATGGCAACCGGAAGGTGGACAGCAAACCTTTGACCCACTAAATTTCTTTGGACTCCTATTACCATTATCCCTGAGTGCTGACTTTGATGGAGAGTTCCTGCATGGCAGGGGGTTGGACTTGATGGCCCTTGTGGTCTCTTCCAACTCTATGATTGTATGATTCTATGACTGTGCTGCAAGAGCTGCCAGGACAAGGATCTAACCTGCCTAGATTGCTTTCGACCCTGGGCAGGGCAAACATCCTGCACCCCTCCAAAAATGCGTGCACTGCAGTTCCCAGTACAGTGAGGGCCACCGGGAGCAAAAGTCTAGTGACTTTCTTTGGAAGTCTTTAAACAAAACTTGGATGGCTATCTGGTAATGGGGATGCTTTGACTGAGAGGTCTTGCATGGCAGAATGGGGTTGGACTAGATGGTCCTTTTTGGGGTCTCTTACAATTCTAGGATTCTGTGATTCTATGACCAATGGAAGAGCTGTCATTTGTTCACCACTGGCTTATGGTCCACAATTTCTCCTTCTCTGCTTTCCATCCCTTCAGCCATATCTCTTTTCTTGGCCAAACGCTTAGCCCCCATTAACCAAAGAAGCCTTCTTTAATGTTGAAAAGGCCACACTGGGGGGAAATCTTGCAGTGGCTCCTTGTGACGGGCATCGACAGACTGGGCTAACATGGAATTTTGTGTAGGAAGAAAGAGGTGCAACTTAAGTTGAAATGGCTCCTAACTTAAGATTCTAACCCAAATAAAAGGGAAGTACTGCATAGATAGTTTGTGGGACAGCGAAACAAAACATATAGATAAGAGATTGATTGATGGGTAACCCATGAGGGATAGAGAGGCATGCTAGGAGATCCAATGAATATACAGGGGTGTAAATGTTTAATTCAAATGGAACCAATGAAATGTGATTTGTAGTTTTCTTTGTTCAAAGTGCTACAAAAGCTTGGTTCGCTTTGGAATCGAGGTCCCAGTAATCTGGACGGATTTTCTACTGGGAACAACGCTGCAGCAAAATAAACTAGGTTTTCCTTTCCAATCGGCTCCGGATCTCCCTGCTAATGTCCCATTAAAATTCTGGTTTTAAATTAATCTACAACAGCAGAAGGAGATGGTTCTGGATCCCTGCTGCCGCCGCCACCATCATTACTAAAGTTCCAGACATAGTGCCCAGGGTGAAATCCCACCATTACGGATTGCTGAGCCTCCTCCAGAAATGCTGCCTACCGCCTCCCACCCTTGATGAGCTGAACATGGGGGTACCTTGATGGTCTTGACGAGGTTGGCGGTGCTGTTGGCCACCTCCTTGGCCGACTGGACGAATTGGCGCTTGGCAACAGGGTTGGCCGTGCGGGAGGAGGCCAGGCGGCAAGTGTTGCAAAGGGCAGACGTGTGCTTGGCCACAATGGTGGCCGCCGACAGGACCTGCAAGGGACAAGGAAGGCTCACTCGTCTCATCTGACCACGACCGCTGTCCTTCACATCGTCCAGATGGAAGCCAGGGAGGACACTTTTCCCTTCTGGGAGTCCTTCTTTCCCTTCTGGTTGCCAGCCAACAACCCCTGGATGGTGTGGCATCCCTTGGGCTGCATCCCACCCATGTCTGTGGGGTACCACCACTCTCCGGAATGCGCCTTGAAAGTAATTGGGTCATGCCAGTGTTGACCCTTGGCTCAGCACTGCCCCTTACCTGGGACTGGGTGCAAGCCGGGTCAATCAGGTTCTGGCAAGCCATCTGGATAGCTTGGTTGGCGCGGGCAAACTGGGTAGGGTCCACTAGGCCTTGCTGCCCAGCCTGGCTGTTTGGATCAGAGACGCCGACCAGGTAGGCTGCCTGGGAGCAAAGGTGGGTCAGAGGAAATGTGAGATCAAACCAATGAAGGGTGGGACAAGAAAACTGGTGGGGGTACCTTGATGGTGGGGAGGGACTCTGGGGACCCCCCTTTGGCCACGGTCCACCTTTGTGGGGCTCCAAACAGAAAATAGCATGGCAGCATGAGTGCCTACCTGTGCGGCGGCTTCGGTGAAACCACAGAGGGCCTTGGAGGCAGTGCTGATGGACTCACCGAACTCGGGCAACTTGCTGTTCTTGGCATTCTGGGAAATGCCTGCCATGGCCTCTCCCAGAACCTGTGGGAGAAAAGAGGGGCCAGCCGGCCAGCTGGTCAGGGTTCTTTGACCACTCAGGGCACATACACTCATCCCTCCATATTTGCAGCTTTGATATTTGTGCATTTGATTGATTATTCACAGGTTTGATTAATATGTTCTTTCTAGGAATATCTAAGTCCTCCAATGCAACTCTATGGTCAACTTTAACTAAACGTTGCAATGAAAGACCTAGAGATTCCTAGAGAGGCCACTCCACTAGGCATTTGTAGATCCTCCAGCGCAGTTCAAAAGTCAGTGTCTGTCAGACGTTGGCCACAGAGTTGCCCTGGAGGACCTAGAGATTACTAGAGAGGACACTCTACTAGGCCTTTGTAGCTCCTCAAGCGCAGTTCTATGGTCAGTGTCTGTCGGACGGTGACCACAGAGTTGCCCTGAAAGACCTAGAGATTCCTAGAGATGATACTCCACTAGGCCTCTGTAGCTCCTCAAGCTTCTATGGTCAGTGTCTGTCAGACGTTGACCAGAGTTGCACTGAAAGACCTAGAGATCCACCTAGGTCCAGTCCGGCTCACCTTGGAGTTCTCCATAACGCTGTCCAGGCAGTTGAAGTAGGACATGTCGTTGACCGCCTGGGTGGGATTCTCCAGGAGCTCCCGCACAGTCTGGAGGGCAACAGGAGAAGAAATAGCAATGTGGGCAATGTGCCACCCCAAGACCCCTGGCCGTCACAACCATGTCCAGTTCATCTGGGCAAATGGTGCAGCTTGCCTCCCCACCACTTTGCCTTACCTCCAGCTCCCGCAGGGCATTGTCACACTCCTTCTGTCCTGGTGCTTGCTGGGTGCACATGGTGATTAGCTGGTTGATGCTGTCCGTTACGGCACTGCAAGAAGAACATGGGCAGAACATGAAAGCTGGGCCAAAGCTAACAAAACAAAATTCAACACAGAGAAATGTAAGGTACTGCACTTAGGGTAGAAAAAATGAAATATACAGATAAAGGATGGGGGACACCTGGCTTAAAGAGACTTTAACACATATGAGTCCAAGTAGAGCACAAGTGTGATGCAGCAGCTAAAAAGGCCAATACGAATCTGGGCTGCATCAATAGAAGTATAGTGTCTAGATCAAGGGAAGACATAGTGCAACTCTATTCTGCTTTGGTCAGGCCTCACTTGGAATAAGCCTGTATCCAGTTCTGGGCAAAACAATTCAAAAAAGATTTTGAGAAACTGCAGATTGTCCAAAGGAGGGTGACTAAAATGGTGAAAGGTCTGGAAACCATGCCCTACAAGGAATGTCTAAGGGAACTGGGTATATTTAGTCTGGAGAAAAGAAGGTTAAGAGGTGATATGATAGCCCTATTTAAATATTTAAAGGGATGTCATATTAAGGAGGGAGCAAGCATGTTTTCTGCTGCTCCAGAGAATAGGATTTGGAACAATGGATGCAAGCTCCAGGAAAAGAGATTCCACCTCAACATTAGGAAGAACTTCCTGACAGTAAGGGCTGTTCAACAGTGGAAGATGCCCCTTTAATGGAGTCTGGTGGAGTTTCCCTCCTTGGAAGTCTTTAAAAAGAGGCTGGATGGTTGTCTGTTGGGGATGCTTTGATGGAGAGTTCCTCCATGGCAGAATGGGGTCCGACTGGATGGTCCTTCTATGAGGCCCAGTCAGCAGAGGGGCTGGAGAGGCCTCTCTGTCCAGGAACGCCTCCTCCTTTCATCCAGTATCCCACACAAGGCCTTAATGCCAGACAACAACCCCTAACCTGCCACCCCAAATATCTGAGCAGAGTTCAATACCGGGCAGCAGCTGCCAACTGGTTCTTGAGGTTGGGCGCAGCAGGGTCAGCTGAGAGGGCCTTGGCGGCCAGCAGCAGCTTGCTGGACGACATGGAAATACTCTTCAGGTTGGACACCACCTGGGCCTGGGCCTCCTTGGACTTGGGGAACAGACAGAGTCACACGGCTGTTAGTCTTAGATCTTACAATTACACACATGCACCGCTTCCATTGCCCTCCCCACTATCCCCACTGCCACCAGTAGACCCCAACGAGTGCCCCCCCCCCCCAAATCACCACCAAAGAGCAGCTCTCACCGGAGACTGGCCGGCCATCTCCACCCCGGCCTGCAGGAACTCATTGAAGTCCTGGCCAAACTTGCCCGAGGCCTTGCCCAGGTCCTGGGCTGTGCCCCGCGAGGCCTGGACCAGCTCATTGGCGGACTGGTTGAGGCCAGCGGCGGCCTGGTTCAGCTGACTCTGCGCCTCCTGAAAGTTCTTGGCGCTCGGCGGGAACTGGGGAGCAAGACGAGAGAGGAAGACGTCAACATGGGTTTCGGAGAAAGTAGTCATGCCAGACAAACCTGATCTCTTTTTTTGATAAAATTACCAGCTTGGTAGATGAAGGGAACACTGTGGATATACAGTAGTATATCTTGATTTTAGTAAGGCCTTTGACAAGGTTCCCCATGACATTCTTGCAAACAAGCTTGTAAAATATGGGCTAGAAAAGGTAACTGTTACATGGATTTGTAATTGGTGGACCAGCCAAACCCAAAGGGTGCTCAACAATGGCTCCTTTTCAGCCTGGAGAGAAGTGACCAGTGGGGTCCCACAGGGCTCTGTCCTGAGCCCAATTTGCTATTCAATATCTTTACTAATGACTTGTATAACAGAATTGGGGGCATAGTTATCAAATTTGCAGACAACCCCAAATTAGGAGGAGTAGCTAATGCCCCAGAGGGGAGGATCAAAATTCAAAATGACCTGAATAGACTAGAAAGCTGGGCCAAAGCTAACAAAATGAAATTCAACACGGAGAAATGTATGGTATTGCACTTAGGGTGGAAAAATGAAAGACACAGATATAGGAAGGGGAACACCTGGTTGAATGAAACTACGTGTGAAAGGGATCTGGGAGTCCAAGTAGACCACAAGTTGAACATGAGCCAACAGTGCGATGCGGCAGTTAAAAAGGCCAATGCGATTCTAGGCTGCATCAATAGAAGTGTAGTGTCCAGATCAAGGGAAGTCATAGCATTGTTCTACTCTGCTTTGGTCAGGCCCCACCTGGAATATAGTGTCTAGTTCTGGGCATCACAATTCAAAAGGGATGTTGAGAAACTGGAGCGTGTCCAAATGAGGGCAACTAAGATAGTGAAGGGTCTGGAAACTGTGCCCTATGAGGAACGTCTTAGGGAGCTAGCAATGTTTAGTTTGGAGATGATAAGGTTATGAGGTGATATGATAGTCCTGTTTAAATATTTGAAGGGATGTCATATTGAGGAAGGAGCAAGCTTGTTTTCTGCTGCTACAATGGAGCAATCTCCACCAGATCTCCTTGCAGACCCCTGCCCTGCTTCAGCCTCTCGTCGCTCCTCTCCACAAGAAGAGGACTACTCACCGAATCTGCCAGGAGTCTCTTGCTGGCCTCGCCAACGGTGCGGATGGCAGCGTCCACATCTCGCTGCCCCGGCAAGCAGTTCATGCAGCGATTGAGGGCCTGCGAGACGGCCTTGGCCACCTGCCGGAAAAAACCCATAGGACTCAGCCTCCCGTTCTGGGTGGAAAGGACCGGATCCCTGGAGGGGGGCATGGTCTCTCGCGCAAGGGTCATCTTGGCCTGCCCTGCCCTGCCCCAAGGACCCACCTGTGCCAAGCGCTGCTGGCTCTCCGGGTCTCCTGGTTTGGCCACAGCCTTGCGGGCCTCTTCGATCAGGTTGCCAGCCTTGTCCATGACGTCACTGGCGCAGTCCAGCATGGCTGCCTGCACCACGGGGTCATCTGTGTTGGCTGCCACGCCCCGCGCTGCCTGGCTGAGGGAGCGCAGCGCATGTGCCACGTCCCGGGCCGCAATCCCTGCAATGGGAGGGGAAATGAGAAGAGGCCAGGCTGGGTCTGTGCACATATATGCACTCTGGCAACCATACCCAGAGCCATGCCACACGTACCTGTGTAGTTCTCGTTGCCCTGGGCCACCTCCCCGAGCAGCTGGGCAATGGCAGAGCTGACGGCTTTGGTGCTGTTCCCCAGGTCCTGGGCGCATTTCTCCATCTGGGGCAGAAAAGGACCAGAAAGAGGCAAAGTCAAACAAGATATAGAGTGCATGGGTGCATAGGCACATGGGAATAAGTGACAGAGCTGGAAAAAATTTGGAGGGTGGGGGAAAGGATTACTGGGAAGAACATATGATATACTATCGAGATGGGAGACGGAGGACGGACTTGTCAAGGACAATATGGTAAATGGGAAAAGATTTGGGGTTCGCAGTTTATTTAGATCAATGGGGAAAATTGTGGAATAAAGGCCAAAAATATACAAAAGTGCAAAACATGAAAGCAAACTGGTATAAGGTATTTTTCAGATGGCGCCTTAACTCCAAATCAGGTTGCGAAAATTTATAAAAGAAAAAGATAGTTTGTGCTGGAAATGTCACCGTTCTCCAGGCATATATTTTAATTGCTGGCGGTTGTGCAAGAAAGCTAAAATATTTCAGACCCTGATTACTCGGATGATAATTGAAATGTTAAAAATAGAGCTAGTGGTAAAACCAGAATATATGTTACTCAGTTTATTTGTGGATGAAATTGACATAAAATACGACAAAGCCCTATTTCGCTCAATGGCTACAGCTAGGGTACTATATGCGCAGAAGCGGAAAGACATGCTTGCTGACAGTCCCCCTTCCCACTCCCCCCCCCCCCCCCCGTCCACTCACCGTCTCCCCAGGAAGGGGCTTCAGCTTGCCCTCCCGGGAGGCCATCTTTGCTTCCTGAAGGTCCCTCTCCAGGCTCTGCACCAGGCTGAGGGCCGAATCAATCTCCAGGGGTCCGCAGGCTTCCTGGGCCTGATACAAAATGTGTGTGAAAGGACCCCCTTCCCCCCCCCTGCACCCTTCTTCTAAGGCAAGGGGCCTTTCCATCCACTGTGGGGTCTGTGCCCACTTGACTGGACCAGCCAAGCAGACAGATGCCCTTCCATCTAAGGCAGCACCTGGGTGGCTTTAGAGATGCAATGGGAATCATTCATGGCTAGCGGGAGTAGAGCTGGTGGCTATCGTCCAGCATGACCAGTGGGGATGGTCTGGGGGTGTCCACCTGCTGGGCAAAGTGGGTCAGGGCCAGACACAGGATGCAGCAGGCTCTCCTCTTACCTTCTGAGCCGCAGTGCGCAGCTCGGCCAGGGCCCCAGCCAGGTTCTTGGCACACTGGCTGAGCTGCATGGCGGATGCTTGGTCTGCAATGGTGGGCACGGTGGCTTTGGCAGCTGCCACCATCTTCCCGCCGGGCTGCAGGGAAACAGAAAAATGGAAGCAGTGAGGAGGACTCCCCCCAAAGGTGGCACGACTGGGGTGGTATGACTCAGAAGGAAATGCACTGAGTCACCCACCACCGCCACTGTGAGGTAGGTGCTCTTTTGTCAATGCCAGGGCTGCTCACCTGCAAGAAATTCTGGCTGGCAGCGATGAGGGAGAGCTGGGCGCTGGGGCTGTCCGGCTGGGCCTGGCTGCCACGCACACCTTGCACCAACATAGGGATCTGCTCAGCCACCACCTGTGGGAGGAAGGGGCAATGCCATGGGAGGTCACTTAGAGCCAGGAAGGGTACTCTGTTTCTCACCACAAAAAGGAAGAGGAGATAAAAGACAGCACGCCACCCAGCGCCTGGATGCGGCTGGATGTCAGGCATGGCCTGCCACTCCAGGCTGCTCAGACTCCTCTCTTTCTGAGGCACTGGAAACCCAGAATATGAAGGGGCCCAGCAGCTCTCAGGGGATTGGGATCCATGGGCCCCTGGTTCCCTCTGTCCTGCACTGAGCCCTTGCAGAGCTCCATGGGGAAGATTTCCATGCTTGGCGAGTGGGCAATGAAGGGGCACAGACTAGATGCATGAGCTGCACCCCATAGGTTTGAGTCAGGTTTGTGCCCAGGTACCTGCAAACTCACAGCACCTCTGCTAGTGAGAGCCGTGGAACCTGGTCCTGGCATTGCCTCTCGGCCCAAGCCACCCTCCCCACAGAGAGCCAAATTCATGGGGCAGAGAGTGTAAAGAGGCCCTGGGCCACCTCACCACCATCATTCTCTGCAGGGTTGCCTTGCCTTGCTGAAACCATCATAGTACACAGCAGCCAGCCACAAGATTCATCACCAGAAAGAGAAAGGGGAACCGAACCCTAACCCACCACACACTCCATCCCATTCTCCCACTTACTTTGCAGCTCTGTGCCAGCTGCTGATGGGCGGACGGGTTCTTGTTGGTCGTGGCAGCATGCTGGGCGGCGGCGATGGTCTGAGTGGCGGCTGCAGCGGCCAGTTTGGCCGCATGCTGGGAGGAAAAAAGAAGAGGTGGTGTCAGGCCAGTTTTGTGGGAGGCCGTGCCCGCTCCTGGCTGGGCTCTGGTCTCCCAGTCCACTGACCTCCAGCCTGTGGACCAGCTTCTTCTTGATGGCATTCTGGGCTGCGGCATTGGTGGCCATCCGGAGCCCCTCAGCTGCCTCCCGCAGACGCTGCTGCTGTTCCTCGCTATCTGGATGGGCCGCAGCCCCCTGGGCGGGCATCGAAAGGGGGATCCGTTACAACAACCTCTCCTGTATCCTTATGCCCACCATAGCCTCTGCCACCATTTCACTGCTCTGTCCCCCCCCCCCCCCCATATTACGGACATCAGGACCAAAGAGAAAACATCAGGTCTGCTCTGAGATGCCACCTTGCTGCCCCCAGTCCAAACATCTGGGGCTTACAGGACAAGGACCCCTGCCACTCCCTCCCTGCCCTGGGTCAGACCTTGGCTGCCTCCACCATCTTGGCTGTGGCGTCTGCCAGGATCTTGGCCGCACTGAGCAGCTTGCGCGAGTTCTCCAGGTCTGTTTCCCCCTCGGCGTCAGCCTTGATGGCATTCACCAGATCGGAGGTCGCCTGGGCCAGGATCCGGGCCTGACGGACCATCTCCCCTTGGAGAAGAGAGCAAAGCGATCGTAGAATCACAGAGTTGGAGGACACCCTAAAGGCCATCCAGTCCCACCCTTTTCTGCCATGTAGGAACTCCCAATCAAAGCATCCCGATTTTGACAGATGTCCATCCAGCCTCTGCTTAAAGACCTCCAAAGTAGGAGACTCCATCAAATTCCATTGAAGGAGTGTGTTCCACTGACGAACAGCCCTTACTCTCAAGAAGTTTCCCATAGGGAAAGCATACTTGGCCCTAGAGAATCATTGGGGAATCCTTGCCCATAGTGAATCATTGGGGAATACTTGCCGATAGAGAATCCTTTAAGGCTTTCCCATAGGGAATCATTGGGGAATACTGGCCCATAGAGAATCATTGGGGAAAATATGCCCATAGGGAATCACTGGGGAATACTGGTCCATAGGGAATCAATGGGGAATACTGGTCCATAGGGAATCATTGGGGAATCTTGGCCCATAGGGAATTACTGGGGAATCCTGGTCCATAGGGAACCATTGGGGAATGTTTTGCCCATAGGGAATCATTGGGGAATATTTCCCTTTAGGGAAACTATACTTGCCCATATAGAAGCAATGGGGAATACTTAGAATAACAGAATCCTACAGTTGGAAGAGACCCCAAGAAGGGTCCTGTTCCAGTCTGACCCCCTGCTGCTACGCAGGAACTCTCAATCAAAGCATCCCCATTGACAGACGGTCAGCCAGCCTCTGCTTAAAGACCTCCAAAGAAGGAGATTCCACCAAAATCTCCGAGATAAGCTCTATTGCAAGACAGGGCTTTCGGGAGAAGGCAAGTCCCGTTCTAATCTTGCAGCTTGCCCATGTATGTCTCCTCCCCTCCTGTCACCCGCTGTTTCCTCACCCGCGTCCCCCATGGAGCTAAAAATGTTCTCCGTGACGTTGAGGATGGTGTCGGTGGCCTGGTCGTAGCGCCCGATCGGCTGCCCGCCCGTGGCGTGCTGCTTGATGTGCTCCAGCAGGTCGTTGAGGGCTTGCGTGACGGCCGTGGCGGCCACCCCCACTTGCTTCAAGAGCTGGTCGTCGGTGGTGGCTGCCTGGGAGGCGTCCACGCAGCCCTCCACGGACTTGGCCACGAGCTTCCCAGCCTCCACCAGCTGCTCCTGGCAGACGGGAGAGCTGATGGTGGGAGCCACTACCTGCCATGGAAGAGGGAGAGAAGGACATTAGCAGTAGAAGAATCATAGAACCATAGAGATCTCAAGGGCCATCCAGCCCAATCCCATTCTGCCATGCAGAAAATCTCCATCAAAGCATCCCCATTTTGACAGATGGCCATCCAGCCTCTCTTTAAAGACCTCCAAGGAAGGAGACTCTATCACTCTCCACTGAGGGAGCATCTTCCACTGTCAAGCAGCTCTTACTGTCAAGAAATTCCTCCTAAGATTAAGGTGGAATCCCTTTTCCTTTAGTTTGCATCCATTGAGACTCTGGCTTGTATTCTCTGGACCAGCAGAAAACAAGCTTGCTCCCTTCTCAATATGACATTCCTTCAAATACCTAAACAGGGTTATCATGTCCACTCTTAACCTTCTCTTCTCCAGACTAAACATCCCCACCTCTCTAAGTCTTTAGAGTTTCCAGACCTTTCATGATTTTAGTTGCCCTCCTTTGGACACACTCCAGTTTCTCAACATCCTTTTTGAATTGTGGAGCCCAGAACTGGACACAGGATTGTTCCAAATGAGGCCTGACCAAAGCAGAATAGAGTGGCACTATTCCTTTCATTGATCTAGACACTCTACTTCTATTGATACAGCCTAGAATCACATTGGCCTTTTTAGGTGCTGTATCGCACTCTTGACTTATGTTCAACTTGGACTCCTAGATCCCTTTTACACAAATAAAACTCCTTAAGCCAGATTTCCCCCATCCTGTATCTATGGATTTCATTTTTTTTTACCATACACTTCTCCATGTTGAAGTTCATTTTGTTAGTGTTGGCCCAGCTTTCTAGTCTATACACTTCATTTTGAATTTTGACCCTGTCCTCTGGGGTGTTAGTTAATCCTCCTAATTTAGTGCCATCTGCAAATTTGATAACTGTGCCCAAGTAAGTGTGCTCCAAGTGGAAGGCACACCGGGAAACCATCCCTAGGGAAGTGGTGCCACTGTGTCAAGGAGCCAGGGATCCCGAAGAGTGGCAAAGGTGCACCCATAAGGTCTGTGTGTTTATGCCCATCCCCGCCATGCCACAACGGACCATGACGAACCGACACCACTTACCTTGGTGCAGGCCACCAGCTGGGAGGTGGAGAGGGCGCACTGGGTGGCCGCTGCGATCACCTGGGTCTGCAGTGCTGAGTCCTCTGTCTTCTGGGCCACATTCTTCGCCTTCAGGACCAAGGCAGCAGCGGCGCTGGCCACTGCTTTGGCCAGCTGCATCAGCATGTCCTGGGAGCAGGGAGGAAGGACAGTGACACAGCGGTGGTACTAATCATGAGATCCTCCATGGGGAGCCCGATCATGCTGAGGGGAACCTGATCCTGCCTTCCTGCCACACTCCCACACAGCCCTGGCTGGATGATAGCCACTCGGTCACCCATTCCAAGCTCCCTCCACTCACACAGACATCCAGCTGGTGGTGCCACTGCACCCCATAACTGTCAAGCCACCGATACCCCCACACCACCACCAACATGCCCTCTTTCCATTCCTAGGAACGCTTCACCTCACCACCACCAAGTCTCTGGCCTCAATCACAGGCCCGAGAGTGCCATGCGCCAAGCCCAACACCAAGAGGACTGCAGGCCCGGTTCCCACGTGGTCGGAAAAGACGGACAGGGGAGCGGTCAGTCAGTCTGCGTGGACATTTGTAGGTGGACGTGTGCAACGCAACAGGCGCTCTGGAGCAAAGCTAAGAATTTACTTTATTGGATGTATCATCCAAAAAAGGAACTGTTTTAAGTTATAGGACTCTATCACACGAGGGACTATCCACATGGAAATTGTTGCCAAAACGCGCCAGAAGCACAGAGGTGGGACCATCCACCGCACTTCTAAAACACCACTGAAGCACTCTCAGTCGATGAAGCGTTCACGGGGAAGCCATTTTTTGAATAACAGAATATCCCATCATCCCAAAAAATGGCTTCTCCTGGCTTCTCCGCGAACGTTTCATTGACGGAAGGAAAGCGGGAATCCTCTATTATGTTTGAAAAGCATGTTAACAGAGATGGAAGTCAAGTAGCCGAAATTTCTAAGGGAGGACTATATACTTAATTTTTAGGGTATATAGTCTTCCTGTGACAAATTTCAAGAAGGTATGCCTTTTTTAAAATGTTATTATTAATTATGATAAATAAAAAATGGGGGGGGGGAAGAGAAGCACGATGGATGATCCCACCTTCGCACTTCTGAAATGCTTCAGCACCGTTTTGGCAACGTTAAGACCCTCTGTGTGATAATTTTTCTACTAAATATGCTAGAAGAATCAATTGAGGAAAAGCTCGGTAAAATTTTTATTTTATTTTATATGATATGATTATTATATGATTATTATATGATACCAGTGTCAAGATTAGTTTATGATAAAAATGGAGGAATAAAAAGATACCAGCGGTGAAAGACTGAAGATGCTGGATCTATTAGAGATGGAAAAACTGACAGGAGGAATTAGAAACGACTCTTAAAATATAACGAAGATTGGGAAAAGATAATACATTATCTCCAATTGAAACTCTGGGGATTGAATTGGATTAAAGTATACATAAGTAGATGGAATGATTGTAGTGAATGGCTTTGATGCTTAGATTAATTCAAGTGAACCCTATTTGGTATTGAACAAGACTGAATTTAAATTGAAAGTTTCCATAACAAAAGGAAGGAAGATGATGATGATGATGCTTTATTTATTTAGTGCTGTACATACAGTCAATTGAAATAGATGGTTCGTTTTAATTTCTTTGATAGATTTAATGGGATGGAAAGAAAACTCAAACCTCTGTTACATCTTTTTCATTTCTTTTTTGACCCTTTCTTCTTCTCTTTTCCTTCAATCTTTGTATGGAAGTTTTGTATTATGTCAGGGTTTTTTGTTGTTGTTGTTATTGACGTCTCTATGTGTATGGGAAAATGGATTGTACGTAGTTTTATGTAAGTTTTAAAAAATTTAATAAAAACTACACTTGTATTCGCTAGGGTTAGGGGGAAAAGATCCCAATGGATATGGAAAACCCGCAAAGAATGAAAGCACCATGTTTTTAACTGAGAGAAGCCTCTCTAGGAATTTCTAAGTCCTCCAGGGCAACTCCGGGGCCAACATCTGATAGACACTGACCACAAAACTGCGCTGGAAGAGCTACAAAGGCCGAGTAGGGTGTCCTCCCTAGGAATCTCTAGGTCTTCCAGGGCAACTCTGTAATAATAATAATTATTTATTTATATCCCACCTAATCAGCAAGGAATCAGGGCGGCTTACAGTAGTGGGAAAAATACAAAGCATGTAACAATAACTGTAGCGCTGGAGGAGCTACAAAGGCCTAGTAGAGTGTTTTCTCTAGGAGTCTCTAGGTCTTTCAGGGCAAATGTGGTCAACGTCGGACAGACACTGACCATAGAACTGCACTGGAGGAGTTACAAAGGCCTAGCAGAGTGTCCTCTCTAGCAATCTCTAGGTCCTCCAGGGCAACTCTGTGGTCAACGTCTGAGAAACACTGACCATAAAACTGCGCTGGAGGAGCTACAAAGGCCTTGGAATCTCTAGGTCTTTCAGTGTGACATTTCGTTCAAGTTGATTATAGAGTTGCACTGGAGGACCCAGATATTCCTAGAGAGGAACATATTAATCAAATCCGTGAATAACCAAGAGGGAGCCCAGCCAGAGAGAGAAGAAAGTGCAGCCCAAGCCCCGTGGCCAGCGAGCCTTTGATTGGAGGCCAGGTGGAGGGCCACAACCCAAGAGGCCACAGGGCCCTTTACCGTCTTTGGGTCGGGAGCAGACAGGGTTCGAAGGCGACGGCTCTCCACCATCTGCACGTGAATCCGCAACACAAAGAGTGGTTATGGGGCCAACGTCCCTCCTCTGCCCAATCCCATCCCCATCCCATGATGGTGGATGCCTCGGTCAGTAACAAGGCTCAGGGTCCCTGCCTGTCCAGCATCAGTCCCGATAGCCATGGCTCACCTGGAAATGGGGGTCCGTGTCGCTCTCCCCGATCTGCTGGAGAAGCTCTCCACTGGTCTGCCCCACCGCCCCTGCCGCTTGCAGCAGGTTTTGCCGAGGCTGGAGGGAAAAGATTGGGGTATTAGGAATGGAGGAAAACACCCTTCCCTTGGACACATACACACTGAAGAGCATTATTTGTGCAATTATTATTATTATTATTATCCTTTATATAGCGCTGTAAATTTACACAGTGCTGTACATACAATCTTATATATAGATGGTTCCCTGCCCTCAGGCTTACAGTCTAAAACTACCCTGCTTTGTCGGTGGGATTTTGCAGGGGCTCCCAGCACCACCTCCCCTTGGCATTCCCCCTCTCCGCCTGCAAGAGCAAACTTGTTTTCTGTTGCTCCAGAGAACAGGATCTGGAACAATGAATGAAAGCTCCATATGTTCAGCGCTGTGTAAATTTACAGCACTATAAAAATAAAGGTTAATAATAATAATAATAATAATGAAAAGAGATTCCACCATAACATAAGGAGGAACATCTTGACTGTAAGGGCTATTTGACAATGGAACACACTTCCTTGAGAATGGTGGGGTCTCTTTCCTCTTCAAACAGAGGCTGGCTGGCCATCTGTCAATGGGGATGCTTTGACTGAGAGTTCCTGTATGGCAGAAGAAGGGGGGTGGACTGGATCACAGCCCTACTCAGTGTCTCTTCCAACTCTAGGATTGCCTGATTCATCTTTTCCAGGTGTTCTTCATTACAAGTCAGCCCCCTTCGCCATATGGTCAAAGCGGCTACGCATCCACATCCTCCTGCTGGCCAAACCGTTGGCCCCAGCACTAGACAAGGGAGAGGCCTGCTTGGGTCTGACCCAACGGAGTTCTCCTTCTTTCTCTGGGTGCCAACAGCCCTGAGATAAAAGCTCTGGGCCAGCAAAGGGGCTGCGTCCACCATAAAATCATAGAATCATAGAGTTGGAAGACACTCCAAAAAGGGCCATCCAGTCCAACCCCATCCTGCCATGCAGGAACTCTCACTCAAAGCATCCCTGACAGATGGCCATTGAACAAGGAGACTCCATCACTATCTGAGGAAGGAGTGTGTTCCACTGTCAAACTGCCCTTACTGTCAATAAGTTCCTCCTAATGTTGAGGTGGAATCTTTTTTCCTGGAGCTTGCATCCCTAGTTCCGGGTCCTGTTCTCTGGAGCAGCAAAAAACAAGGGAATTAACATTGCCACTCTATTCTGCTTTGGTCAGGCCCCACCTGGAATACTGTGTCCAGTTCTGGGCACCACTATTCAAAAAGGATGTGGAGAAACTGGAGCATGTCCAATAATAATAATAATAATAATAATAATAATAATAATAATAATAATAATAATAATAAATATTTATTTCTATTCTGCCCCTCTGAACAAGCAATCGGGGCGGAGTACAGCAGAGGTTAAAACAATATCAAGTTAAAATACCCCTTCCTTACCCTTACCACCCTCCCTTAAAAAAGAATTAAATCGCAACAGAGTTAAAAAAACATAATAGATTAAAATAGCAATGCACAATAGTAGGGAGCGGACCCAGCTTAGGTTGTATGGAGAAAAATGCAGGAAAAGATTTAAAAAGCCCTTAAAACCTAGGTATGGAGCTGGGGATATTCACATGTCCAAAGGAGGGCAACTAAAATGGTGAAGGCTCTGGAAACCATGCCTTACAAGGAACGACTTAGGGAGCTGGGAATGTTTAGCCTAGAGAAGAGAAAGTTAAGAGGTGATATGATAGCCCTGTTTAAATACTTGAAGGGATGTCACATTGAGGAGGGAGCAAGCTTGTTTTCTGCTGCTCCAGAGAACAGGACCAGAACAATGGATGCAAGCTCCAGGAAAAGAGATTCCACCTAAACATTAGGAGGAACTTCCTGACAGTAAGGGCTGTTCGACAGTGGAACACACTCCATTGGAGTGTGGTGGAGTCTCCATCCTTAGAAGTCTTTAAGCAGAGGCTGGATGGCCGTCTGTCGGGGATGCTTTGATGGAGAGTTCCTGCATGGCAGGGGGTTGGACTGGATGGCCCTTGTGCTCTCTTCCAACTCTGTGATTCTATGATTCTATGATTCTTTCCTCAATATGACATCCCTTCAGATCTTTAAACAGGGCTATCATATCACCTCTTAACCTTCTCTTTCCAGGTTAAATGTCCCAAGCTCCCTAAGTCGTTCTTCATAGGGCATGGTATCCAGATTCTTCACCATTTTAGTCGCCCTCCTTTTGGACACTCTGCAGTTTCTCAAAATCCTTTTTGAATTGTTTTGCCCAGAACTGGACATGGGTTTATTCCAAGTAGGGCCTGACCAAGGCAGAATACAGTGGTGCTATTATTTCCTTGATCTAGATATTATACTTCGATTGATGCAGTCTATAATTGCATTGGCCTGTTTAGCTGCAGAATCACACTGTTGACTCATGTTCAACTTGGGGTCAACTTGAACTCCTAGATCCTTTTCATACTTGCAAGTCTCTCCTTAAGCCAGATGTTCCCCAACCTATATCTGTGCGTTTCATTTTTCCACCCTACAGTACCTTACATTTCTCCATGTTGAATTTCATTTTGTTAGCTTTGGCCGAGCTTTCTAGTCTATTCAAGTCATTTCGAATTTCGATCCTATCCTCTGGGGTATTAGCTACTCCTCCTAATTTGGTGTCATCTGCAAATTTGACAACTATGCCCCTAATTCTTTCAACCAAGTCACTGAAAAAGATGCTGAATAGTGAACTAGGCCCCGGACAGAGCCCCACCGGACACCCACTGGTCACTTCTCTCCAGGACAAAGAAGAAGAGGAGCCATGGCTGAGCACCCTTGCCTTCCCACAGCAGCCTCCTCTCCATTCCTTTGTACTGTTTGTAATGTTGTGAAGCCAATCTGAGTCCCACTCCCATGAAAAGAGCAGGATACAAATAAATATAATAAATAATAAAAATATAATAAATAAATCCCTGCCCCTCACCTCGGTGCTGGAAGGTTGGGCCGTTTTCAGGAGCTCGGAGACGGCTCCAGCCAGGTTCTTGGCAGCCTGCAGGAGCTGCCGCCCGTTGCCCCCCTCGTCCTCCATCAAGGCGGCCAGCAGCTTGACACCTTTAGACATCTCCGTCAGGTTGGAGGAGATGGTTGTCACTGCGCAGCCAACAGCCGTGTAGTCAGTCTCCGCGGGGTCCCCGGCAGTTAGGTTCACCACAGAGGCCGTCCCAGCTGTGATAGCATCCACTTGGGAGTGGATCTCGTGCTTGGACTCGTCCATTTTGTTCTTGCGCCAGGCCTTGGAAGCCTGAAAGGAGATGGAGGGAGAGGAGGAGAAATTCAGCGGAGGAAGGAAAATGGCATTCGGGGCTCCCCAATTGGGTGCACTGGCCATACTGCCCCCCCCCACCATACTCACCGCATCTTGTCCCAGTGGAGGAAGCATCTCAAAGTCGTCCAAGTTGGACTGGGCTGCATGCACCGCCTGCATGCTGGAGTTGATGGTGCCTGTCAGGGCCTGCTGAGCCGACGTCTATGGGGCAAGGAGGAGGTAGATGAACCATAGAATCATACAATCTCAGAGTTGGAAGAGACCCCAAAAAGGGCCCTGATCCAGTCCAACCCCATTCTGCCATGCAGGAACTCCCAATCAAAGCATTCCCATTGACAGATGGCCATCCAGCGTCTGCTTGAAGACCTCCAAAAAGGAGACTCAAAGGCAGCATGTTCCACTGTCAAACAGCCCTTACTCTCAGGAAGTTCCTCCTAATGTTGAGGTGGAATCTCTTTTCCTGCAGCTTGCATCCATTGCTTTGTGTGCTATTCTATGGAGCAACAGAAAACAAGCTTGCTCCCTCCTCAATATGTCATCTCTTCAAATATTTAAAAAGGGCTATCATATCACCTCCTAACCCTCTCTTCTCCAGGCTAAACATCCCCAGCTCCCTAGGCCTTTCCTCATAGAGGGCTTCATGGTTTCCAGACCCTTTACCATTTTAGTCACCTTCCTTTGAACACAATCCAATTTTTCAACATCGTTTTTGAATTGTGGTGACCAGAACTGGACACAGGATTATTCCAGGTGAGGCCTGACTAAAGCAGAATAGAGTGGCACTATCACTTCCCTTGATCTAGACACTATACTGCTATTGATGCAGCCTAGAACCGCACTGGCCTTTTTAGTTGCAGCATCACACTGTTGGCTCATGTTCAGCTTGTGGTCGATTTGGACTCCTAGATTGCTCTTTCACATGTGTAAGTCTCCTTAAGCCGGCTGTCACCCATCCTATATCTCTGCATTTCATTTTTTCCGCCCTAAGTGCAGTACCTTACGTGTCTCCAAGTTGAAATTCATTTTGTTAGCTTTGGCCCAGGTTTCTAATCTATTGAGGTCATTTTAAATTTTATCCTGTTCTCTTGGATATTAGCTACTCCTCCTAACTTGGTGTCGTCTGCAAATTTGATAACTAAGCCCCTAATACTGTCATCCAAGTCGTTGATAAAAATGGTAAAAAGCAAAGTGGGCCCAGGACAGAACCCCACTGGACCCCCCACTGGTCACTTCTCTCCAGGACAAAGAAGAGGAGGAGCCATAGCTGAGCACCCTTTGGGTTCGGCCGGTCAACCAGCTACAATCCACCTAATAGTTGCCTTGTCCAGCCCACATTTTACTCGCTTTTCTGTAAGAATATCATGGGGAACTGAAATCAGGATATACTATATCCACAGCATCCCCTTCATCTACCAAGCTGATATTTTATCAAAAAAAGAAATCAGACTTGTCTGGCATGACTTGTTTCTCTGAAACCCATGTTGGCTATTCCAAAGAATAAAAGGAGTAGTAGTGGGGGACAGCTGGAGATCTACAAAGTTACACACCCCTTCCGTGCATCATGCCCACTGACCTCCCGCCCAGAGTGCCAAGGAGACCCAGAGGACTGGGCTTCTTACCAGAGGAGGCATGTGCCCGCGGTGCATCTGGCCACTTGTGACTTGCTGCTGGGCCTGGGGCATGGTACCCATCTGGAAGTTCTCAGGGCCCCCGGTCCCCGGGCGGATGATGGCTGGGAGCGCCACCGACCCGTGCTCAGCCTTGTTCATCTGGTTGAATTGCTGTTGCAGGACCGTCGACCTGCAAGGCAAATGGTGGAGTTGGGGGTGAAAGGCCAAAGTGGAGGTTACCTGCCACTGCTCCTGGCCTTCCCTGCAGAGAATAGTCTGCTATGCCTTTGTAGCTCCTCCAGGTCAGTGTCTGTCGGACGTTGACCACAGAGTTGCCTTGGAGGACCTAGAGATTCCTAGAGAAAACACTCAACTAGGCCTTTGTAGCTCCTCCAGCACAGTTCTATGGTCAATGTCTGTCGGACATTGACCACAGAGTTGCTTTGGAGGACCTAGAGATTCCTAGAGAGGTGTCCTCTCAGGTAGAAACATGGTATTTTTGCTATTTGCAGTTTTTCTATATTCATGGGGTCTTGTGCCCCTAACCCCAGTGGAATATGGAGGGATGAGTGTAAATACCTGTTTGGTAGTCGTTATTTTTGAATACAATTGATAAAAGTTCCTCTCTTTCCAATTCATTACCATTCTTTACTCAACTATTTTAACCTTTTTTACATCCTATTCTGATTCTTTACCTTTATCTTGCCTGCTTACTGCCATCTTTTCTAACAGTATATCTGCATCAGAGACCATTCCTCATTAACCTTATCAATATTCTCATTGATTTCGCAAAGTTGTCAATAGATCTATCTCTAGCATTCCATTTAATAATAATAATAATAAAAATAAAAAATAATAATTTTATTTGTATTTCCCGCTTCTCCCGAGGATTGAAGAGGGATTACATCATTAAAAACTACAATAATAACATACAAATATAAAATTATAAAATCCTAATAAAATTTTATAGCATTCATACAACCTTAAGCAAACGATCATCTACCGTAGGTAATTCTCGTTTCTTCCAATTTTTCTTCTACTAATAGCCTTGATGCTACTAATAACCTATGATGATGATGATGAAGCTTTATTTATATAGCGCTGTAAATTTACGCAGCGCTGTACATAGAATCTTTTCAATTAGACAGTTCCTTGCCATCAGGGATTCTATGCCGAGATCATATATAAAAGAACTCTTCTGTGTTTCTTTTCAATTCAGGGGTGCCTTACTTTTTTGGGGAGACAGAGTCCTCTAGCATGGTTGATTCCTCGTCACCCTCCAGGCCAAAGTGGTCTTTGCTCTTTTTCTGCAGACAAAGAAAGAACCAGGGCAGGCCATCAGCCCACCGTCGGACAAGACATTTCCCTTGGATGGACCTATTTGGCCCAAATACAAACAAATGGCCCACAGGTAGGTCCATCCTTCCTCTCTAGGGCCTGAGTGTTAGGGTCAAAGGAAGGGGGAAGGTATAAGTTGTAGAATAATTATCAGAAATCAAAGTCTCTATGTCACACCTGTGTTTTCCCGAAAATAAGACAGTGTCTTATATTAATTTTTGCTCTAGGTCTTATTTTTCCATGAAGAAGAATTCACATTTATTGTTGAGCCAAAAAAAAAATGAACATTTATTATATACTGTGTACACACACACACACACACACAAACTTTGCTAGGTCTTACTTTCGAGGTAGGCCTTGTATTTAGCAATTCAGCAAAACTTCTGCTAGGTCTTATTTTCAGGGGATGTCTTATTTTCGGGGAAACAGGTTACTCTTATTTAAATCCTTAAAAGTCATCTGTTGGTGTTGTTTTTTTGTACTGTTACTTCAACATAGATAACCAAACAAATTGTATTTAACATTCTGTTCAGTTACCGTCAAAATAAATCAGTCAAAAATTATTCCTATATATGGTTCCCTTTCTCTTCTTTCAAAAATTTTAAGGAAGGACCCCAATTTTGGTTAAAATCTTCAATTTTTATTTATTTTGGGTGTGTGTGTGTGTGAATTACATAGGTTAGTCTATCCATCTCCATAAAATCATAAATTTTCAATAACCAATTGAAGGTCAGGGATTTCATGATTTTTTCCTATCTAGCCGTGCTTATCTAATAATACTAATAATAAATTTTATTTCTATCCCGCCTCTCTGAAACCAGCTAGAAAGACTAGCAACTTTCCATGTCCCCCCCCTCCACCCCAGTTCACTATTTATCAGATTTAGTAAATACATCTTCGGATCTGCCCCTGTAGTCAATTTAAATATTTTCTTAATCAAAGAGTGTACCATAATCCAGTAAATTTTTGCTCTCTGATATGTACAGCACTGTTTAAATTTACAGTGCTATATAAATAAACGTTAATAATAAACCCCACCACTTCATTTCCACATTTCCAGTATTTTTTTCAATTTTTTTTGTATATACTGTGTCATATGACATCTGTATTTCATTTTGATCATATTTTCTTTCAATCCATAACTCAATGAATATTTAAATCCCCTCCCCCCCCCCCCCACTGAATTAACTGGATCTTTTGGCCCAAATGTTGAACTCACTTAATCCTCGGCTTCTTAATAGTTTGTTTTTCCATTTCATATTTTAGTAACAATTGGTACAATTTGATAATCTCATGGTTGTTTTCTTGATCATTACCTTTGGCTATATTAATTAATTTCATATCTTGATTAAAATCTTTCTTTTATTAGTCTATATAAAAACCAATCAGTTATAACCGTCTTCCAGTAATTCCAACTCGGTTTTCAGCTGTCTTTTAACCAGCTTCTGCTGTAGTAATGTCAAAATAAGTCGGCCATTTTTCGCATGATAGTTTTTCATGTCTAAACGGTTGCCTTACGGATCCCCACCACTCCCAAGTAGACCTGCCCTCCTGACCCCCTGCCCACCCCCCAAATTCCCCGTCAGACCCTCACCTTCTTCAGGATGATGTCAATGTAGCCGGCAATCAACTGGGCAATCTGCTCCCCTTCAGTAGTCTGCACTGAGTAGTAGCCATCCTGGTAGTCCCCAAAATCCTGCCGCAGAAAAGCAGAAGATGCTTAGCACTTTAATACAGTTCCTCATGTTGACCCCCAACCATGTCTCTGTTCCTAAGACCCTAAAATATGTGTTTTTCCAATGGTCTTGGGCGACCCCTGCAAAAGGATCACTTGACTCCAAAAGTGGCTGTGATCCACAGATTGAGAACTGGTGCATTCCCCAAAGTTTCTCAATGGACAAGAATTCCCCAATGATTCTCTATGGGCAAGTGTGGGTTCTCTATGGGCAGGTATTCCCCAATGATTCTCTATGGGCAAGTGTGGGTTCTCTATGGGCAGGTATTCCCCAATAATTTTCTATGGGCAAGTATGGGTTCTCTATGGGCAGGTATTCTCCAGAGCTTCTCTACAGGCAAGTATTCCCCAATGTTTCCCTATGGGCAAATACGGTTTCCCTATGGGCAAGTTTTCCCCAACCATTTTCTATGTGGCAACCTTCCTAATGCCACGACCCCTTTAGTACAGTTCCTCAACGATGTTGTGGTGACCCCAACCATGTCTCGGTTCCTAAGACTCTAAAGTATGTGTTTTCCAGTGGTCTTAGGTGACCCCCAAAGGGGTTGAGACCCACAGATTGAGAACCGCTGCCCTAAGAGATGAAGAAGTGGAGGGCACCAGGAAGAAAAGAAGAAACACCGGGAAAGGTGGAAAGGTAGGTGGGCAGGTGGGGCAGGTGGGACTGACCAGGGTGAAGCTCTTGGGCGAAGCGGCCCAGCGCTTGATGTTGGTGAGGCTCCACTCCTGGATGACCTCCTTGGTCTTCTCATCCACCCGCATCACACACTCCTTGGTGATGCCCAGCAACCGCGGGACCAGCTTGTTCTTTCCTTTCATCTTTTCCTGTGGAATAGGAAAGGGGTCTGGAATGAAGATACAAGCTGCGCTGTCATGGGATGGGACTGACCCATGCTCTGCGCCCACCCTGCCCCACACACCCATAGGGTGGAAAAGCAGGAGGGGACCCCAGCGTCATTCACGTGCCTTACCTTGACCAAAAAGAAGGAGACTCCGTATGTCTTGAGGGAGCGGGCCAGCTTCACGTACCGGACCTTGGCCTCGATCTCGCTCATGTTGCCGCAGTTCTTGTGAGCCTAAGAGAAGAGAGGGGTAAAAAGGCCCATGAGCCCCAAAGCGATGGGGATCTCAAACCTCATCAACCCCCACCCC
The DNA here is from genome assembly GCA_034509955.1 of Urosaurus nigricauda. Classification (NCBI taxonomy): domain Eukaryota; kingdom Metazoa; phylum Chordata; class Lepidosauria; order Squamata; family Phrynosomatidae; genus Urosaurus; species Urosaurus nigricauda. Next base: position 1,972,018 of record JAOEGL010000002.1, read on the forward strand.
AAGGCTCTCTGGCCCTGCTGTGTGTGGTCAGAACTAGGCTGCATAGCTCTGTCCAGGGACTCTGGGGAAGGTGCATTGGAGGAGACTTGTTCTATTTCCATAATCAGATTAATGTGCTAAATATAATAAGCAACCTGATGTGATGATGACTCTCTTCTGGACCATACTGTGTGGGGCATGTGTATGTGTGTGTGAGGGGGGTATCTGGCGGTCTCCAGGGCCAGGCAAGAGTATCTCAAGAGGTCCCAAGGAGTTGGCACCGGGCTTCTCCAGCCTTCCACTCACCATGAAAATCTTGCGCTCACCCTTCTGTTTGATGTACTCTTTAGGCAGAAAGTCCTTTAGGCTGGAAGAGGAGAGAATGGGGTTGGAGATATTAGGCAGATATTATTAATGGTAGGTGGGGGGCTTAGGGGTCCATGGTGAACAGCCGGATAGAGACCCAAGTCCAGATGGCTTGGGGGCAGGATAGGACAGCCAAGCAGAATGAGGAATGGCCAAAATTCAGGTTTTGTGCGTAGACCCAGAGTGGTATGAAGCATTAGGGTGGGATGGAGAGACTCACTCCAGGAATCCTGGCTTGTGCTTCTGTTCATTGTGGGACCCGAACTGGACCTGGCACTGGTATCCGGCAAACTCGCAGGCCTTGTCGAAGGACACAGGGTGGGAGCCGTTCAGGATGTCGTCGCGGGCCTGTTGGGAGACAACGGGGGGGGGGGGGAGGGCATTGGTGTGCCTTCCTCGCCGGGATGCTCCCACTGCTACAGCTGGTGCCTGACGTTTCGGGTGTTTTGCCAGCCAGGAGTATTTCAGAGCAAACACATGGGGCTCAGGCAATCCTGGAGAAGCGCATGGATGGGTGCAGGGGGAGAAAGCCCACCTGGACGTAGAGGAGGTTGAGCTGCACGGGGTCACGTGAATCCACGTTCTGGTCAGAGTAGAAGAACTTGCGCCGGAGGAGGAGCGTCTCATTGTCATCGATGCCCTGTTCCCGCAGTGTGCGGCCATGATCCAGCCAGTTGACTGTTAAAGAGTGGGATGACTATCAGGGTGCATGGGACGAGGGGGACAGGAAGGATGCAGCCAAGCCACCTGCTGCGTACCCACCTCTTACCCAACCCCCTTGAGTGCCTTGCCCCCCAACTCACGCTCATCGTCGGTGTGCAGCTTCTGCTTCAGCTTCTCCATCTTCTTCTCGTCGCGCAGAAGGGTCTTGTCCTTCTTGAGGGTCCCCGTCTGCTCCTCCTTCTTTTCTTCCGCCATTTCTCGCACCAGAGAGTATTCGTCGTAGTTGGTGATCCCTGTGGGGCAAAGGGGGGAGCAGCGCTTGCTGAGAGGAGCTGGGAATGAGGAGGAAGGGGTGGCAGTGGCCACAGCAGACCAGGTCACAAGCTGAGGTCGAACGGTCACCCTGCCAGGCCACCTGGACAATCTGTTTTCTCTTCCACCCCTCAACCTGCTTCTGCGGAAGCAAGAATGGTCCTCCTTCCTTCCCTCCCCTCTATTTTTGCACAAGGGCTTTGGTGCCACTCACCTATCCTGGCGCAAATGGTCATGAGCATGTCCGTCACAGTCTTGGAGTCATCCACCATGACTGTCTTGACCGTCCCGTCCAGCATGCGGATCTTCAATGGCCTCTGCTTCTTCTTGTATTCCATGGTGTCCTGAGAAATCGTGGGGTTAGGGACAGGGGTGAGAGGTCAGCAGGCAGCCCCAAAGCCATCGCAACCTGGAGGTCACACTGAGCGGAGGTGAGGGGGACACCGACATTGGCAACCACGCCCCCCCCCCCTCATTTGGGGAAAGGGGCAGAGAGGGAGGGACTCACCCCATTGCGGAGCATGTAGTAGTCCAGTGCCTTCCCAGCCTCCAGCCAGATCCCCTTCTTCGGGTCTTCGTCCGACAGAAAGAGGCCAAAATCGTTGGCTAGAAAAGAGAAGCAGAACACCAGACTCTCCCAGTGCCAGCCATGCAAGGTGTCCAGCCAGAACCACTAAGGATCCACTCCCTGCAGAGGGTCACTGTGCCCCAGGTAACCCCTCAGATGCATCCCACTCTTCCGGGATGGGAACAAACAACCCAAAGGGAATGGCTGTGCTCTTCTTCACACCCGAAACTGGCCCCTTACATGGCTCCTGGACAGGAACGGGGAGCTCACAAATGGGGATCTGTGGAGGACAAATGAGAGGGTCCCCCAGGACAACAGATAGGGGAGCTTCACCCCAGATCATAGAATCATAGAATCATAGAATCATTGAGTTGGAAGAGACCACAAGGGCCATCCAGTCCAACCCCCTGCCATGCAGGAACTCCAAATCAAACCATCCCCGACAGATGGCCATCCAGCCTCTGCTTAAAGACCTCCAAGGAAGGAGACTCCACTACGCTCCGAGGGAGTGTGTTCCACTGTCGAACAGCCCTTACTGTCAGGAAGTTCTTCCTAATGTTGAGGTGGAATCTCTTTTCCTGCAATTTATATCCATTGTTCCGCGTTCTAATCTCTGCAGCAGCAGAAAACAAGCTTGCTCCCTCCTCAATGTGACATCCCTTCAAATATTTAAACAAGGCTATCATATCACCTCTTAACCTTCTCTTCTCCAGGCTAAACATCCCCAGTTCCCTAAGGCGTTCTTCATAGGGCATGGTTTCCAGACCCTTCACCATCTTAGTTGCCCTCCTTTGGACCCGCTCCAGTTTCTCCACATCCTTTTTGAATTGTGGTGCCCAGAACTGGACACAGTATTCGAGGTGGGGCCTGACCAAAGCAGAATAGAGTGGCACCATTACTTCCCTTGACCTAGACACTATACTTCTATTGATGCAGCCTAAAATTGCATTGGCCTTTTTAGCTGCTGCATCGCACTGTTGACTCATGTTCAGCTTATGGTCTACTTGGACTCCTAGATCCCTTTCACATGTGGTCTCATTCAGCCAGGTGTCCCCCATTTTATATCTGTGCATTTCATTTTTCCTCCCTAAGTGCAGAACCTTACATTTCTCTGTGTTGAATTTCATCTTGTTAGCATTGGCCCAGCTTTCTAGTATATTCAGGTCATATTGAATTTTGATCCTGTCCTCTGGGGTATTAGCTACTCCTCCTAGTTTAGTGTCATCTGCAAATTTGATAAGTATGCCCCCAATTCTGTCATCCAAATCATTAATAAAGATGTTGAACAGCACTGGGCCCAGGACAGAGCCCTGTGGGACCCCACTGGTCACTTCTCTCCAGGATGAAAAGGAGCCATTGTTGAGCACCCTTTGAGTTCGGCCAGTCAACCAATTACAAATCCATGTAACAGTTAACTTGTCTATCCCACATTTTTCAAGCTTGTTTGCAAGAATGTCATGGGGAACCTTGTCAAAGGCCTTACTGAAATCGAGGTAAACTATATCCACAGCATTCCCTTCATCTACCAAGCTGGTAATTTTATCAAAAAAAGAGATCAGGTTCGTTTGGCATGACTTCTTTTTCTGAAACCCATGTTGGCTTTTTGTGATTATGGCATTGGCTTCTAAATGTTCGCAGACTCTCTGCTTAATGATCTGCTCTAGAATCTTTCCTGGTATTGATGTCAGACTAACTGGACGATAATTGCTGGGATCCTCTTTTTTTCCCTTTTTGAAGATGGGGACAACGTTTGCCCTCCTCCAGTCTTCTGGGACTTCTCCTGTTCTCCAGGAGTTCTCAAAGATTATTGCCAATGGCTCCGATATCACCTTTGCCAGTTCTTTTAGGCTGTAAAATATCAAACTCTAGACCAAGGGAGGGAGCTGAGGCCATAAGAGGGGTTTGAAATTGAATCATAGAATTATAGAGTCACAGAATTGGAAGGGACCCCAAGAAGGGCCCTGATTCAGTCCAACCCCATTCTGCCATGCAGGGATACATAGAATCATGCTATCATACAGTTGGAAGAGACCCCAAGAAGGGCCCTGATCCAGGGCAAATATGGTTTCCCTATGGGCAAGTATTCCCCAATGCTTCTCTATGGGTAAGTATGGGTTCTCTATGGACAAGTATTCTCCAGGGAGCAGCCAAGGAGTAACTAAGATGGTGAAGGGTCTGGAAACTGTGCCCTATGAGGAAAACCTTAGGGAGCTGGGGATGTTTAGTCTGGAGAAGAGAAGCTTAAGAGGTGATATGATCGCCCTGTTTAAATATTTGAAATATATGTCTTATTGAGAATGGAGCAAGCTTGTTTTCGGCTGCTCCAGAGAAAATGACAATGGAGAAATGGATGCAAACTGCAGGAAAAGAGATTCCAGCTCAACATTAGGAGGAACTTCTTGACAGTGAGAGATGTTCGACAGTGGAACACACTCTACTGTATTCTTTGGAGATCTTTAAGCAGAGGCTGGATGGCCATCGGTCAATGGAGATGCTTTGACTGAGAGTTCCTGCATGGCAGAAGGATGGGGTTGGACTGGATCAGGGCCCTTCTTGGGGTCTCTTCCAACTCTATGATAGTATGATTCTATGTATTCCTGCATGGCAGAATGAGGCTGGACTGGATAACGGCCCTTTTTGGGGTCTCTTCCAACTCTATGATTCTATGATCAGAGCCTGTGACAGAGTCTGAGCAGGGAAGAGTCGGCTCTTGTGGCACATGGGCAAGTGTGTAATCCCTCCCTCACATACACACACACATGGTGTGTCCCCCCCCCCCCCCAAATTGGCACGGGACTCACGCTGGCCCATCTGCGCCTCAGGCACCCGCTCTCGGATGATCCGGCAAGCGTCGTACACCATGGTGGAGGGCTCAAACTGCATAGTCTTCACCACATTGCCGATGCTAATCTTGAGCGACAGGGCGACCATGATGGCGGATCCCCTCTCCTGCTTCAACTGGCGGGGAGAAAGATAACAAGATGGATGGACGGAAGGAAGGAAGGGGAAAGGAGAGCTGCGGGTGAAACCCTGTGGTGAGGAAGGAGGGAGCCAGAGCCCACTTTGGCCATCCATCACATGCTCTGTGGGAGGACAGAAAGAACAACAAGAACAAGAACAATAATAAATTTTTATTATTATCCCACCTCCCCTGCAGGATCGAGCTGGCTTACAACACAATAAAACACACTTGTCCCTCCATATTCGCTAGGGTTAGGGGCACCAGACCCCTGTGAATAACAAAAACCGGAGAGGACACCTCTCTAGGAATCTCTAGGTCCTCCAGTGCAACTCTGTGGCCGACATCCGACAGACACTGACCATAGAACTATGCTGAAGGAGCTACAAAGGCCTAGTAGAGTGTCCTCTCTAGGAATCTCAAGATCCTCTAGGATAACTCTGTGGCCAACGTCCAACAGACACTGGCCATAGAACTGCTCTGGAAGGGCTACAAAGGCCTAAGAGAGTGTCTTCTTTAGGAATCTCTAGGTCCTCGAGGGCAACTCTGTGGCCAGCATCCAACAGACACTGACCCTAGAACTGCATTGGAGGAGCTACAAAGCCCTAGTATTCTCTCTAGGAATCTCTAGGTCCTCCAGGGCAACTCTGTGGCCAACGTCCGACACTGACCATAGAATTGCACTGAAGGATCCACAAAGGCCTAGTAGAGTATCCTCTCTAGGAATCTCTAGGTCCTCCAGGGCAACTTTTAGTTAAGGTTGACCACAGAGTTGCACTGGAGGACCTAGATATTCCTAAAGAGAACACATTAATCAAATCCTTAAATAATCAAAGCTGCAAATATGGAGGGATGCGTGTACAGAAATATGAAATAAAATCTCCCCCCCCCCCCGAGGTCCCCAGCCCCTTCTGCCCTCAATGCTGGGGAGGTTGTCTCAAGGCAAGCTGGCCACTGGGCCTCCGACCACTGACCACATTCTGCTCAGGCCACTGTGGGGTTCTTCTAGCTTCAAAGGGCACAAAGCTTGCAGACACATCTGGAACCATGAGGTCCAAAGAGCGGAAGAATCTGGAAAATGCCTGTGCCCTTTTAGGGGCCCAGCCTAAAAGAGCCGGGGGTCTCAAGACCCATACCGAGGTACTGGCATGCGCAGGGGCTAATACATTGACACACCAGCTGCATCCTTTCCTGGAACCAGGGGACCTGGAGACTGTGGTACATGCGTCGGTAAATTTATTATCGTCTGTGAATTATGGGTTATAGTCTACCTTCCTTCACCCCCAGCCCCCAGGTGTCCTTCCATCACCAAGCCCTCTGGGGTGCAAGTCGTCCCAAAGCCCCCCAAAGAGACAAGGAATTGCCCCACCTCCTTCAGGGTCCCCAAATTCAGCTAGGCCAGTGGTTTTCAACCTGTGGGTCGCGACTCCTTGGGGAGGGGGGGTTGAACGACCCTTTCACAGGGTTTTAGGAACCGAGACGCTGCTCCTCTTTATGGTTGGGAGTCACCACAACATGAGGAAACGTATTAAAGGGGTCACAGCATTAGAAAGATTGAGGACCACTGAGCTAGGCCCCGATGCTCCTGACCGACCCAAATAACTCGCATTGTAATCCCCATCAATACCCCTTAAAGCAGATACCTAACTGGCAAAACCATGTTCTCTGTCCCCCTGCCGCCACCAGTGACACTTCCTCAGCCCACATCTGGCTGGAGGGGCGCTCTCTTCGGACAGGGGCCTCCACAAAGTGGGCCAGGGAAGGAAGAGAGTGGGCTGGCGGAGCATGGGGAGGCCTGGGACAAAGAATTGGGGTGGGGTTCCGGTTACCAGGAAAAGTGGGGGGCAGAACCCACCAAATGGGAGTTTGTCAAAAGAAAGTGACAGTGCAGCACCACAAGGAGCTGGAGCAGAGAAGGAGCGCTGGACCCCCCTGAAAGACCCACCCAGGCAGTCGTGGCTGGCACCAGAGGTACCCCTCCAGCTGTGGCCCACCTGCTTCGCCAAGCCCCATGGCAGAGACCCCCACGTTGTCAGACAGTCGGGGGGTGGTCATCCAAGGTGGGCACAACCATCATCCCCACCCCACAAGACATGCGATACCCACATTTGGGGGCAACAGCCCCAGGCGTCTGGTTGCTATTTGTCCACCTCATGCCCCTTGTTTGAAGTAACCTTGGCATTTCGCCTCACACAATCAACCCCTTACCCTCAGCATCACAGACACCCCCAACCCAGGACTTCTATCCAGCTGCCCTTGGTGTCAGACCCCCACCTGGGCAACGGTGAGGCACTTCAGGCGACGGGTCAGCGAAAGACATCTGCCCAGAAGGATGGTCCCTCCTGGATCCCCTTCCAGTGATTGCGGCCGTGGCAAGGCTGTCAGAACCTCCTTCATTGCCCACTATCTCTTTCCTGGCAGCTGGGGCCTGTTTCCTCTTGCCTGACCCCAGAGACTCCACTGGTCTCCGCCTCTTGGATGCACAAGCCCTGGCTTTGAAGAGAAGCCCTCCTGGAAAGAGTCCAGCAAACCTTATAGCAGACCCTTTTTATCCCAAAGGCAAAAGCGTCTGGCCCTTGCAGGATTTCCAACAGCACTGAGGGCAAGGAGGGTGCCAGGCATGAAGGGCACAAGAGTGGCAAGGCTAGTTAATGAGGGGACATTCCCTGCAATGCAGGGTCCCAGAAGCCTTTCCTGATGACCGCCGGACAGAACAGGCAAGGCAGCTGGTGAGGTCACAAAATTCAAAATGACTTGAATAGACTTGAAAGCTGGACCAAAGATGACAAAATGAAATTCAACATGGAGAAATGTAAGGTAGAAAAAAAGTGAAATGCATAGATATAGGATGGGGGACACCTGGCTTAAGGAGACTTACATGTGTGAAAAGGATCTAGAAGTCCAAGCAGACCAAAAGCTGAACATGAGTCAAAAATGTGATCCGGCAGCTAAAAAGGCCAATGTGATTCTAGGCTGCATCAATAGAAGTATAGTGTCTAGATCAAGGGAAGTAATAGTGCCACTCTATTCTGCTTTGGCCCTGCATCACCTGGAATAGCCCTGTGTCTAGTTCTGGGCACCACAATTCAAAAAAGATGTGGAGAAATTGAAGCCATGTGTCCAAAGGAGGGCAACTAAGATGGTGAAGGGCCTGGAAACCATGAAGCCCTATGAGGAAAGACTTGGGGAGCTGGGGATGCTTAGTCTGGAGAAGAGAAAGTTAAGAGGGGACATGATAGCCCTGTTTAAATATTTGAAGGGATGCCATATTGAGGAGGGAGCAAGCTTGTTTTCTGCTACTCTAGAGAATAGGACCTAGAGCAATGGATACAAGCTCTAGGAAAAGAGATTCCACTTAAACATTAGGAGAAACGTCCTAATAATAAGGGCTGTTCATAGGCCCATATGTGCAACTTCCAAATTTCTTAACCTTCATCTGAAAATGGACATTATGCACTGACTGAGAAAATGCAACCACATGCACAAGGGAACTTATGTGTGCATAAGATACCAAAGGGACAGGATGCCAAACCTATGTGTGTCTCTGTGCGTGTTTATCTACTGCTACTTCCTTCCTTAACCAAAAGAATTGACTCATGCCTTCTTGGGAAGAAGGAAGGAACTCACTGCCACTTCAAAACAAAAACTTTGCCTCGCAATTCACACTGTACAGTTGCAGCACTACAATTCCACTTTAAATGTCATGATGGCTTCATCCTACAGAATCTATGGGTTTGCAGTTGAAGGAAGGAGTACTTGGAGTTCTCAGCTAGAGAGTTCTTCTAGTGCCTCCCTAAACTATAAATCCCAGACTTCATAGAACGATAGAGTTGGAAGAGACCCCAAAAAGGGCCCTGATCCAGTCCAGCCCCCTTCTGCCATGCAGGAACTCTCAATCAAAACATACCCGACAGATGGCCAGCCAGCCTCTGCTTAAAGACCTACAAGGAAGGAGATTCCAAACCACCATAATCCACAAACAGTCCAAACAGCCCTTACGTTCCCCCTAATGTTGAGGTGGAATCTCTTTTCCTATACTTTGCATCCATTGCTCCATTGTGTCCTATTCTCTGGAGCAGCAGAAAATAAGTTTGCCCCCTCCTCAATATGGCACTGCTTCAAATATGTAAACAGGTCTATTATATCACCTGTTAACCGTCTCTTCTCCATGCTAAACATCCCCAGCTCCCTAAGTCTCTCCTCAGAGGGCTTGGTTTCAGGACCCTTCACTATTTTGATGGCCTTCCGTTGAACCACAGACTTGCACTGGAGGACCTAGATAATCCTAGAGAGAACATATTAATCAAATCCGTGAATAATCTTATCCGCAAATATGGAGGGACGAGTATACTTCCTTTCAGTAGTCTCAAAGGTGCTACAAGATCTCTTAATGCTTTACTTTCTTTTGTCCTTCTTTGCCTGGGGGGCTGGCATCCCCCACCCCACTCCTCTCTCTGAAGCCCTGCTCCCCCCCCAAACCATCCTGGTTGGGGTCCAAAATCAATGCCAAGTAAAGGTGGGGCTGGACAGTGGAACACACTCCCTCAATGGAGGGTGATGGAGTCCCCTTCCTTGGAGGTCTTTAAGTAGAGGCTGGATGGCCATCTGTCAATGGGGATGCTTTAACTGAGAGTTCCTGCATGGCAGACTGGATGGCCCTTGTGGGGTCCTTCCACCTTTAGGGTCCTATCTATTCCTTCATGGCAGAAGAGGGCTGGACCGGATGTCCCTTGGGGGTCCGTTCCAACTTTAAGGTCCTACGTATTCCTTCATGGCAGAAGGGGGCTGGACTGAATGGCCCTTGGGGGGTCCGTTCCAACTTTAGTGTCCTACATATTCCTTCATGGCAGAAGGGGGTTGGACTGGATGGCCTTTTCCAACTTTAGGGTCCTATGTATTCCTTTATGGCAGAAGGAGGTTGGATGGCCCTTTTGGGGACTCTTCCAACTCTATGGTTCTATGATTCTATGACTCCTGGCCGTGGCCCAGGAGGGAGGCGGCCTCGGTTAACAACTCTCCATTCCCTGCCTGCCTGGGAGGCATTCCAGAGCTGCATTCCTCCAGGGCATTCCTGCAGCAAACTTGAATGCTCTCCCTTTTGTGGCTGGACATACAAAGGGGCCACTGCCCGAAAGAAGGGCAGAGCAAGCCAGGAATGAAGCAAGCCAGACTCCTGACCCCAAGCAGTGGGGCAGGGCAGCACTTGCACAACTTATGCATGCGAACACACATGAATAGAATCATAGAACTGGAAGGGACCCCAGGGTCATCCAGTCCAACCTCCTGCCATGCAGGAACTCTTAATCAAAGCATCCCCATTGACAGATGGCCATCCAGCCTTTGTTTAATGACCTCCAAGGAAGAAGACTCTACCATCTTCCATGGCATTGCTGTCCACTGTCGAACAGCCCTTACTGGAATCTCTTTTCCTGTAGATTCCATCCATTGTTCTGGGTCTTGTTCTCTGGAGCAGCAGAAAACAAGCTTGCTCCCCCTCAATATAGATATCCCTCAGGAATCCAGAGCTGGATGGGATCCCCAGGTTGCCAGAAAGGGGCTAAATTTTGTAAAACAAAGGCCTCAAGTCACCGTGGAAGCATGGGGAAGGGGGGGGACGTCTAAGACCATCTAACTTACCCCAGAGCATCCACCAACATACACACACACAAACCCCAATAATTCTGCTCTTCTCCTTGAGGCATTTCTTCTGAAGTCTTGTGCCCATGCATGCGTTTGCAAACCTAACTTGTATTGGGCACCAGAGCAAAAAGCCTTTGCCTTCTCTGATGTGACCATCCCCTGGGCATCTGAAGAGTGCTTTTGTGATCCCCCTTGACAGACAAATAGGCTGGACACAAGTCGCCCTTTTCCCCTGCATCATACCATGTAGATACCACATTCCCATGTATTTCAGTAAGGCCTTTCACAGGATCCCCTATGATATTCTTGCAGACAAGCTGGTCAAATGTGGGCTGGACAATACAACTGTTATGTGGATTTGTAATTGGTTGACCATCCAAAGCCAAAGCTCCTCTTCTTCATCATCCTGTAGAGAAGTGACCAGTGGGGTGTTCAATGGGGTTTTGTCCTGGGCCCAGTTTGCTATCCAACATCTTTATCAATACTTGGATGAAGGAACAGAGGGCATGCTTATCAAATTTGCAGATGGCACCAAATTAGGAGTAGTAGTTAATAACCCTAGAGGACAGGATCAAAATTTAAAATGACCTGAATAGACTAGAAAGCTGGGCCAAAGCTAAAAAAAATGAATTTCAACATGAAGAAATGTAAGGTATTGCACTTAGGGAGGAAAAATGAAATGCACAGATATAGGACGGGGGACACCTGGTTTAAGGAGACTTTTATGTCTGAAAGGGATCTAGGAGTTAGATGAAAATATGTGCCCGCATTCTGACTTCTCCAACAATCCTCCAGGCCAGAAATTAAGCCAAAGACAGGGAGAGAAATGTTTGTGGGACAGATGTCTTTGACAGCAGCGGGTCTGCGTTTCTGGGGGCTTAGTCACAGAGCCTGCAACCACTAGATAACGCTGCCTAATTTGGCTTCCGCCGTCACTCTCTTTTGCACACCAGCTAAAATTAATCTTCCCTTTGCCAGTGTTAAAAGCAGACCCACATTCCCCATCCCTCCTGCTCTCCTCCCATCTAATGGAGGTTTAATTGCAGTATCTTACATTTCTCCGTGTTGAAGTTCATTTTGTTAGCTTTGGCCCAGCTTTCTAGTCTGTTCAGGTCATTTTGAATTTTGATCCTGTCCTCTGGGGTGTTAGTTATTCCTCCTAATTTGCAAATTTGATAACCTTCCCTCTATTCCCTCATCCAAGTCATTGATAAAGATGTTGAACAGCAGACTGGGCCCAGGACTGGACCCCATTGGACACCCCACTGATCATTCCTCTCCAGGACGAAGAAGAAAAGGAGCCATGGCTGACCACCTTTTGGGTTTGGCCGGTCAACCAATTGCAAATCCATCTAACAGGTAGATAGGATTCCTAATAGAATGGATATATTCCCGACCTGACCCATCTGTAGACCATCCAGCAACACCTTCCCCGCCATTAGCCATCTGTTCATCTGTCCATCCACCCAAAGCTGACTGCACCGCAGCCAGGAAGGAAGAAAAAGATCTCCTGAGACCAGCAGGCAGTAATGTTTGCAAGTCGGAGCAGCGAAGCAGACCACCCCTTTGCTCCAGCTTGGGGGCGGCGTCTGAGTGCGGCATTTAGATGACGCACACTCTGACGCCAACCCCATGCCGTGCCGGCTTCATGACATTTCAGCAGTGCACTGTTTACACACGCTGTGCTGCAGGAACACCGAAAAACCATAGCCACTGTGGAAAGGGTGGCTTTTATCCACCTCAAAAAGGAGCAGCATTTTGCTGCCTCTTTTTGGGCCAGAAAAAAGCCACATTGGGGCTGCAGCCTGAGATTGCTAGGCCCCCAATCCGGCAATCAAAGGGGCGATCTGTTTCACCCATAAACCTCGTCCAGAATCATAAAACCATAGAGTTGGAGGAGACCCCCAGAAAGGGCAATCCAGTCCAACCACATTCTGCCATTCAGGAAGTCCCTATCAAAGATTTAGAAGGACCCTTCTGCCTCAAGCCCATTGCCAAATGCATTTGCTGCTCCCTTCCAAGAAATCCTCCTCCTCCTCCTCCTCCTCCTCCTCCTCCTCCTCCTCTTCTTCCTCCTCCTCCTGTCTCTTCTATTAGATCGAGGTGGCATTACAACAATAAAAAGCCATACTGTACAATACAATGGCCTTTTAAAAGCCGTAAAGATTGGCGATATGTCGGATCAACTCTGACAGGCCATTCCATAATTTGGGAGCAGCAGACAAAAAGGCCCTCTGGGGATGTGGCCAACCGTCTGCAGTACGTTTTACCGGGTGCAGTACGTTTTACCGGGCGCATTTTTCCCAGAGGACCTTTGGGTGCGGGGCGCATTGTACAGCAGGAGGCGATCCCACAAGTAGACTGGACCGAGGCCAAGAAGGGCTTTAAAGGTCATCACCAACACCTTGTGCTGCGCCTGGAAACTAACAGGCAGCTAGTGACCCTGTCCAGAACCAGCTGACGTATCTCCATACCCGGGTCAGGGGCCCCAACAACATTTTTGAGCCCCACACTTTGGGGGCAGGTCTTGCCTGCCGCTCAAAATGAACGGCACCAGCAAGTGCAGCCACTAAAAATATGTAAGTCTCAAGTTGAGTCAGTGTGTCATATTTGCCATGTCAAGCCCAAGTGTAGTAGTCACTGAAGTGAGTTAGGTCTGAGTCACTGGATTTCAGTTTAAATCACTGCCAGCAGAAAGTGTCCAGCGCCAGAGGCGGCCAGAATGATCGTACGTGACATGCACACACCCCACACAAACCGCTGTCCCTTTCCCACTGGATATGAGCCCCACTCCTTTCCATCGGGGCAGAAGAAGAGAAACCAGAAGTCCTTATGGGCTGGGAAACCATATACAAATGTCTCAAATAAATACACTTGTTTCTCCGTACTTGCTAGGGTTAGGGGCAAAAGAACCTCGTGAGTATGGAAAAAACACAAATAACAAAAACAACTTATTTTCATCTGAGAGGACACTTCTCTAGGAATCTCTAGGTCCTCTAGTGCAATTCTCCAGACACCATAAAACTGCGCTGGAGGAGCTACAAAGGCCTAGGGGAGTATTCTCTCTAGGAATCTCTAGGTCCTCCTATGCAATTCTGTGGCCAATGTCCGACAGACACTGACCATAGAACTGCACTGGAGGAGTTGTCCTCTCTAGGAATCTCTAGGTCCTCCAAAGCAACTCTGTGGTCAACGTCCAACAGACACTGACCAAAGAACTGCGCTGGAGGAGCTACAAAAGCCTAGTAGAGTATTTAGGAATCTCTAGGTCCTCCAGTGCCCAGCCCAGGTATCCTCTTCAATTATTATATGACCAGACAAACCTCAAATATTGCTGGTATATTACCAGAGCCATGTGGGCCTGGGGGGCCTCCCAAGTTGCTAGCAAAGCATCCCTGCCGGCCCCTGGCCTTGGCCACTAATGGAGGAAGTTGTGCAAGGGCCTTGTGCAAGGAGGTTGTGCAAAGTGGGATGTTTGGGGCAGAGCCCAGAGCAAGCATTTCACCAGCAGTGGAGCTTCCTTGGAAAAGGCAGGCAGGCCAGCGGCCACCCTGCCCTCCACCTGCAGAGCCCCCTGCCCCAGTGCTGCCCTGCAGGGAGAGTGGTAGGGGCTCCAATGCACCGGACCGATCGCAGGAGCCACTCATGCACAAGGCAGCCAGATTGCCCCACTCCTAGCTTCTAGAGGAAAAGGGAGCATGACCATGCATGTGGCCAGCACACTTCCCCTGCCCCACTGACTCCAGAGAGGCCAGAGGGACCAGTCATAGAATCATAGAGTTGGAAGAGACTCCAAAAAGGGCCCTGATCCAGTCTGACCCTATTCTTCTGCCATGCAGGAACTCTCCATCAAAGCATCCCCATTGACAAATGGATTCTTCCCCATTGACAACTTCTGCTTAAAGACCTTCAAGGAAGGAGACCAAAAGAGTGTATTCCACTGTAAAACAGCCCTTATTTATAAGGACGTTTCTCCTAATGTTTAAGTGGAATCTCTTTTCCTGGAGCTTGCATCCATTGCTCTGTGTCCTATTCTTTGGTGCATCAGAAAACAAGCTTGCTCCATCCTCAATATGATATCCTTTCAACTATATCACCTCTTAACCGTCTCTTTTCCAGGCTAAATATCCCCAGCTCCCTAAGTCTTTCCTCATAAGTCTTCATGGTTTCCAGACCTTTCACCATTTTAATTGCCCTCCTTTAGACACGCTCCTGTTTCTCAACCTCCTTTTTGAACTTTGGTGCCAGAACTGGGCACAGGATTATTCCCGGTGGGGCCTGTCCAAAGCAGACTAGAGTGATACTATTCCTTTCCTTCATCTAGACACTATACTTCTATTGATGCAGCCTAGAATCACATTGGCCTTTTTAGCTGCCACACCACACTCTTGACTCACATTCAACTTGTGGCCTGCTAAGACTTCTAAATCCCTTTCACACATATAAGTCTCCTTAACTTGTGCTGCTTTTAACTATGTTGTACCCCGCCCTGATTGCCAGTTCAGAGGGGCGGGCTATAAATAAATAAATAATTATTATTATATTATTATTATTATCCTATACCTATGCATTTCATTTTTTGTACCTAAGTACTCTATCTTACATTTCTCCGTGTTAAAATTCATTTTGTTATCTTTGGCCCAGCTTTCTAGTTAGTAAGGTCATTTTGAATCTTGATCCTGTCCTCTGGGGTGTTAGCTACTAGTCCTAATTTGGTATCATCTGCAAATTTGATCAGCATGCCCTCTATTCCTTCATCAAAGTCAATGATAAAGATGTTGAATAGCAAACTAGGCCCAGGACAGAACTCTGTGGGACCACATTGGTCACTTCTCTCCAGGATGAAGAAGAAGAAGAAGAGAAGCCACGACTGAGCACCCTTTGGGTTCGACCGGTCAGCCAATTACAAATCCACCAAATGTGATAACTACGTCCCCAATTCTGTCATCCAAGTCATTGATAAAGATGTTTATCAATGGGGGAGGCAGGAGACGCAAATTGGGGAGGGGGAGATGCAGTGAAGGATGGAAGCAAAGCAACAATACCCTTGACAACACCCACCCTCACAAAATCTGGGTGGCTGCCTCAGGCCCACCCTCACCCTTACGGATCCACTTTTGTACAACGAAAGCAACAACGGCAAACAATGACATCTCAAGTCCAGCAAGTTTTGTCCACCCGCTTCCATAATGCAAGGACCCAGTTTTACTACCAGCATCAAGGCCGCCTGTCTAGCCACTGCGGAGAGAATGGGTCAATTGTCCAGCCAGGTTCTTGGAGGGGCGGCCTAGCTGCGGGCACCTGAAGGGTCCCAGGATTATGCCCAAGGACTAGCCAAGACCGACATGCTGGGCTTCCCAGCTCTGCAGGCAGAGTGGTCAGAGTGGCTTTGCAACCACCCTCCAGGGGACAGGTCACTTGGTCAGCCTTGGTTCTCCTCTCATGGGCTGAGGATCTTTCTCTGGCTTTTTAATTCCCTGGTATTTCCACTGCAAAGTTGCCATTAAGGAGTTTTGCCTTATCTAGATTCTCTTGTGGAGCTGACTACTGTTCTCACAGAGAGTCTAACGTTGTCTTATCATTTGACTCGGTGCACGCTGACCCTTCGCTGGCTGCAAAAGGGGGGCAATTAAGTCTTAGGAACAAACACCAGGGCTGAGGGTCCCACCCTTGGGCCACTCAGGGTAAGACAACGGCTCGCCAGTCCCGCGGCAGAACAAGCAAACAAGCACAGGCAAGCAAGCAGGCAGGGCAAAACTGTTTTTGTGCCTCTGGGGCACGCAAAAAGAGTGCCAAGGACGGTGACGCAAAGCTGCTCAGGAAGTGGAGTGCAGCGACTCCGAAAACCGCCATCGGCCCACAAGGCCACGCAGCCACCCTGGAAGAGGCAAAGCGCCGACACAACACTTGGGGAAGGGGTCACAGCCAGCAGAGAGGCGAGTGAGAGAAAGAGACCCCTGCCCTATAGGTCAACTGACCTTCCCTTTCTCATAGGGAAGACCACCACCACCGCCATTGCTCAGGAGGGCTTGAGTGGGACCCAGCCTCGCCACGCAATCCACCCCTTACTCGCACATTTCCAACCATGGTGGGCGTGCATGTTCAGCTGTTCCTTTGGATCCGGATCAGGGAAGAGGGGCAGCCCTGCAGCCCCCCAAGGTTCTTGCAATCAGAAAAGGATGAGGGAAGGACATTATGTCTCTCACACCCAGTTTTCTTGATGTTCATCTCCTTGGAAGGTCACCCTTCTGGCCCAGAAGCACAAACTCCTCCTGGGCACTGTGTCCCCACCATCCTGCCCCCCTTGTGACCGCACACATCAGAGTCCAAAGGGCCCTAGTGACCACTACAAGGTGGGCTTCCATGGGGAGCAGAAGACACCCACAGCAGCAGAATAGTGCTTGAGAGTGGTGCCCAAGAGTGATGCCCGCATTTGGGAGCAGTGGGCTTCAGTTGGGCATCTGTGTGCAATGAACATGGCACTGCCAGCCACCCAGGCCACCCATTGCAAACGAAACCCTTGGAGAATTGGGAAGACTGGGTTGCCTGCTCTTGGGAAAGAGAAATAGATCTCTTCTGGGGTCTTCCCAGACTTTTATGAGGTCTAGGGGGTTGGACAGGATGGCCTTGGGGGTACCTTTCAACTTTAGGGTCCTATATAGTCCTGCATGGCAGAAGGGGGTTGGACTGGATGGCCCTTGGGGTGTCTTCCAACTTTAGGGTCCTATGTATTACTGTATGGAAGAAGGGGTTTGGACTGGATGGCCCTTGGGGTCCCTTCCAACTTTAGGATCCTATGTATTCCTTCATGGCAGGAGGGGGTTGGACTGGATGACCTTGAAGTCTCTTCCAACTTTAGGGTCCTATGTATTACTTCTTGGCAGAAGGGGGTTGGACTGGATGCTCCTTGGGGATCTCTTCCAACCTTAGGGTCCTATGTATTTCTTCATGGCAGAAGAATGGGGTTGGACTGGATGACCTTTGGGGGTCCCTTCCAACTTTAGGGTCCCTTGTGGCACGATGGGGTTGGACTGGATGGCCTTTGCGGATCTCTTCCAACTTTAGGGTCTTTCATGGCACGATGGGGCTGGACTGGATGACCTTTGGGGGTCCCTTCCAACTTTAGGGTCTTTCATGGCATGATGGGGTTGGACTGGATGGCCTTTGGGGGTCTCTTCCAACTCTAGGACTCTATGATCCTATGACTTAGCCCTCCTACCCGGCAACCATAGCCCACCCACCCAAAGTAGCCTTTTCCCCCCTTCCTCTACCCGAACACTGGGAGGTTTGGGGCAAGAGCACAAGCAAAGAGGGCTCCTCTTGCTCCCCATCACTGCCAAGAGCTGTTTGTGCCCCATGGAGGGAGGCAGATTCCCATGGAGACATGCCCCATTCACAGTAGCCAGTCCTGGAGGCCACGGTGCTGGTCAGGAGAGGACTTTGTTCCTTCTTGCCAGACTGCGCCAGACCTCTACTCAAACAGGCACATGGAGGACGGGGCAAAGTTCTGGGGCAGGACCTCACCTGGGACCAAACCACTTGTGCCCCCAAGTGGGGCAGAGCTTCCCAAAGCAAAGGCGTGCACTATCTCCCTCAATGCGCCGCTGGACTCAGCCATACTTTCCTCCGCGCAGATCGTGCTGCGCACAAGCCAGAGTTCAGAGGCACCACTGTGTGTTAAACCCGGGTTCAAGTGGGCACCGACAGACCCAAGGAGTTGGTAGGTCAAGCGCCCAAAAACGTCCACTACTACATCTTTTGCCCAGTTGGCCTCAACAGTGCCAGAAGGCCCCTTTGCACACTGAACATGAACCGAGGCAAGCGAGGGAAGGAAGTCTTGCCGCATGGCACGCCCAAACCCAGACAAGACACAGCAATGGTTGAGAGAGAAGTTTGTGTCCCTCTGGTGCTATGAGTGTCATGCGCTGGGTGTGGTGGTGTCGGCGGTGAACGCTGTGGCCCACCAGCAACAAACCAGGAGCGGTGGACCGCCACTCCCATCATCCCCAAAACCAGCACCCTCCAGACGAGGGTCATGCGCCACCCACATGTGCATGAACACTCAGCACTCTCCGTCCCTCTCTGTAGCCAGCTTCCTCTTCTTCTGTCGTCGTCCAGCGGTGGATTCCAGCAGCCAGAGGGAACTGTGGTGCGCGCAAAGGAGCAGCCGGCGGGTCTTCTGCTTCTTAGGAGGAGTAAACAAAGGCTGCTACCAAATATGGAATTTGCAGACAGCGGCGGCCGCAGAGTCCGGCGGCACTCAGGCCCCCCTCTGTCCCGTCCCTCCCAGACCCAAGCCAAGCCTCTGACCAAAAAGCACTGCGGCTTCCCCATCCTGGCATAATTTGGCACCGGGCATCATGATGCTCCTCCGGCCATTGACAGTTTGGCCATTGGCGTCCGATGGCGGTCAGTTCCAAGACGCCAAAATCCGCGGATGCTCAAATCCCACTAAATAAGTTCTTCTCAACTTTCCCAATGCGCAGCTCTTTAATACAGTTCCTCATTTTGTGCTGATCCCCGACCGCAAAATTATTTTTGTCTCGGTCCCCAAGACCATTATTATTTTTATTATTAAGCTTTATTTTTTTAGTGCTGTAAATATTCACAGTGCTGTACATGACAATCGGAAATATTGAACACCGAATAGACTATAACCCCATTTGCACACTTCGGATTATTTTAACGGATTATTTTAAATCTGTTTAATTGGTTGTTGTTTTTTTTTTAAGGAGCATCATCTAATTAAAATAACAATGATTGCAAGCCACTCTGGGAGCCTTTAGGGGTTAAGGGCAGGGTATAAATACTGTAAATAATAATTGGGATTATTGTACGGATTTTTTATGGTAAACCACCCTGATCCTGATGGAGAGGTGGGGTAAAAATAAAGTTTCATTATTACTATTATTACTATTACTACTATTTCTATTATTATTAAATATGTGTTTTCCTATGGTCTTTGGCGACCCCTGCAAAAGGGTTGTTTGAGCCCCTAAAGGGGTCGCGACCCACAGGTTGAGGACCACTGAACTAAATACAATGGCATTAGTGAAATAGGGTACCTTATAATTTATTATCATTATCATTATTATTATTAACTTTTATTTACTTATGGGGCAGGAGACTCCCCCCCCCCCCAGTCTGAGGAAAGGCCCCACAGAGACCAATCCCCCCCATTCCCTGCCCCCCAAAAGGGGCTCCATGGTGGGCCCAAAGGTCAATCTATGGGGCAGGAGACTCCAGAGTCTGAGGAAAGGCCCCCCCAGAGACCAAGCTGGACCCATAGCACCAGACAAACACCCCAAACTCCTCTGCCCCCCAAGAGGGGTCTGAAGGGAGGGCCCAAAGGTCAATCTATGGGGCAGGAGGTTCCAGAGTCTGAAGAAAGCCCCCCCCCAGAGACCAATCCCCCCATTCCCTGCCCCCCATGGGTCAATCTATGGGGCAGGGATGCCCAGCCGGCCCCAAAGGCTGACCCAGGGCCCTCCCCACAGTCTCAGGGGGCAGCCACGACGGACGGGGAGACCCACAGCTTAGTTGTGGGGCTTGTTGTTACCTGGGGGCGCGGCGTCGGGGGCCTCGTCGCTCGGTGACTGGCGGCGGTTGTGGGGCGCGACTTCCTTCCCTCCCTTTCGGCCGCCCCCCCACCTCCTCTTCCGCCGCCCGCCCGCCCCCACTGCGCATGCGCGCGCACCGCCCGCCATCTTGGGAGCGGCCAGGCATCCCCGGCGGCCATCTTGGAGAAGGGCGTGCTGAAGTCAAGAGCCGCCATTTCTGTTCCGGGAGAAAGGCGCAGAGAGGAAAGGGAGCGCGTTGTGACGTCAGAGCGGACCTCCACGACGGAGGCCAATAAGAATGCCGCCGAGGCCATCTTGGAGAAGGGCAGGCGAGGCAGACGCCGCCATATTTGTCCCGGGCGGAAGAGTGGTACCAATTTGATGATCATTTTATAATATTGTATTATTTATAACATATATGATTTGTTATTATTTATAATTCATTATAATTTATAATGTGATATTATTTATAACATTTATCATTATTTATTTCTTATCATGTTTTCTATTTCTTTATTTATTACTTAAAATTATTTATAACATTTATAATTATTATTATTTATAATGGTATATTCTTAACAATTTTTATGTTGATGTTTATTTATATTTTTTATTATTTATAATGGAATATTATTTATAACATTTATTATTATTATTATTATTATTATTTATAATGGTATATCATTTACATTTATTAATTATTATTTATTAGTATTTAATCATATTTATAACTTTCAATGCTATATTATTTATAACATTTATAATTATGTATTATTTATAATGTTATATTATGTATAACATTTATTATTTATTATTATGTAAAAAATTTTATTATTTATAATGTTATTTTAATTATGGCATTCATTATTTATTATTATTATTTTCATAATGGTATATTATTTCCAATATTTTCATTTCTAATTTATAACTATTATTATTTACAATTAATATTATTTACAATGTTATGTTATTTTATAATTTTGTAAACAGGTCTTGCAGAATTTTTATCTGATGTCATTTTAATTTTTTGGATGCCTCATTTCATGCTAATCATATGAGTCCCATTCCTGGGAAAAGAGCCGGATACAAATAAATAGAATACATAAATAAATAAATAAAATTTCATCATTTTTTGTAGAATGTACACCATAGGCAGGTTTATTTTATACTATTTTGATTTGATTGTATGTACAGAGCTGGGTAAATTTACATAAGCTCTATATAAATAAAACTTAATACTTCCCTTGATCTAGACACTATACATCTATTTCTTCAGCCCAGAATCGCATTGGCTTTTTTAGCTGCTGCATCACACTGTTGAGTCACATTCAAATTGGGGTCTACTTGGACCCCTAGATCCCTTTCACACGTATAAATCTCCTTAATCCAGGTGTCCCCCATTTTATATCTGTGCCTTTCATTTTTCTGCCCTAAGTGCAGAACCTTACATTTCTCTGCGTTGAATTTCATTTTGTTAGCTTTGGCCCAGATTTCTAGTCTATTCAGGTCATTTTGAATTTTGATCCTGTCCTCTGGGGTATTAGCTACCCCTCCTAATTTGGTGTCATCTGCAAATTTGATAAGTATGCTCCCAATTCTGTCATCCAAATCATTATTAAAGATATTGAATAGCACTGGGCCCAGGACAGAACCCTGTGGCACCCCACTGGTCACTTCTCTCTAGAATGAAAAGGAGCCATTGTTGAACACCCTTTGAGTTCGGCCACTCAACCAATTACAAATCCATGTAACGGTTACCTTGTCTAGTCCACATTTTGCAAGCTTGTTTGCAAGAATGTCATGGGGAACCTTGTCAAAGGCCTTACTGAAATCGAGGTATACTATATCCACAGCATTCCCTTCATCTACCAAGCTGGTAATTTTATCAAAAAAAGAGATCAGGTTCGTTTGGCATGACTTGTTTCTCTGAAACCCATGTTGACTTTTTGTGATTATGGCATTCCCTTCTAAATGTTCACAGACTCTCTGCTCCAGAATCTTTCCTGGAATTGATGTCAGACTAACTGAATAGCTCTGCTGGACATGACTCTGCCAATGCAATACGTGCAGCATAGAATGAGTTCTTCGCTGCATCGATTGCCACTCCATGGGACCTTAATAGGTTCTCTAGGAGTGCCTTGTCAGATAAGTGTCGGTGTTGACACCAGCGGCGCTCTAGTCGTCTTGTCTCTTGCTTCATCCTCCAAAGATCTTGTGTGTACCATGGTTGTTTATTATTAATAATAATAATAATATTTATTTCTATACCGCCCTTCCATAGATCAGGGCGGTGTACAGCATATAAAAACATTAAAACATTAAAAACAAACCAATTACAATAAAACAATAAAAACAATAAAAACAATATTCCCATTACAGTACAAGTGCGAGTGCGGCAGCAAAACAGTAGGCGACTTACTACAGGCTAATAATAAAAAGATCCATTCAACAATATGCCTGCTTAAATAAATAGGTCTTTAGATCCTTCTTATATTGAACAAGGGAGGGGGACAAGCGGAGATCGATAGGTAGAGAGTTCCAGAGACCGGGGGCAGAGATGGAATATGCCCTCTTCGTCGTGCTCGCTAGTCTAGTCTCCGGAACTCTCAATAACCGCTGTCCGGAAGATCTAAGTGTGCGGGGCAGATTATATGGGGAGAGACGGTCCTTCAGGTACCCTGGGCCCAAGCCATATAGGGCTTTATAGGTAATAACCAGCACTTTGTACTGAGCCCAGAAGCGAATCGGCAGCCAATGAAGATCCTTCAGGATTGGTGTTATATGGGCGGCCCTGGGAGCACCAGTGACCACCCGCGCTGCCATATTTTGCACCAATTGTAGCTTCCGAGTGTGATACAAAGGCTGCCCCATGTAGAGCGCGTTGCAGAAATCCAACCGAGAGGTTACTAGAGCATGTACTACGGTTTCAAGGTCCCTCCGGTCCAGGTAGGGATGCAGTTGGCGTATCAGCCGAAGCTGATAACAGGTGCTCCTGACCGTCGCGTCCACCTGAGAAGTCAGATGGAGCGACGAGTCAAGGAGCACCCCCAGACTGCGTACAGTGTCCTTTACGGGAAGCATGACCCCGTTCAGGACAGGTGGAACCACCTCCATCCCTGGGCCAGGAGAACCTATCACCAGTACTTCCGTTTTCTCTGGATTCAGGCTGAGTCTGTTTTCCCTCATCCAGTCCATTACCGATTCCAGACAGGCCACGAGAGGAGCGACGCCATCCCTGGTCACTGCATCAGTCGGAGACATAGAGAAGACTATTTGGGTGTCATCAGCGTACTGATAACCCTGTGCCCCATGCCTCCGGATGATCTCTCCCAGCGGTTTCATGTAAATGTTAAAGAGCATGGGAGACAGAATGGCTCCTTGAGGGACCCCAGAAGTGAGGGCCCTCTTATCGGAGCACACGTCCCCCAGCTGCACCATCTGGAACCTCCCAGAGAGGTAGGACCGGAACCACTGGAGCGCAGTGCCTCCAATTCCCACCTCTGCCAGGCGTTCCAGAAGGATACCATGGTCGATGGTATCGAAAGCCGCTGAGATGTCCAAGAGCACCAACAGGGACACGCTACCCCTGTCGATGCCCAGACGGAGATCATCGACCAGGGCGACCATGGCAGTCTCAACCCCGAAGCCCGCCCGGAAACCGGTTTGAAATGGATCTAGAAAATCCGTTTCCTCCAAGATATTGGAAGCGAGTTGGAGAGGACGCTCAGGAGTGATACTGTTTACAGCCCCAGTGATGTTGGTGTTCCAGGTATTGACCAGGGCGTCGACAAGATTGCTGTCATTCCCAACCAAGTTTTAACTTGACCAGGAAGTGGTGTGTCCATGACAGGGCAGTAGTGCCAATGACTTCTGCCCACCGACTGTCCTGTTCCATACAAAAAGCCACATTGAGTGTATTACCTGCACAGTGTGTCAGCCCCGAGATCAGTTGGGACAAACTTGGTATCCATGAAGTCCCGAGCTGCACAAAAATATATATATTTTTAAACACATATACACATACACATATGTAATTTAATATGTGTTATATAATATATAAATTCCTGCCATGCAGGAATACAGAGAATTTATATAAAAAATAAATTCTATAATATATACATACGATAAAATATTTTCATATAAATTATAATATATATATATATATATATATATTATAATATGATTCAAACATATATATAAATATATAAATAAAATCTAGAAAATTTAATTTGTATTATATAATATGTGAAATTATATATTATATAAATAATAACATATAAAATGTAATTCATATGATATAAAACATATTTCTATAAATTATAAATATATTTTAAAATATATGTTAAACATTTACATATGTATATGTGTGTATGTGTGTTTGTGTGTGTATTTTAATATATTTTTATAAATTATATAAATATGTTTTATATAATTGTGTAAGTTAAATTGTATTATTAATATATAATTCAAATGATGTAAAATATATTTATATGTTTCTATTCATATAAATTATAAAGCATACGTTAAAATATAGTTAAGCCTTCTGCCCAGGAGGGATTCCAAAATGCCAAGCAGGAATGCCATGTATTTTGAGCCCCAGTTTGGAGAAATAAAAATAATTTGGATCTTTCAATTGGGCGCGCCCTCGGAAGGGAGAGCATGGGAGGAGGCCTCGGGTCCTCCCCTCTGTGACGTCACAATGGACCTCCGGGCGGGGGATTCCCCGCAGTGACGTCAGGGCCAATGGGAGAGCCGGAGGGGCGTGGCTCAGGGCTGTAGGATGACGTCACCTGTGCCTCGTTGGAAGCAGCTGATCGAGGAGTGGCGCTCCTTAGTTCCTGGGTGGCCGCCGTCCTTTGGTGGCCGGAGAGGGGCCAGAATGTGGGGGTCCCCCGGGGCCCTGAGTGACCAGGAGGAGGAGGAGGGGGATCTGCTGGACTTCTTGATGGGGGGCGCCCAGGACCCTTCGGAGGACAGCTGGGCCCCGCTGCCCCCAGAGGTCAGCCTCTCTCCCTCCCTCCCTCCCTCCCTCCCTGCAGGGGGTCCCTAACCCTCTCCTGACCCCTTGACCACTGACCCCTTGACCCCTTCTTGCAGGTCTTCCAGGAGTCCGAGGAGGAGCTGATGCTGCTGCAGAGCCTTCTCTGGACGGAGGAGGACTCGCCCTCCAGCCCCTTAGGAGTCCACTCCGAGCACAACTACTCCTCGCTCTCGAACCCAGGACCCACCGACAGCAGCCCCAGCAGCAAGGAAGACAGCCCCCCTGCCTCCTCCTCTTCCTCCTCCTCCTCTGAAGGGGGGCAGGTGGCCATCGACCTCGGTGAGTCAAAGGGAGACACCCCCCCCACCCTTCTGCCATGCAGGAATACATAGAATCCTAGAGTTGGCAGGACTACAGAGGATCTTAGAGCCAGAAGGGACTCCTAAGGGTCATAGAGTCCAGCCCCCTTCTGCCATGCAGGAATACATAGGATTTTAGAGTTGGAAGGAAATACTAAGGGTTGTATATACCAACCATCTTCTGCCGTACAGGAATACATAGGATCTTAGAGTTAGAAAGGACTACTAAGGGTCACATAGTCCAGCCCCCTTCTGCCACGCAGGAATACATAGGATCCTAGAGTCCGAAGGGAATACTAAGGGTCATATAGTCCTGCCCCTTCTGCCTTGCAGGAATACATAGGATCCTAGAGTTGGAAGGGACTGCTAAGGGACATATAGTCCAACTCACCTTCTGCCATGCAGGAAAACATAGAATTTTAGAGTTGGAAGGGGCTACTAAAAGTCAGATAGTCCAACCCACTTCTGCCATGCAGGAATACAGAGGATTCTAGAACTGGAAGGGACTGCTAAGTGTCATATAGTCAACCCACCTTCTGCCATGCAGGAATACAAAGGATCCTTGAATTGGAAGGGACCACATTAGGGAATGTGGGCATGGTGGGGGGGGGAGTGGCCATAGCCCACAAAAATAACGTCCTTTCGGTCAGGATACCTATCTGTCGAATGGCTTCTGCTGAGTGTATTTACCTTAGCTTGAAGACTAGAAACGGTCTGGGGATTCTAGAAGGGACTGCTAAGGGTTATATAGTCCAACCCCTTTCTGCCATACAGGAATATGTAGAGAGTTGGAAGGGACTCGAAGGGACTAGGCAATGTCGGGGGGGGGATGCTGACCCCTTCCGAACCCCACCGGTGTGACCCACTTTTCCTCCTACTCTTTTTCCAGAGCTGTGGGGGGACACCTCCGAGGCCTCCGAGGGACCCTCCTGCTTTTGGGGCAGCAGCCCAGAGGGGTACGGGCTTCCTGTTTCCATGTCCATTGAGGAGGAGCCTTTGCCTCCCAGACTACAGGTAAGGCCCCCTGCGCCTCTTTCCCACTTCCACCAAGCCCCTCGGGGGCTTCTCCGGCTGGGCCCAAAACTTCTGTTCGCTCCCCTTCTTTGTCTCTTCTAGTGTGATGGCTTCCCTCCGCTGATCCTGACGGAGGAAGAGAAGAGGCTCCTGGAGAAAGAGGGCACCACCATCCCCTGTGACCTGCCCCTCACCAAGGTGAGTCTTTGGAATGGCCCTGACCCCCAAAACCATGGGGCTGGAGAGACCATGTTAAGCAGATCCCAGCTCCGTAGGAACATCTCTCTGACTCCTAGGCAAGTGGCTTCTCTGTAAATGGGCCTGGGTGGTTCATTTCAATGCAGCTGCAAGGCCGAGCCCTGGCTGCTGGATCCAAACCCATAGATGGACAGGAAAGAGTGAGGGTCCCTCTGTGGCCCCCCAGCATTGGGCCTCGACTAACCCCCAGCCCCTTTGCGCCACAGGCGGAGGAGCGGGTCCTCAAGAGGGTCCGGCGGAAGATCCGCAACAAGCATTCTGCGCAGGAGAGCCGCCGGCGGAAGAAGGTCTACGTGGATGGCCTGGAGAGCAGGTGTGGGGCAGGGGAGGGGGGTCCTTGAGAGCTGGGGAGGGGGCTGAGACCCCTGGGGTCTATGGGCCCCGGCTGCCCTCTTCTGAGTGGTGGTGTTGTTCCTGCAATCCTAGCAATTGCACACACAAACCCCACACACAGTGGGGCTCCCTCCTGGCCCCTCACTCCCCTCTGACCCTTTATTCCCTTCTATGACCCCTTCCTCCCTTCTCTGACCCCTCGCTCTCCTCCTTGACCCCTCGCTCTCCCATGACTCCTTGCTTTCCTTGCAGGGTGGTGGCTTGCACAGCCCAAAATGACGAGCTCCAGAAGAAGGTGCAGCAGCTTCAGAAGCAGAACCTGTGAGTCCCTGGGGAGTGTTTCTGCATGGCAAGGGGGCACCTTCCCCTCTGCAGATTGTGCCGTCTTTGGGGCACCAGAGCCCTTGCCACTCTGGGGGTCTTCCCAGACTCTCTCGAAGTGAGGAGGGGTCTTTTAAGCAGAGGCAGGATGGCCGTCTTTCATAGAATCATAGAGTTGGAAGAGAACCCAAGGGTACTGATCCAGTCCAATCCCTTCTTCGGCCATGCAGGAACTCCCAATCAAAGCATCCCCATTGACAGATGGCCATCCAGCCTCTGTTTAAATACCTCAAAAGAAGGAGACCCCAAAGGCACGTCATACACTGTCAAACAGCTCTTACTGTTTGACAGGTGGGATCTTTTGTCCTGTTGCTTACATCCATTGCTCTGAGTCCTATTCTCTGGAGCAGCAGAAAAAAAGCCTGCTTCATTTTCAATGTGACATCTCTTCTCTTAACCGTCTCTTCTCCAGGTTAAACATACCCAGTTCTTAAGTCTCTCCTAATAGGATTTCATGGTTTCCAGATGCTTCACCATTTTGGTGGGATCTCTTTTCCTCTCATTTGAATCTATTGCTCTGGGTCCTATTCCCTGGAGCATCAGAAAACAAGCTTGCTCACTCCTCAATGTGACACCCCTTCAAATATTTAAACAGAGCCATCATGGCACCCCTTGACCATCTCTTCTCCAGGTTGATATCATCAGGAGGTTCTTTTTGCCCTCCATTCTGGTAGTCAAGGTCTCCTGTCCCAGCCAAGGATTTCCACTGCTCTGTCCTGGATTCGTCCCTTCTCACTTGCTGCCCCTCACTCCTGGAACCTTCTTCCCCCCACATGCAAAAGCACCTCATCACTTCTCTAACCAGATTCAAAATTAAGTTAAAGAATATATTGTTTAGGGAAGCGTTCCTAGGATTGTGCCATCTGCCCCAGGATGCCTCCTTATAACTATGTATTAAGAAGCCGTGCCCTCCCTCCAGTCCATCTGCCTTGGTCCAGGCCCCAGAGGGAGAGAAGAACCACTGGACCTCATCCCCTTCCCACCACCTTCCCCTCTTCCTTTTGTGTTGTCTCCTTTAGACTGTAAGCCTGAGGGCAGGGATCCGTCTAAATATAAGATTCTATGTACAGCACTGTGCAAATTTACAGTGCTATATAAAATAATAATAATAATTATTATTATTATTATTATTATTCATGGCAGAAGGAGGCTGGATGGATGTCCCTTGGGGTCCCTTCCAACTTTAGGGTCCTATGTATTCCTGCATGACAGAAGGAGACTGGATTGGATGGCCCTTGGAGGTCCCTCCAACGGTAGAGTCCTATGTAGTCCTTCATGGCAGAAGAAGGGGGTTGGACTGGATGACCTTTGAGGGTCCCTTCCAACTTTAGGATCCTATGTATTCCTTCATGGCAGAAGAAGGGGGCTGGACTGGATGACCTTTGGGGCTCCCTTCCAACTTTAGAGTCCTATAAATTCCTTCATGGCAGAAGAAGGGGGTTGGACTGGATGACCTTTGGGGGTCCCTTCCAACTTTAGGGTCCTATGTATTCCTTCATGGCAGAAGAGGGTTGGATTGGATGGCCCCTGGGGGGTCTCTTCAAGCTCTATGATTCTTTGATTCTTTCTGTCTCCGTCTCAGGTCTTTACTGGAGCAACTGAGGAAGCTGCAGGCCATGGTCCAGCAGTCATCCACCAAGACCACCACGGCCAGTACCTGCGTCCTGGTGAGTGACCACTGGGCGGTCCCTCTAATGCCCCATCACCATTACTGCATCCCCCAGAGAATGGCATTGGCACAGGTGTGGGTCTCTTTCCTCTGGGTGATGCTGGCCCACCTTTGAATGGTCAAGGCCAGTGGGTCTTGCCCCATCTGCAGCTTGACTCTGAGTCCCACCACCACCACCACCAATCTCTTCCTAACCAGGTCCTGGTGTTGTCCTTCTGCTTGATCCTCTCGCCCAACCTCTTCCCCTTTGGAGGCCGGGAACATCAGCGGGAGCTCCAGGGAGGTGAGTCCCAGGGAGGGCAGGAGGGCAATGGACTGAGGGCTGGGGAGAACCAGGGAATATGGGGCAGGACAGCTGGGGGGGGGGGTGGCAACTCATGCCCTCCTACCTCTGCAGCGAGTTGTTGCGGAGACTTGTTGTAGAGCTGCAGGGAGGAATGGCCTCTCGATTCAGTTCTGAATGGAGCCCAAATTTGCGTTTGCTGCTACACTGTACACTCATCCCTCCGTTATCTGCAGCTTTGATATTTGCAGCTTTAATTATTCACAGATTTCATTAATATGTTCCTGTCTAGGAATATCTAGGGTCCTCCAGCACAACTCTGTGGTGAACTTTAACTAAAAGTTGCACCGAAAGACCTAGGATTACTAGAGAGACACTCTACTAGGACTTTGTAGCTCCTCCAGCGCAGTCCTATAGTCAGTGTCTGTTGGATGTTGACTACAGAGTTGCCCTGGAGGATCCAGAGATTCCTAGAGAGGACACTACTACATGATGGAGGTCTTGTGCCCCTAACCATAGCAAATATGGAGGAACAAGTGAATTTTAAAAATAACCTTCAATACCCAGAATGTCAGAGAAAGGGACTGAGGGATGCTAAATCAGGGAGGGAAGGGAGTTTGTGGCAGGCTGGCATTTGGGGTCCGGTGGGTGCTGGGTGGTCAAGCATGGGGGTCCCTATCTCCCCTCTGACCCCTTTGCCCCCCTTGCAGTGCTCTCCCGGAGGCTGCGTGAGTACCAGAGTGGGGGTCCCCTCGGACTGCCCAACGCCCCCCAGGCCGCGGAAGTACCACCAAATGGCCCAGGGTGGACCCCCCTGCAGCCACCGGAGAAGATGGCTTCCAACGCAGGGGCCCTCAACCATTCCCTGGAGGGCCACCGAACCCCCTTGGATGCCCCCTCAGACGTCGCCAACAGTGCCGGGGGCAACTCTTCCTCCTCCTCCGGCCAGCCAGGGGGATCTCCTGTCCTCCCGGCCACCCAACAGACCCCCCGGAAGGAAGAGGTCCTCCCTCCAGCCAGCATTGACCAGAAACGCAGCTGGGTGGACCGTACCACCACCAGCGTGGTCATCCAGCCACGCCACTCGGATGAGATGTGAGGCCTCCTGCAGCTGGAGGGACAGATGGACGGAAGCTTCTGCAGCAACACAAAGGCTCTGGTGAGCTCTCCTTGCCGGACACTACAGGGAGCGGTCAAGAAATGGACTCAAGGCTGGAGATGGAAGTTGTAGTCCAACCCATCTGGGGAGCGTTGGCTTGGCACCAGTGAAAAATGTGGACAGGGGGAAGCAAGTCCACTTTCAGGCCCAGCGTTGGTTCTGGTTGAGCCTCTTCTCCTGCCCTGGAAGGGTCTCCTGGAAGCCCCCCAAGTTCGTCCAAGCTGCATGGGGACAGTCTTCATAGAGCTGGAAGAGCCCCCAGGGATCCTGATCCAGTCCAATCCCATTCTGCCATGCAGGAACTCTCAATCAAAGCATCCCCAACGATGGCCCTCCAGCTTCTGCTTAAAGACTCCCAAGGAATAGGATCTCTTCCAGCTCTAGGATTTTATGTATTCCTGCATGGCTGAATGGGATTGGTCTGGATCAGGGCCCTTCTTGGGTTCTCTTCCAACTCTATGGTTCTAGGATTCCTCTGCTGCTGGCTCAAGCTTTGGGTGCGAATGCAAAGAATAAAAATACCCACAATAGAGCCCCTCCTTGGCTGTTCTGGTCTTTGTGAGTTTTTTTAGGATGGGTGGGTGGGGGGTCTTCTCCCTTGCCACCTTCTTCTTCCCGGCCCCACACATACCTAGAAGCCCACCTTCGGGGAGGGAGAAAGGGGTCAGTCTGCCTCCTGCAGCTCTGCCTGGACCCCCCCCCCCCCAAAACAGACCCCTGTTCACATATGAGTCACCCCCTGACCCCTTTTGTTTTGCTTGCAGCCTTTTTGAGGACTATGGAGAGGCGATACGAGAAGCTAAGAATTCGTTCTATGCTGCTCGTATCGCATCCGCGGAGTCGCGTCCAGCAGAGTTGTTCAAGGTAGTGAGGGAGCTAACCCAGCTCCCTCCTGCCCCGAACCAGATCCTTGAACCTACTAAGGCCTGCTGTGACCAATTTAACAACTTCTTCGTGGATAAAATCTCTCGGATAAACGAAGGTCTGGACGCCAGTCTTAAAGCAGAATCCAGAATAGAGGCGTCCAGAGCTTCCGTGGACTCAGGTGTACTGGATCAGTTTGAGTCTGTCAGTACCGAGGATGTGGACAAGATCCTTAGAAGTGTTAGGAAAACAACCTGCTCCCTCGATCCCTGTCCCTCATGGCTAGTGGCACAGGGGGGCCCGGTTGTAATATCATTATTGCACCGGATTATCAATACATCCTTGAGGGAGGTAAAGTTCCCTGATCATCTTAAATTGGCCATGGTAAAACCAATACTGAAAAAGCCCTCCCTCAACCCCCTGGTACATAATAATTATCGGCCAGTCTCGCTACTGCCATTTTTGGGGAAGGTGATCGAGAGGGCGGTTGCAATCCAGCTTCAATCGACCTTGGATGAAACGGATTATCTAGATCCATTTCAAACCGGTTTTCGGGCGGGCCATGGGGTTCAGACTGCCATGGTCGCCCTGGTCGATGATCTCCATCTGGGCATCGACAGGGGTAGCGTGTCCCTGCTGGTGCTCTTGGACATCTCAGCGGCTTTCGATACCATCGACCATGGTATCCTTCTGGAACGCCTGGCAGAGGTGGGAATCCGGGGCACTGCGCTCCAGTGGTTCTGGTCCTACCTCTCTGGGAGGTTCCAGATGGTGCAGCTGGGGGACGTCTGCTCCGATAAGAGGGCCCTCAGCTCCGGGGTCCCTCAAGGAGCCATTCTCTCCCCCATGCTCTTTAACATTTACATGAAACCGCTGGGAGAGATCATCCGGAGACATGGGGCGCGGGGTTATCAGTACGCTGATGACATCCAAATAGTCTTCTCTATGTCTCCGACTGATGCAGTCTCCAGGGATGGCATTGCTCCTCTCGTGGCCTGTCTGGAATCGGTAATGGACTGGATGAGGGAAAACAGACTCAGTCTGAATCCAGAGAAAACGGAAGGTGGCACCAGGAATCTGTTATTGGGGGTACCGTTATGGGGATGGGGGGCTCCTGTTTCCACTAATGTATTCCCCTCCAGCAGATGTGACTATCTGAAAGGGGGGGGCTATTATGTTCAGCTTATGGTCTACTTGGATCTAGGAGTCCAAGTAGACCATAAGCTGAACATGAGTCAACAGTGCGATGTGGCAGCTAAAAAGGCCAATGCAATTTTAGGCTGCATCAATAGAAGTATAGTGTCTAGATCAAGGGAAGTAATAGTGCCACTCTATTCTGCTTTGGTCAGGCCCCACCTGGAATACTGTGTCCAGTTCTGCGCACCACAATTCAAAAGAGATGTGGAGAAACTGGAGCGGGTCCAAAGGAGGGCAACTAAGATGGTGAAGGGTCTGGAAACCTTGCCCTATGAAGAACGCCTGAGGGAACTGGGGATGTTTAGCCTGGAGAAGAGAAGGTTAAGTGGTGATATGATAGCCCTGTTCAAATATTTAAAGGGATGTCATATTGAAAAGGGAGCAAGCTTGTTTTCTGCTGCTGCAGAGACTAGGACCCGGAACAATGGATGCAAACTGCAGGAAAAGAGATTCCACCTCAACATTAGGAGGAACTTCCTGACAGTAAGGGCTGTTCGACGGTGGAACACACTCTTTCCTCAGAGTGTAGTGGAGTCTCCTTCTTTGGAGGTCTTTAAGCAGAGGCTGGATGGCCATCTGTCAGGGATGCTTTGATTTGGAGGTCCTGCATGGCAGGGGGTTGGACTGGATGGCCCTTGTGGTCTCTTCCAACTCTATGATTATATGAACATTAGGAGGAACTTCCTGACAGTAAGGGCTGTTCGACAGTGGGAAACACTCCCTCGGACTGTGGTGGAGTCTCCTTCCTTGGAGGTCTTTAAGCAGAGGCTGGATGGCCATCTGTTGGGGATGCTTTGATTTGGAGTTCCTGCATGGCAGGGGGTTGGACTGGATGACCCTTGTGGTCTCTTCCAACTCTATGATTCTACGATTCTAATAACATACATTATAATATTATTTAATAAATAGATTATATCTATATATATATGATTTATATATAATATAATAATAATAGTAAAAACAAACAAATAATTAAAAACATGTGACGATGAAAGTGAGGCTGTGGCCAGGGCAGCTTTATTATCCCAATAAGAAAACACCTTGAAAAAGTTCATGGAGGCAGAATGAGGCCTGAGCCCCTTGAGGCTAGACTGGTGGGCCTCCTCTGCAGGGCTGTTCTTGTGAAGGGAAAGGTCTCTGTGGTGGTGGGGGGGTCCTATGGGCCTTTCAGGGTTGACAAGGGGGGTCCCTCCCCTCCCTCTCAGAAGAAGGGGAATTTGGGGAGGAGGAGGGGGGCCTTAATCTGCCTCTGGATCAGACCCCTCCTTTTCCTCCTACAGTATTTGATCCTGAGGATGGAGGGACTGCGCATGCGCAGAGAGGTGGCCATTTTCCTTCCTGGCAGAGACTGAGGGCGGGCACCCTTGGCTTCAGAGGCTGGGACTGCGCATGCTCAGAGAGGCAGCCATTTTCCTTCCTGGCAGGCAGTGAGGGCAGGAGCGGCTTCATCGGCTAACAGTGCGCATGCGCAATGCTGCATCTTCCTCCATCTTCTACTCCTTTGCTGTTTTTCAAAAACTACTTTGAATAGAAGGAGGGCTCCCTGAGGAGGAGAGAAGAAGGACTGTGCTGCTGGGGCTCCAAGGCCCTGGGCCTCCTCTCTCTCTTTCCTCCCTTCTTCCTCCCTTCCTTGGTCTGAGGAGGAGGCTTTGAATGAAGAGGAGCCAAAATGGAGGCCAAGGTCAGGAGATGGACTCAGGAGGGAGGGAGGGAGGGGAGCCTTCAGAAGAAAGAGAGCTCTGTGTATAGTCTCTCTGTGTGTATATATATATATATATATATAGTGTGCGTGTGTATATATATATATATATATAGTATGTGTGGGTGTGCATATATATTTAGCATGTGTATTTGTTTGTGTGTGTATATATATATAGTACAGTATGTGTGTGTACTGTGTGTGTGTGTTTATAATGTGTGTATCTGTTATTTATATTTATATAAAGATATAATATTTCTTTGTGTTACGGTAAACAAAGGGTCAATTAACCCATTCACAACCAATTATGCAAGTGAGGCATTTGTGAAGATTTCCAACCAGATCCATTTATTCAAAACAGCCTTAGTCTGCATGCAGTGTTTCAATCAAGAGTCATCCCATTGACTGAATCCTCTAAAAATGGCGTACACAGTTTTTATCAATCCATGAAATATTCATTGAGCATGCGTAGTTTAACATTCATCGTCATCATATATCCATACATTTCCACTTCATTTCACTGTTTGTATCTATCTATCTGTTTGCCTTACTGACTGAAACCTTTTGTTCTTTATTTTCTGGGCATTCAGCCAGCCTTGGTCTTATCAGGGACAATTCAAAGCCTCTTTGTTTTCATTAGCACTCATTGACTTCCCTCCTCTCTCCTAAGGTTGCTACAAGCCAGATTCAAAGGGACAATTTTTTTCCTTTAGCTCTATTTCTCGCTATGGCTGAACTATTGGTCATTAATGGCAGAGATTATTGGTTTCATTTGATTATCAATGGCTTTATTAGCTTTTACCTTAACATTTGTATCTGGCCTCCCCCTGTATTGGGTCAAAGCAGGTAACAACAATTAAACACAATCAAATCAGACAGACTGGCCATTTAAAACGAAGCCAAAAAACCACAAATCCAGATTCCCCCTCCATCTCCCTTCCTCCTACTCCCACCAGCCCTAAAACAACAATTTCTGGCCAAGATTCCCAACAGAAGCCATGAAGAGAGAGCAAGAGCAAGTGGACACCAGCAGCTGGGCAGCAGGAGAGCTCAGAGACAAGGAGGTCAGCCTGGGAACTAGGCCCTGGAAGAGGTCCGTCCTTATCACCTTTTGGAAGGCCCCCAAAGGATCTCCTCCAGAAGGTCATTCCAGATTTTGGGACCGGCAGCCGAAAAGGTCCTCTGGGAGGTTGCTTCCAGCCTGGTTTTCTTTGGCTGCAGTAGGTTCCTAACAAAGGACCTGAGTGCGAGGGAAGGATCGTAAGGGAGATGCATTCTCTCAAGTACGTTGGACCCAAGCCATGGAGGGCTTATAGGTAATAGTGTGTGTGTATGTGTATCTGGAGAACAGGAGAAGTCCCAGCAGACTCAAAAAAGGAGATCAGATTTGCATGACATGACTTGTTTCTCAGAAACCCATGTTGACTTTTGTGATTATGGCATTGCCTTCTAAATGTTCCCAGACTGTCTCTTTAACTATCTGCTCCAGAAACTTTTCTGGTATTGATGTTAGACTAACTGGACGATAATTGTTGGGATCCTCTCCCCCCCCTTTTTTTGAAGACGGGGACAACGTTTGCCCTCCTCCAGTCTGCTGGGACTTCTCCTGTCCTCCAGGAGTCCTCAAAGATTATTGCCAATGGCTTTGAGTTCTTCAATAGGTTCTGGGGCATTCATTCATGCAGGCCCAGGGAAGAGTCGTGCCACAACGGAAAGGTCTGGGGAAGGGCTCTGTCCCCCCAGCAAGGTCTGAGGAAAGGCCCTGTCCCCCCAATAAGGTCCAGAGAAGGGCCCTTTCACACGACAAGGTCTGGGGAAGGGCCCTGTCCCCCCAACAAGGTCCAGAGAAGGGCCCTTTCACACGACAAGGTCTGGGGAAGGGCCCTGTCCCCCCAACAAGGTCCAGAGAAGGGCCCTTTCACACGAAACGGATTATCTAGATCCATTTCAAACTGGTTTTCGGGCGGGCTACGGGGTCGATGATCTCCGTCTGGGCATTGACATTGACCCTCACACAATAGGGTTTTGCGCCTGCGCAGAGACTTCATACGGATGCTGAAAAGCTGAGCAGATTGGCGGAAGCCCTGCTCCTCCGCTCCCTGAGCATGCCCAATCCTACCAGTCTAGCTCCTCCTTCAGTTCTCTTTCGTCCGCCACAAGAGAACCATCTCCTTTGGAGTGCTCGTCGTTTAACGAATGACTGAGTAGATTTAATTCCCTTTTTTCCTAACTAAATTTCTCCCTTTTGTTTTTCTCCTTGAGCTGCCCTCTTAACTCTTGTTGGAGCTCTTTTTCGAGGTTTTTGGCCTGGACGGGCCCCCTCACATTGCTGGGCCTCCTATGGCCGCTCCTTTCAAGGTCCTACTCCCCACTGTATAGAGACCGATACTATGTGAAGGATCCCTACTTTGACCCCTTCTCGCAGCGGAGATCCCGATCCCGCTCTCCTGCCCGTGACCGGGGTGAGTCTAGGGCCATTTAACCTCCTCCAGCGACGACTGCCACGGTGTCGAGGCCGACTGAAGCAGAGACGACCACGGTCGTGGCTCCGATGTCGAGAATGACATCGACGTTGACATTGATGCCGTGTGTAGCGGCTGGCCAAGTGGATGCTTCCACGTCGACCTTTGTTTCGGCCCAGATTCAGCCTTATGTGGATCTGCCTCAACCTATAGCCTCACAATCCACGGAGGAGTCAACTGGTGAGATGGAGGAACAATTGGAATCCCCAGTTCAAGCTCTGTCTTCCCCGAATGAGGAAGTGGAGGACCAGATACCTGGCTCCCCCATTGAGGACCTGCACCTCTTTTCTGGGATCGTTGAAAGAATGGCTAGAGCAGTTGGCCTACAAACGGCTCAAGCTTCGAAACCCCCCAGGGACCCCATTGACAGCCTTGTCGTTAGGTCAGCTTAACCAGCTATCATTCCCTTCTTGCCGTCTTTCTCTGACATCATGGCCGCCTGGACTAAACCAGCATCCACTCCATCTGTGTCTAAGAAGTTGGATTCCGTCTACAGGGTGCAGTCTGACACAGCTCCCTTTTTGTTCTCACACCCTGCGCCTAACTCTCTGTAGTGGAATCCACCTCTAAATCCTCAGGCAAAGTTCACCCTTCCCTGGTGGACAAGGACGGTAGAAGAATGGACATCTTCGGCCGGAGATTCTACTCCTCAGCAGCCCTCACAGCTAAGGTCGCCAACATGCAGGGATGCATGGCAGGATATCAGAGGTTCCTGTGGGATAGAATGGCGGTGTTCATCCCCTACTCCCTCAGGAACAGCAGGAGGCAACCCAAGAGTTTATGCGGAGGCTCTCTTTCTTATTGCCCAGGAGATCCACTCCGCAAGGTTCGCCTGGCTCAGGTCTACCACCCTATCTGAAGAGGCCAAGACCAAAATTGAGGTTTTGATTGTGAGGGCTTTGCGGCCAAGACTGATGAGTCCTTGGATACTATGGCCAAGGCTCGTCTCAACGGCAAGAGACTAGGGGTGACCTCTAGCAAGCGACCAACTAGTCAGTCCTGGCATCCAAGACCTGAATCTTCAGGCTATCCTCGCTCTAGATCTGCTGAATCTTCCACTGATAGGGCTCAGCCTTATCCCAGAAGACCCTGTAGGCAGCCTTAACAGCAACAACAGCAACAAGAGCAACACAGGCAGGGACAGCAACATCAACAGCAGCAGTCCTCCAAGCCACACTTTTGATGGGCCTTTGGAAGCGATACCCACCTTTCTCTTGCCAGTCACTTCCTACCAGGTCCCCAGACTATGCCACTTCTACGAGAACTGGCGCTGGATCATCACGGACTCTTGGGTCCTTGCCATCATCCGCCTGGGCTACGCCATAGAGTTTTCAAGTATTCCACCAAGTGGCGTTTTCTGTTCTACTCCTCCTTCCCCTCCTCTTCTAGAGGAGATCTCCCTTCTCGACAAAGGTGCCATCCTGTCAGGCTTCCCCACATAAGAACTTCAAGTCAAGGCAAGCAGCTCTCCTAAAGAAGTAACTACTTTATTGAAAAGAAGGAAATGGGTAAGAAGTAGACTTACATTGACCAGACTGAGTAAAAACTACATATACAATACTTTTATAGGCTTTTACCAACCACCCTCCCCCCAGAGTCAATATGATCCAGGATTGGGCCTTTCTTCCCACGTGCGGGACAAGTCCATGATGTAATCCCAAAGTCCTCTGGTCCAGGGAATTTGGCCCAGTTTCCCAAAACAATTATGTTCCCAGGGACCAGTATCTCTACCCGGGCACCTGTGACCTTGATGTAACACCACTCAACATGTTTATACAATTTCCCAAATGCACAATATGAATCTATGTGTGACAATATAACAAGATCTATAGTTTCAACTGCCGCAATATGTTGTTCCCCTTCTACCACATCTAAGCAATACTTATAGACTATATCTCCCCCTCAGTCCCCCTCCTTCCAGTGAAGGTCTCGGCTTCAAACCTCTACTGGGAGAGAACCCTCCTACGCATTCCTAACTAACAAGCTTGCCTTTCCAAAGCAGTTCCAATTACACCCAAGCTCTAGTCTATTCCAGCATCTTCTAAATTAACCCCTTACACTCAAAATCATAATGGCAGGAATCCTGACTATAACAACTAAACAGGATTCATGACACATCCAGAAGGTTCCAGCCAGATGCAGGCTCCAAGGCTACTACTCTCAAAACTTCACAGTGCCGAAGAGAGGCGGTGGTCTTCGTCCTATACTGGACTTGAGAGGCGTCAATTCCTTCATCGCACCTCGCAAGTTCAAGATGGTGACACTGCAGTCCATCCTTCCATTCCTACATCAAGGGGACTGGTTTGCGTCCATCGATTTGAAAGATGCTTATTTTCACGTCAGCATCAGGCCCCAGCGCTGGAAGTTCCTATGCTTCGCTGTTAACGGAGATCTCTTTCAGTATACCGTCCTACCCTTCGGCCTCTCCACTGCCCCTCGAGTCTTTACAAAATGCATGGCAGTGGTCATCTCTCACCTTTGCTTGCAGGGTATAAATATCTTCCCTTACCTTGACGACTGGCTTCTGGTGTCATCCTCCAGAACACAGCTCTACCAGGACATTCAGTGCACTCTAGACCTCAACGACCTGGGACTCACGATCAATCTCCCCAAGTCTGTTCTGCACCCTGTGAGGGTGATAGACTACACAGGCACTTCTCTGGACTATGCCATGGGCTGTGCCTACCTTCCAACCAGAAGGGCACAGGCCCTCTGGGAACAGCTGCGACATGTCCTCCGCTCTCATAAGCCGACAGCGGACATCCAAAGGTTATTAGGCTACTTAGCCTCCACCACGGCAGTCACTTACCTCACGTGCCTCAGGTTCAGACTCCTCCAAGAATGGTTTCTGGCCTCTTTCGACCATCTCCAGGACAATCCATCCAAGAGACTCTTGATTCCTCCTCATGTTTGGGATTCCCTCAAGTGGTGGATGTCTCCACAGATGCATCCATGACAGGATGGGGTGCACACCTCCAAGACTTTTGTGTTCAAGGTCAATGATCCGCAGAAGAGGCGGAACTGCATATAAATGCTCTGGAACTCCTGGCAGTCATCAAAGCCTTCAGGGCGTTTGAGAATCACCTCCTCCACAGAGTTGTACAAGTGGTGTCAGACAACACGGCTACCGTCTGTTAATCAACAAGCAAGGAGGAACTCACTCTCCAGTTCTTCTACACCTGCCTCATCAGCTGTGGACATGGTGCCACCGTCGCTCGGTCAATCCGGTGGCGATCCACCTCGCAGGCAAGGACAATGTGCTAGCGGACTCCCTCAGCAGGGACAGAGTTCTCCAGCACGAATGGACTCTGTCAGTCCCAGCCTTTCATCTTCTGACATCACGATGGGGAACTCCATCAGTGGATCTGTTTGCCACTCCAGGGAACGCTCAGTGTCAACTGTTCTACACCAGAGCAGGCAGAGGTCCAAGATCCCTAGGAGATGCCTTCCTCTGCACTTGGAACCAGGACTTCCTGTATACCTTTCTGCCCTTTCCGCTGATATCCAGGACAGTGGCAAAGATGACCAGAGATGGGTCCAATGCTATACTGCTGACCCCCTTCTGACCGAGACAACTAAGCAATCTTATGCCTACAAGTGGAAACGTTTCTGTGCTTTTGCTGAAGCCAGACCTGAGTCTTCTTCTCCAGTGGGCCTCTCTACCGTACTTCACTTCCTGCTACACCTTTGGGACCAAGGCTTGGCCTTCTCGTCCCTCAAAGTCTATTTATCAGCTATTGTTGCTAACCAGCCTCCTGGTTCGCCTACAGCTTGACTCTTCACATCACCAACGCTCAAGAGGTTCTTCAAAGGACTTCACCATCTTTATCCACCACTGCCTCCACTGGCACCGGCTTGGTCTTTCATTGGTGCTCACACAGCTCACAACCCCCTCCCCCTTTGAGACTCTGGGTTCTGCCTGTCTAAGACTATTGATACTCAAGGTGTCTTTCCTCGTGGCCATCACCTCAGCCAGATGTGCTTTAGAGCTGACGGCCCTGCGCTTGTTTTCCACAGGGACAAGGTGGTCCTCAGACCGGACATTTCCTTCCTTCCTAAAGTGGTTTCACCCTTTCACCTTTCTCAGGGGATTGTGCTACCGAACTTCTATCCAGACCCTTCCTCGTCTCTGGAAAAGATTACACACACTCTTGATGTTCACCGTGCCTTGGCATTTTATGTTCAACATTCTTCTGAGTTCAGGTTGTCCACCAAGTTGTTTGTTTGTTATGGTGGAGCCAGGAAGGGCAACCCAGTTTCCTCACAAAGGTTCTCAAAAGTGGATGGCCCAGACTATTGAGGTGTTCTCCTGCCAGAGGTCTGCAAGGCAGCTACATGGTCACAGCCATCCATGTTTGTTTGGCGTTAGCGGCTGGATTCCAGGTCCCGGAGTGATGCCACTTTTGGTTGTGCTGTTTTGTCTTCTGTTCTGCAGTGACCTTTCCACCTCCACAGGTAAGCTTTTTAGTCACCCTATTTTATTTTATTTTTTGTAAATTAATTTTTATTACATAATACATATAACAATTTTACAATCATCATTTCATAATACACTTTTCTCCCCTCACCCCCCTCCCAGAAACAGCCTTGAGGGACACACATTTTGAACAAATTAACAGTTGTTATCGGAGATGTGGAAAATATTGTTAATCATATTTTTAACTTCTTCATACCCCATTGTGTAGTCCACTTCCTTAATCACAATTTCCCATTTATCTTTCCATGATTCTTTATTGCTTTCACCAGTATATTTCAGTCTTCTTTCCCTAAGGAAATTGAATAATATGTATTATTTTATATATTTGAATAAACAAAACTTATTCCAATGTGGAGTTGAAGGCTTTCATGACCGGCATCCATAGTTTTTTGTGGAGCTTTTTGTGGAGATTTTGTGAATCAAGGAACATGAGAGACACTGCAGACTGGGTCAACTGGAAAGATCAGCAGTAGCAGAACATGCTATAAACCATCCTTGGCATAAAAAGCTGTTTGAATGCACTGAAATTCTGGACCATGCCAACAACTATGGTACCATGTCAGAAGGCACAGGGAAGCCATTGAAATCCATAAACACCTGGACAATTTCAACAGGAAAGAGGAAACCCTGAGGGTAAACAAGGCTTGGCTACCAGTCCTGAAGAACAGCAAGGTTAAGCCTCAACCAATGCAAATGAGAAACAACCTAGGGTCAGGGATTCCTAGCAGAAAATGAGCACCAGTTAGCAGACGTTAATCCTTGTTTGCATTTCCTCCCACCCTGAGGACTGCATTAGCAACAGAACAATACATTTGCAAATTACTCCTTCCTTCCCAAGGTCACACAGGATATATATCTCCAATCCTTTTCCAGGCTATCATTCTCTGAAGATGCCAGCCACAGATGCTGGTGAAACGTCAGAAAGGAACTCTTCCAGAACATGGCCACAAGGCCCAAAAGCTCCACAAAAACTTATTCCAGTTTGCTTTATCTTTCCAACCATAGGCAATCACTGCATGGGCCACCTTTAGAAATTGTTTTATTACATATCTTTGAT
Source organism: Urosaurus nigricauda (assembly GCA_034509955.1). Classification (NCBI taxonomy): domain Eukaryota; kingdom Metazoa; phylum Chordata; class Lepidosauria; order Squamata; family Phrynosomatidae; genus Urosaurus; species Urosaurus nigricauda. The sequence goes on from JAOEGL010000002.1 coordinate 2,014,318, forward strand.
TGCTATTCAGTCTTAATTCCCTTAAATTGAGAGTTAAACTATTTTCTTTGCTTAATTGTATCTCTATCCCTATTATTATATTTATCTGTTGCTTAACCTCTGTCCAAAATTCTTGAACAAAAGGGCATTCCCGCCACATGTGTATATAAATCCCCTAGCTCCACATCCATGCCAACTTTTTGATTGCAATTTATCATTTATATAAGCTAATTGATGTGGCATCCTGTACCATTTTCCAATCATTTTCATTTGTTGTTCTTTTACATTTGTATTTTTAATATTAACAATTTCTTTTAACCAAATTTTAATTTTGTCTGTATCAATCATTAAATCTATTTCCCAATTCATTGTTAATCCCTCTATCACTTTAAATTGGGTTAATAACATAAAATCATAGAGTTGGAAGAGACCACAAGGGCCATCCAGTCCAACCCCCTGCCATGCAGGAACTCCCAATCAAAGCATCCCTGACAGATGGTCATCCAGCCTCTGCTTAAAGACCTCCAAGGAAGGAGACTCCACCACCCTCCGAGGGAAAGTGTTCCACTGTTGAACAGCCCTTACTGTCAGGAAGTTCCTCCTAATGTTGAGGTGGAATCTCTTTTCCTGCAATTTATATCCATTGTTCCGTGTCCTAGTCTCTGCAGCAGCAGAAAACAAGCTTACTCCCTCCTCAATATGACATCTCTTCAAATATTTGAACAGGGCTATCATATCACCTCTTAACCTTCTCTTCTCCAGGCTAAACATCCCCAGTTCCCTAAGGCGTTCTTCATAGGGCATGGTTTCCAGACCCTTCACCATCTTAGTTGCCCTCCTTTGGACATGCTCCAGTTTCTCCACATCTTTTTTGAATTGTGGTGCCCAGAACTGGACACAGTATTCCAGGTGGGGCCTGACCAAAGCAGAATAGAGTGGCATTATTGCTTCCCTCGTTCGAGACACTGTACTTCTATTGATGCAGCCTAAAATTGCATTGGCCTTTTTTGCTGCCGCACTGTTGACTCAGGTTCAGCTTATGGTCTACTTGAACTCCTAGATCCCTTTCACATGTGGTCTCATTCAGCCAGGTGTCCCCCATTTTATATCTGTGCATTTCATTTTTCCTCCCTAAGTGCAGAACCTTACATTTCTCCGCGTTGAATTTCATCTTGTTAGCATTGGCCCAGCTTTCTAGTCTATTCAGGTCATTTTGAATTTTGATCCTGTCCTCTGGGGTATTAGCTACTCCTCCTAGTTTAGTGTCATCTGCAAATTTGATAAGTATGCCCCCAATTCTGTCATCCAAATCACTAATAAAGATGTTGAAAGCACTGGGCCCAGGACAGAGCCCTGTGGGACCCCACTGGTCACTTCTCTCCAGGATGAAAAGGAACCATTGTTGAGCACCCTTTGAGTTCGGCCAGTCAACCAATTGCAAATCCATGTAACAGTTACCTTGTCTAGCCCACATTTTACAACTTGTTTGCAAGAATGTCATGGGGAACCTTGTCAAAGGCCTTACTGAAATCAATATATACCATATCCACAGCATTCCCTTCATCTACCAAACTGATAATTTTATCAAAAAAAGAGATCAGATTTGTCTGGCATGACTTGTTTCTCTGAAACCCATGTTGACTTTTTGTGATTATGGCATTGGCCTCTAAATGTTCACAGACTCTCTGCTTAATGATCTACTCTAGAATCTCTCCTAGAATTGATGTCAGACTAACTGGACGATAATTGTTGGGATCCTCTTTTTTCCCCTTTTTGAAGATGGGCACAACGTTTGCCCTCCTCCAGTCTGCTGGGACTTCTCCTGTTCTCCAGGAGATTATTCTCAAAGATTATTGCCAATGGTTCCAATATTACATTTGCCAGTTCTTTTAATACTCTTGGATGTAGTTCATCTGGTCCTGGCGACTTGTATTCATTACTTATTCTTTGCTGAAATTCCCCTATTCTGTCTTCTGCTCCCTTATCCTTAGGTTGAGCACCCTTTGCATTTTCTGAGAAAACTGAAGCAAAGAAGGTGTTAAATAAAAATATTCAATTGTATTTCATCTAATAATTTTATTATCACTTCTATTTGAATCCAGTATTGATTTCCTATTAATGTAATTAATTTTTCTTCTTGTATTCTTGCCCCTGTTGAATCATATAAGTTTCCAATTATTTTAAGTCCCTTGCTGTTTAATTTTTTCAGTATCTTTCCAAGATCTTCATTGTTATTTTTTATTTAAATATTCAATTGGTAGCCATTTCCAGCTTTTTATACCCTATTTTTTACACCACTCCCATATTTTACAATTCACCAACATTGGACTAGTTATTTTGTCTTTTCTTTCTTTTCCCGTGTTGTTCCCTGAAAGATAGAGACATATTCCATTTGATTACTCTGTCTTTCTAATTTAACCCACTTTGTATTTTGATTATATTCTACTTCTATTAATCTTGACAGTTGAATCACATCATAATATAGTTCAAGTGATGGAACATCCCATCCTCCATCATTTTGATGTCCATATAGCAATGTCTTACATAATCTAGCTTTTTTTATTTCCTGATATCCATTTTAATATTGATTTACCCCATTTCTTCAAAGCTTTATAAGGAATAATTTCTGGGATTGTTTGAAACAGATATAAAAACTTTGGCAATACCATCATTTTAAACATCCTAATTTTTGTTAACATTTTCCAATTTTTACTAGCCCATTTGGAGATTTGGTTATTAATTTTTTCCCCATAATTTATTGTAGTTACCCTGTACAGTATTATCTAATTTAATAAATTTACACCTAATTATCTCATATATTTTCTCCCAATTTCAATCCTGATACCATTTGAATTTCTATTTGTTCCCGCTAGTCTGATTTATCAATGTTGAATTTAAGCCCAGACATATTTTCAAATTTCAGAAATATTTCCAATAATTTGATTACTGCTTGGCATGGTTTCTGTGTTATTATCATGGCATCATCTGCAAATAGATTCAACTTTATCTCTTCTTTACCTATTTTATATCCCTTTATCTCTTTTGCTTCTCTGATCATATTTGCAAATGATTCCATTGCCAGCATTAATAGTAAAGGAGAGAATGGGCAACTCTGTTTTACTCCACTTTTAATTTTAAATTTTCTTGATTTCTCACCATTTACCATAATTTGTGCCTCTGTATCCTTGTATATTTCCCATGATGGTTTCACTAAATCTTTCCCCTAATCCAAAGTCCCTACAAATTTTATAAAGATACCCATGATTAACTGAGTCGAATGCTTTATAGAGACATCTAGTTTTATCAAAGCTAATTTATTTTTATGTTGTTTGACATGATGCAATATATTGAATATATTTCTTATTGGTTCCTGAATATACCTCCCTTTCACAAATCCATATTGTTCTTCTTTAATTAAAGTAGGTAAGTATTCTTCTGTAAGTATTCTTCTAACCTGTTTGCTAAGATTTTCATAAAGATTTTATAATCTTGAGTGCTAATTGTGATGGGCCTGTAAGATTCAGGGTTGACTGGATCCTTATTGGGTTTAAGTATTAATATGATTTCAGATCATTTCCATGTTTCTGGGATTATTTTATTATCCAATATTTTGTTGTAAATTTGAGTCATAGACTCAGATCATTTATAAAAGTTTTATAAAATATAGATGTGAATCCATCTGGGCCAGGAGAGTTAAAATTTAACTAAAACTTCCCTTATTTTCTCATCATCGGTTTTTAATTCACCTTTATCTCCTTTTATTTTACTAATCACCTTTTCCCCTCTTTTCTTTTTTAGGAATTTGGCCCAACTCTTCATACTTATTATTATTATTATTTATTTTATTTATATAACACTGTAAATTTGCACAGTGCTGTACATGCAGTCTTATAGTTAGACGAATCCCTGCCCTCAGGCTTACAGTCTAACAGAGACAACACAAAAGGGAAAAGGGAAGGTGGTGGGAAGGGGATGAGGTCCCTCTCTCCCTCTGGGGTCAGGACCAAGGCGGATGGACTGGAGGGAGGGCACGGCTTCTTAATACAATACTTCTAGTATCCCATGCCTTAAATTGACTCCTAGTATACATTTGATTTCTTAATATAGTTGTTTGGTCCAATTCTTTAATTTCTTGTCTTTTTTTATTCCACTGTTCTTTTATCTTGGCATTTCCCCCTTATCACTGCTTTAAATGCATTCCATAATATATGTTTTGGGATATTTTCCTTGTCATTTAAATCAAAGTCATTTTAAATTGCTTCACTAATTTGTTGTTTATTGTCCTCCTTCAAGATAACTACAGGATCGAAAATCCATTTTTACATCTCTTGATATTTGTTCCCTCAATCTTGATATATAATGACCAGGGATAGTTTGGGGATTCTGTTGGTATACCAGCCACCCCGTTGCCTAACAGACTCCCTAACCGAGCTGACTCAGCTGGTCTCTGAGCTGCTGTTGGAGACACCCAGGCTTCTGGTCCTGGGTGACTTCAACATCCCTCTCGAGACCAGCCCTTCCGACCTATCCGGAGCAGCTCAGGAGTTCATGGAATCCATGATAGCCATGAACCTATCCCAACTGGTCAACAGGCCAACCCATTGTGCAGGTCACACACTCGATGGGGTTTTTAGTATGGAACAGGAGTATCCGTGGGCAGAGGTAACCAAAACCTCTGCTCTGTCATGGATGGATCACTTTCTGATCAAGGTGGAACTAAAAGCAGTGTTTCGTCCCCCCCGGGGGTGGTGGACCCATTAGAATGGTCTGCCCTCGAAGGGTCATGGAACCAATCGGTTTCCAGAAGGCCCTAGAGGGCTTAATGTTTTGCAATGCTGGTGATTGTGTTGAAGACTTGGTAAACACCTGGAACACTGATCTCTCCAAGGCTATTGATGCAATCGCCCCTGAGCGTCCTCTCCAACCCGCTCCTAACCATAAACCCTGGTACACAGAAGAACTCAGGGAGATGAAGCGGGTTGGACGACGACTAGAGCACAAGTGGCGGAAGACTCGACTCCTATCTGACAAGACTCGCCATAGGCAGCATATTCGTGCCTATCGGGAGGCTTTGCGTGCAGCGCGGAAATCTTTCTGCTCTGCACGCATTGCGTCTGCAGAATCTTGCCCAGCGGAACTGTTTAGGGTGGTAGGGGAGCTGACGCAGGTTCCCCCTGCGCCAAATCCCCTTCTTAACCCTATGACAGCCTGCTGTGATGCGTTTAACAACTTCTTTGCAGATAAAATCTCTTGGATAAGAGCCGACTTGGACGCCACCTTTTCTCCAGATCCTATAAGTGAGGTGTCTAGCGACTCCGTTGCTGTCACATTACTGGATGAGTTTCAATCTGTAAGTACCGATGACGTGGACAAGCTACTTGGAAGTATGCGGAAGACGACTTGCCCTCTAGATCCTTGTCCATCTTCGCTGGTTGTCCAGGGAGGGGACGCACTGAGAACATTTCTTCGGAATACGATCAATGCGTCCCTCAGGGAGGGCATTTTACCATCTTGCTTTAAGGAGGCGGCGGTCAAGCCCCTCCTGAAAAAGCCCTCCCTTGATCCTCTGGATAGAAACAACTACAGACCAGTGTCCTTGCTCCCATTTTTAAGTAAGGTGATCAAGAGGGCGGTCACCACCCAACTCCAGGCAGTCTTAGATGAAGCTGATTTTGAATCTTTACCCTCCAGTATCTTATCTAGATCATTTTTTTCTATCTCAAAAGAAAAAATTCTATAATCAATTTTAAATCTATCTGTTAATTGTTTATATACCAGCCAATGATTCTCTTGTTTGAACACTTGTATTTCTTTTATTGGTTTTATTAAGAATTGATTATGTGCTTGTCTGATTAATATGTCTCTGTATCTGATCTGGTCTTTTTGAAATTTTGTCCTTCCTAATAAGGCTTCTTGAGGTGATACCCACCCTGGTAATTTAATGTAAAATTTAGCTTTAACTTTCTCCCAAACGTACAGAATTGCTCTCCAAATGAAATGATGGTTGAATTCTTTATGTATTCTTGTTTTATCATACCTGAGGTATCCGTGCCAACCAAAACAAAGATTAAACCCCTCCAAATTTAGTAGTTTAGTGTTTTCCAACTTAATCCATTCTGACAGCCAGTTTAATGCATTAGCTTGATAATATAGCCATAAAACTGGTAGATTACAGCCGCCGTTTACTCTAGTGTCCTGAAGGGTTTTCCACCTAACTCTCGGTTTCTTCCCCTCCCAGATGAATTTCTGTAATTCTTTTTCCCATTTTTTGAAAGGCTTATTGTTATATATAATTGGAAGATTGGTGAAGAGAAAATTTAGTTTGGGGAGGATAGACATTTTGAGGGTTGCAATTCTACCCAAAAAGGATAATTTGAAATTTGTCCATTTATGTAACTCTTGTGTTATTTTATTCCAGGTTCGTTTATAATTGTTGTCATAGAATCATAGAATCATAGAATCACAGAGTTGGAAGGGACCACAAGGGCCATCCAGTCCAACCCCTGCCATGCAGGACCTCCAAATCAAAGCATCCCTGACAGATGGCCATCCAGCCTCTGCTTAAAGACCTCTAAGGAAGGAGACTCCACCACACTCCGAGTCGTATAGTTCTGTGTTCTTCTCAGAAATCCAGATGCCCAAATATTTCGCTTTTTTAACAATTTTACAGTTATTTGATTCTTGAAGTTTAGTCTTATCCAATTGAGTTACATTTTTTGTAATGAATACAGTTTTATCTTTGTTTAATTTGAAGCCTGCAATTGATTCACATGTTTTAAGAGTGTCCATCAATCGGCTGATATTATTTAATGGGTGTTCTAAAAAGATTGCTAAGTCATCAGCATACGCCTTTAAATTGTATGCTTTGTTCTTAATCAGGGGTCCGCTGTTCTCCTTCCTTATACAGTTGTTCAAAAGTTCTAGCACCATGATAAAGAATAGTGGCGAAAGAGGGCACACTTGACTGGTCCCTTTTTGTATTTTAAATGGTTGAGTTTTTTCCCCGTTGATAATTAACTGAGCATATTGATTTTTGTATATACTTTCCGCCCAACCTACTTTTCGTAATATTCAATCAGGTCCAGAACAGTTCGGATGTTTGTTTTTGCATATCTCCCTGGTAAGAAACCTGCCTGGTCCTGATGTAATAGTTTCCCTAGTATTTTTTTAAGTCTTGTAGACAGAATTCCCATGAAGATTTTATAGTCTAAATTGAGGAGTGATATTGGTCAAAAATTTTCCATTTTTGATTTAATCTTTACCTTCTTTATGTATCAGGGAAATATTTGCATATTCCCAGGATTTGAGGATTCCATCTTTAAGAATGGAGTTCAATGTATTTTTAAGAGGTATTTTCAGAACATCCTCTAGTTTTTTGTAGTAATTGGCATTAAATCCGTCAGGTCCGGGAGAATTGTCAAGCTTTAAATTGTGGATAGCAGTGGATATTTCTTCATCTGAAAAGTCAGCATTCAATAATAATTGATCTCCTTTGGAAATAAGTATAGTATTGAATTTTTTAATGTATTCTTTCATTATCTTTGTATCTGTCTCTGGTCTTGGTGTTTCCATATAGAGTTGGGCAAAATAATCTTTAAATTTCTTTTTTATCTGATCAGTCTTTTGTTTGTATTTTGTCTATGACTTTCCTTTATATTACTTATCTTAGTCTAGAGGCTAGCCATTTCCCGGTTTTGTTGGCCGACTCGAAGTATGTGAGGCGCGTCTCTTTTAATTTCTTTTCTATCTGTGAAGTTAGTTCCGCTTGTAATTTTTTTTTAGTAATTTTATTTGTTTTTCAATTGTTTTGTTACTAGAATTGTTTTTTATTTCTTGTTCTCTCTGCTTTATTTGTCCCTCTAACTTCTTTACCTTATCAGTGTTTTTCTTTTTAATTTCTGCACCTCGTTGTATCAACAGACCACGAACCATGGCCTTCCCAGCGTTCCAGATTGTTTTCATATCGCAGTCTTTAGTTGTATTTTCAACGAAATATAGTTTTAGTTGTTTAACAAGTTCGACGTATTCTAAATCTTGAAGTAATGAATCGTTGATCTTCCAACTAAATTGTCTTTTCCTTACAAGTAATTCAATAATAATTGGGTTATGATCCGATTCTGTCCTGGGCAGGATATCCATTTTTTTTTTATTCTGGGCATTATTCTTGGTGTAACCAGAAACATGTCAGTGCGTGAAGCGGATTTGTATTGTGCAGAGTAAAAAGTATTACCCGATGCGTCTCCATTTTTTTCTACCCAAATGTCTTTTAAGGCTAGAGTGTCTTTCATCTGAAAGAAAGTACTTGGTAGTTTACTGTGATTATGTTTTCCTCTTTTGCATGATGTTCTGTCTCTGTTTGGTTTTATTACCCTGTTCCAGTCCCCCATTAGGACTATGTCCTCTGTCTCATATCTTTCCATTTCTTGTAGTAGTTTTTGGAAGTAAGATGCTTTATTTTCTATTGGGGCATAAATCCCCACTAATAGCATATTTGTGTCTTCCATGTTCACCTTCACCCCAATATAGTGCCCATCATAGAATCATAGAATCACAGAGTTGGAAGAGACCACAAGGACCATCCAGTCCAACCCCCTGCCGTGCAGGAACTCCCAATCAAAGCATCCCCGACAGATGGCCATCCAGCCTCTGCTTAAAAACCTCCAAGGAAGGAGACTCCACTACACTGCATGGGAGTGTGTTCCACTGCCAAACACCCCTTACTGTCAGGACGTTCCTCCTAATGTTGAGGTGGAATCTTTTTTCCTGCAGTTTACATCCATTGTTCTGCGTTCTAGTCTCTGCAGCAGCAGAAAACAAGCTTACTCCCTCCTCAATATGACATCCCTTCAAATATTTGAACAGGGCTATCATATCACCTCTTAACCTTCTCTTCTCCAGGCTAAACATCTCCAGCTCCCTAAGTCGTTCCTCATAGGGCATGGTTTCTAGACCCTTCACCATTTTAGTTGTCCTCCTTTGGATTCGCTCCAGTTTCTCCACATCTTTTTTGAATTGTGGTGCCCAGAACTGGACACAGTATTCCAGGTGGGGCCTGACCAAAGCAGAATAGAGTGGCACTATTACTTCCCTTGATCTAGACACTATACTTCTATTGATGCAGCCTAAAATAGTATTGGCTTTTTTAGCTGCTGCATTGCACTGTTGACTCATGTTCAATTTATGGTCTACTTGGACTCCTAGATCCCTTTCACACGTAGTTTCATTATCTTTGAAACATTCTTGTGCCATATATTTGTTATGAATATACATGGCGATGCCTCTTTTTTCTTTTCGTTACAAGCAGTAAATAATTGCCCCAGTTTTGTATTTTTGAGAAACCTTTGATCATTTTTCTTAATATTTGTTTCTTGGAGGCAGATAATTTGAAATTTTTTCTTTTCCAAATAATGAAATATTCTATTTCTTTTATATTTAGAATTTAATCCTTTGGTGTTCCATGAGCAAAATTTCGAAGTCATCTTTACCTTTTTTGTTTCTTAATTTGATTATTAGACTATTCTCTCTCCGTTTCTCCTTGTTTTGACTCTTTGTTTTCTTGAGTTATTCTTTCTAATTCTTCTTCCCTGTTCTTCCCTCCAGGTTTTTCGGGATCTTTAGAAACTATTTCTAGTGTCTGTATTTCTCCTTCTTCTTTATCTGATTCTATAAAATCTTCCTCTGTTTCATCATTGTTGTCTTCTTCTGACAGGCTTGGTTCATCCACCATTCCTGTGATATCTAATAGGCTATTTTCTAGTTTCTCTTTTTCATAAAGAGAAATAAACTTAATCTCAATAAAGATTAAGTTTTAAAAAAGGAAGTTCCTCCTAACATTGTGCTGGATGCTCTTTTCCTGTAAATTGCATCCATTGTTCTGGGTCCTATTCTTTGGAGCAGCAGAGCTTAGAGCAATATACATTTTGGTTTTGGTTTTCCTTTAGACCGGACAGGATCCTCACTCTTAGGTCTCTAATATGACCTCCAGGTCCTTGTTTAAACTTTGCATGTACAGAAGCCAACAGGACACGGCTCCATATTTCAGCATAATAGAGAGCAGGAGGTTCTCCTGAACAGAATGGACCGGACAGTCTTGGACAGGAAACACACAGAGAAAGTTGCTGGGGAAGAAGAGGTCACTTCACACACAACAGAAGTAGATGGTTGGAGGAATGTCACACACAGATGTAAGGAAACTAGGGAACGTTGTGTGAGCTTACAGCTACAGAATCAATTTCAGTCTCTCTCTGTTATCAAGGATGATGAGGAAGAGCGGCAGGGCAGACATCAGGGACAGAGCAGGGGAGCCTGAGAATAGCACCAAAGGGAACAGTCACTGCTAAGCCTCGGAGGAGGCGTGTGGTTGTGGTGGGGAACTCCTTGCTCAGAAGTACAGAAGCAGTGATTTGTGGGCCTAACAAGATGTCTCAGGAGGTGTGTTGTCTCCCTGGGGCAAAGATTCGTGATGTGACAGAGAGGCTGACAAGACTTATCAAGCCTACTTATCAATACCCCTTTCTTTTGGTTCATGTGGGAACCAATGATACTGCAAGGCACAGCCTTCAGAAAATTATAAGGGATTATGAGGCTCTGGGAAGGAAGCTGAAAGAGATGGATGCACAGGTTGTCATCTCATCTCTTCTCCCGGTAGAAGGGCATGGTCCAGGAAGGGAGAAGAAAATAGCAGAGGTGGATAACTGGCTACGTAGATGATGCCGCCAAGAACGGTTTGGATTCTTGGATCATGGGCTGCGGTTCCATGAGGAGGGACTTCTAGCAAGGGATGGGCTGTATCTCACACCAGTTGGCAAAAAATGTTTTTGCCAATAGTCTCAAAAATTTGATCAGGAGGGCTTTAAACTGAGCTATGTAGGGGGGGGAGAGAGTATTGTGGAAGGCAAAAGGGCTGGAGAAAATAGTCAAATTGACATAGAGGGAAAAAGGCAAACAGTGCAAGGACCCAACAGTAGGAGGCATCCCCCCCCCCCCCACAAACCACTGCTTCGGTACCCCTCAGCAAGGAGTCCTCTGCCATGACCACATGCCTCCTCTGAGGCTTAGCAGCGGCTTGCATCCATTGTTCTGGGTCCTGTTCTTTGGAGCAGCAGAAAACAGGTTTGCTTCCTCCTCAATGTGACATCCCTTCAAATATTTAAACAGGGCTATCCTATCACCTCTTAACCTTCTCTTCTCCAGGCTAAACATCCCCAGCTCTCTAAGTCGTTCCTCATAGGGCATGGATTCCAGACCCTTCACCATCTTAGTTGCCCTCCTTTGGACCCGCTCCAGTTTCTCCACATCCTTTTTGAATTGTGGTGCCCAGAACTGGACACAGTATTCCAGGTGGGGCCTGACCAAAGCAGAATAGAGTGGCACTATTACTTCCCTTGATCTAGACACTATACTTCTATTGGTGCAGCCTAAAATAGCATTGGCCTTTTTAGCTGCTGCATCGCACTGTTGATTCATGTTCAAATTGTGGTCTACCTGGACTCCTAGATCCCTTTCACATGTGATCCCATTCAGCCAGATGTCCCCCATCCTATATCTGTGCATTTCATTTTTCCTCCCTAAGTGCAGAACCTTACATTTCTCTGCATTGAATTTCATCTTGTTAGCATCGGCCCAGCTATCTAGTCTATTCAGGTCATTTTGAATTGTGATCCTGTCCTCTGGGGTATTAGCTACTCCTCCTATTTTGGTGTCATCTGCAGATTTGATAACTAGGCTCTCAATACTGTCATCCAAGTCATTAATAAAGATATTGAATAGCACTGGACCCAGGACAGAACCCTGTGAGAGCCCACTGGTTACTTCTCTCCAGGATGAAAAGGAACCATTATTGAGCACCTTTGGGTTCCGTCTGTCAACCAATTACAAATCCATGTAACGGTTACCTTGTCTTGTCCACATTTTGCAAGCTTGTTTGCAAGAATGTCATGGGAGACCTTGACAAAAGCCTTACTGAAATCGAGGTATACTATACCCACAGCATTCCCTCCATCTACCAAGCTGGTGATTTTGTCAAAAAAAGAGATCACGTTTGTTTGGCATGACTTGTTTCTCCGAAACCCGTGTTGGCTTTTTGCGATTATGGCATTGCCTTCTAAATGTTCACAGACTCTCTGTTTAATAATCTGTTCCAGAATCTTTCCTGGAATTGATGTTAGACTAACTGGGCAATAATTCTTGGGATCCTCTTTTCCCCCCTTTTTGAAGATGAGCACAACGTTTGCCCTCCTCCAGTCTGCTGGGACTTCTCCTGTTCTCCAGGAGTTCTCAAAGATTATTGCCAATGGTTCCGATATTACATTTGCCACGTCTTTTAATACCCTTGGATGTAGTTCATCTGGTTCTGGAGACTTGTATTCATTTAGATTAACCAGGTATTCCTGTACTATCTCTTTATTTATTCTGTGCTGAAATTCCATTATTCTGTCTTCTGCTCCATTATCCTTCGGTTGAGCACCCTTTGCATTTTCTGAGAAGACTGAAGCAAAGAAGGTATTGAGTAATTCTGCCTTTTCTCTGTCCCCTGTTAGCATTTTGCCATCTTCTGCATGCAATAGCCCAACCATTTCCTCCTTCTTCCTTTTACTGCGGACGTACCCAAAAAAGCCCTTTTTATTGTTCTTAACCTCTCTAGCCAGCCTGAGTTCATTCTGTGCTTTAGCTTTTCTGACTTTATCCCTACATGTACTGGCTATTTGTTTGAATTTCTGTTTGGTGATTTCCCTATTTTTCCATTTCTTATACATGTTCCATTTAAACCTTAGCTCAGTTGAAAGTTCCTTAGTCATCCATCCTGGCTTCTTGAGACATCTCCTATTTTTCTTCCTCATTGGAACTGTTTGAAATTGTGCCTTCAGTATCTCTCTTTTGAGGAACTCCCATCTGTCTTGAACTCCTGTCTCTTTTAGTGTACCTGACCATGGGATCACCCCTAATATTTCTCTAAGTTTATTGAAATCAGCTCTCCTAAAGTCTAGAATTCACGTCTGACTATGCCTAGCTTCTCCCTTCCACTGTATAACAAACTCCAGGAGAACATGGTCACTCCCATCCAAGGATCCCACCACTTGCACCCCATCAACTAGGTCTTCCCTGTTGGTTAAGATCAGATCCAAAATAGGTGACTCCCTTGTTGCCTCTTCCACCTTTTGGACAATGAAATTGTCTTCCAAGCAAGTGAGGAATTTGCTAGACCTTAATGATTTGGCAGAATTTGAATTCCAGCAAATGTCAGGATAGTTGAAGTCACCCATTACTACTATATTTCTCCTAGAATCATAGAATCATAGAATCATAGAATCATTGAGTTGGAAGACACCACAAGGGCCATCCAGTCCAACCCCCTGCCATGCAGGACCTCCAAATCAAAGCATCCCCGACAGATGGCCATCCAGCCTCTGCTTAAAGACCTCCAAGGAAGGAGACTCCACTACGCTCCGAGGGAGTGTGTTCCACTGTCGAACAGCCCTTACTGTCAGGAAGTTCTTCCTAATGTTGAGGTGGAATCTCTTTTCCTGCAATTTATATCCATTGTTCCGTGTTCTAATCTCTGCAGCAGCAGAAAACAAGCTTGCTCCCTCCTCAATATGACATCCCTTCAAATATTTAAACAAGGCTATCATATCACCTCTTAACATTCTCTTCTCCAGGCTAAACATCCCCAGTTCCCTAAGGCGTTCTTCATAGGGCATGGTTTCCAGACCCTTCACCATCTTAGTTGCCCTCCTTTGGACCCGCTCCAGTTTCTCCACATCCTTTTTGAATTGTGGTGCCCAGAACTGGACACAGTATTCCAGGTGGGGCCTGACCAAAGCAGAATAGAGTGGCACCATTACTTCCCTTGACCTAGACACTATACTTCTATTGATGCAGCCTAAGATTGCATTGGCCTTTTTAGCTGCTGCATCGCATTGTTGACTCATGTTCAGCTCATGGTCTACTTGGACTCCTAGATCCCTTTCACATGTGGTCTCATTCAGCCAGGTGTCCCCCATTTTATATCTGTGCATTTCATTTTTCCTCCCTAAGTGCAGAACCTCCTATCTGAATGTGTGGTCATCTGCTCTAAAAAGGCATCATCCAATTCCTCTGCCTGAGTTGGGGGTCTGTACTAGACTCCCACAGTAATATCCCTGTTGTTTCCCTCTCCTTTAATTTTTATCTAGATGCTCTGCACTTGGCTTCCAGTATTGATGCCTTGGATCTCTTCACAGGTGTAAATATCCCTCATGTATAATGCTATTCCTCCTCCTCTCTTATTTAGCCTGTTTTTCTTAAAAAGATTATACCCCTCTATTTCTACATTCCAATCGTGAGACTCATCCCACCAGGTTCCAGTGATGCCTATTATATTGTATTTCCCCTGTTGTACTAGGATTTCAAGTTCATCTTGCTTATTTCCCATGCTCTGTGCATTAGTGTAGAGACATCTAAGACCATGTGCCCTCTTTACTTGCTGCCTGTGCACCATTTTTTACCTCCTACTGTTGGGTCCTTGCACTGTTTGCCTTGTTCTCTCTGTCAGTTTCAGTATTTATTCCAGCCCTTTTGCCTTCCAAAATGCTGTCTCCCTTCCCCACATAACTCAGTTTAAAGCCCTCCTGATCAGATGCTTCAGACTGTTGGCAAAAACGTTTTTGCCAACTGGCGTGAGATGCAGCCCATCCTTTGCCAGAAGTCCCTCCTCATGGAACCGCAGCCCATGATCTAAGAATCCAAATTGTTCTCGGCGACACCATCTACGGAGCCAGTTATTCACCTCTGTTATTTTCCTCTCCCTTCCTGGACCATGCCCTTCTACTGGGAGAAGAGATGAGATGACAACCTGTGCATCCGTCTCTTTCAGCTTCCTTCCCAGAGCCTCATAATCCCTTATGATATTCTGAAGGCTGTACCTTGCAGTATCATTGGTTCCCACATGAACCAAAAGAAAGGGGTATTGATTAGTAGGCTTGACAAGTCTTGTCAGCCTCTCCGTCACATCACAGATCATTGCCCCAGGGAGACAACACACCTCCTGAGACATCTTGTCAGGCCCACAAACCACTGCTTCAGTACCCCTCAGCAAGGAGTCCCCCACCACCAACCACGCGCCTCCTCCGAGGCTTAGTATCGACTGTTCCCTGTGATGGAACTCCCAGGCTCCCGTGCTCTGTCCCTGAAGTCTGTCCATGCAGGTCTACCTCATCCTCCTTGATAAGAGAAAGGGCTTCAAAACGATTCTGTAGCTGTAAGCTCCCACAGCTATCCCTGATTTTCCTGCTTCTCTGTCTGCCTCTTGTGTACATGAAATGACATTCTGATCCCTAGCAACTTCCTCTGTATGGTCCCCTTCCAAGATCATTTCTTTAGTTCTGTCCAGGAAAACGTCTTGCTCCCTGATATGCTGAAGTGTTGCTACCCTGGATTCTAGCTGCTGTACTTTCTCCTCCAAGAGGGCTACCAACTTGCACTTGGGGCATGTGACACTCCCTACATCTGTAGGCAAAAAGACAAACATCCCACAGGTGTTGCAGGTGACTGCAGCAGTTCGTTCAGTGCCCATTGTGAGAAGTCTTAAGGAGACACTGAAACAAGACTGTGGGCTTCCTCCTCAAAGAAAATCCCCTGGTAAACAGCAAGGTCAAAGCCCCCTGATGGTCTGGCCTATTTCACCAATCTCTGTCAGTGAGCTCAATTTACTGGGAATATAAGTTTACAGAGATCTGGCTGCTAAGTTGTCGTCACTTTCTTCTGGGATGGGGAAAATAACGGCGTGCGGCTCTGAGAGGAGTTCTATGTAGCTGGTCTCCTAGCTCCTCCCACTAGTGACTCACAGATGTCACTCACACAAGCTCCTCCTCCTACTCCTCAACAGACACAAACTTAAAATGGCCACCAAGAAGCTGTTCTTCCTTCTTCTCTCTCTAGCTGCAACTGCAACTGGTCTGCAACTGGCTCTGAGAGGAGTTCTATGTAGCTGGTCTCCTAGCTCCTCCCACTAGTGACTCACAGATGTCACTCACACAAGCTCCTCTTCCTCTGCAACAGACACAAACTTAAAATGTGTGTATGTATATCTATATACATATATACATGCTCACAGATGCCTGTATCTACTCCTGGTGTCTTCCCCTTTTCCTGGTTTTTTCTTCTGTATCTTGGTCTATGTGAATATATAAGAATATAGAATCAAAGAGTTGGAATAGAGTCCAAAAAGGGCCATTGAGTCCATTCTGCCATGCAGGAACTGACAAAGGTAAAAGACATTGATATATATATATATATATATATATACATATACACGCTCACAGATATCATACATACACACACACACACACATATATAAATATGTATACATCTATCTATCTATCTATACACACACACACACACACACACACACATATATACGTATGCACATATACATATACATAAACATACATTCATGGTCTCCCAAAAAAGTGCGTACACCCTTTAACAGTTAATAGTGGTCATGGTAATTATTTGAAAGCTATGCTGTGACAGATATATTACTGAATAATTGTTATAAGTATGATTTTAATAGAGTTACTGTAGGGCAATAAAAGTTTCATAAGGCTTCAGCCTTTGTTAAGGAAGCAGAAATACTTAAATATCCACAGTATCAAAGCTAAGCCTCTTAAGACCTAACTTTAAATCAGCAGAGTAGCAGAAACATGTCCTTGTCCAGATATGTTTCTCCAAGAACTGAGACTGACTCAGAAGCAAAACAGGTAGCTTACACTTTAAACGAAAGTTTACTAATGGCTTTAATCTGGATATATGTAGAGGATGTACCCTAATCTATCGAAGGAATAGTTCAGGTAAAGGAAATCTTGACCCCTCCATTTGCATGCAGGGAACCCCTATATCTGTCTGAGGAGGGGAAGAGAGACTCCCAAGAGTTACAAATGCCAACCCTAGGCCAGCAAGGCTGGTACGGTGTGCATTGCTTTGGGAAGGATCAACAATTAATATGGCAGAATGAGAGAGGGACTGTGGGCCCCTGGGCAACATTTGGATCAGGCTTCCCTGCTAGCTGGCCAAGATTGCACTATTTATTTTTTTCTGTGTTATCATCATCATTTATTTGTTTACTTATTTAAAGTATTTCTATCCCGCTCTTTAGCCACAAATGCTCTCAGAGTGACTTAAATTATCATTTTATCTTTGTCTCCCACCCCGCCCCCAAATTACAGAACTCACCTAGTGGACATCAGACTTCCCATGAAAGGACCCAAATGCAGGCAAAGCCCTATGAATGGATCAAATGTGGAAAGAGCTTCAGTACAAGTGGAAATCTAAACTCACATCATAGGAGCCACACAGGAGAGAAGCCATATAAATGCATAGAATGTGGAAAGAGCTTCAATACCAGTAGAAATCTAAATAGACATCAAAGGACCCACATGGGGGAGAAGCCACATCAATGCATGGAATGTGGAAAGAGCTTCATTGACAGTGGAAGTCTAAATGTTCATCAAAGGACCCACACAGGGGAAAAGCCCTATAAATGCATGGAATGTGGACGGAGCTTCAGTCAGAGGGGAAGTCTAAACTTACATCAGAGAACCCACACAGGAGAGAAGCCCTATGAATGCACAGAATGTGGAAAGAGCTTCAGTCAGAGTGGACATCTAAACAGACATCAAAGGACCCACACAGGAGAGAAGCCCTATGAATGCACAGAATGTGGAGAGATCTTTAGTGCAAGTATAAATCTAAACTCACATCATAGGACCCATACAAGGGAGAAGCCTTATAAATGCTTGGAATGTGGACAGAGCTTCATATACAATACACATCTAAACTCACATCATAGGACCCACACAGGAGAGAAGCCATATAAATGCATTGAATGTGGAAAGGGCTTCAGTGAAAGTGGAAATCTAAACAGACATCGCAGGACCCACACGGGGGAGAAGCCATATCAATGCATGGAATGTCAAAAGACCTTCAGTCAGAGGAGAAATCTAAACTCACATCAAAGGACCCACACAGGAGAGAAGCCCTATGAATGCACAGAATGTGGAAAGAGCTTCAGTTGGAGTGGAAGTCTAAAATCACATCAAAGGACCCACACAGGAGAGAAGCCATATGAATGCATAGAATGTGGAAAGAGCTTCAATAAAAGTGGAAATCTAAATTCACATCAAAGGACCCACACGGGGGAGAAGTCATATCAATGCATGGAATGTCAAAAGAGCTTCAGTCAGAGGAGAAGTCTAAACTCACATCAAAGGACCCACACAGGAGAGAAGCCCTATGAATGCACAGAATGTGGAAAGAGCTTCAGTTGGAGTGGAAGTCTAAAATCACATCAAAGGACCCACATAAGGGGAATGGCATATGAATGCATGGAATGTGGAAGTAGCTTCAGTCAGAGGGAAAGTCTAAACTCACATCAAAGGATCCACACAGGAGAGAAGCTCTATGAATGCATAGAATGTGGAAAGAGCTTAGGTAGCAGTGGAAGTCTAAAGTCACATGAAAGGACCCACACAGGGGAGAAACCCTATAAATGCATGGAATGTGGAAAGAGCTTCACTGGCAGAGCAAATCTACACACACATCATAGGACCCACACGGGGGAGAAGCCATATAAATGCATGGAATGTGGAAAGAGCTTCAGAGAGAGTGGAAATCTAAACAGACATCATAAGACCCACACAGGGGTGAAGCCATATAAATGCATGGAATGTGGAAAGAGCTTCAGTTGGCGTAGTCAACTAAATTCACATCACAGGACCCACACGGGGGAGGAGACATTTAATGAGGAACGACACTCCCTCCCCTCACGCTTCAGCTGTAAGAAGCAAAAGGGACAAAGAGGTGAGAGGGTGCAACATTTTGAGGAGATGATGGGGGAGGGAAGAAGATACCATATGTGATACCTACTGGAGGGCTTTGCCCCCCATGCTCTCATGGACGAAAAGGACTGGTCCTGATTCATGCAGTCCCGTTTAGGAAATACTGACTCTGGAAAGGGATGGGGTGGCAGGTGAAGAAGGTAAAGCAGCATTGTGGATAGGGGAGGGTTGGTTGGGTGGTAGTAGATGGGGGCTTTCTGCTGATGCATGCAAACCCTTGCATTGGAAGGGGTTTGCAGGGAAGCCAACTGGGTCTTGCCTGATAAGATCTAAAAGGGAACAAGCGGGGGAGGATCAAAGAGGTTGGTCAACCTCAACCAGAGTAGTCCTACTAAATCAGTGGCTGAATTGTTGGGTGATGGGTAAATCCTGTTGACTCCAGTGATGCATAATTTCTGTGTTCTCCTCCCACAAGAGAGACATTCCTTCCCTCCCTTTTTCCTATAAAGTATGCAAAAGCCAGCTTTTTACACCCATCTGTTTTGGGCCTCTGACTTGGGATAACCCTATGCTAGGTTTTCTTGGCAAGACTTCTGAGGGAATTGCCATGGCTTTCCTCTGAAGCTGAGAGAGAGGCATTTAGCCAAGGTCACCCAGTGGGTTTCCATGGATGAGCAGTCATGGTTCAAGCCCTGCTCAACACTCACTTGTCATCTCTGTTGAGAAATCAGACAGAGCCATCTGTCATTTGGTATGAATAGTTTAATTGATCCTGATCAACTGAACTGACATTTGGACAATTCAGGTGACTGTAATCAAATCAATTGACAGTAAACTAGGCAAGCCCATTCCTTTTTAAAGACAGGGACAAACAAGTAAGAAATGCAAGATAGTTAATGAATCACAGCATGGATGGTTAACCATCTGTGCCTGACCTTAAGGTTTGTATACTTAGTAATAGTTAACTTTATAGTTTCCTGAGAAGAAGAATAAGATTTAACATCTATGTCTAACTAGCAGGATATTCTTCCTTTTGATCTGATAGACAAGAGGCTCTACGTGTTTTCATGCGTACTCAAACAAGGTCTTTCAGCACATAGGAAGAAACTCTGAGCATGTACGAGAAGAATTCCTTATACATCTCATTATGTAATGAGATCTTGTAGCACCTTTGAGACTAACTGAAACAAATTGGTAGCATAAACTTTCCAAGACTTGAGCCTACTTCATTAGCTCATCTGAGATCATAACTTCATAGATCATAGAATCCTAGAGTTGGAAGAGACCACAAGGGCCATCCAATCCAATCCCCTGCCATGCAGGAACTCACAATCAAAGCACCTACAGAATCTCAGGAAATAGGCCCAAGTCTAGAAAGGCTTATCCTACCAACTTCTATCTTTCAGTTAGTCTCAAAGATGCTGCAAGATCTCATTGCACACTGATTTTCCAAATTAACACAGCTATGTCTTCGAATGGTCATCTCTTTGTTACTTATGAGAAACTTGTTTTTCCAGAACTGGGGCTCAAGGCAGTTTACAAATTAAATGCAGTGCACTCTGGAAAATAGATTTGAAAGTGACTGAAAACCAGAAATCTAGGTGGATAGAAAGGGCTATGGAGCTCCTGTTTTTCTCCTAAGACTGCCAGGATGCCATCACCCAGATTCATAGAATCATAGAATCATAGAGTTGGAAGAGACTACAAGGGCCATCCAGTCCAACCCCCTGCCATGCAGGAACTCCCAGTCAAAGCATCCCCGACAGATGGCCATCCAGCCTCTGCTTAAAGACCCCTAAGGAAGGAGACTCCACCACACTCCGAGGGAGTGTGTTCCACTGTCGAATAGCCCTTACTGTCAGGAAGTTCCTCCTAATGTTGAGGCGGAATCTCTTTTCCTGCAGTTTGCATCCATTGTTCCGCGTTCTAGTCTCTGCAGCAGCAGAAAACAAGCTTGCTCCCTCCTCAATGTGACATCCCTTCAAATATTTGAACAGGGCTATCATATCACCTCTTAACCTTCTCTTCTCCAGGCTAAACATCCCCAGTTCCCTAAGGCGTTCCTCATAGGGCATGGTTTCCAGACCCTTCACATTCTTAGTTGCCCTCCTTTGGACCCGCTCCAGTTTCTCCACATCCTTTTTGAATTGTGGTGCCCAGAACTGGACACAGTATTCCAGGTGGGGCCTGACCAAAGCAGAATAGAGTGGCACTATAACTTCCCTTGATCTAGAAACTATACTTCTATTGATGCAGCCTAAAATTGCATTGGCCTTTTTAGCTGCCGCATCGCACTCTTGACTCATGTTCAGCTTATGGTCTACTTGGACTCCTAGATCCCTTTCACATGTGGTCTCATTCAGCCAAGTGTCCCCCATCCTATATCTGTGCATTTCATTTTTCCACCCTAAGTGCAGAACCTTACATTTCTCTGCATTGAATTTCATCTTGTTAGCATCGGCCCAGCTATCTAGTTTATTCAGGTCATTTTGAATTTTGATCCTGTCCTCTGGGGTATTAGCTACTCCTCCCAGTTTAGTGTCATCTGCAAATTTGATAAGTATGCCCCCAATTCTGTCATCCAAATCATTAATAAAGACATTGAATAGCACTGGGCCCAGGACAGAACCCTGTGGCACCCCACTGGTCACTTCTCTCCAGGATGAAAAGGAACCATTGTTGAGCACCCTTTGAGTTTGGCCAGTCAACCAATTACAAATCCATGTAACAGTTAACTTGTCTATCCCACATTTTGCAAGCTTGTTTGCAAGAATGTCATGGGGAACCTTGTCAAAGGCCTTACTGAAATCGAGGTATACTATATCCCCAGCATTCCCTTCATCTACCAAGCTGGTAATTTTATCAAAAAAAGAGATCAGGTTCGTTTGGCATGACTTGTTTCTCTGAAACCCATGTTGACTTTTTGTGATTATGGCATTGGCCTCTAAGTGTTCACAGACTCTCTGCTTAATGATCTGCTCTAGAACCTTTCCTGGAATTGATGTCAGACTAACTGGACGATAATTGTTGGGATCCTCTTTTTTCCCCTTTTTGAAGATGGGCACAACGTTTGCCCTCCTCCAGTCTGCTGGGACTTCTCCTGTTCTCCATGAGTTCTCAAAGATTATTGCTAGTGGTTCCGATATTACATTTGCCAGTTCTTTTAATACTCTAGGATGTAGTTCATCTGGTCCTGGAGATTTATATTCATTTAGGTTAACCAGGTATTCCTGTACTACCTCTTTTCTTATTCTGTGCTGAAATTCCTCTATTCTGTCTTCTGCTCCATTATCTTTCGGTTGAGCACCCTTTGCCTTTTCTGGGAAGACTGAAGCAAAGAAGGCGTTGAGTAATTCTGCCTTTTCTCTGTCCCCTGTTAGCATTTTGCCATCTTCTGCATGCAGTGGCCCTACCGTTTCCTTCTTCTTCCTTTTGCTGCGGACATATCCAAAAAAGCCCTTTTTATTGTTCTTAACCTCTCTAGCCAGCCTGAGTTCATTCTGCGCTTTAGTTTTTCTGACTTTACCCCTACATGTGCTGGCTATTTGTTTGAATTCCTCTTTCGTGATTTCCCCATTTTTCCATTTCTTATACATGTTCCGTTTAAAACTTAGCTCAGTTGAAAGTTCCTTAGTCATCCATCCTGGCTTCTTGAGACATCTTCCATTTTTCTTCCTCATTGGAACTGTTTGAAATTGTGCCTTCAATATCTCCCTTTTGAGAAACTCCCATCCGTCCTGAACTCCCTTCTCTTCTAATATTCCTGACCATGGGATCACTCCCAGTATTTCTCTAAATTTATTGAAATCAGCTCTCCTAAAGTCTAGAGTGCGTGTCTGACTAGGCCTAGCTTCTCCCTTCCACTGTATAACAAACTCCAGGAGAACATGGTCACTTCCACCTAAGGATCCAACCACTTGCACCCCATCAACTAGGTCTTCCCTGTTGGTTAAGATAAGATCTAAAATGGCTGATCCCCTTGTTGCCTCTTCCACCTTTTGGACAATGAAATTGTCTTCCAGGCAAGTGAGGAATTTGCTAGACCTTGAGGATTTGGCTGAGTTTGACTTCCAGCAAATATCAGGATAATTGAAGTCACCCATCACTACTACATCTCTCCTTTCTGAGTATGTGTTTATCTGTTCTAGAAAGGCATCATCCAATTCCTCTGCCTGAGTCGGGGGTCTGTAGTAGACTCCCACAGTAACATCCCTGTTATTTCCCTCTCCTTTAATTTTTATCCAGATGCTCTCCACCTGGCTTCCAGTATTGACTTCCTGGATCTCTTCACTGGTGTAAATATCCCTGACATATAATGCTATTCCTCCTCCTTTCCTGCTTGGCCTGTTTCTCTTAATTCCAATCATGAGACTTATCCCACCAAGTTTCAGTGATGCCTATTATATCATATTTCCCTTGTTGTGCTAGGAGTTCAAGATTCAGGTTCTCTTTCCTCTCTTGTCAAAGCAGTCAGAGGATTCAGAGGCATTTGCTTCCCTCCTTTCTCTCTTCCGAAGCAGAAGATTCAGAGGCGGCCTAATTTGCTCCTTTCCTTTCTCTCTCCCATGCAGGCAGTTCAACGGCAGCGCCAGAGGCCCAATCCAGATCCTCTCACATTCAAGATGGAGGAAAAGGAGCTGCTGTGGAGCCTGCTGTTGCCCTTTGTTTTGGTTTTGCAGGAAGATCACAAGGGAACCATGTAAGAAAGCTCACCTGTTTCTCTCTTTATGAAATCCTCTTTCCAGGTAATAATAATAATAATAATAATAATAATTTAATAATAATAATAATAATAATAATAATAAATATATTTATAACCCGCCCCTCTGAGCAAGCAATCGGGGCAGGGTACAACAAGTTAAAAAGCAAATACAATTAAACTATTACAACCCAATCCCTATCTCCCATTGCTTAAAATGGAATTGAATTAGCACAAAATTAAAAACAACAATAAAACAATACAATATATTAAAATCAAGATTCTTGGACAGGCTAGAGGTGGCATCTGATGCGTGGCCAGGAAAAGGTGGCTAGGTGTCTTTGGAGACCGGGAAGGATTAGCCACTATCTGAAAAGGCCTGCCGGAAGAGATGCGTCTTGGCAGCTTTTTTAAAGCCATTCAGGGGCAATCATGGTGGATTTCATGATCAATCAGCATGGAACCTGATCTGATATGGACCTATGTCAGCTTCCACCCTATCACTGATCACCTGGTCAATTGGTAATAGCCATGAAGGTGATGTTAAGGTGATTTAACTTGATGCAATGAAGACTTACCACTCTGAAAGAGGAGTGTTCATGTCTGACCACCAACTAATATTTCAGAACAGTGTGCAGCTTTTCACTGGAACATCTGTGCACCTGTGTAAAATAAGACTATTTCCATGGTTAGGCAAGGGGGTTAACCTTTATGTTGCAGACACTGGTGAGTCTATGCAGCTGCGTGGATGCACTCAGTTAACAAAGTCTGTTGTCTGGATTAAGTCTGATTTCATCCAAGAAAGATGTTGTCTGGAGGCTTAAAAAACCCTCCAATTCCATGCAGCAGACTATCATCAACCTATAGGAAGGCTGAAGACTCAACTGAATGAACTGCTGATTAAGGAGTCATGGAATGGTAACAGAATACTGGTAAGGTCTCTGCTATCTGCTATCCAATTTCGAGGAGAGGAATTTCTCTACAAAAGATCTGTCAAAGAAAAACAAACTTCACTTTTAAAGAGTACAGTGGGCCCTTGGTATCCACTGGAGATTGGTACTTACCCGTGATATGTCCATTTCCAGTAGATAAGAGCCCCATATCCTGGCCCACCCTC
The DNA here is from genome assembly GCA_034509955.1 of Urosaurus nigricauda. Classification (NCBI taxonomy): domain Eukaryota; kingdom Metazoa; phylum Chordata; class Lepidosauria; order Squamata; family Phrynosomatidae; genus Urosaurus; species Urosaurus nigricauda. The sequence goes on from JAOEGL010000002.1 coordinate 2,038,928, forward strand.
AGGGGTGCTGGCATAGGGATGTCTCTTAATCGTCATAGTTCTTTCCTATGGGGAGCAAGTGAGATTGCTCATGGGCTGCCTCGGTCACTGTCCAATTCTGTATAGTTTGATATGCAGCACAAAACCAACCTAACCTTGATCAGGAAACCTGTCCGGAAAACAACCCACATCGAGTGTGTGTACCTTAGCCTGAAGACCAGGGATAGTTTGGGGATTCTGTTGGTATACCGGCCACCCTGTTGCTCAACAGACTCCCTGACTGAGCTGACTCAGCTGGTCTCTGAGTTGTTGTTGGAGTCGCCCAGGCTTTTGGTTCTGGGCAACTTCAATATCCCTCTTGAGACTAGTCCTGATCTATCTGGAGCAGCTCGGGAGTTCGTGGAATCTATGACAGCCATGAACCTATCCCAGTTGGTCAACGGGCCCGCTCATTGCGCGGGTCACACACTCGATGGGGTTTTCAGTACGGAACAGGAGTATCCGTGGGCGGAGGTAACGAAAACCTCCGCCCTGTCATGGACGGATCATTTTCTGATCAAGGTGGAACTAAGAGCAGCGTTTGGCCCCTCCGGGGGTGGCGGACCCATTAGAATGGTCCGCCCTCGAAGGCTCATGGAACCAATTGGTTTCCAGAAGGCCTTAGAGGGTTTAATGGTTGGCAATGCTGGCGATCGTGTCGAAGCCTTGGTAAATACCTGGAATACCGATCTTCCCAAGGCTATTGACACGATTGCCCCTGAGCGTCCTCTCCAACCCCCTCCAAAGCACAAACCCTGGTATACAGAAGAGCTCAGGGAGATGAAGCAGGTTGGACGACAACTAGAGCGCAAGTGGCGGAAGACTCGACTCCTATCCGACAAGACTCGCCATAGGCAGCATCTTCGCGCCTATCGGGAGGCTTTGCGTGCAGCGCGAAAATCCTTCTGCTCTGCACGCATTGCGTCTGCAGAGTCTCGCCCAGCAGAACTGTTTAGGGTGGTAGGGGAGCTGACGCAGGTTCCCTCTGCGCCAAATCCCCTACTTAACCCTATGACGGCCTGCTGTGATGCGTTTAACACCTTCTTTGCAGATAAAATCTCTCGGATAAGAGCCGACTTGGGCGCCACCTTTTCTCCAGATCCTATAGGTGAAGTGCCTAGCGACTCCGTTGTTGTCACATTACTGGATGAGTTTCAATCTGTAAGTACTGATGACGTGGACAAGCTACTTGGAAGTATGCAGAAGACAACCTGCCCCCTCGATCCTTGTCCATCTTGGCTGGTCGTCCAGGGAGGAGACGCACTGAGAATATTTCTTCGGAATACGATCAATGCGTCCCTTAGAGAGGGCATTTTACCATGCTGTCTTAAGGAGGCGGCGGTTAAGACCATCCTGAAAAAGCCCTCCCTTGACCCCCTGGACAGAAACAACTATAGACCAGTGTCCTTGCTTCCATTTTTAAGCAAGGTCATCGAGAGGGCAGTTGCCACCCAACTCCAAGCAGTCTTGGATGAAGCCGATTACTTCGATCCATTTCAAACCGGCTTCAGGACAGGACATGGAGTGGAGACTACCATGGTTGCTCTGACCGATGACCTTGAGTATCGACAGGGGTAGTGTGACCCTGTTAGTGCTCTTGGATCTCTCAGCGGCCTTTGACACTGTAGATCATTCCATCCTTTTGGGTCGGTTGAGAGAGTTAGGAATCGGAGGCACTGCTCTTCAGTGGTTCCGATCCTTTCTCTCTGACAGATCCCAAAGGGTGAGGCTCGGGGACAGTTGCTCCTCCAAAATCGAGCTTAATTGTGGCGTCCCTCAGGGCGCCATCCTGTCCCCGATGCTATTTAATATTTATATGAAGCCGTTGGGTGAGATCATTCGGAGGCATGGAGCTCAGTGTCTTCAGTACGCTGATGACACTCAGATATACCTCTCCATGACTAGATCATCGGCTCAGTCTTCAGATGGCGCCTCCCCTCTTAATGACTGTCTTGCGGCGGTAATGGGTTGGATGAGGGAAAACAGATTGAAACTAAATCCAGACAAAACGGAGATACTAACAGTTACCGGTCTGAAACCAGGATTGGGAATACAGTCCCCAGTCCTAGACGGAGTCACACTCTCCCCTAAGGACTCAGTTCGCAGTCTGGGAGTACTCCTTGACTCTTCGCTTCACATGACTAGCCAGGTGAATGCGGTAGTCAGGAGCGCCTGCTATCAGCTTCGGCTGATACGCCAGCTGCGCCCTTTCCTGGATACGAAAGACCTGGAGACTGTGGTACATGCTCTAGTAACCTCACGTCTGGATTTCTGTAACGCGCTCTACATGGGGCTACCCTTGTGCCTAACCCGGAAACTTCAATTGGTTCAGAATATGGCAGCCAGGCTTATCACAGGAACATCTAGAAGAGAGCATATAACGCCAGTGCTCAAAGCTCTCCACTGGCTGCCCATTAGTTTCCAGGCACAGTACAAGGTGTTGGTACTAACCTTTAAAGCCCTGCATGGCTCAGGCCCATCCTACCTTAAGGACCGCCTCTTCCCGTATGAACCGCCCCGCACACTTCGGTCCTCTGGGAGGAACCTACTGCAGCCGATGAAAACCAGGCTGTCCCAGACCTCTCAGAGGGCCTTTTCAGCTACTGCCCCTAAGCTCTGGAACGGCCTGCCGGATGAGATGCGTCTAATTACATCACTGGCTAGTTTCAAAAAGGCTTTAAAGACGCATCTTTTCCAGCAGGCCTTTCCCTGAAGGAGAGAATAAGTGAAACCCTTGCTCCCTGCTCTGAAAATATAAACAGCACTGGAAATTATTAGCGATCCTTTTACTTAATACTTACTTGAATCGATTTAATGCGGCCTTGCACACGGATTGTTCATGAAAATGCACTTTGTTTTAATAACTGCCAACCAATTTTAACCATGTTAATTTTAAACTGTCTAGATTTAATTCAGTTTTAAAGGGGGTGGTTGGGGTGGGATGTGATTGTTGTTTTTACTCTGTATCTTTTTATTCTGCTGTACCCCGCTCTGAGTATTTATTAGAGGAGCGGGCTATAAATAAACTATTATTATTATTATTATTATTATAAATTGTTTATGTTTTTCTGGAGCATTCGGCTTTTGTACGACTGGCCTTCCGTGGTTAGCTCCACCCACGTGGGAGTCACCAGAAGGTCTCAAGTTTCAGCCCTGACTATTGGAGTGAGTGGAAGGAGCATAACCCAAATTACAGGATATGGGGCTCTTATCTACTGGAAATGGACATATCACGGGTAAGTACCAATGTCTGTTTTCTCTTTGTTGTGGCTTTTTTCCTAGCAGAGAAGGGCCTGAACATCCTGACTTTGGGTAGCTTCGCCCGCTCAGCTCCTGATAGGCAGGGAGAGAAATAACAAAAGAGAGGGTCCCCGCCCCCAGCGGGAGGAGCACCCCCCTCAGGAACTCAGTTTCCTGCCTTGCTCCTGCTAGGACGGATTTTCCTTTGCTCCTGAGCAAAGCCTCTCCCAGCATCAGATTCCTGGCCTCAAACCTCCTGGCTTTTCTCCCCTCCTGCTTCTTCTTTCCTTTCTCCTCTCCCTTCCTCCCAGCTGCTCTTCTTGTTTTCCCCCCTCTTTTCTCTTTCATTGGGAGGGAGATGTCTGGCCCTGAGGAGGCTCAGCCAGTGAAGGAGGCTGCTTCTGCTGAGCCCATGCCAGCCCCAGCTTTGCCGGCTGCTCGGCCTTAGGCACCCTCGAGTCCAGAAGCAGAAACCAGGCCACTGCAAGTGGAGGGGTTTCCCTTCCCAGGCATGGCAGGGACAGAGGCCCCACGAACGGCCCCGGTCAGGGTCCAAGGTGGGTGAGCCGGCCCCAAGAACATCCAGTAGCGCGAGGGAGATTGTAAGTAGCCAGCCCGCCCCCCGAAATGGTTGAATGGTTTAGGGCCTTTTTGGCCCAGGAGGGCTCTGCCTCTGCGCGTGCCATGGGAGAGGGCACTTTCCCCTCCAGGGGGAAGGAGATCGGCTTGGGCCTCGGCCCACTGAACCCTGTGGAGTCCCTGGGACCCCAGGACCATACCCTGCCAGGGGAGCCCTTTTCTCCAGCCCTTGGGGGAACCCTTTCACTCTGGGGGGGGGCATTCTAGGCGAGTCTTCCTTGCTGAGTCCCGCCAACTATTGGGAGGGAGCTCCTTCCTTCTTCTGGGGAAATCCCTGGCCCTTGTTGGGCTTCATGCCCCCCAATGCCCTTCCAGTTCCCTTCCATGGGAGAGGGCACTTTGGCCACATGGGCTCCGATCGTGGCAGCCATCTTGGCCATGTGCTGGCTGATGGGGTCGCCATCTTGGCCATGCGGTGGCTGATGGGGCCCGCCATCTTGGCCATGCGGTTGCTGATGGGGGGGCTGCCATCTTGGCCATGCGGTTGCTGATGTGGGCCGCCATCTTGATTCCTCTGATGGGGGCTGCCATCTTCCCCCAATGGGGGCTGCCATCTTGCTTCCACTGGGGGCGACATGGCCCATTCCTTCAGCCAGACCAGGGCTGGGGCCAACAGCATAGACCACCGCCATTGGGGAACCCCTGGGGGGGAGCACTCGCTTTCGAGTCTCAGCCCTTCTAACCAGGCTGCAGCCAGTTGCAGTGTAGGGGATCCAACCAGGCCTACCCAGACTGCTCCCAGACAGCGTGCCCCCCTCCTGGGAGGGGGCAGTAACCATTCTAGAGATTCCCAGGACAGGGCCCTGACCCCTCCAATCCAGCCAACTACTAGTTCTGGTTCGAAGGGGGGCAGTAGGGGGGATTCTGCCTCGGGCTCCGAGACAGATTTTTCTTACCAACCCATAGCCAAGCGAGCTAAGAGAACCAGGGGTGCATTAAAGCGCAAACACTCCTTTTCTTCTAATTCCTTGGATGAGGAGGGCACTGAGGATGGTTGTGTTACTGTTGATTCTGCCTCTGAGGAGGGTGAATTGTCCGACGAAGAGGAGGAGGGCGACAGGGATGCCCCGTCCTCTTCTCACCTGTTCTGTGTAGAGGATTTCCCCCTTCTTCTCAAAAAAGACCATTAAGACACTGGGCATTAGTCTTCCCTCTGGCCAGGCCCCCATGGAGGACTCGGAGCTACCACGGGTAGGGGAGGACCTGTTTCCAGTTCCAGCTCTTCCTGTCCTTGAGATTCCTTGTCCCTGTAACCTAATGCAGATTATCAGGGACAAATGGAGCAGACCAGCAGTGGGCCGCCCTAATCACAGTGCTATTAGAAAATTATATAATCTTCAACAGGCAGTTATGGATAAACTTAAGGTGCCCCTAGTGGACGCCCCAGTGTCAGCCCTGGTTTCCTCAGCAGTATTCAGCAGAGATGGGGAGGACACCCTGAGGAACCCTGAGGATAGGAGAGCAGAGGAGGCCCTCAAGCGAACCCATGAAGCGATTTCCACTGCCATTAGGGCTGCAACCACAGTTTCCCTGTTCACACACGCAGCACTGCAGTGGACCAAGGATCTTCTGTAGACAATTCCAGCCTCTGACATTAGGATTAGGCAGACACTAAATAAAATTGCCAAGGTTCAGGCCTTTGCAGCGGATGGCACCTTGGACATAGTACAGCTCTGCGCCAGGGGCCAGGCCTCAGCGGTAGCTGTTAGGAGGCAATTCTGGCTTAAGAACTGGAATGTCGATACCAAATCTAAACAAAATTTAGCTTTCACCCCCTTTCTGGGTTCCAAGCTATTTGGGGAGTCCCTAGATCCAGTCCTGGTCGAAGGCAAGGATAAAAAGAAAGCCTTGCCTTCGACAAGGAGGAGAGATGACAGGAAACAGTTCATGTAGGGATGTTCTTCCTTTCGTTCCTCTAGATCCTTTTCTTCCTCTAACTCCTTTCAAGCCAGAGAGTCAAAACCAGGCAAGTCTCGCTGGGGAGACTCCAAGTTCCGAACTAAGCATAGCCAGTCCTCCTTCTCCTCCAAAGAGGGAGGCAACCCCAAGTTCTTCTTTGTGGTCTCTGTGCCTCACACAATAGGGTTTGCGCCTGCGCAGATACTCCATTTGGAATGCTGAAAAGCTGAGCAGATTGGCGGGAGCCCCGCCCCTCCCACTCCCTGAGCATGCCCAATCCCACCAATCTAGCTCCTCCTTCAGTTCTCTTTCGTCCGTCGCAAGAGTAACATCTTCGGAGTGCTCTTCGCTCGATGAAAAGCTGAGTAAATCCAGACTCTCTTTCTTTTCCTCTTTTATTTTTATTGTTATTTTATTTCTCCCTGTTGTTTCTCCTTGAGCTGCCCTGAATTTTTGATTTTTCACTTGGTTTTCGAGGGTGTTTGCCCGGATGGGTCCCTCGCGCCAAGTGGCCTCTTATGGCCACCCCCTTCAAGAAATGTTCTGACTGTGGTAGCAAGATCCCGGTTGTGGATGGACACTCTAAGTGCATTCTCTGCCTAGTCAGTTCCCACATCCCGGAAAAATGCAGGCATTGTAAAGCCTTCAACCCTGCTACCCTTCGCCAGAGAGCAGATAGGCTCAAGGCCCACCTTTGGGAGAAGGCTCTCTCCGTCTCCCAATCCTCGGAGTCATCAGGAGACCCCCTGGGACACCTCCCCATCTCTAAGTTCCCGAGGATTCCTAAGTTGAAGAAATCTTCTTCGACGTTGACTTCCACTTCGACCATGACTACTTCGGCCCCGATGGGCTCGACCTCGATGCTGACGTCTTCAACTCCGGAGACTATGTCTCGCCTCGAAGGGCATCCTAAGGAGCATAGGAAACGCTCCTCTTCTCTCGAAGTAGAGAAACTTAAGGCTAAGAAACATAAGCCTAAAGAGGTCCCAGCTTCGGTCACTACGGCCTCCGTGCAGGATGACCTTGCCATGTGTTACTTGAAGCCAGCGTCGATAGCTGGCCTCTCAGTCCCGGCTCCGGTCGCTTTACCTGACTCGGCGCCGGCAACTTCAGAACCGATATCCCAGCCTACATCGATTCCAGCCTTCGTCTCTTCGGGGATGGTTTCAGCTTCGGCCGCCATGGTCTCTCCCATTCCAGCTCCAACTTCTCTTCCTCTGAAGGATATCTTGGCCTCCTCAGAGCAAATTTACAGGCTGCGGTTCCCATCTCCTCTGCCCCAGAGGTCTCCTGAGCCCTTTGAGGAGCACTACTTCGACTTGCCTCACTTGTCGGCCTCGTTCCTGGCTCGACATCAGGCAGAGTCCTATTGGAGGGAACGTCACTCGTCCTAACGCTCCTACTCCCTGTCGTATAGAGATCGATATCATGTACGAGTTCTCCACGTCGAGGGCTATCCCATGCGATCCCGCTCTCACTCCCCGGTCCCGATCCGGAGTGAATACAGAGCCACCTCGCCACCGCCGGCCACCACTGCTACGGTGTCGAAGCCACCTGAATCGACAACCACTTTGGCCATCTCGATGTCAATGATGGTTTTGACGTCGACGTCCACACAATCCACCCCCATCAGCTATGCGGATGCTTCCACGTTGACTTTTGTCTCAGCTCCGACTCAACTGTATGATGAGCCACGTTTGACGGCTTCTCAGTCTACTGATTCTGGAAGAGAACTGGAAACCCGTCCAGAATCCCCACAGCCGGCCATCTCCTCTCCTAATGATGAGGTCGAAGACCAGACGCCAGGCTCACCCATGGAAGATCTCCATCTCTTCACCGGGATAGTAGACAGGATGGCCAAGGCTGTTGGGCTCCAGACTGCCCAAGCATCTAAACCTCCTAGAGATCCCATTGATGGCCTGGTCGTGAAACCTGCACAGCCCGCTGTCATCCCGTTTCTGCCTTCTTTCTCTGACATCATGGTTGCCTCATGGACCAAACCGGCCTCTACGCCCCCGGCGTCTAAGAAATTGGATTCCCTCTATCGAATGCAATCCGACACGGCACCCTTCCTCTTCACGCACCCTGCTCCAAACTCTTTGGTTGTGGAATCTACTTGTAAATCCACGGGCAAGACCCACTCGGCCCCGGTGGACAAGGATGGACATTTTTGGCCGCCGCTTCTACTCCTCTGCGGCCCTTGCAGCCAAAGTAGCCAACATGCAAGGATGCATGGCTGGTTATCAGAAGTTTCTATGGGACAGAATGGCTGCCTTCATTCCCTCCCTTCCTCAATAGCAACAGGAAGAGACTCACGAATTCCATTTGGCTAGACATGTTGTGGACTGTTCAGCTAAAGTTATGGCTGGAGCATTGGCACTCTGTCGCTTCGCCTGGCTGAGGTCGACTGCCCTCTCAGAGGAAGCTAAAGCAAAAATTGAGGACCTTCCCTTTGATGGTGAAGGATTGTTTGCCGCTAAGACTGACGAGTCTCTTGACACCATGGCCAAGGCACGTCTCAATGGTAAAAGGCTTGGTTTGACTCCTAGCAAGCCATCACCTGCTCACTCATGACGTCAAAGGCCATACAACTCCAGTTTCACTCGCTCCCGCTCTGCTCCGTCCTCCACCTACAGGACCCAGCCTTATGCGAGGAGACCATACAGACAGCCTCAACAGCAGCAGCACAATCAGCAGCAACAGAGGCAAGGTCAACAACATCAACAACAACAAGCCTCTAGGAAGCCACCCTCCAAGTCTCACTTTTGACGGGACCTTAGAGGCGACACCTAGTTTTCTTTTGCCAGTCAGTTTTTCTCCAGTCCCCAAACTTCGCCACTTCTACAAGAACTGGCGCAAGATTACCACGGACTCCTGGGTGTTTACCATCATCCGCCTGGGATACGCCATAGAGTTCTCAAGTATTCCACCAAATGGCATTTTCTGTTCCACTCCCTCCTCTCCTCCTCTTCTGGAGGAGATTTCCTCCCTTCTCGACAAAGGAGCTATACAACGTGTTCCACCATGCTTCAAACACCAAGGTTTCTACTCCAGGTACTTCACAGTTCCCAAGAGAGGAGGAGGTCTTCGTCCCATCTTGGACCTGAGAGGTGTCAACTCCTTTATTACACCTCGAAAATTCAAAATGGTGACCCTACAGTCCATCCTGCCATTTTACATCGGGGAGCCCGGTTCGCGTCCATCGATCTGAAGGATGCCTACTTTCACGTCAGTATCAGGCCACAGCACTGGAAGTACCTCTGCTTCGCTGTAGACGGAGATCTTTATCAGCATACCGTCCTTCTCTTCGGCCTTTCTACTGCTCCTTGAGTGTTCACAAAATGTATGGCAGTGGTCATCTCTTACCTCCGCCTGAAAGGGATCAGAATTTTTCCTTATCTTGACGACTGGCTTCAGGTGTCGTCCTCCAAAACACAACTTTGCCTGGACATCCAGTGCATCTTGGATGTCCTACATGACTTGGGACTCATGGTGAACTTCCCCAAATCTGTCCTCCACCCGGTGTGGGTGATAGACTATATAGGAACGTCCCTGGACTCTGTTATGGGCCGTGCCTATCTACCCACCAGACGGGCGGAATCCCTCTGGGAACAACTGCGAAGTGTCCTCCGCACTCATCGTCCGACAGTGAAAGACATTCAGAAACAATTGGGCTACCTAGCCTCCACCACAGCAGTGACTTACCTGGCACGCCTCAGGCTCAGGCCACTCCAAGCTTGGTTCCTGGCCTCCTTCAACCATCTGAGGGACAATCTGTCCAAGAGGCTTTTGCTTCCTCTTCATGTCAAAGACTCTCTCAAATGGTGGATATCTCCCTCCAACATCCTCAAAGGGATGCCTTTTCAGATGCCGGAACCTTCCAGGATGGTCACCACAGACGCATCCATGTCAGGATGGGGTGCACATCTCAACGACTGGTGTGTACAAGGACAGTGGTCTGCAGAAGAAGCCGAGTTGCACATCAATGCCTTGGAACTGCTGGCGGTCATCAAGGCCTTCAGGGCCTTCGAAAACCATCTCCTCCACAGAGTTGTTCAGGTGGTCTCAGACAACACGACCACGGTATGGTACATCAGCAAACAAGGAGGAACTCACTCTCCAGTTCTCCTACGTCTGTCTCAGTAGTTGTGGATGTGATGTCACCGTCGCTCCATTCATCCAGTGGCCATCCACCTTGCAGGCAAGGACAACGTGCTAGCAGACTCCCTCAACAGGGACAAGGTGCTGCAGCACGAATGGACTCCGTCAGCCCCGGCCTTCCATCTTTTGACATCCAGATGGGGAACTCCCTCGGTGGATCTGTTTGCCACCCCAGAGAACACCCAGTGCCAGCGGTTCTACACCAGAGCGGGCAGGGGTCAAGGGTCCTTGAGAGATGCCTTCCTCTGCAACTGGAACAGAGACTTCCTTTATGCTTTTCCGCCCTTTCCATTAATCTCCAGGACGGTGGCCAAGATGGCCAGAGATGGGTCCAACACCATTCTGCTGACTCCATTCTGGCCGAGACAACCATGGTTCACTCCGTTACTTCATCTGGCCAGAGGCCGATATTTTCATCTCCCGAAGTGGCCGGACCTTCTGTCCCATTCCAATGGAGCAGTCCTACACCCAGATCTCATCAATCTGTGGGTGACGGCATGGAGGATCCAACCTTAATGTCCCCTGATCTGCTCAAAGTCTTATCAGCTTCCAGAAAGGACTCCACTAAGAGGTCTTACGCCTATAAATGGAGGCGTTTTTGTACCTTTGCGGAAGCTAGGTCCGAACCTTCCTCACCTGTGAGTCTTCATACGGTTCTGCATTTTCTTTTACACCTAAGGGATCAAGGCCTAGCTTTCTCTTCCCTTAAGGTTTATCTATCAGCCATAGTTGCGAACCAACCATCCGGCTCACAGTCAGCCCGCCTCTTCACGTCGCCTACTCTGAAGAGATTCTTCAAGGGACTTTATCCACCATTGCCTCCACTGGCCCCGGCCTGGTCTCTCTCTTTGGTACTTACACAGCTCACGAGACCTCCCTTTGAGCCTTTGGGCTCTGCCTCCTTGAGACTATTGACACTCAAAGTGTCGTTTCTTGTGGCCATAACTTCAGCCAGACGTGCCTCTGAGCTGACAGCCCTGCGCTCGGACGAGCCTTACCTGACTTTTCATAGAGACAAAGTGGTCCTCAGGCCAGACATTTCCTTCCTCCCTAAAGTGGTCTCGCCATTTCACCTATCCCAGGAGATTGTGCTTCCAAACTTCTATCCAGACCCTTCTTCGCCTCTGGAAAAGACTATGCACACCCTGGATGTTTGCTGTACTTTGGCGTTTTATGTTCAACGTTCTGCAGAGTTCAGGTTGTCAAATAAGCTGTTCATTTGTTATGGTGGTGCCAAGAAAGTCAACCCAGTTTCTTCTCAACGGTTCTCCAAGTGGATTTCTCAAACCATTGCCTTGGCCTACGAACTGGCTAAACGCCCTCTACCGGTTGGTGTCCGTGCTCACTCAACCAGGGCTACGGCTTCATCTGCTGCCTTCCTCAGAGGTGTTCCCCTGCCAGAGGTCTGCAAGGTGGCTACGTGGTCACAGCCATCCACGTTTGTTCGGCATTACCGGCTGGATTCCAGATCCCGGAGTGATGCCAGTTTTGGTCGTGCTGTTTTGTCTTCTATTCTGCAGTGACCTTCCCACCTCCACAGGTAAGCTTTTTAGTCACCCTATTATGTGAGGCACAGAGACCACGAAGAAGAAGTACAGGTTGCTTACCTGTAACTGTGTTTCTTCGAGTGGTCATCTGTGCCCTCACACAAATCCCGCCCTACCTCCCCTCGGTCAGGTCCCTGCATTGCGGTGGACTTGAACTGAAGGAGGAGCTAGATTGGCGGGATTGGGCATGCTCAGGGAGTGGGAGGGACGGGGCTCCCGCCAATCTGCTCAGCTTTTCAGCATATCTGCGCAGGCACAAACCCTATTGTGTGAGGGCACAGATGACCACTCGAAGAAACACAGTTACAGGTAAGCAACTGTACTTTCGAGGAAAAAACATCAGCAATGACATGATGCCTCCAGTAGGGGGCAGGCTTCAAGCCTTCGGGGTCATCTGGGAGAAATCTACCTCCGACCGGTTGGTGGTGGAGACCATCCAACAGGGCTACAAAATAGAGTTCTCTCACCAACCACACAACATGTTCCAGCCTTCTCCCAGATCCAACGACCCCAACAAGCATCGCCTCCTACTGGAAGCAATTCAATGCCTCCTGGACATTCAAGCCATTGAACCTGTGCCACCAGGCCAGAGATACCAAGGCTGTTACTCAACTTTCTTCCTGGTCCCCAAGAAGAATGGATCATGGAGAGCAATTCTCAATTTAAGAGGTCTGAACTGTTTGGCCGGAAAAGAAAGTTCCTAATGGAGACACTGAGGACCATCCTCGATGTCCTACAACCAGGAGACTTTCTTTCATCGCTGGACCTACAAGATGCCTATTTGCATATCCCCATTTTTCCTTCTCACCGTTGTTTCCTCCGTTTCAGATACGGCTCCAGACACTTCCAATACAAAGCCCTGCCCTTTGGTTTTGCCTCTGCTCCCAGAGTCTTTACCAAGGTCATGGTGGCCCTGGTTGCTCATTGGCGATCCCAACGGCTCCACGTCTATCCTTACCTCAACGATCTTCTGATTCGGGCAAGATTGAGGCAGCAGGCTATCCACAACACCTCCAAGGTCCTCAGATCACTGGAGCTTCACGGGTTTTTAGTCAATTTAGACAAGAGTTCTATCGATCCAGACCAACAGATACAGCACCTGGGGGCCAGGATAAACACACATCAGGGGACCATATCTCTACCTCAAGATCGGATCCAGACTATAACCAAGGTGGTCCGAAAAGTTCTCAATTCTCATCAGTCCAGCCTGGCGACGTTGGCCCACCTCCAGGGCCTCATGATTGCATCAATCGATTGCTTTCCATGGGTGAGGTTTCATGCCAGACCTCTCCAGTGGCTTCTTTTACCCCATCAGTAGGCCGTCACACTGAAGATGCACAAGAGGATCTCGGTTCCCAGCCAAGTACGCCGGTCCCTCCAGTGGTGGATCTCCCCAGCTATTCGGATGTGGCGACCCATCTGGAGACCCAAGAGGATTCAGATCACAACAGATGCCAGTCTCAGGGGTTGGGGAGCCCACTGTGGTGCCCACCTGGCTCAGGGACTCTGGAACACCGAGGAGCAGTCCCACAGCATCAATTGGCTCGAGTTACAAGCAGTGTGCCTGTCCCTAAAGTCCTTCCAGGCTCTGATTCAGTCGAAGGCAGTCCTGGTAAGAACAGACAACGCCACCACAAAGGCTCACATAAATCGCCAAGACGGAACCAGATCTCGCAGTCTAATAGACGAGTCCCAGAGGCTCCTGAAATGGGCAGAATCCAACCTCTTGTCACTGGAAGCCGAACACCTGCAGGGACAGCTGAACTCCAAGGCAGATTGGCTGAGTCGGACCGACATCGACCAGGGGGAATGGAGTTTCCATCCAGAGGTCTTCCAGGAGATCACCAGGACAATGGGCCAGCCACAGATGGACCTGTTTGCATCCCCAGCGAATGCCAAGGTCCCAAGGTTTATGTCAAGGTTCCTGACAGATGGTGCCGAGAGTATAGATGCCCTGAACTCCTCATGGCCACAGGGTCTCCTGTATGCTTTCTCCCCTACTTCTCTGCTGACAAAGGTCATAGCAAAGAACCGGAAGTCATGCTCAGAGGTCATTCTCATAGCACCGGCATGGCCCAGGAGACCCTGGTTTCCAGAGATTCTAGAGATGTCATCCAGGTCCATTCCATTGCCGTCCAGACCGGATCTACTATCACAGGGCCTGGTGCACCATCCCAACCCTGGCTGGCTTCGGCTACATGCCTGGAGATTGAGCGGGACATGCTGACAAGATATGGATACTCTTCTGAGGTGGTCGATTCCATCCTGGCTTCCAGGAGGCCGTCTACCACAAAGATTTACGAATACACCTATAAAGCCTTCCGAAGGTGGTGCAAGCGGAAGAATAGGGACTTCATTCACATGTCAGTGTCCACGCTTCTCCAGTTCATTCAGGATGGGGTCAACCAAGGTCTCCGGCCCAACACAGTCAAGAAACAGGTGGCGGCCATCACATCCATCATGCCTCATGAGGAGGCAGCCAACATATCTCATCACCCACATCTACGAAGACTCCTCAAGGGCATTTCCAACAGAGGACCGTCAACAGTTCACCGATTTCCCTCGTGGAACCTCCACACAGTGTTAAAAGCACTAACCATACATCCTTTTGAGCCACTGAGAGAGGCTTCCCTCAAGTTTCTCACCTGGCAGGTGCTGTTTCTCACTACAATTACTTCAGCACGCCGAGTGTCGGAGATAGGGGCTCTATCGGTGCGAAAGGAGCTGTGCACCATCAGGCCAGACTCTGTTCTTCTGCGTCCGGACCTGACATTCATCCCCAAGGTCAACTCAGTTTTTCACACTTCTCAGGACATCATACTTCCTTCCTTCTGTCCACGGCCTCAAAAGGACGCAGAAAAAATATGGCACACACTGGATCTTCGCAGGGCCATCAAGATCTACCTTAAAAGAATCGCAAGCTTCAGGAGGTACGAAGCTCTTTTCATCTCCTTCCAACCGAAATCCAAGGGCAAGAAGGTGTCAGTATCCACCCTCAGCAGATGGATCAAGGCTTGTATCATCGCCTGCTACGAGGCTATGAACGAACAGCCTCCGGAGGGCATCACCGCCCACTCCACCAGAAGCGCAGCCAAGTCAGCAGCTCTCACAACCAACGCGCCACTGGGCGAAATCTGCCGGGCAGCCATGTGGAAATCTCCATCCACATTCATCAAACACTACAAGCTGGATGTGACCCAGTCTGCTGAAGCAGCCTTCGGTAGACGAGTACTCCAACAGATAGTACCAGGCTCCTCCCTCTCTGCTCCAGCAGTCCCTCCCTAGTAATAGGGGGCTTTTGTAAATCCCAAAGTCAGGATGTTTAGGTCCTTCTCTGCTGGGAAATGGAACGTTAGTACTTACCTGAGATACGTCCCTTTCCAGCAGACTTTCCCTTCCGAACATCCTCCCCACCCTTGGCTGCTGGTGCAGAAGGAGGTTGGGACTTCTGTGAATTATTTTTCCGTTTTTAAAAAATGTTAATAATAAGAAGAGTAAAGGTCTATCTGTAACATCAATAGTTTCGGGGCTGACATCTCCCATTCTACCTGAGTTTGGGCTGATCATCAACTGAGTTCCTGAGGGGGTTGCTCCTCCCGCTGGGGGAGGGGACCCTTTCTTTTGTTATTTCTCTCCCTGCCTATCAGGAGCTGAGCGGGCGAAGCTACCCAAAGTCAGGATGTTCAGGCCCTTCTCTGCTAGGAAAAAAGCCACAACAAAGAGAAAACGGACATTGGTACTTACCCGTGATATGTCCATTTCCAGTAGATAAGAGCCCCATATCCTGTAATTTGGGTTATGCTCCTTCCACTCACTCCAATAGTCAGGGCTGAAACTTGAGACCTTCTGGTGACTCCCACGTGGGTGGAGCTAACCATGGAAGGCCAGTCGTACAAAAGCCTGGAAAGGGACGTATCTCAGGTAAATACTAACGTTCCATTTTGTTAAATTTGGCCCAGCTTTCTAGTCTTTTAAGGTCATTTTGAATTTTTATCCTGTCCTATGGGCTACCTAATTTGGTGTCATTTGCAAATTTGATAAGCATTCACTATAGTCTTTAATTTAAGTCTTTGATAAATATGTTGAATAGCACTGGGCCCAGGACAGAACTCCACTGGACACCCGCCTGGTCACTTCTCTCCAGGATGAAGAAGAGGAGCATTGCTGAGCACCCTTTACGTTCAGTCAGTCAGTCAGTTACAAATTCATTTAACAGTTAGTTGCCTTGTCTAACTCACATTTTACAAGCTTGTTTGCAAGAATCTCATGGGGAACCTTGTCAAAAGCCTTACTGAGATCAAGGTATGCAATATCCACAGTGTTCTCTTCATCTACCAAGTCAGTAATTTTATCAAAAAAAGAGGTCAGACTTGTATTTAAGAAACCCATGTTGACTTTTTGTGCTTATGCTTTTACACCCAAATTAAAGAAATAGGAGGACCACCTAGATCACTTACCTTATTTGAGGCACGACATGTTCCACCATCCCAAAGCACCAAAGTAATAACATCTTAAAACTACAACTGTTTGATTGACCACTTACCAAACTATCTGTGGCATAGAACTACAGTGGTTCCCCGGGTTACGAAAGTAATCCGTTCCGGGATCACTTTTGTAACCCGGAAGTTTTCGCAACCCGGGGGACCGCTTTTTTTGGTGCACAGCGCGCTGGACGCGCTGTTTTAAAGGGCCCGGGTTGCTTTTTTTCCGCAACCCGGGGATTTTTTCATATACCGGGGCCGTTTTTCCGGCCCCGGCTCTTTCGGATCCCGGGGATTTCGTTCCCCGGGGGATTCGTATCCCGGGGGACCACTGTAACTTGGGAAATGGATTAGAATTTTTCAGTTCCCATTTCAAAATGGATCACAAATTGGTCTTCCACCCCTTTTAAATCCACATCAGCACTGATTCGAAAAAACACCTTGAATATTATACACAAGTGGTATTTGACTCCAGTGAAGCTAGCCAGAATGGTTAAAAATGTTTCCTCAATTATTATTACTATTATTATTATCCCACCTTCCTACCAGTACAGGGACTGAAGGCAGTACATGGACTCAATGTTGGCATGATTGTAATAATGGCATATTTATATACATGTGGCTAGACTGCTCCAAAAGTAACACATTTTGGCAATTGGTACTTTTTCTTTGATTACCAACCAAGTAGAATTATGTACAGAAATGCTTTTCTTATCAATAGATGTGGACACAAACTCAAATTTGAAATATAAAAATGTCATAGATTTCTTCATTGCAGCAGCCCGTGTAGAAATTGCCAGATGCTGAAAAACAAGGGAGGTATCTTTAGATATGTGGTGGGAAAAGGTATGGGACTTATGGTTACTTGAAAAACTGTCTGACAAAATGGCAAGTTATGCAGCACAACCAAAACCAGGACCTTTCATAGACAAATGGGTCCCACTCACTGACTTTATAAACAGAGACAGAAACAAGATACGGTAAGACAACCTCCATCTCATCTGAACCTTTGGGCAGACATTCTGAACTAGATTTACACAAAGACAGCACTGGACTTTGAAATGACCACTTACATTCAACAGAATCTAAGAAGGAGACGCACAACAAAATTCAAAGTTGTGAGATTGTTTTATTTTGCATTACTGTTGTGACATGTTCTGTTCATAGGTCTTTACTTATAATAATAATTTAAATATCTTTAAAAAAACAAAAGAAATTCCAACCCCAGGACAGCTAGGCTGGTATGGTGGTTTGTTGCTGTGGTAATAACAGAGGCCAGCTGGCCTGGGGCTCAGGATAAAGTGACTGTTTCTAATTGCATTCATTGTAATTTGAACCATGAAGAGTATAAGCACGAAAAATGAAAATGGCAGTCAAAGAAGGGACAGTGGTCACCAACATTTGGGTCAGGCTTCCCTTGCAAAGTGGCCAAGATTTCATTTTATCATTTATTCTGCATCATCACAATTTAATTATTTTAAGTATGTATGTCTACACCACTCTTTAGCAACAATGGCTGTCAGAATGGATTACGTCAAAAAATTATATTTATTTATCTCCCAATCCTCCCCACCCCACCCCCAATTGCAGAACTCACATATCGGACATCAGCCTTCCCATCAAAGCACCCACAAACGCATGGAATCTGGAGAGAGGGTCAGAGATAGAAATGTCTGCACTGTAAACCAACGAAATCATACAGAGAAGCCATATGAATGCATAGAAGGTGGAAAGAGCTTCAGTCAGAGTGAAAGTCTAAACTCACATCGCAGGACTCACACAGGAGAGAAACCATATAAATGCATGGAATGTGGAAAGAGCTTCAGTCACAGGGGAAGTCTAAACTCACATCACAAGATCCACACGGGGGAGAAGCCCTATAAATGCATGGAATGTGGAAAGAGCTTCAGTCACAGGGGAAGTCTAAACTCACATCACAAGATCCACACGGGGGAGAAGCCCTATAAATGCATGGAATGTGGAAAGAGCTTCAGTCGGAGTGAAAGTCTAAACTTACATCAAAGGACCCACACAGGAGAGAAACCATATAAATGCATGGAATGTAGAAAGAGCTTCAGTCACAGGGGAAATCTAAACTCACATCACAAGATCCACATGGGGGAGAAGCCCTATAAATGCATGGAATGTGGAAAGAGCTTCAGTCACAGGAGAAGTCTAAACTCACATCACAAGATCCACACGGGGGAGAAGCCCTATAAATGCATGGAATGTGGAAAGAGCTTCAGTCAGAGTGAAAGTCTAAACTCACATCACAGGACTCACACAGGAGAGAAACCATATAAATGCATGGAATGTGGAAAGAGCTTCAGTCACAGGGGAAATCTAAACTCACATCACAGGATCCACACGGGGGAGAAGCCCTATAAATGCGTGGAATGTGAAAAGAGCTTCAGTCAGAAGAGAAGTCTAAACATACATCTAAGGACCCGATGCAGCAGCTAAAAAGGCCAATGCTATTTTAGGCTGCACCAATAGAAGTATAGTGTCTAGATCAAGGGAAGTAATAGTGCCACTCTATTCTGCTTTGGTCAGGCCCCACCTGGAATACTGTGTCCAGTTCTGGGCACCACAATTCAAAAAAGATGTGGAGAAACTGGAGCGAATCCAAAGGAGGGCAACTAAGATGGTGAAGGGTCTGGAAACCTTGCCCTATGAAGAACGCCTTAGGGAACTGGGGATGTTCAGCCTGGAGAAGAGAAGGTTAAGAGGTGATATGATAGCCCTGTTTAAATATTTGAAGGGATGTCATATTGAGGAGGGAGCAAGCTTGTTTTCTGCTGCTGCAGAGACTAGGACGCGGAATAATGGATATAAATTGCAGAAAAAGAGATTCCACCTCAACATTAGGAGGAACTTCCTGACAGTAAGGGCTGTTCGACAGTGGAACACACTCCCTCAGAGTGTAGTGGAGTCTCCTTCCTTGGAGGTCTTTAAACAGAGGCTGGATGGTCATCTGTCAGGGATGCTTTGATTTGGAGTTCCTGCATGGCAGGGGGTTGGACTAGATGGCCCTTGTGGTCTCTTCCAACCCTATGATTCTATGATTCTATGATTCTATGATTCTAATAAGTTAACATTTGTACCTCCGTATTTTAGTTTACCTTTAAAAGGGACATGTTGGGAAACTAAAACTGCACCCCTCAGAATCATTGGGGAATACTTGCCCATAGACATGAGTATATTTACAGCGCTTTAGAAATAAAGTTTAATAATAATAATAATAATAGACAACCCATACTTGTCCATAGAGAATCATTGGGGAATACTTGGCCATAGGGAAATTATGCTTACCTTTAGAGAAGCACTGGAGAATACTTGCCCACTGAGAAACATTGGGGGTTATTTCCCCTTGGGGAAACCATACTTGGCCATAGAGAAGCTCTGGGGAATACTTGTCTATAGAGAAACCATACTTGTCCATAGAAAATCATTGTGGGAATACTTGCCCATACGGAACCTATGCTTGTCCATAGAGAATCATTGTAGAATACATGCTCTTAGAGAATCATTAGAGAATACATGTCCATAGAGAAACATTGGGAAATACTTGCCTATAGAAAATCATTGTGGGAATATTTGCTCATAGGGAAAATGTACTTGGCCATAGAGAAGCAGTGGGGAATACTTGCCCACTGAGAAACATTGGGGAATAATTCCCCTTTGGGCAACCATACTTGGCCATAGACTAGAGAAACACTGGGGAATACTTGCCTATAGGGAAACCATACTTAATAATAATAATAATAATAATAATAATGTTTATTTCTTACCCGCCCCTCTGTAAAACAATCGAGGCGGGGTACAACAAGGTTAAAAAACAGATTACAGATTAAAATAATTCAAGAATTCCATCTCAACCTCCCCCCCCCCCCCCCCAAAATAGGATTAAACTATTTAAGTTTAAAATTAAATTACTAACACAGCATGGGTAGCAACAAAATATGGAGGGGGGATAGGGAGTTGGGAATTGGCTGAAAGATTTTAGGAGCTGGGTAGATTATACAGTTTCAGGGAAGGCCTGCTGGAAGAGATACATCTTTAAGGCTGTTTTTAAACAGTCTAGCGATGTAATGAGATGCATCTCGTCCGGCAGGCCATTCCATAGCCTGGGAGCAGAAGCATAAAAGGCCCTCTGGGAGGTCTGCGCTAACCTAGTCTTCACGGGCTGCAACAGATTCCTCCCAGAGGACTGAAGCGTGCAGGAGGTTCATATGGGGAGAGGCGGTCCCTGAGATAAGATGGACCCAAGCCATGTAGAGCTTTAAAGGTTAAAACCAACACCTTGTACTGTGCCCGGAAACTAACCGGCAGCCAGTGGAGAGCTTTAAGCACAGGTGTAATGTGCTCTCTCCTAGGTGTTCCACTAACAAGCCTGGCTGCCATATTTTGAACTAGTTGGAGTTTCCGGGTTAGGCACAAGGGTAGCCCCATGTAGAGCACATTAGAGAAATCCAATGTTAGGTTACCAAAGCGTGCACTACTGCTTCCAGGTCCCTCTGATCCAGGTAGGGGCGCAGCTGGCGTATCAGCTGAAGCTGATAACAGGCGCTCCTGACTGCCGCATTCACCTGACTAGTCATGTGAAGCGATGAGTCAAGGAGCACCCCCAGACTGCGAACAGGGTCCTTCGAGGAGAGTGTGACTCCATCTCAGACCGGAAGATGTATTCCCGAACCTGGTTTCGGGCCTGTGACAGCTAGTACCTCCGTTTTGTCTGGATTGAGTTTCAGCCTGTTTTTCCTCATCCAATCCATTACCGCTGCAAGACAGTCATTAAGAGGAGAGACGCCATCTGAAGTCTGAACCGATGATCTGATCATGGAGAGGTATATCTGAGTGTCATCAGCGTACTGAAGACACTGAGCTCCATGCCTCCAAATGATCTTACCCAGCGGCTTCATATAAATGTTGAATAGCATCGGGGACAGGATGGCGCCCTGAGGGACACCACAATTAAGCTCAATCTTGGAAGAGCAACTGTCCCCGAGCCTCACCGTTTGAGATCTCCCAGAGAGAAAGGATCAGAACCATCGGAGTGCAGGCCCCCCGATCCCCAACTCCTTCAGTCGACTCGAGGATGGAGTGATCTACAGTATCAAAAACCGCCGAGAGACCCAAGAGCAACCAACAGGGTCACACTACCCCTGTCGATACTCAGGCGGAGGTCATCGGTCAGAGTGACCATGGCAGTCTCCACTCCATGTCCTGTCCTGAAGCCAGTTTGAAATGGATCAAGATAATCGGTTTCATCCAAGACAACCTGGAGTTGAGAGACGACTGCTCTCTCGATCACCTTGTTCAGAAAAGGGAGCAAGGACACTATAGTTGTTCCTGTCCAGGGGGTCAAGAGAAGTCTTCTTCAGGAGGGGCTTAACAGCTGCCTCCTTCAGACAGGATGGTAAACAGCCTTCTCCGAGGGACGCATTGATTGTATCCTGAAGGAATACCCTCAGTGCGTCAGTGCGTCCCCTCCCTGGACGACCAGCCAAGATGGACAGGGATCGAGGGAGCAGGTCGTCTTTTTCATACTTCCAAGAAGCTTGTCCACGTCATTGGTACTCACAGGTTGGAACTCATCCAGCAAAATGACATCAATGGAGTTGTTGGACGCTTCATCTATTGGTTCTAGTGGAAAACTGACATCTAAGTCGGCCCTTATCCGAGAGATTTTATCTGCAAAGTAGGTATTAAACGCGTCACAGCAGGCCGTTGTAGGGTCAAGTAGGGGATTTGACACAGGAGGGACCTGTGTTAGCTCCCCCACCACCCTAAATAGCTCTGCTGGGCGGGACTCTGCAGACGCAATGCGTGCAGAGCAGAAGGCTCTCCGCGCTGCACGCAAAGCCTCCCGATAGGCGCGAAGATGCTGCCTATTGCGAGTTCTGTCGGATAAGAGCCGAGTTTTCTGCCACTTGCGCTCTAGTCGTCGTCCAACCCGCTTCATCTCCCTAAGTTCCTCTGTGAACCAGGGCTTACGGTTAGGAGCGGGTTGGAGAGGACACTCGGGGGCAATCGTGTCAAGAGCCTTGGGAAGATCGGTGTTCCAGGTGGTGACCAAGGCTTCAACAGGATCACCGGCACTGCCAACCATTAAACCCTCTAAGGCCTTCTGGAAACCAATTGGTTCCATCAGCCTTCGAGGGCGGACCGATCTAATGGGTCCGCCACCCCCGGGGGAACGGATAGCAGCTTTTAGCTCCAGCTTGATCAAGAAATGGTCTGTCCATGACAAGGCAGAGGTTTTAGTTACCTCTGCCCACGGATGTTGCTGTTCCGTACTAGAAATCCCATTGAGTGTATAACTAGCACAATGAGTCGGCTCGTTTCCCTAAGGAAACATAAGGGAATACTTGCCCATAGAGAAACACTGGAAAATACTTGCCGGTAGGAAAACAATGGGGAATACTTGCTCATAGGGAAATATAGGAGAACACTTGTCCATAGGGAAACAGAATACTTGCCCTATGTTTCCCTATGGGCAAGCATGGCTTCCTTGTGGACAAGTGCATGGCTTGGGTCCAGATGTTTTGAGAGACGGTATCTCCCCATAGGAGACTGCAGTAGGAGCCCTAAGACTTTCTCTGGGTCCCATCCAGATCCTAGGCTCACCTGGTGAGGACCCCAGGGATAGCAGGGCATTCTTCTCTTCTTCTTTTTTGGGGGGCTTCTGATCCCACCCTCTGGAAAAATGCCCCAGTTCCTGGGGGACTAGCCTGGCCTTTCGCTAGCAAAGAAAAACATTTTTATGCCGGCAGCATTCCTTTATATAATGCAGGGTGGCTTGTTAGTGTGTTTTCAACTGTGTTTATTTTATGGGATTTTGTATGGGATTTAGACTTTTAACTGTTTTGAATTTTATTGTAATTTTAAAGGTTTTATCTGTGATCCTCCAGGGAGGAAGGTGGGATAGAAATGAAATGAATGAATGAAAATAGTAAATAAGTTTGTTTTAGTACGTCCTGCTGCCAACTGATTTCTTCCAGTCAATGCCAAAGGTGACCCAAGACCGACCTCTCCTTTCTGATCCCACAGACTAACAGGCTTTATCTTTGAATTCCTGCATTTCCAGGGAAAGACTGCGATCCAGGCAGGGATGGGGGTCGGGGGTCAATGGTCAAGCGCCCTCCACAGATCCCAGAGGTCATTCAGCTGGACCTTTGTTTGGCCAAGGACAGTGCCCCCAAGTGATGCCCACCAGCCACAAGGCTTAAAGACCCCCAAGCAAAGGAGAGCCCCCTCCTCACCCTCCAAGGCAGCCTTCCTTGAAACAGTTCCTATAAAGGGGAGGGGGGTCCCTTCCAAATTCTGAGGTTGGGTCTCTTTTCATAAAAGCTTAGAGTTGAGGGTCTTCTGGTTTGATCCTATTCAGCCAGATCGGAAGATACAACCATAGGCCGCTTTGGCAGAGGAGTGGAGAGGGGGCTAGACTGGGGGGGGGAGTCACCTTGCCCCCTCGTCAATAAGGCCCCTGCTTGATACCCAGAGGATCCTATGTTGGGGGAGCATCATGGTTACCCTAAAGGAAATGGGGGGCAAAGGAGTGGGAGGAAAGGGGTCCAGCAACGCATCCTCTGAGAAAAACCCTGGTGACCATCCCTGGACAATCTGCCTTTCCCCAAATCTGGCTATGTTGAAAAACAGACAGGGCTCCTTTTGGGGGGAATCTGGGGAGAGGTGAAGGAGGACTGGGAAAAGACCCCCAAGGGGAGGGTGGCTGAAATACCAGAGAGACCCCCCTCCCAGGCCCTTTGGGGGTCTCCAGCCAAGGGGAAGCTCCCTACTGCTGCCCCTTTGGCCCCCTTCAGCCCAACTCCAGTCAATTGGGGGCAAAGTGCTGGAAAACGGTCCTGGGGAAATTTGGGATTTATACATTAAGCTCTACAGCAACAGCAGCAGCAGCCTGTGATTCAACAGTATATATGTTGTATTTCTGTATCTACCTATCTATTATTTATCTTTATCTGAGCTTCTTTACTTTATATTGGTAAGGTAAAAACGAGACTTTATTGGTCCAGAGCATTCCTATAGGGCAAAAGAAAGTAAAAACATAAGCCTATCCTTTATAACTCTTGCCAGAGGTTTCCAGGCTCAGTCCTTGCCAGGGAGAAGAGGGATAGACATTTGTTGGCAGCCATTTTGACTAGGTGAGTTTTCCCCCCAAAGAAAGTAAGTCCTCCATAGAGGAAACTGTATCCTGTGGCTGTGGGGCCCTCCCTATAGCTGACCCCTAAGAACGATAAAGTCAGCATCCTCAGAGGGAGATGGAAGAGGGCTTTGTGGTGTCCATCTTGGACCAAGGCAGAGAAGGAGGAGGGGGAGGAGAAGGGGATCCCAACTCTTCAGTCCCATTGACCCAATGGCCAGAGGAAATCAAGGCAGGTCCAGGCCCCTTCCTCCAGCCTCTATAGGGCCAAGCCTTGGGGACCCTTTCTTTTGGTCCCATGGGGGCCAAATGGGGGGAGGGGTCAGTGGGGTCTCTTGGGGAAGGAAGGGGGCTCTCTGGGGCCTGAGTCCTGCCTGGGAAGCATAGGGCTGGCAGAAGAGGGAATGGGGCAAGGAGGAGGGTCACTATGGTCCATGCTGGAGCCCCCTTCTCCCTCCTCTCCCTTGAACCCCAGGAAGGAAGGAAGGGGTCCTGGCTGACCCTGGGGGTAGAGAGAGAGGAAGGCAGTCAGGGGGGGGGCATTGGTGATTTACAACCATGGGATCTCCTTCTCCTCTTCTTCAGAGCGAAGGCTGTTGTGATTTTTCTTTCTTCAGATGCATTAGGAAACTCAGGAAAGGGGAGAGATTGGTTATCCTCCCACCCTGAGGCCTGCCATTAGCAACAGAACAATACACATGCAAATCACTCCTCCCTCCCCAGGGTCACACAGGATGTATATCTCCAATCCTTTTCCAGGCAAACATTCTCTGAAGATGCCAGCCACAGATGCTGGCAAAACGTCAGAAAAGAACTCCTTAGGGAGCGCCTTAGGGAGCTGGGGATGTTTAGCCTGGAGAAGAGAAGGTTAAGAGGTGATATGATAGCCCTGTTCAAATATTTGAAGGGATGTCATATTGAGGATGGAGCAAACTTGTTTTCTGCTGCTGCAGAGACTAAAACGCGGAACAATGGATGCAAACTGCAGGAAAAGAGATTCCACCTCAACATTAGGAAGATTTGGAGTTCCTGCATGGCAGGGGGTTGGACTGGATGGCCCTTGTGGTCTCTTCCAACTCTATGATTCTACCCAGATACTGGTAAATGGTAGAAGAAAGCGTAACTGCATAATCAGCAAAGGAACGCGTCAGGGTTGCCCTGTCTCCCTACTCCTTTTTTTGATGATTGTGGGATTTCTAATAAAGAAGATTCAAAATGGAAAACCTCTTGTGGTACCAAAAATCAACAAATATAAATACCATTTACGTGCTTATGCAGATGGTATTGTTTTCTTTCTAGAAAATCCAATTTCTAGTGTTCAGAAACTGGGCCAAGTTGGGGGGGGGTCCTTCCTCCTTTTGACCCCCCCCCAGAAGATCCTGCAGCAGCCATTCCTTCCAAGGAAGGAAGGGGCCATTCTCTCTCTCTCTCTCTCTCTGCCCCACTTTCTGTGGGTCCTCCTCCTCTGCCAAACCCAAACAGTCCCCTTCCTTTAAGACCAAAGGGAGGGGGGTCCTTGGTCAGCCCCAATCCCCCCCCAAACAAAAAGGAGGCCTTCTTTGAGCCTCCCTCCTCCTCTCTCTGCCCCACTTTTTCCAGGAGAAAAAGAGGGTCTATGGAAGGGAAGAGAGGGGCACTGGTTCTGCTGCTGCCTCAGTATATAAAGCCCTCCTTCCTTCAAGGGAAGCAGCCTCCTAGTTCTCCTAATCCTCCTCTTCCTCCTTTTCCTATTGAGCCTGAGGAACCTGAGAGCGGGACTACTGCGCATGCTCAGAGGCAGACATCTTCCTTCCTGGCAGAGAGTGAAGGCAGCCTCGGCTTCAGGGGCTGAGACTGAGCATGCTCAGAGGCAGACATCTTCCTTCCTGGCAGAGAGTGAGGGCAGCCTCGGCTTCAGGGGCTGAGACTGAGCATGCTCAGAGGCAGACATCTTCCTTCCTGGCAGAGACTGAGGGCAGCCTTGGCTTCAGGGGCCGAGACTGAGCATGCTCAGAGGCGGACATTTTCCTTCCTGGCAGAGAGTGAGGGCAGCCTTGGCTTGAGGGGCTGAGACTGAGCATGCTCAGAGGCAGCCATCTTCCTTCCTGGCAGAGAGTGAGGGCAGCCTTGGCTTGAGGGGCTGAGACTGAGCATGCTCAGAGGCAGACATCTTTCTTCCTGGCAAACTGCGAGGGCGGTCATGGCTTCAGGAGCTGAGACTGAGCATGCTCAGAGGCAGACATCTTCCTTCCTGGCAGAGAGTGAGGGCAGCCTCGGCTTCAGGGGCTGAGACTGAGCATGCTCAGAGGCAGCCATCTTCCTTCCTGGCAGAGACTGAGGGCAGCCTGGGCTTCAGGGGCTGAGACTGAGCATGCTCAGAGGCAGACATCTTCCTTCCTGGCAGAGACTGAGGGCAGCCTTGGCTTCAGGGGCCGAGACCGAGCATGCTCAGAGGCAGGCATCTTCCTTCCTGGTGGACAGTGAGGGCAGCAGGGGCTTCAGCGGCTGAGACTGAGCCATGTGCACATTCTTCAAACCCTTCTCGTTAAGGGCTCCTCCTACTCCCTCTTCTTCAGTTGAAGGACTTTGAGGGGAAGGAAGGGGCTCCGAGGCAGGACTCTTTCCTTCCTTCCTGAAGAGACTTGGAAGAGGAGGCTCATTAGTATAGGATTATGGTCTGAAACTGGCTTTTGCAGAATCTTCATGTCCTGAATTTTTGATAAGAGTGTTTTAGAAGCTAAAAATAAATCTATTCTTGAAAAAGAATTTTGAGGTTCTGAAAAAAAAGTAAATTCTCTTGCCTGTCCATATTTATATCTCCAGACGTCTTGTAAAGAAAAAACCTCTAACAAATTGAAAAAAGATCTCAGAAGTCTGCCTTGATTTTTCTTTATCTTACTTCCTTTATTTGATTTCCTATCAATTTCAGGCTTTATCACTGCATTAAAATCACCAAGAACAATAATATTTTCATAAGATACATTTTCCATTTTCTTTTGAAGTCTTGTATAAAAGATGTCCCTGTTTTCTGTTGGTGCGTATACTCCCACCACCAAAATAACCATGTTTTTTAACTTAACTTCTGTAGCAATAAATGTCCCTTCACCTTCATCTGAAAAAATTTCTTTAGTTTCAAACTTCTTATTCAGATACAAAGCTACTCCTTTCTTCCGTTTTGTTTTTGTAGAGGTATAACAATTACCTAACTTAGGATTCCTTATGTATCTTATCTCGTTGTTTTTTATCTTTATTTCCTGAATACAAATTATATCACATTTTAATTTCTCAATTTGGTGAAAGATTATACTTCTTTTATGTCTGTTATTGATCCCTTTTACATTCCAAGACAATATTTTTACTGACATTTTGGATCACTTTCTTGGTAATTATTGTTTTGTTGGCAGTATTTTTGTTGATAATGTGCCACCCCTTCCTCCCACTTTTTTTTTATTTATTGATAGATTTGAATCAATCACGTGAATTCAGTAACTCAACCGAAGCAAAAGGAAAAGAAAAAAAAACAATGGGAGACAAAGAAAAAAAAATACAATATATTTGCGTCTTCCACTCTTCAACCCAAAGTTTCAGTTTCGCTTTCAGAATTGTCCTCTGGAGTATCTTCCCTTATTGATTCGCGGCTTCCTATTAGTTCTTTACTTTCTTCTTGAATATTCTCCTTTTCGTTTTTTTGTTTTGGTGTCAGAGCCTCTTCTTGATTTCCTTTAACAGTATTATCTTTTTCTTCTTCTCTTTTTCTATCTTTGGGTTTAGTCGCTCTCCATTCTTTAACACCCTAATTCTTTTCATTTCTCTTTCCTTCACCGTTTTTATACTCTTTTCTCAGTCTACTTTCCATTTCATTTGCTTTTTCAATCGTATCTATCTTGTATCTTCTTAACTGGAATTGGAAAGAGAGACCTTCAATTCTCTCCCATCGGTATTCAATCTTTAAATTTTTGAGTAGCTGTGTTAAACGCTTATACTTTTGTCTGTTTATCATAATTTGGGGAGCAATGTCTTTAAAAATTTTGATTTCATTATCCTCTATTGTTAACTTATTTACATAACTTTGCTGTATAAATTCATCTCTAGTTTTAGATCTCAAAAAACAAACTAAAACATCCCTTGGTAGCATTTTATCTCTTGCTACAAATGAATTAATCCGAAATGCTTTGTCTATTTCAGCTTCCATTTGTCTTGTTGTAATACCGATGAATTTAGCTAAAGCCGGAATGATTGTTTCATATATGTCCTCTTCGGGTTTTTCTTTTAAACCTCTTAATTTAATGCACTTTTCTCTGTGCCTTAATTCATTATTCCATTCAATTCTTTTTTGTACTTCCTGTTGTTGGGCTAGTATCTCTGATTTTTCCCCTAGGATTTTTGTTGAGTCTCTGACTTGATATAACTCCAATTCTAATTTCTTTTGTTCTGAGGATAATCTGTCAATTCTTTTTCCAAGTATATCTAACTCCTTTTTAAAATCTTTTCTTATTTCAGATCTTACATCTTTTATCTCTCCTCTTAATTCTGTACATGCATTTTTTATATCATCTTTTGTTTCCAATCTTGCATCTTTTATTTCTTCTCTTACTCTTCTAATCTCATCTAAAATAAGCATATTCGGATCTATCATTTTTACAACATCCTCCGAGGATCCTCTTCTTACATTTGGAAAAGTAAGTTGTGTTTGTGAAGACCCTTTATTGAATTTCGCCATATTTCCTGTATGCACAAGTTTTTCAAACTGTTCTCTCTACACCATCAATATCAAAAAAAAAAAAAAAATACTACACATAAGATTCTCTAAAACAAATTAAATTCAGTTGACCATTGACATTACCATCAAATCTGTCAGTACTAAACGGTAAAGCTTAATACATATCAGTACCCGTAATGAATATTAAATTATTGATTACATATTAAGCTCACTATTACCTCTTCAAAATGTTTGTGGACAGCCGGCCCGTGTTGTTCCCAAAATTAAATCAAATAAATGCATTCATTATAACATAGGACAATAGCAACAAAAACAAAGATGTAAATGTAATATCTTACTCTTTCTCTTTCTTTACTTCTTGTTGTTACACCTGTGTCCATGTATATCTATGTATATCTATAAGTAGCTTATCCTGTCTACAGCAGCGCCGTTTATGTTCCTCTTTATTTCAACTCTGCTTTTATCCGTTTCTTTAAAACTCTGTCTTTATCTCACTTCAACGCTGCGACACTTTTTTCTTCTCCGTAACGTTGCTTTATGCCACTCTTCCTGTTCTCCCTTTTGTCTCCTCTTCTCTGCCGTTTCCCATCCGCTTCTTTCTTGTATCTCTTCTTCTTCTCCGTTACTCTGTTCCCACCGCTTGTCTCTCAAACTCCCCTCTCTCCGTTGTTCTGTCCTTCTCTGTCCTTCTCTCCGCTTTAATTCCGCTTTAATTCCCCTTCTTACGCCTTATTCTCCTCTTGGTTCCCTTCCACTGTTGCTCCGTCTCCGTCTCCTTCCTTTTTCTTATCTTCTCCGTAGAACTCCGCCCTTTCCCTGCCTCTTCTTGCCTCCTCCTTTTAGTTCTTACTTCTCCCTGCCCCCAGAAGTGAGTAAGGGCTTAGTAATTCTGGGTAATGTAGTCTTCTGGCAGAAACCTCCGCGTTCCCCTCCACATCCGTTCCGCTCACTTCCGTTTTAAATAGTCCCAAGAACAGTCCCGAGAACTCTGGGAACTGTAGTCCCAATCACTCCCTTGGCACAAAGCCGGTGTGTAAGAGGAAGAAGAACAGCTTACCGGGTTTGGAATCAGCTTCTTCAAAATTTATCAGGGTAATCTCCACTAATATTTCTTAAATTCTCACAGGAACCCAAAAAAGGTAATACAACTGTCAATCCTCTTATTCTAGTTTCATCTTCTCCTCTCGTTTGTGGGCGTAACCAGCGTCTCAAACACCCATAACGGATACTGTGGCGGGAGTCAGCAGCTCTCGGACTGTGTCTAGCAACCTTCCTAACTGGAGGTGTATTCTCACAGACCCCCTGCTTGCCGCCTAGATACCCCCTCAACTCTGAGGGAATATGGACGGGTAGAGAGAAATCCCGTTCCACCAAGAACCGCCACAGTGAAGGTTGGTTAGAGAGAGAACTCTAACCCACGTCCTTCTCGGACGCCATTACACCGGAAGTCTAAAGATCACTTTGATATCAATAGATTTAGGGTTGTTAATTGTTGTCACTTTGAGCCCTGCCATAAAACATCCAGGAGCGATAAATCTGCTGGGGAAGCCATGGATGTTTCCTGGTTGTGACTCTATCTTGCTGCTTTGCTCTCTGTCTTGCTCTATGGCTACCAGGGTGCCCCTGATCTACAGCAACACATAAGGCCATAAAAGATAATCATGCACACCCCAAACCATGTCAAGTTCTCAGAACATTTCTCCTCCTATCGATGTCAAAAGTAATCAGGTGACAGATGGATTTTCACATTACCTTCACCAAGAAAATAAATGTAGGGGTGTGAATTCAGAGAGCATATAACCTCGGCTTTGAGACCTATCTGTTTATGGGATTTGGAATGTCATCAAACATGAGAGAAAAACCTATCATTAGGGCTATTGATGTTCACATTCATAATGATAAAACAGTAAAATTGTGAACACACCAATGAGCACATGTGAATGTATGCATCAATCAACTATCAAACAATTGTGAAGTAGTCAAAAATGAGCCTTTTAAATGTCTATAGAGTTCAATTCTGGCTGTCCGCGATGGACCAGTGTGAAGTTTGATAAATCAAGTCTGTAAGTCCAAGGTGAGGAAGTAAACAATGTCCAAATGTCTAGAGAGCTTGCGCATTGGTCTGCAAAGCACACAACAAGCTAACTTGTAACTCAGCAAAATTTTGGAAAAAAGTTCAGACTGATTTCCGGAATGGACAAAATCAACATGCGTAAAAGCTCTCCCGGACCACTTCTCCCCGGCACCACGTGGTCAGCGGCGCAGCAGGGCAAGGCTTCCAAGGACTCCACCGCCCTCCCAGCAACACCTCGAGTGGCGAGGCTTGAGGCGGAGCCCGGAAAAAGCAACATAATCTCCCCAGAACCTCAGCTCTGGTTGTCCCTTAGAATGCTTGCCCTTTTGCACTTATTTTAGCAGCCGAGGACCCTTTTCGCTTAGCTTCTTCGGACAGTCATCATGGGATGGGACCTAAACACCACTGCAACTTATCTAAGATCCCTTTTGTATTCCCTTTTTTATTGTTGTATAAATTTGTCTGGGATTTGTTTAACTGGTAACAGCTGGATTGTTTCCAATGTTCATCTGAAGATGGAGCTGGATATAACCTGGGAACAGGTATTGAGGTTGTGTGGGGGTAGGGAAGGTATGGCGGCAACAGAGTGAAGACATGTTACAAAAGAAGTAGGGATCGATGTTTGGTATCTACCCTTCTTCAGTTCACTCTGTTTCCCAGGACAAGGTGGAGAACATACCAACCGTTCCACAGTCCCTTAATCTGCTCCTTTGCAATGTCAGGTCAGTCAAGGGTAAGACATCATCCACAAACTTTTCGTGGATGAACAGGCCTATCTGGCATGCTTCACCGAGACCTGGCTGGGAGATGTCAGTGCTGCAATGTGGGCACAGGCTCTCCCAACAGGTTATTTGGTTAGTGAGCAAATAAGGGAAAGTGGGCAGGGGGCGGGGGGGGGGCAATCGTCCATAGAACCAACCTGCCCTTGATCAGGAAACCTGTCCAGAAAACAACCCACATCGAGTGCATGTACCTAAGCCTGAAGACCAGGGATAGTTTGGGGATTCTGCTAGTATACCGGCCACCCCGTTGCCTAACAGACTCCATGACCGAGCTGACTCAGCTGGTCTCTGAGTTGTTGCTGGACTCGCCCAGACTTCTGGTTTTGGGCGACTTCAACATCTCTCTGGAGACCAGCCCATCTGATCTACCTGGAGCAGCTTGGGAGTTCATAGAATCCATGACAGCATGAACCTATCCCAATTGGTCAATGGGCCTACCCATTGTGTAGGTCATACATTCGATGGGATTTTTAGTATGGAACAGGAGTATCCATGGGCAGAGGTAACCAAAACCTCTGCCTTGTCATGGATGGACCACTTTCTGATCAAGATGGCCCTTAAAGCCGCTCTTCGTCCCCCCGGGGGTGGCAGAGTCATTAGAATGGTCCGCCCTCGAAGTTTGATGGAACCAATTGGTTCCCAGAAGGCCTTAGAGGGTCTAATAGTTGGCAACACCAGTGATCCCATCGAGACCTTGGTGAATACCTGAAACACCGATCTTCCCAAGGCCATTGACGCGATCGCTCCTGAGCATCCATTCCAGCCCACTTCCAATCGCAAGCCCTGGTTCACAGAGGAACTCAGGGAGATGAAGCGGGTTGGACAACGACTAGAGTGCAAGTGGCAGACGACTCGGCTCTTGTCTGACAGAACTTGCCATAGATTGCATCTTCGCACCTATTGGGAGGCTTTGTGTGCAGTGCGGAGATATTTCTGCTCTGCATGCATTGCGTCTGCAGAGTCTCGTCCAGCAGACCTGTTTAAGGTGGGGGGAGGGAGCTGACCCAGGTTTCTCCTGTGCCGAACCCCCCACTCGACCATACGACAGCCTGCTGTGATGCGTTTAACATCTACTTTGCAGATAAAATCTCTCGGATAAGATCCAACTTGGATGCCAATGTTGTATCAGAATCCACATGTGAGGCATCCAGCAACTCTGTTGCTGTCACATTACTGGATGAGTTTCAACCTGTGAGTACCGATGACATGAAGAAGACAACTTGCCCTCTCGATCCTTGTCCATCTTGGCTGGTCATCCGGGGGGGCACGCATTGAGGGTATTCAGGATACAATCAATGCATCATTTAGGGAGGGTATCTTACCATCTTTGAAAGAGGCCGCTGTAAGTCCCCTTCTCAAAAAACCCTGCCTTGACCCCCTGGACGGGAACAACTATAGACCAGTGTCCTTGCTCCCATTTCTTAGAAAGGTGATTGAGAGAGATGTCACCTCCCAACTCCAAGCCGTCTTGGATGAAATTGATTATCTCAATCCATTTCAAACGGGCTCCAGGGCAGGATATGGAGACTGCCATGGTTGCTCTGACCAACGACCCCCACTTTAGCATTGACAGAGGAAGTGTGACCCTGCTAGTGCTCTTGGATCTCTCTTGATACTGTAGATCACTCCATCCTTTTGGATCAGCTTAGAGAGTTGGGTATTGGGGGCACTGCACTTCAGTGGTTCCAGTCCTTTCTCTCTGGCAGATCCCAAAGGGAGAGGCTCGGGGACAGCTGCTCTTCCAAAATCAAGCTTGATTGTGGCGTCCCTCAGGGCGCTATCCTGTCCCTGAAGCTATTCAACATTTATATGAAGCTGCTGGGTGAGATCATTCAGAGGCATGGAGCTCAGTGTCTTCAGTATGCTGACAACACTCAGATATACTTCTCCATGTCCAGATCGTCAGCACAGACTTCAGATGGCGTCTCTCCTCTTAATGACTGTCTTGTGGCGGTAATGGATTGGATGAGGGAAAACAAATTGAAACTGAATCCAGACAAAACGGAGGTACTAACAGTCACAGCCCCGAAACCAAGTCTGGGAATACAATCCCCGGTCCTGAATGGAGTCACACTCTCCTGTAAGGACACCGTTTGCAGTCTGGTGGTACTTCTAGATTTGTCGCTTCACATGACTAGTCAGGTGAATGTGACATGACTAGTCAGGAGTACTTATTATCAACTTCGGCTGATACGCCAACTGCACCCTTTCTTAGAGATGAGGGACCTGGAAACTGTGGTACACGCTTTGGTAACCTCACGATTAGATTACTGTAATGCAAAATATGGCAGCCAGGCTTGTTACTGGGACATCTAGGACCCTGAGCTTGTTTGGAGGTTCTAGCAGGAGAGCGCAGCTATGGTATACCCTTGACCAAAGAACGGTACACTCCTATCTGGGATCGGTCTTCCTCTTCCACCGAGCGCGCAGCTTTGGGAGGGACGCACATGGAGTGGTGAGGGGGGAAGGGGACACCCACCTATCCAGCCAGATCAGCCGAATCAACCCTGGCGATCAATGGGGTGACAGATGTCGCAGCCTGACCGCCCTCACATCTAGGAAATACCATATAACTTCTGTGCTTAAGTCTCTCCACTGGCTGTGGATTAGTTTCCAGGCGCAGTACAAGGTGTTGGTTTTAACCTTTAAAGCTCTACATGGCTCGGGTCCATCTTATCTCAGGGACCACCTCTCCCCATATGAACTCCTCCCCACACACACACATTTCGGTCCTCTGGGAGGAACCTGCTACAGCTCATGAAGACCAGGCTGGTGCAGACCTCTCAGAGGGCCTTTTCTGCCACCGCTCCCAGGCTATGGAATGGCCTGCTGGATGAGATGCGTCTTATTACGACCCTTGACTGCTTTTTAAAAGCTCTAAAGACGCATCTCTTCCAGCAGGCCTTCCCAGAAAATGACTAATCCCAGCTCCAAAACTACCAATCTCTAGTTTATACATCCAATTACTATTTGCCCATACAGACGAAGAACATTGTTTCTTGTTTTTATATTATGTTTTATTATGATCATTTGCTTTATTTTAATCTTCACCAATTTAATCCTTTTTTAAGGGGTGGGAGGTGGGCTCGGGTTGTAATAATTTTAATTGTCACTGTTTTTAACCTGCTGTACCCTGCCTCAATTGCTTAGTCAGAGAGATGGGTTATAAATAAAAAAATTATTTATTATTATTATTATGAGGTGTCCAAAAGAGCCATCAATGTAAGGCAATGCAGTATGTTGGAAATGTATGGAACATGAGAGATGCAGAATTTAGTAATCGTGCAACAGAATTTTAAGACTTGTAACCAGCCAATAATAACAACAATAATAATAGCAGAAGCAATATGATGAAGTGGGCAAGAGCAATGTGTACAAAGGCAGCCACGATGTTGCATGGAGTTCCTGGGGATGGCACATTGTAGGACTGAGATGAACTGTGCTGCTCATCCATCCCATACTGGGTGGTACAAAGAGTGTCCATGAGGTGGCGCCATGGAGCCAAAGGACATTGTGGCAGGGAATCTGGTGGCAGGGAGGGAGGGCCATCTGGGGAACCTCCTGGGAAAACACAGCTTTCTTGTGACAGCTTTGGGGAACCTCAGCCTGGAGGACATCTCTGGGGGAGACTGCTGCCTTGCATTGTTTCTGAGAAGCCAAAGTAGCCCACTGGAAGGAATGGGGAGCCCTTAGGGGGTGGGCTTTTGCTCTGCAGCTAGGCCCCTTGGCAGCAGCAATGGAGGACCCCCTCCTCGTCCCAGGGCCCCAGGCCAAGCACCCCCTCCTCCTCTCTTAACCCAGCCCCCCCATGAAGAGGGCGGCCCCTCCCTCCCTCCCTCAAGTCCGAAGGGGCTCTGGCCAATCCCCCCTCCCAATGAGGTCTCCCTCCTCTGCCCTCTTTCCAGGAGGGACCCCTCCTTCGACCCCTTGGCCCCTTCCTGGCCTTGGCTGCAGGGCTTCCAGGAGGCCGAGGAGGAGGAGCTGCTGCTGCTGCTGCAGAGCCTACTCTGGACAGAGGAGGAGGACTCTCCCTCCAGCCCCTTAGGATCCTAGAGTCAGAAGGAATACATAGGATCCTAGAGTTGGAAGGGAATACTAAGGGTCATATAGTCGAACTCTCTCCTGCCATGCAGGAATACAGAGGATCCTAGAGTCGGAAGAGAATACTAAAGGTGATATAGGCCAACCCTCTTCTGCCATGCAGGAATACATAGGATCCTAGAGATGGAAGGGACAACTAAGGGTCATATAGTCCAACCCTCTTCTGCCATGCATTAGCTGCTGCAGAATAATCCTATAGGAGCATGGGGGGGGGAATCTGCCTGGTATCCCTCTTGGGCCCAGAGGGGCTGGGCAATATGGGGGGGATGGGGATGCTGACCCCTTCCGAACCCCACCGGTGTGAGCCTGTTTTCCTCCTACTCTTCTTCCAGAGCTGTGGGGGGACACATCCGAGGCCTCCGAGGGACCCTCCTGCTTTTGGGGCAGCAGCCCAGAGGGGTCTGGGCTCCCTGTTTCCGTGTCCATCGAAGAGGAGCCTTTGACCCCCAACCTACAGGTAAGGCCTCCTGTGACTCTGCCCCCCTTCCCACCACAGTCAGGCCCCTTGGGGGCTTCTCTGCCTGGGCCCATAACCTCTGTTCACTCCCCTTCTTTGTCTCTTCTAGTGTGATGGCTTCCTTCCGCTGATCCTGACCGAGGAAGAGAAGAGGCTCCTGGAGAGGAGGGCACCACCATCCCCTGTGACCTGCCCCTCACCAAGGTGGATCCTGGGAATGGCTCTGACCCCCAAAACCATGGGGCTGGAGGGGCCAAGCTAAGCAGACCCCAGTTCTGGAGGGACGGCTCCCCAACTTCTAAGCCAGGGGCTTCTCTGTAAATGGGTCTGGGGGCTTCATTTCAACACAGTCACAAGGCCGACCCCTGGATGCCGGATCCAGACCCATAGTTGGACAGGTATGAGTGAGGCTCCCTCTGTGGCCCCCCAGCATCAGGGCCCGGCTGATCCCCAGCCACTTTTTGTGCCGCAGGCGGAGGAGCGGGTCCTCAAGAGGGTCCGGCGGATGATCCGCAACAAGCATTCTGCGCAGGAGAGCCGCCGGCGGAAGAAGGTCTATGTGGACGGGCTGGAGAGCAGGTGTGGGACAGGGGAGGGGGGTCCTTGAGAGCTGGGGAGGGGGCTGAGACCCCTGGGGTCTATGGGCACCGGCTGCCCTCTTCTGAGTGGTGGTGTTGTTCCTGCAATCCTAGCAGTTGCACACATAATCCCACACACAGTGGGGCTCCCTCCTGGCCCCTTGCTTCCCCCGACCCCTTGCTTCCCCAGCCCCTTGCTCCCCCTGACCCCTTGCTCCCCTCTCTGACCCCTTGCTTCCCCTGACCCCTTGCTCCCCCCGACCTCTCGCTCCCCCCAACCCCTTGCTCCCCTCTCTGACCCCTTGCTCCCCTCTCTGACCCCTTACTCTCCCCTCAAGGTGGTGGCCTGCACAGCCCAAAACGACGAGCTCCAGAAGAAAGTGCAGCAGCTGCAGAAGCAGAACCTGTGAGGCTTTGAGGTTGGGGGGTTTTCTGCATGGCAAGGGGGTGCCCTCCCCTCTGTGGATCGCGTGGCCTGACCGAGGAATGTGTACAAAGGCAGAGGCCCTGCTGCTCTGGGGGTCGCCCCAGAGTCTCAGGAGCCAGCAGCCCAAAGTGCGGAGGGGTCTTTTAAGCAGAGACAGGATGGCTGTCTTTCATAGAATCGTAGAGTTGGAAGGGACCCCCAAAAGGTCCCTGATCCAGTCCAATCCCTTCTTCTGCCATGCAGGAACTCCCAATTGAAGCATCCCTGTTGACAGATGGCCATCCAGCATCTCTTTAAATACCTCCAACGAAGGAGATCCCAAACGCTGCATCTTCCACTGTTAAACAGCTCTTGCTGTTAGGAAGTTACTCCTAATATTAACTTGGAATCTCTTTCCTTGTAGCTTTCATCCTTTGCTCTGTATCTTATTCTCTGGAGCAGCAGAAAACAAGTTATCTCCCTCCTCAATATGACCTCCTTTCAAATATTTAAACAGGGCTCTATAATATCAGCTCTTAACTTTCTCTTCTCCAGGCTTAACCTTCTCTTCTCCAGTTCCCTAAGTCTCTTCTAATAGGATTTCATACTTTACAGACACTTCACCGTTTTGGTGGGATCTCTTTTCCCTCCTTTGAATCCATTGCTCTGGGTCCTCTTCTCTGGAGCATCAGAAAACAAGCTCTCTCTCTCTTCAATGTGAAACTCCTTCAGGTATTTAAACATGGGCATGGTGCTACCCCTAACCTTCTCTTCTCCAGGTTCATATCATTAGGAAGTTCTTCCTAATGTTTAGGAGATATCCTAAACACAAGTTGAACATGAGTCAACAGTGCGATGCAGCAGCTAAAAAGGCCAATGCAATTTTAGGTTGCATCAATAGAAGTATAGTGTCTAGATCAAGGGAAGTAATAGTGCCACTCTATTCTGCATTGGTCAGGCCCCACCTGGAGTACTGTGTCCAGTTCTGGGCCCCACAATTCAAAAAGGATGTGGAGAAACTGGAGCGGGTCCAAAGGAGGGCGACTAAAATGGTGAAGGGTCTGGAGACCTTGCCCTATGAAGAACGCCTTAGGGAACTGGGGATGTTTAGCCTGGAGAAGAGAAGGTTAAGAGGTGATATGATCGCCCTGTTTAAATACTTGAAGGGATGTCACATTGAGGAGGGAGCAAGCTTGTTTTCTGCTGCTCCAGAGTACAGAACTCGGAACAATGGATGCAAACTGCAGGAAAAAAGATTCCACCTCAACATTAGGAGGAACTTCCTG
This sequence comes from Urosaurus nigricauda, assembly GCA_034509955.1. NCBI lineage: Eukaryota > Metazoa > Chordata > Lepidosauria > Squamata > Phrynosomatidae > Urosaurus > Urosaurus nigricauda. The sequence goes on from JAOEGL010000002.1 coordinate 2,077,460, forward strand.
ACAGTAAGGGCTGTTCGACAGTGGAACACACTCCCTCGGAGCGTAGTGGAGTCTCCTTCCTTGGAGGTTTTTAAGCAGAGGCTGGATGGCCATCTGTCGGGTATGCTTTGATTGGGAGTTCCTGCACGGCAGGGGGTTGGACTGGATGGCCCTTGTGGTCTCTTCCAACTCTAAATTTCTATGATTCTATGATTCTATGATTCTTTCCCTTTGCATCTGTTGCTCCATAGTGTCCTAGTCTCTGCAGCATCAGAAAACAAGCTTGCTCCCTCCTCAATATGGCATCCTTTCAAATACTTAAACAGGGCTATCATATTACCTCTTAATTGTCTCTTCTCCAGGCTAAACATACCCAGTTCCCTAAGTCGCTCCTCATAGGGGATGCTTTGATTTTGAGTTCCTGCATGGCAGAATGGGCTTGGAATGGATCAGGGCCCTTCTTGGGGTCTCTCTTCCAACTCTATGATTCTGTGATTCTTTGATTCTTTCTGTCTCAGGTCTTTACTGGAGCAACTGAGGAAGCTGCAGGCCATGGTCCAGCAGTCATCCAACAAGACCACCACGGCCGGTACCTGCGTCCTGGTGAGTGACCACTGGGCAGTCCCTCTAATGCTCCATCACCATCACTGCATCTCCCAGAGAATGACTGGGATGCGCAGTGCATAGGTGTGAGTGTGGGTCTCTTTCCTCTGGGTGATGCTGGCCCACTGTTGAAAGGTCAAGGCGGATGGACTCTGAGCCCCCCCCCCCCAATCTTTTTCTATTGAGGTCCTGGTGTTGTCCTTCTGCTTGATCCTCTCGCCCAACCTCTTCCCCTTTGGAGGCCGGGAACATCAGCGGGAGCTCCAGGGAGGTGAGTCCCAGGGAGGGCAGGAGGGCAATGGACTGAGGGCTGGGGAGAACCAGGGAATATGGGGCAGGACAGCTGGGGGGGTGGCAACTCATGTCCTCCTACCTCCGCAGTGAGCTTTTGGGGGACTTGTTGCAGAGCTGCATGGAGGAATTCTGAATGGAGCCCAAAACTGCGTGTGCTTCCACAGTGTACACTCATCTCTCCATATTTCCGACTTTGATATTTGTGGCTTTGATTATTCATGTATTTGATTAATATGTTCCTCTCTAGGAATATCTAGGTCCCAACGCAGGGGCCCTCAACCATTCCCTGGAGGGCCACCGAACCCCCTTGGATGCCCCCTCAGACGTCGCCAACAGTGCCGGGGGCAACTCTTCCTCCTCCGGCCAGCCAGGAGGGTCTCCTGTCCTCCCTGTCACCCAACAGACCCCCCGGAAGGAAGGGGTCCTCCCTCCAGCCAGCATTGACCAGAAACGCAGCTGGGTGGACCGTACCACCACCAGCGTGGTCATCCAGCCACGCCGCTCGGATGAGATGTGAGGCCTCCTGCAGCTGGAGGGACAGATGGACGGAAGCTTCTGCAGCAACACAAAGGCTCTGGTGAGCTCTCCTTGCCGGACACTACAGGGAGCGGTCAAGAAATGGACTCAAGGCTGGAGATGGAAGTTGTAGTCCAACCCATCTGGGGAGCGTTGGCTTGGCACCAGTGAAAAATGTGGACAGGGGGAAGCAAGTCCACTTTCAGGCCCAGCGTTGGTTCTGGTTGAGCCTCTTCTCCTGCCCTGGAAGGGTCTCCTGGAAGCCCCCCAAGTTTGTCCAAGCTGCATGGGGACAGTCTTCATAGAGTTGGAACAGCCCCCAAGGACCCTAATCCAGTCCAACCCCATTCTGCCATGCAGGAACTCTCAATCAAAGCATCCCCAACGATGGCCCTCCAGCTTCTGCTTAAAGGCTCCCAAGGAATAGGATCTCTTCCTGCTCTATGATTTTATGTATTCCTGCATGGCAGAATGGGGTTGGGCTGGTTCAGGGCCCTTTTGGGGGATGTCTTCCAACTCTATGAATCTATTATTCTATGTATTCCTGCATGGCAGAATGGGGTTGGTCTGGATCAGGGCCCTTCTTGGGTTCTCTTCCAACTCTATGGTTCTAGGATTTTTCTGCTGCTGGCCCAAGCTTTGGGTGCAAATGCAAAGAATAAAGATACCCTCAATAGAGCCCCTCCTTGGCTGTTCTGCTCTTTGTGGGGGGTTTTAGGATGGGAATGTGTTATGGGGATGGGGGGGGCCTCCTGTTTCCACTAATGTCTTCCCCTCCAGCAGATATGACTATCTGAAAGGGGGGGGGGCTATCTTCTTGGGCCCTTCTTGTGCTCTTTTTGCCACACTCTGCTCTTCAGCCATTTTTAGGGGGGGGGGGGGGCAGGTGGGCAGGGAGACCCCTCCCTTCAACAGACCCCTTTTCCTGGAGAGGTTGCCCCATGATACTCTATGGGCAAGTATTCCCCAATGTTTCCCTATCAATATAATTTATTATGATTAACTTACAATAATATATATTATATTATTATTTAATAAATAGATTATACACACACACACACACACTATATATATATATATATATGATTTAGATATAATATATTATTATAATTAATAATAATAATAAACAAACAAATAAATGTAATTAAAAATGTCTAATGATGAAAGTGAGGCTGTTGCCAGGGCAGCTTTATTATCCCAATAAGAGAACACCTCAATAATAATAATAATAATAATAATAGATTTATTTCTAGCCCGCTCAATCACGGACGGGTTACAACAATAAAATACACTGAAGTTACAGTAAAATCAAACCCTAAACCTCCCCCGCCCCCCATTCCCAATACTAAAATAGAATTAAACTGTAATAGTATAAAAACATTACAAGCATTAAAAATATGAAAAACATTACACAGAGACAGAGAGGCAAGTGGGGAAGGATAGGCGGATACAGGGGGCAGACATCTTAATATCTGGGGAAGGAAGCTAAGTTGGAAAGACCTTTAAGGCCTGAGCCCCTTGAGTCCAAACTGGTGGGCCTCCTCTGCAGGGTTGTTGTTGTGAAGGGAAAGGTCTCTGTGTGTGTGGGCGGGGGGTCCTATGGGCCTTTCAGCCTTCAGGGTTGTCAAGATTGATGGGTAAAACAACTCTATCAATGATATATGATGATAGAATTAGTAGATTTTTAAATAAAAATATATGTAACAATCTAAATCTGAATTTTTCTTTTTTACTTTCTTCATTTACTTCGTTATGCTCCGCTACGTTATATTTTTGTGATTGTTGATGGTTTATTCTGTAAAAGGTATATTAACTTCTATGTATAATTATCATTTTAATCTTATAAAATTAAAAAAAAATAACATTATATATATATATATATATATACATACATACATACATATATTATATATATAATCATAGAATCATAGAATCATAGAGTTGGAAGAGACCCCAAGGGCCATCCAGTCCAACCCCCTGCCATGCAGGAACTCCAAGTCAAAGCATCCCTGACAGATGGCCATCCAGCCTCTGCTTAAAGACCTCCAAAGAAGGAGACTCCACTACACTCTGAGGAAAGAGTGTGTTCCACCGTCGAACAGCCCTTACTGTCAGGAAGTTCCTCCTAATGTTGAGGTGGAATCTCTTTTCCTGCAGTTTGCATCCATTGTTCTGCGTTCTAGTCTCTGCAGCAGCAGAAAACAAGCTTGCTCCCTCCTCAATATGACATCCCTTCAAATGTTTGAACAGGGCGATCATATCACCTCTTAACCTTCTCTTCTCCAGGCTAAACATCCCCAGCTCCCTAAGGCGTTCTTCATAGGGCAAGGTTTCCAGACCCTTCACCATCTTAGTTGCCCTCCTTTGGACACGCTCCAAATATAATATATATATATTATAATATATTACTTATTAAATAATTTTATATTATAATATATATATTATAATAAATTAAACATATTATATATAATTTATTTTTATACTATAATACAATATTATATCTATCTATCTATCTGTCTATAAAATTTAAATTATATCTATCTATCTATCCATCTATCTATATATATATAATTAAATAAAAATAATTAGAAATGTCTGACAATGAAAGTGAGGCTGTGGCCAGGGCAGCTTTATTATCCCAATAAGAAAACACCTTGAAAAAGTTCATGGAGGCAGAATGAGGCCTGAGCCCCTTGAGGCTAGACTGGTGGGCCTCCTCTGCAGGGCTGTTCTTGTGAAGGGAAAGGTCTCTGTGGTGGTGGGGGGGTCCTATGGGCCTTTCAGGGTTGACAAGGGGGGTCCCTCCCTCCCTCTCAGAAGAAGGGGAATTTGGGGAGGAGGAGGGGGGCCTTAATCTGCCTCTGGATCAGACCCCTCCTTTTCCTCCTACAGTATTTGATCCTGAGGATGGAGGGACTGCGCATGCGCAGAGAGGTGGCCATTTTCCTTCCTGGCAGAGACTGAGGGCGGGCACCCTTGGCTTCAGAGGCTGGGACTGCGCATGCTCAGAGAGGCAGCCATTTTCCTTCCTGGCAGGCAGTGAGGGCAGGAGCGGCTTCATCGGCTAACAGTGCGCATGCGCAATGCTGCATCTTCCTCCATCTTCTACTCCTTTGCTGTTTTTCAAAAACTACTTTGAATAGAAGGAGGGCTCCCTGAGGAGGAGAGAAGAAGGACTGTGCTGCTGGGGCTCCAAGGCCCTGGGCCTCCTCTCTCTCTTTCCTCCCTTCTTCCTCCCTTCCTTGGTCTGAGGAGGAGGCTTTGAATGAAGAGGAGCCAAAATGGAGGCCAAGGTCAGGAGATGGACTCAGGAGGGAGGGAGGGAGGGGAGCCTTCAGAAGAAAGAGAGCTCTGTGTATAGTCTCTCTGTGTGTATATATATATATACAGTGGTCCCCCGGGTTACGAAATTAATTCGTTCCGGCCCCTTTTTCGTAAGCCGAAAATTTCGTAACCCGGGGCCTATTTCCAATAGGAAATAGGTAATCCGTTCCGGCCGGCCGGCTGGCCTGGCGGGGGCCTCCTGGCTGAGGAAAGGAAGGTCCGATCTGGTGGATCGGGTCTTCCATTCGTCACCCGCGGAGGCCCACGCTGGCTGGGGAACGTTCGCTTCCCCAGCCAGCCAGGCTTGAGTCCCTTCTCCTCCGAGGCCAGGCTTCGGAGGACAAGGGGCGGCCTTGGATCCCTTCTCCTCCGAAGCGAGGCTTCGGAGGACAAGGGGCGGCCTTGGATCCCTTCTCCTCCGAAGCGAGGCTTCGGAGGACAAGGGGCGGCCTTGGATCCCTTCTCCTCCGAAGCGAGGCTTCGGAAGACAAGGGGCGGCCTTGGATCCCTTCTCCTCCGAAGCGAGGCTTCGGAAGACAAGGGGCGGCCTTGGATCCCTTCTCCTCCGAAGCGAGGCTTCGGAGGACAAGGGGCGGCCTTGGATCCCTTCTCCTCCGAAGCGAGGCTTCGGAGGACAAGGGGCGGCCTTGGATCCCTTCTCCTCCGAAGCGAGGCTTCGGAGGACAAGGGGCGGCCTTGGATCCCTTCTCCTCCGAAGCGAGGCTTCGGAAGACAAGGGGCGGCCTTGGATCCCTTCTCCTCCGAAGCGAGGCTTCGGAAGACAAGGGGCGGCCTTGGATCCCTTCTCCTCCGAAGCGAGGCTTCGGAGGACAAGGGGCGGCCTTGGATCCCTTCTCCTCCGAAGCGAGGCTTCGGAGGACAAGGGGCGGCCTTGGATCCCCTCTCCTCCGAAGCGAGGCTTCGGAGGACAAGGGGCGGCCTTGGATCCCTTCTCCTCCGAAGCGAGGCTTCGGAGGACAAGGGGCGGCCTTGGATCCCTTCTCCTCCGAAGCGAGGCTTCGGAGGACAAGGGGCGGCCTTGGATCCCTTCTCCTCCGAAGCGAGGCTTCGGAAGACAAGGGGCGGCCTTGGATCCCTTCTCCTCCGAAGCGAGGCTTCGGAGGACAAGGGGCGGCCTTGGATCCCTTCTCCTCCGAAGCGAGGCTTCGGAGGACAAGGGGCGGCCTTGGATCCCTTCTCCTCCGAAGCGAGGCTTCGGAGGACAAGGGGCGGCCTTGGATCCCTTCTCCTCCGAAGCGAGGCTTCGGAGGACAAGGGGCGGCCTTGGATCCCTTCTCCTCCGAAGCGAGGCTTCGGAGGACAAGGGGCGGCCTTGGATCCCTTCTCCTCCGAAGCGAGGCTTCGGAGGACAAGGGGCGGCCTTGGATCCCTTCTCCTCCGAAGCGAGGCTTCGGAGGACAAGGGGCGGCCTTGGATCCCTTCTCCTCCGAAGCGAGGCTTCGGAGGACAAGGGGCGGCCTTGGATCCCTTCTCCTCCGAAGCGAGGCTTCGGAAGACAAGGGGCGGCCTTGGATCCCTTCTCCTCCGAAGCGAGGCTTCGGAGGACAAGGGGCGGCCTTGGATCCCTTCTCCTCCGAAGCGAGGCTTCGGAGGACAAGGGGCGGCCTTGGATCCCTTCTCCTCCGAAGCTAGACTTCGGAGAAGAAGGGGCGGCCCAGGCTGGCTGGGGAACGTTCGCTTCCCCAGCCAGCCAGGCCTGGGCCTCCGCGCCTATCGAAAGGAAGCCACGATCCCATGGATCGTGGCTTCCTTTCGTTAGGCTTGCCCCCCAAGCCCGGCTAGAGAAGGGAATCCTCCCTTCTCTAGCCGGCTTTGGGGCGGAGGCCCAGAGACTTGACAGGCTGAGGAAGGTCCCCAGCCAGCCAAGCCTATGGGCCTCCGCCCCGAAGACAAAGCAAGGCAGTGCCTTGCTTTCTCCTCGGGGCGGAGGCCCAGAGGCTTGGCTGGCTGAGGACGTTCCTCAGCCTGTCAAACCTGGGCCTCCGCTTGGAGGGCAAGTCGGGGTAGAGAAGGAAAGGTGTCCTTCTCTAGCCCGATTTGCCCTCCAAGCGAAGCCAAAGGAAGCCGGCTTCCTTTGGCTTCGCTTGGAGGGCAAATCGGGCTAGAGAAGGACACCTTCCCTTCTCTAGCCTCGCTGCCCCCCAAGCCTAACGAAAGGAAGCCGGATTCCTTTCGTTAGGCTTGGGGGGCAAGCCCGGCTACAGAAGGGAAGGTGTCCTTCTCTACCCCGACTTGCCCTCCAAGCGGAGGCCCAGGTTTGACAGGCTGAGGAACGTCCTCAGCCAGCCAAGCCTCTGGGCCTCCGCCCCGAGGAGAAAGCAAGGCACTGCCTTGCTTTGTCTTCGGGGCGGAGGCCCATAGGCTTGGCTGGCTGGGGACCTTCTCCAGCCTGTCAAACCTGGGCCTCCGCCCCGAAGACAAAGCAAGGCACTGCCTTGCTTTCTCTTCGGGCGCGGAGGCCCAGGCTTGGCTGACGGGGGAGCGAAGATTCCCCAGTCAGCCCAGCCTGGCCCTGGGAGCCTAACGAAAGCAAAGCACGATCCGATCGGATCGTGCCTTGCTTGGCCTCGGAGAAGAAGGGACGGCCCCGCGATGGCCGTCCCTTCTTCTCCGAGGCCGCCGGCGGAGGAGAAGGGACGGCCATCGCGGGGCCGCCCCTTCTTCTCCGAAGCCTCGCTTTGGAGGAGAAGGGATCCAAGGCCGCCCCTTGTCCTCCGAAGCCTCGCTTCGGAGGAGAAGGGATCCAAGGCCGCCCCTTGTCCTCCGAAGCCTCGCTTCGGAGGAGAAGGGATCCAAGGCCGCCCCTTGTCCTCCGAAGCCTCGCTTCGGAGGAGAAGGGATCCAAGGCCGCCCCTTGTCCTCCGAAGCCTCGCTTCGGAGGAGAAGGGATCCAAGGCCGCCCCTTGTCCTCCGAAGCCTCGCTTCGGAGGAGAAGGGATCCAAGGCCGCCCCTTGTCCTCCGAAGCCTCGCTTCGGAGGAGAAGGGATCCAAGGCCGCCCCTTGTCCTCCGAAGCCTCGCTTCGGAGGAGAAGGGATCCAAGGCCGCCCCTTGTCCTCCGAAGCCTCGCTTCGGAGGAGAAGGGATCCAAGGCCGCCCCTTGTCCTCCGAAGCCTCGCTTCGGAGGAGAAGGGATCCAAGGCCGCCCCTTGTCCTCCGAAGCCTCGCTTCGGAGGAGAAGGGATCCAAGGCCGCCCCTTGTCCTCCGAAGCCTCGCTTCGGAGGAGAAGGGATCCAAGGCCGCCCCTTGTCCTCCGAAGCCTCGCTTCGGAGGAGAAGGGATCCAAGGCCGCCCCTTGTCCTCCGAAGCCTCGCTTCGGAGGAGAAGGGATCCAAGGCCGCCCCTTGTCCTCCGAAGCCTCGCTTCGGAGGAGAAGGGATCCAAGGCCGCCCCTTGTCCTCCGAAGCCTCGCTTCGGAGGAGAAGGGATCCAAGGCCGCCCCTTGTCCTCCGAAGCCTCGCTTCGGAGGAGAAGGGATCCAAGGCCGCCCCTTGTCTTCCGAAGCCTCGCTTCGGAGGAGAAGGGATCCAAGGCCGCCCCTTGTCCTCCGAAGCCTCGCTTCGGAGGAGAAGGGATCCAAGGCCGCCCCTTGTCCTCCGAAGCCTCGCTTCGGAGGAGAAGGGATCCAAGGCCGCCCCTTGTCCTCCGAAGCCTCGCTTCGGAGGAGAAGGGATCCAAGGCCGCCCCTTGTCCTCCGAAGCCTCGCTTCGGAGGAGAAGGGATCCAAGGCCGCCCCTTGTCCTCCGAAGCCTCGCTTCGGAGGAGAAGGGATCCAAGGCCGCCCCTTGTCCTCCGAAGCCTCGCTTCGGAAGGGATCCAAGGCCGCCCCTTGTCCTCCGAAGCCTCGCTTCGGAGGAGAAGGGATCCAAGGCCGCCCCTTGTCCTCCGAAGCCTCGCTTCGGAGGAGAAGGGATCCAAGGCCGCCCCTTGTCCTCCGAAGCCTCGCTTCGGAGGAGAAGGGATCCAAGGCCGCCCCTTGTCCTCCGAAGCCTCGCTTCGGAGGAGAAGGGATCCAAGGCCGCCCCTTGTCCTCCGAAGCCTCGCTTCGGAGGAGAAGGGATCCAAGGCCGCCCCTTGTCCTCCGAAGCCTCGCTTCGGAGGAGAAGGGATCCAAGGCCGCCCCTTGTCCTCCGAAGCCTCGCTTCGGAGGAGAAGGGATCCAAGGCCGCCCCTTGTCCTCCGAAGCCTCGCTTCGGAGGAGAAGGGATCCAAGGCCGCCCCTTGTCCTCCGAAGCCTCGCTTCGGAGGAGAAGGGATCCAAGGCCGCCCCTTGTCCTCCGAAGCCTCGCTTCGGAGGAGAAGGGATCCAAGGCCGCCCCTTGTCCTCCGAAGCCTCGCTTCGGAGGAGAAGGGATCCAAGGCCGCCCCTTGTCCTCCGAAGCCTCGCTTCGGAGGAGAAGGGATCCAAGGCCGCCCCTTGTCCTCCGAAGCCTCGCTTCGGAGGAGAAGGGATCCAAGGCCGCCCCTTGTCCTCCGAAGCCTCGCTTCGGAGGAGAAGGGATCCAAGGCCGCCCCTTGTCCTCCGAAGCCTCGCTTCGGAGGAGAAGGGATCCAAGGCCGCCCCTTGTCCTCCGAAGCCTCGCTTCGGAGGAGAAGGGATCCAAGGCCGCCCCTTGTCCTCCGAAGCCTCGCTTCGGAGGAGAAGGGATCCAAGGCCGCCCCTTGTCCTCCGAAGCCTCGCTTCGGAGGAGAAGGGATCCAAGGCCGCCCCTTGTCCTCCGAAGCCTCGCTTCGGAGGAGAAGGGATCCAAGGCCGCCCCTTGTCCTCCGAAGCCTCGCTTCGGAGGAGAAGGGATCCAAGGCCGCCCCTTGTCCTCCGAAGCCTCGCTTCGGAGGAGAAGGGATCCAAGGCCGCCCCTTGTCCTCCGAAGCCTCGCTTCGGAGGAGAAGGGATCCAAGGCCGCCCCTTGTCCTCCGAAGCCTCGCTTCGGAGGAGAAGGGATCCAAGGCCGCCCCTTGTCCTCCGAAGCCTCGCTTCGGAGGAGAAGGGATCCAAGGCCGCCCCTTGTCCTCCGAAGCCTCGCTTCGGAGGAGAAGGGATCCAAGGCCGCCCCTTGTCCTCCGAAGCCTCGCTTCGGAGGAGAAGGGATCCAAGGCCGCCCCTTGTCCTCCGAAGCCTCGCTTCGGAGGAGAAGGGATCCAAGGCCGCCCCTTGTCCTCCGAAGCCTCGCTTCGGAGGAGAAGGGATCCAAGGCCGCCCCTTGTCCTCCGAAGCCTCGCTTCGGAGGAGAAGGGATCCAAGGCCGCCCCTTGTCCTCCGAAGCCTCGCTTCGGAGGAGAAGGGATCCAAGGCCGCCCCTTGTCCTCCGAAGCCTCGCTTCGGAGGAGAAGGGATCCAAGGCCGCCCCTTGTCCTCCGAAGCCTCGCTTCGGAGGAGAAGGGATCCAAGGCCGCCCCTTGTCCTCCGAAGCCTCGCTTCGGAGGAGAAGGGATCCAAGGCCGCCCCTTGTCCTCCGAAGCCTCGCTTCGGAGGAGAAGGGATCCAAGGCCGCCCCTTGTCCTCCGAAGCCTCGCTTCGGAGGAGAAGGGATCCAAGGCCGCCCCTTGTCCTCCGAAGCCTCGCTTCGGAGGAGAAGGGATCCAAGGCCGCCCCTTGTCCTCCGAAGCCTCGCTTCGGAGGAGAAGGGATCCAAGGCCGCCCCTTGTCCTCCGAAGCCTCGCTTCGGAGGAGAAGGGATCCAAGGCCGCCCCTTGTCCTCCGAAGCCTCGCTTCGGAGGAGAAGGGATCCAAGGGCCGCCCCTTGTCCTCCGAAGCCTCGCTTCGGAGGAGAAGGGATCCAAGGGCGCCCCTTGTCCTCCGAAGCCTCGCTTCGGAGGAGAAGGGATCCAAGGCCGCCCCTTGTCCTCCGAAGCCTCGCTTCGGAGGAGAAGGGATCCAAGGCCGCCCCTTGTCCTCCGAAGCCTCGCTTCGGAGGAGAAGGGATCCAAGGCCGCCCCTTGTCCTCCGAAGCCTCGCTTCGGAGGAGAAGGGATCCAAGGCCGCCCCTTGTCCTCCGAAGCCTCGCTTCGGAGGAGAAGGGATCCAAGGCCGCCCCTTGTCCTCCGAAGCCTCGCTTCGGAGGAGAAGGGATCCAAGGCCGCCCCTTGTCCTCCGAAGCCTCGCTTCGGAGGAGAAGGGATCCAAGGCCGCCCCTTGTCCTCCGAAGCCTCGCTTCGGAGGAGAAGGGATCCAAGGCCGCCCCTTGTCCTCCGAAGCCTCGCTTCGGAGGAGAAGGGATCCAAGGCCGCCCCTTGTCCTCCGAAGCCTCGCTTCGGAGGAGAAGGGATCCAAGGCCGCCCCTTGTCCTCCGAAGCCTCGCTTCGGAGGAGAAGGGATCCAAGGCCGCCCCTTGTCCTCCGAAGCCTCGCTTCGGAGGAGAAGGGATCCAAGGCCGCCCCTTGTCCTCCGAAGCCTCGCTTCGGAGGAGAAGGGATCCAAGGCCGCCCCTTGTCCTCCGAAGCCTCGCTTCGGAGGAGAAGGGATCCAAGGCCGCCCCTTGTCCTCCGAAGCCTCGCTTCGGAGGAGAAGGGATCCAAGGCCGCCCCTTGTCCTCCGAAGCCTCGCTTCGGAGGAGAAGGGATCCAAGGCCGCCCCTTGTCCTCCGAAGCCTCGCTTCGGAGGAGAAGGGATCCAAGGCCGCCCCTTGTCCTCCGAAGCCTCGCTTCGGAGGAGAAGGGATCCAAGGCCGCCCCTTGTCCTCCGAAGCCTCGCTTCGGAGGAGAAGGGATCCAAGGCCGCCCCTTGTCCTCCGAAGCCTCGCTTCGGAGGAGAAGGGATCCAAGCCGCCCCTTGTCCTCCGAAGCCTCGCTTCGGAGGAGAAGGGATCCAAGGCCGCCCATTGTCCCTCCGTAAGCCTCGCTTCGGAGGGGAGGAGAAGGGATCCAAGGCCGCCCCTTGTCCTCCGAAGCCTCGCTTCGGAGGAGAAGGGATCCAAGGCCGCCCCTTGTCCTCCGAAGCCTCGCTTCGGAGGAGAAGGGATCCAAGGCCGCCCCTTGTCCTCCGAAGCCTCGCTTCGGAGGAGAAGGGATCCAAGGCCGCCCCTTGTCCTCCGAAGCCTCGCTTCGGAGGAGAAGGGATCCAAGGCCGCCCCTTGTCCTCCGAAGCCTCGCTTCGGAGGAGAAGGGATCCAAGGCCGCCCCTTGTCCTCCGAAGCCTCGCTTCGGAGGAGAAGGGATCCAAGGCCGCCCCTTGTCCTCCGAAGCCTCGCTTCGGAGGAGAAGGGATCCAAGGCCGCCCCTTGTCCTCCGAAGCCTCGCTTCGGAGGAGAAGGGATCCAAGTCCGCCCCTTGTCCTCCGAAGCCTCGCTTCGGAGGAGAAGGGATCCAAGGCCGCCCCTTGTCCTCCGAAGCCTCGCTTCGGAGGAGAAGGGATCCAAGGCCGCCCCTTGTCCTCCGAAGCCTCGCTTCGGAGGAGAAGGGATCCAAGGCCGCCCCTTCTTCTCCGAAGCCTAGCTTTCATTAGGCTTGCCCCCCAAGCCCGGCTAGAGAAGGGAAGCTTCCCTTCTCTAGCCGGGCTTGCCCCCCAAGCCTAACGAAAGGAAGGCACGATCGTGCCTTCCTTTCTATTCAGCCACGGAGGCCAGGGGTCCCTTCTCCTCCGAAGCCTGCTTCGGAGGAAAAGGAACGAAAGTCCGTCCCTTTTTCTCCGAAGCCTGGCTTCGGAGGAAAAGGGCCGTTTCGCAACCCGGGGATACGTTCGTAAGCCGGGGCCATTATTTCGGCCCCGGCTCTTTCGTATCCCGGGGATTTCGCAAGCCGGGGGATTCGTATCCCGGGGGACCACTGTATATATATATAGTGTGCGTGTGTATATGTGTATATATATATATATATATAGTATGTGTGGGTGTGCATATATATTTAGCATGTGTATTTGTGTGTGTATATATATATAGTACAGTATGTGTGTGTACTGTGTGTGTGTGTGTTTATAATGTGTGTATCTGTTATTTATATTTATAGAGAGAGGTTCAATGGCACAGGCACTCATTCACGCAGGCCCAGGGAAGAGCCGAAGGTCCGGGGAAGGAAGGCCCTGTTCCCCCCAACAAGGTCCAGAGAAGGGCCCTGTCCCCTCAGCAAGCTCAGGGGAAGGGCCCTGTACCCCCAGGCAAGGTCAGGGGAGCTTATTGAAATCAGCTTTCCTAAAGTCTAGAATTTCCATCATTGTTTGAGAAGATAGGTATTGCCACTGACATTATTGTTGTTTGGTCAGGTGAAGCAGTGCCTGGGACTCCTGCTGGGGTTGGTCATTAAGATCAGACCACCCTCTCCCAAATCTATTGTCTCACATACAACAAGTACCATAATTGTAGTGGGGGGGGGGGATAAAGGAGGACTGTCCCTAATGAAGGGACCTCTTTTGCATTTTTAATGTGAAAACAACAACAGCAAATGCTTTCCCTTTATCATTAATCTCTAACAATAATAGATCTAGTGATTATTGAAAGAGTTTGCCACCAATCAGATTATCAAATTCCAGAGAAATTCTGGAGAAGAGCCTCTCCTGCCTGGCAAGGTCTAGAGAAGAGCCCCACCCCCCTGGCAAGGTCCGGAGAAGAGTCCTGTTCCCCCCCCCCCCCGGGCAAGGTCCAAGGAATGGACCTGTGCCTCCAGCAAGGTCCAAGGAAGGACCCATTCCACCCAGCAAGGTCTGGAGAAGGGCCCTTTTCCCCTTGGCAAGGTCCAGGGAAGGGACCTGTGCCTCCAGCAAAGTCTGGGGAAGGGCCTTGTTCCCCCAGCAAGATCTGCAAAAGGGCCCTGGTCTCCCAGGCAAGGTCCAGAGAAGGGCCTCTCTTTCCTGGCAAGGTCCGGAGAAGGGTCCTGTCCCCTCGGCAAGGTCTGGGGAAGGAGCCTTTGCTCCTTGGTGTCAGAACAGGGGTCCAGAATCCCAGACAATCAATCAGTCAGCTTTAAGTTGAATAAACAGAACTTTATTGATGCTCCAGGATCAGCAGTACCACACCATTCAGCTTCTTAGCTGAGACTGACCAGTTCCTGCCCAGCACCCTATACATCCCAACCCCGAAAGGGCTGCACCTCCCGTCTTCTCACAAAGCCCGCAAAATAGCCCATTCCAGTTATTTTCCATTAGTTTCAATTTCCCCCTGGCTCCCCCTTTATCTGTACAATTCCCACCAGAAACTGCTTCATACCAGACCTAGAGCTGAGCAACTCCAAGGTCAGCAGATAAGGCCTCCTGGCACCGTTATGCACTCCTCCCTCCTATCTAGCAACTAACTACATACCCATCATCCCCAACTACAACTACAAACCTATATCTGGAAGAATACTACAAGGATTCTGACAGTCAGCCCCCCTAAAAGAAGACCCCCCTCCCGCCAAATAGAACCAAATAAGTAAATGAAAAGCAACAAAATACAGATTACAACTGAGGCTTGTCAGGATGAGCCCGATGAAACTTAGCCACCAAATCAGGGGCCTTGACATGCTTAGCAGACACCCACTCATCATGATCCGCTGAAAAGTGCTTCCAGCGAATCAGGTACAGCAACTTATTCCTGTGGATTCTAGAGTCCAAAATCTTGGCAACTTCAAAATGCTGCTCCCCCTCAATCATCATGGGAAGGGGCGGTTCCGTGTCTTGTTTCCATCGACCCGTGCTCCGGTCCGGTTTCAGCAAGCTAAAATGAAACACAGGATGCAAATGTCTATATGATTTGGGCAAATCCAATTCAGCTGTCACCTTGTCGACCAGTCTTTTCACCAGGAACGGCCCTATGTACTTGGGCCCCAGCTTCTTTGATGGGTGCCGGGACTTCAGGTTTTTTGTGGACAGAAACACCCGATCCCCGGGTTTAACATCCCACCCCACAGACCTCTTTCGGTCAGCATGTTTTTAATAGTCTTTTTTAGCCGCCTCTAGAGCCTTGGTAACCTGTGACCAGGCTCCCTTGACCTTATCCACCCACTGAGTCACAGTTACTGGGTCCGAGGGTTCGGCAGGCAAGGCCGGAAGAGTTCTGAGCTCATAGCCATAGACAATTTCAAAGGTCGATCTACCAGTGCTCCGATGCACTGAACTGTTGAACGCCACTTCGGCATGGGGCAACAAATCACACCAGTCATCCTGCAAATAGGTAGTATAACATCGGAGGTATCTCTCGAGAGCCATGTTCGTCTTTTCACATTGACCGTCCGACTCAGGGTGATAGGCGGTGCTCAGGGCCACCTCTACCCCCAATTTCTTCTGTAACACCCTCCAGAATTTAGAAGTGAAGGTACTCCCCCTATCACTCACAATCTTGTCTGGCAAATCATGATGCTTATAAATGTGCGCTATGAACAAGTCAGCCAGCTTAGTAGCACTAGGCATCTCCTTGCAGGCTATATAGAATCATAGAATCATAGAATCATAGAAATTTAGAGTTGGAAGAGACCACAAGGGCCATCCAGTCCAACCCCCTGCCGTGCAGGAACTCCCAATCAAAGCATACCCGACAGATGGCCATCCAGCCTCTGCTTAAAAACCTCCAAGGAAGGAGACTCCACCACCCTCCGAGGGAGTGTGTTCCACTGTCGAACAGCTCTTACTGTCAGGAAGTTCCTCCTAATGTTGAGGTGGAATCTTTTTTCCTGCAGTTTGCATCCATTGTTCCGAGTCCTGTTCTCTGGAGCAGCAGAAAACAAGTTTGCTCCCTCCTCAATGTGACATCCCTTCAAGTATTTAAACAGGGCGATCATATCACCTCTTAACCTTCTCTTCTCCGGCCTAAACATCCCCAGCTCCCTAAGGCGTTCCTCATAGGGCATGGTTTCCAGACCCTTCACCATTTTAGTCGCCCTCCTTTGGACATGCTCCAGTTTCTCCACATCCTTTTTGAATTGTGGTGCCCAGAACTGGACACAGTATTCCAGGTGGGGCCTGACCAAAGCAGAATAGAGTGGCACTATTACTTCCCTTGATCTAGACACTATACTTCTATTGATGCAACCTGAAATTGCATTGGCCTTTTTAGCTGCTGCATCACACTGTTGACTCATGTTCAACTTGTGGTCTACTTGGACACCTAGATCCCTTTCACATGTTGTCTCATTCAGCCAGGTGTCCCCCATCCTATATCTGTGCATTTCATTTTTCCGCCCTACGTGTAGGACCTTACATTTCTCTGTGTTAAATTTCATTTTGTTAGCTTTGGCCCAGCTTTCCAGTCTATTCAGGTCATTTTGAATTTTGATCCTGTCCTTTGGGGTATTAGCTACTCCTCCCAATTTCGTGTCATCTGCAAATTTGATAACTAGGCTCTCGATACTGTCATCCAAGTCATTAATAAAGATGTTGAATAGCACTGGGCCCAGGACAGAGCCCTGTGGGACCCCACTTGTCACTTCTTTCCAGGATGAAAAGGAACCGTTGTTGAGCACCCTTTGGGTTCGGTCAGTCAACCAGTTACAAATCCATGTAATGGTTACCTTGTCTAGTCCACATTTTACAAGCTTGTTTGCAAGGATGTCATGGGGAACCTTGTCAAATGCCTTACTGAAGTCAAGATATACTATATCCACAGCATTCCCTTCATCTACCAAGCTAGTAATTTTATCAAAAAAAGAGATCAGATTTGTCTGGCATGACTTGTTTCTCTGAAACCCATGTTGGCTTTTTGTGATTATGGAATTATCTTCCAGATATTCACAGACTCTCTGCTTAATGATCTTCTCCAGAATCTTTCCTGGTATTGATGTCAGACTAACCGGACGATAATTGTTGGGATCCTCTTTTTTCCCCTTTTTGAAGATTGGGACAACATTTGCCCTCCTCCAGTCTGCTGGGACTTCTCCTGTTCTCCAGGAGATATATAATAATGCGCTTGCTTAGAAAAAAGGTCTACCACCACCCAAATGGTGTTTCTCCCCTTGCTCTCAGGCAAATCTGTAATGAAATCCATCGCAATGTGTTTCCAATGTGTTGCCTGGGGTGGGCAACGGCTTTAGAAGCCCCCTGGGCTTGCCTATGACTGGTTTGGCTCTAGCACACACCGGACAGCTTTTCAAGTAGTCTTCCACCTCTGCTCTCACCCCCTCCCACCAATAAGTCTTCCGCACCTTGTGCCAGGTCTTTAGATATCCCCAATGTCCCGCTGCCCTCGAATCATGGCACAATTTTAACACTTCTAGCCTCACTGACGCAGGAACATAGATTTGAGAGCCCTTGGTCCACAACCCTTGTGAGTTCACACTCAACCGATCTTTGTGCTCTCGTAGCCACTCATCTTTCTCAGCCTCTCTTTTGATCCTTTGCCACAGACCGTCTAATTGAGGCAAAGGTTCGATTGGTTGCTGCTTAGCCTGGCTACGAGTCACCACAGACAATCCCAATTGCTCGGGGGAGAAAATAGTTTGCAGAGGGACTTGCTCTTTTCCCATGTGCTGAGGGAGCCTGGATAAGGGTTCAGCCAAAATGTTTTGTCTCCCTGGGAGGAACTTCAGTTTGAATTTGTACTTATAAAAGTCCTTTGCCCACCTCCTCTGTTTGGGGGTTAACTTTCTGGGGGTTTGCAGGGCCTCTAGATTACGATGGTCCGTCCAAACTTCAAAAGGGTGAGGCGCCCCTTCTAAGAACTGTCTCCAACTGTCCAGAGCATGTTTAACCGCAAACGCTTCCTTTTCCCAGGTGGGCCACCCCAACTCCCCCTTTTGGAATTTGCGGGACAAGTAGGCGCAAGGCCTCAACAGTCCATCATTGTCCTTCTGCAACAGCACAGCCCCTACAGCATGGTCACTCGCGTCCACCTGGATGACAAATGGCTTGTCAGGGTCAGGGTGTAGTAAAATGGGTTCGGTACTAAATAATTGCTTCAACTGGTCAAATGCTCGTTGACACTTATCAGTCCAGCGGATCGGGGTAGAGGGTTTGGGTTGTTTCTTTTCCTTAGCCCCCTTGCCCTCGCCCCTCCCTCCTGGGTTTTGGTTTTCAATAGGTCCGTAATTGGCAGTGCTATTCTAGCAAAGTCCGGGATGAACTGTCTGTAGAAGTTGGCAAAGCCCAAAAACTTTTGCACTTGTTTTCGAGTCTTCGGAGGGGCCCAGCTCAGCACAGTGTGCACTTTCTGCGGGTCCATCTCAATTCCCTGAGCTGACACCCGATACCCCAGGAAGTCCAACTTGTCTGTGTGGAAGTGACATTTAGACAGTTTCACATATAACTGATTATCCAGCAACCTTTTCAACACCTCCCGTACCAGTGGCACATGGCTCTCTAAGTCCTGAGAATATATTAGGACGTCGTCCAAATACACCAGCACCCCCTCAAATAGCAGGTCGTGTAGCACTTCGTTTATTAGTCGCATGAAGACGCCTGGAGCCCCCGATAGTCCGAAAGGGAGGACTAGATATTCATAGGCTCCTAAAGGGCAATTGAAGGCAGTCTTGTATTCATCTCCCTCCTTAATTCGTACCCTATAGTAAGCGTCCCTCAAGTCCAGTTTGGTGAATACCTTGCCCGTGACCAGCCGGCCCAGCATGTCCTTCATTAAGGGCAAGGGGTACTTATTGGTGCTACATATCCCATTCAAATTCCGATAATCGGTGACCAGTCACAAGGTCCCATTTTTCTTTTCCCTAAGGAACACTGGTGCAGCAAAAGTGGAGGTGGATGGCCTAATGAATCCTCTTGCCAAGTTCTTTTCAATAAACTCCTTAAGGGTGGACAATTCCCGGGGGGTCATGGGGTACAGCTTGGGCTTAGGCAAGGGCGCCCCGGGCTCTATCTCTATGGCGCAGTCAGTCTCTCGGTGCGGAGGCAGCATGTCGCTCTCTTTAGATTCAAACACCTCCTTGAGATCCTGATAACAGTCCGGGTGGGAGGCCACTGCCTCCCCCATGCTGCCATCCATTTCCAGTGCACCCCCTTCCCTTCTCCGATGTACCGGCTTCAAGTGAGTGGCGGTCTCGCCCAACTGCGGCCGGGGTATCGCCACAGGCTGCTGCACTGGGGGGACCTTTAGAGCTGGGTCCAATAGGTGGCTCTGACAGACTGGGTCGTCAAAAATCAATTGTCTCTGCCTCCACTTAGTGTGGGGGTTGTGGTGATGCAACCAATCTATCCCCAGCATAAGGTGATGTCAGAACAGGGGTCCAGAACCCTAGACAATCAACCAGTCAGCTGACAGGTGATAATGGTAAGTGTGTCCCACCACCAACTGAATCTGTTCCCAGTGGTCTGCTATTCCCAGCCACACTTTAGTGGTCCGTTCACTCGAGGCTTGCCCCCCCCCCATCAAGCTGCCATCCATCTGTGAGAAAGGGATGGGGTCCCGCAAGTTCTGGGTTTTTATGCCCAGGGTTTTTACTACCTCTGGGTTAATCAAGCACCTAGTGCAACCAGAGTCCACTGCTGCTGTTAGGGTCATGGCTCTCTGCCCCCGTCCCACCACCAAAGACACAGTCAAAGTATAGAGGGGGATGCCCCCACTCACCATGGGTTTGCGGCTGTCCCGCCTCCCAGCCTGCCTCTGGCCGCTTTTTAAGGCAGGCTCGGGGAGTTTAAAGCCGGCTCCTCGCCATCAGTGCTGTCGTCGTCGGTCCAGGCCTCTTCCTCGTCCTCCGTCACCGCTTGAAGCCCGTGATCGGCTTGGCTTTTTCCCTTTCCCTTCCCTTTCCCTTTCTTGGGAGCCTGCGCTGGAGGGGTTGTGAAAGGGGATGTTTTCTTCTCCGGGTTACGATCCGGGCAGCTCGCAACCAGGTGGCCTTTGCGCCCGCAACCCAGGCACAGCCCCAACCGGCGGCGTCGCTCTCTCTCCTCGCCCGTCGTCTGCCCAGACTTCCCTTTGCTCTTTTCCCCGGTGGGTTGGTTTTCTCTCCCTCTGCCCCCTTTATTCCTCCGCTGGGTCAGCATTCGGACCTCCTGAAGCACTGCCTCTGCCTCTCCAGCCAGCCGAATCCACTCCATGGCCGTGGGGGGATTGCCCATGTTAAGTGCCCCCTTTACAATCTCAGGGCGCAAGCCCTCTTTGAAGTATTGGATCTTCATCCCCTCGGTGCAGTCTGGCACTTGGGCAATTAGCCTCCGGAACTCCATGGCGTACTCGGAGACAGATCTGGCCCCCTGATCTAGGTCCTTCAGTCCCGCCAGAGCTGTGCTTGCTCTGAAGGGGTCCTCGAATCTGGCTCTCAGGGCTCTCATGAAGTCAGCCAGACTTCGCAATTCTGCCACTTGGCAATCGTAAAGCTGCACCAGCCAGTTGGCTGCCTCCCCTTTGAGGTGCCGCGCCACACATTTCACCTTGGCCGCTTCCGTGGGAAAGGTGGGCCCCCATTCCTCCATGTGGTCAGCCACTTGAGACAAAAAATAGGGCAGGGTCTGGGGGTCCCCATCATACTTAACTTAACTTTCGGGCCTGTGGGTCCAGCTGGCAGTCTGGTGCCTGTCGGACTACCTGCTGGTCCAGTGGCGGTGCCTCATCCCGAGCCGGGGCCGCCGGGGCGTCAGCAACGGCATCCGCCTCTCGCCCTTCTCTCATCCCGTCCGGACGTCCCTTGACTTCAGCCAGCACCTCCTTCAAGAGGTCATGCAATTCATCCACGTCGGCCTGGAGGAGTGCGACTTGCTCAGCCAGGCCTGCTTCCTCGCCCGATTGCACTCTCAGGGGCTGAGTGAAGCCCGTGTCCCAGTCAGACCACCGGGTGGCCCTCCTCCATTCTCAGGTCCGCATCGGGGCGACAGGGTGTCCAAACCAGGGCCCTCCGCTCACTGGAGTCTGTAGCACTGGGGGTCTCGTAGCCTTTGGCAACGCTCCTGCCCCCGTTGCCGAAGTCTTGGCGTCCTCCGCAGTCTCCGTTGTTTGAGTGGTGGATGACTCCTCTGAAGCCTCCTGCTCCTGCATTGCTTCAGAGAAGAGTTGGTGAGTCTCAGCTAACTGTCAGAACAGGGGTCCAGAATCCCAGACAATCAATCAGTCAGCTTTAAGTTGAATAAACAGAACTTTATTGATGCTCCAGGATCAGCAGTACCACACCATTCAGCTTCTTAGCTGAGACTGACCAGTTCCCGCCCAGCACCCTATACATCCCAACCCCGAAAGGGCTGCACCTCCCGTCTTCTCACAAAGCCCGCAAAATAGCCCATTCCAGTTATTTTCCATTAGTTTCAATTTCCCCCTGGCTCCCCCTTTATCTGTACAATTCCCACCAGAAACTGCTTCATACCAGACCTAGAGCTGAGCAGCTCCAAGGTCAGCAGATAAGGCCTCCTGGCACCGTTATGCACTCCTCCCTCCTATCTAGCAACTAACTACATACCCATCATCCCCAACTACAACTACAAACCTATATCTGGAAGAATACTACAAGGATTCTGACACTTGGCCAGGTCCAGAGAAGAGCCCTGTCCTCCCTGGCAAGGTCAAACCTACTGACCAATACTCCTTCCTTTTGGTCCACGTAGGAACGAATGACACAGCAAGACACAGCCTTCAGAATATTAGAAGGGATTACGAGGCTCTGGGTAAGAAGCTGAAGGAAATGGACACACAAATTGTCATCTCATCTCTTCTCCCGGTAGAAGGGCATGGTCCAGGAAGGGAGAGGAAAATAGCAGAGCTGAATAACTGGCTCCGCAGATGGTGTCGCCGAGAACAATTTGGATTCTTAGATCATGGGCTGCGGTTCCATGAGGAGGGACTTCTGGCAAAGGATGGGCTGAATCTCACGCCAGTTGTAAAAAACGTTTTTGTTAACAGTCTCAAGAATCTGATCATGAGGACTTTAAACTGAATTATGTGGCAAAGGGAGACAAAAGTGCTGGAGAAAATAGTCATACTATCACAGACGGAACAAGACAAACAGTGAAAGGACACAACAGTAGGAGGCAATAAATGTGCACAGGTGGCAAGCAAAGGGGACACACGGTCTCTATATTAATGCACAGAGCATGGGAAATAAGCAAGATGAACTTGAACTCCTAGCACTACAAGAGAAAATGATATAATAGGCATCACTGAAACCTGGTGGGATGAGTCTCATGATTGGAATGTAGAAACAAAGGGGTATAACCTTTTTAAGAGAAACAAGCCAAACAGGAAAGGAGGAGGAATAGCATTAAATGTCAGGGATATTTATATCAGTGAAGAGATCCAGGACATCAATACTGGAAGCCAGGTGGAGAGCATCTGGATAAAAATTAAAGGAGAGGGAAATAACAGGGATGTTACTGTGGGGATCTACTACAGACCCCCGACTCAGGCAGAGGAATTGGATGACCACACACTCAGAAAGGAGAGATATAGTAGTGATGGGGGACTTCAACTATCCAGATATTTGCTGGAATTCAAACTCAGCCAAATCCTCAAAGTCTAGCAAATTCCTCACTTGCCTGGAAGACAATTTCATTGTCCAAAAGGTGGAAGAGGCAACAAGGGAGTCAGCTATTTTGGATCTGATCCTAACCAAAAGGGATGACCTAGTTGATGGGGTGCAAGTGGTTGGATCCTTAGGTGGAAGTGACCATGTTCTCCTGGAGTTTGTTATACAGCGGAAAGGGGAAGCCAGGCATTGTCAGACACACACTCTAGACTTTAGGAGAGCTGATTTCAATAAACTTAGAGAAATACTGGGGGTGATCTTATGGTCAGGAATACTAAAAGAGAAGGGAGTTCAAGACGGATGGGAGTTTCTCAAAAGTGAGATACTGAAGGCACAATTTCAAACAGTTCCAATGAGGAAGAAAAATGAGAGGTGTCTCAAGAAGCCAGGATGGATGACTAAGGAAGTTTCAACTGAGGTAAGTTTTAAACGGAACATGTATAAGAAACGGAAAAATGGGGAAATCACGAAAGAGGAATTCAAACAAATAGCCAGCACATGTAGGGGTAAAGTCAGAAAGGCTAAAGCGCAGAATGAACTCAGGCTTCCTAGAGAGGTTAGGAACAATAAAAAGGGCTTTTTTGGGTAAGTCCGAAGCAAAAGGTAGAAGAAGGAAACAGTAGGGCCACTGCGTGCAGAAGATGGCAAAATGCAAACAGGGGACAGAGAAAAGGCAAAATTACTCAACACTTTCTTTGCTTCAGTTTTCTCAGGAAAGGCAAAGGGTGCTCAACCTAAGGATAATGGAGCAGAATAGGGGAATTTCAGCACAGAATAAGTAAAGAGATAGTACAGGAATACCTGGTTAACCTAAATGAATATAAATCTCCAGGACCAGATGAACTACATCCAAGGGTATTAAAAGAACTGGCAAATGTAATATCGGAGCCACTGGCAATAATCTTTGAGAAATCCTGCAGAACAGGAGAAGTCCCAGGAGACTGGAGGAGGGCAAACGTTGTCCCCATCTTCAAAAAGGGGAAAAAAAGAGGATCCCAACAATTATCGTCCGGTTAGTCTGACATCAGTTCCAGGAAAGATTCTAGAGCAGATCATTAAGCAGAGAGTCTGTGAACACTTAGAGGCCAATGCCATAATCACAAAAAATCAACATGGGTTTCAGAGAAACTAGTCATGCCAAACGAACCTGATCTCTTTTTTTGATAAAATTACGAGTTTGGTAAATCCATGTAATGGTTACCTTGTCTAGTCCACATTTTACAAGCTTGTTTGCAAGGATGTCATGGGGAACCTTGTCAAATGCCTTACTGAAGTCAAGATATACTATATCCACAGCATTCCCTTCCCTATGTGGGATAGACAAGTTAACGGTTACATGCATTTGTAACTGGTTGACTGGCCGAACTCAAAGGGTACTCAACAATGGCTCCTTTTCGTCCTGGAGAAAAGTGACCAGTGGGGTCCCACAGGGTTCTGTCCTGGGCCCAGTGCTGTTCAACATCTTTATTAATGACTTGGATGACAGAATTGGGGGCATACTTATCAAATTTTCAGATAACAGTAAATTAGGAGGAGTAGCTAATACCCCAGAGGATAGGATCAAAATTCAGAATGACCTGAATAGACTAGAAAGCTGGGCCAAAGCTAACAAAATGAAATTCAACACAGAGAAATGTAAGGTTCTGCACTTAGGGAGGAAAAATGAAATGCACAGAAATAAAATGGGGGACACCTGGCTGAACGAGACCACATGTGAAAGCGATCTAGGAGTCCAAGTAGACCATAAATTGAAAATGAGTCAACAGGCTGCATCAATAGAAGTACAGTGTCTAGATCAAGGGAAGTAATAGTGCCACTCTATTCTGCTTTGGTCAGGCCCCACCTGGAATACTGTGTCCAGTTCTGGGCACCACAATTCAAAAAGGATGTGGAGAAACTGGAGCAGGTCCAAAGGAGCGCAACTAAGATGGTGAAGGGTCTGGAAACCATGCCCTATGATGAATGACTTAGGGAACTGGGGATGTTTAGCCTGGAGAAGAGAAGGTTAAGAGGTGATATGATAGCCTTGTTTAAATATTTGAAGGGATGTCCCATTGAGGATGGAGCAAGCTTGTTTTCTGCTTCTCCAGAGACTAGGACCCGGAATAATGGATGCAAGCTACAAGAAAAGAGGCTACACTTCAACATTAGGAGGAACTTCCTGACAGTAAGGGCTGTTTGACAGTGGAATACACTCCCTCAGAGAGTGGTAGAGTCTCCTTCTTTGGAGGTCTTTAAGCAGAGGCTGGATGGCCATCTGTCAGGGATGCTTTGATTGGGAGTTCCTGCATCGCAGAATGGGGTTGGACTGGGTGGCCCTTGTGGTCTCTTCCAAGTCTATGATTCTATGATTCTATCCTAGCAAGGTTCGTAGAAGGGCCCTATCCAGCAAGGTCCAGGGAAGGCCCATCCCCCCTGGAAAGGTCTGGAGAAGAGCCATGTCCTCCCTGGCAAGGTCTGGATATAGGGCTGTGTCCGTCCGGAAAGGTCCAGAGAAGTGTCCCATCCCCCTGGTGGGATCTGAGTAAGGGCCCTGTCCCAAAAGTGTAGTAGCAGTGGCAGAAGCTGCAGTGTCCCCCTCCTGCTCCCCCTGCCTCCCTGTTCTCCCCAGATGAAGCCCCAGGCCCCGGTTAAACTTCACTACCTAATAGGATGCCCTGTTTAAAGTGTTACAGTGGCAGCAGTGAGCTCCTCCTCCTCTTCCACCCAGGCCCCGGATAAGCTGCCCTGCCAAAAGCCCGCGCAGCCAGATGAAGGTCTCCCAGCCAGGACTGGCTGCTCAAATGGCCGCCTGCCAAAAGCAGTGATGGTGGGCGCGAGAAAAGCAGTCGGCTCTGAAACACCAACCCAGCCCACCCCAGTGAAGCCACTGGGGCCCTTAACTCTCCGGTTCAGGTCTCGCTGCTGCCTATGAAATGCTCCTGGGCCTGCCAGGCCAGAAGCCCATGCCCTGCAATAGCTCCCTGGCTGGAAAGGAGAGGGAAGTCCGGGGGAGCTGTTAATTCCTTGCACATCCTCCAAATCCTAAATTCCTACATTCCAGTCATGAGACTCATCCCACCAGGTTTCAGTAATGCCTATTATATAATATTTCCCTTGCTATGTTAGCAGTTCAAGTTCATCTTGCCTGTTTCCCATGCTCTGTGCATTTGCATAGAGACATCTAAGACCATGGGTCCCCATTACTTGCTGGCTGTGCAGCTTCTTTTGCCTCCCACTGTTGGGTCCCTGCACTATTTGCCTTGTTCTCTCTATAACAGTTTGACTTTCACCTCCAGCCCTTGGGGCTATCCTCGTGCTTGGTTTGGAAACTACAGCTTGTACAGAACATGGCGGCCAGACTAGTGTCAGGAACATTTACCATGTTTCCCCGAAAATAAGAGAGTGTCTTATATTAATTTTTGCTCCCAAAGATGTGCTAGGTCTTATTTTAGGGGATGTCTTATTTTTCCTTTGAAGAAGCATTCACATTTATTGTTGAATAACAAGAAAAAAAATAACTTTTATTAGGTACTATACACACACACACACAAAAGCTTTGCTAGGCAATTCAGCAAAACCTCTACTAGGTCTTATTTTATGGTGATGTCTTATATTTGGGGAAACAGAGTAGAAGGGACCATATTACTGTGGTATTAAGGTCCCTCCACTGGCTGCCTATTAGTTTCTGGGCCCAGTACAAGGTGTTGGTTATTAAAGCCCTAAATGGCTTGGGCCCAAGCTATCTCAGGGACCGCCATCTCCCATATAATCCTCCCCGCACACTCCAGTCCTCTGGGAGGAATTTGCTGCAGCCTCAAAAATCTAGGCTTTCAGCTACCTCCCAGAGGGCTTTTTCCGTTGTCGCCCCCAAATTGTGGACTGGCCTGCCGGATGAGATCCGTCAATTGGCATCTTTAGACAGCTTCAAAAAGGCTGTCAAGACGGATCTCTTCCAGCAGGCCAATCCAGGATAGATACCCCAGCCTCAGGGACTCCCTCTTTACTAGACTTCCCAATGTCCATATAAAAATTAATTAGGATTTTGCCACGTTGTCCTGTTTGTTTTGTAATTTGTAATTTTCGGTTTTAACTTGTAATAGATTTAATATTTTTAAGGGGGAGGGATGTAGCTATTTTATTCGATGTAATTGTATTTTAATGTTGTTAGTCACTCCGATTAGTCTCAAAGGGGCGGGTTATAAATAAATTTAATTTTTATTGTTGTTGTTGATGAATGCCTGCCTTCCAGAGTATTGCCCTGGGATTCAATAGGAGCAAATGGGATGTTTGAATCTGGGGAAAGAAAGCAGAGTTTGCAGGAAGGAAATCTTTATCTATCTGAGATGAAGAAGAGAGAATGCTAAAATCTTCAAAGAATTACCAATTCCAAACCTAAGCCAGGAGGACAGCAAGGCACGTATGGTGTACATTGCTATGGCGAAAACAGAGGCCACCTGGCCTGAGACTCAATTTTCTAATTGCTTTAATTGTAATTTCAACCATGGCGAACATATGCAGGAATAATGAATATGGCAGAATCATAGAGGGACTGTGGTCATATGGGCAATATTTGGATCAGGCTTCCCTGCTAGCTAGTCAAGATTGCATTTATGAACTTTTTTCCGCATCACCGTCATTTATTTATTCACTTATTTGAAGTATGTCTACTCTGCCATTTAGCCGTAAAGGCTCTCAGAGTGCCTTAAATGATTATTTTATATATATTTATCTCCTGTTCCCCTCCCCCCATTACAGAACTCACATAGTGGACATCAGGCTTCCAATCAAAAGACCCACACAGGGGAGAAGCCATTCAAATGCATTGAATGTGGAAAGAGCTTCAGTCAGAGTGGAAATCTAAACTTACATCAAAGGACCCACACAGGAGAGAAACCATTCAAATGCATGGAATGTGGAAAAAGCTTCAGTGACAGTGGAGTTCTAAAAAAACATTACAGGACCCACACAGGAGAGAAGCCATTCAAATGCATGGAGTGTGGGCAGAGCTTCAGTCAGAGTGGAAATGTAAATACACATCAAAGGACCCACACAGGGGAGAAGCCCTATAAATGCATTGAATATGGAAAGAGCTTCAGTCACAGTGGAAGTCTAAACACACATCAAAGGACCCACACAGGGGAGAAGTCCTATAAATGCATGGAATGTGGAAAGAGCTTCAGTCACAGTGGAAGTCTAAACACACATCAAAGGACCCACACAGGGGAGAAGCCATATAAATGCATGGAGTGTGGAAAGAGCTTCAGTCAGAGTGGAGGTCTAAATGTTCATCAAAGGACCCACACAGGGGAGAAGCCATTCAAATGCTTGGAATGTGGAAAGAGCTTCAGTCGCAGTGGAAGTCTAAACACACATCAAAGGACCCACACAGGGGAGAAGCCATTCAAATGCATGGAATGTGGACAGAGCTTCAGGTGGAGTGAACATCTAAAGTCACATCAAAGGACCCACACAGGAGAGATGCCACTCAAATGCATGGAATGTGGACAGAGCTTCAGGTGGAGTGAACGTCTAAAGTCACATCAAAGGACCCACACAGGAGAGAAGCCATTCAAATGCATGGAATGTGGACAGAGCTTCAGTCAGAGTGGAAATCTAAACAAACATCAAATGATCCATAAAGGAGAGAAGCCATTCAAATGCATGGAGTGTGGAAAGAGCTTCAGTCGGAATGAACATCTAAACACACATCAAAGGATCCACACAGGGGAGAAGCCATTCAAATGCATGGATTGTGGAAAGAGCTTCAGTCGGAGTGAACATCTAAACAAACATCAAAGGATTCACACAGGGGAGAAGCCATTCAAATGCATGGAATGTGGAAAGAGCTTTAGTCAGACTGGGAATCTAAGCTCACATCTAAGGACCCACACAGGAGAGAAGCCCTATAAATGCATGGAATGCGGAAAGAGCTTCAGTGGGAGTGGAAGTCTAAACTCACATCTAAGGGCCCACACAAGGAAGAAGACATCTAAATGCATGGAATCTGGAAAGAGCTTCAGTCATAGTGGAGATCTAAACAGACATCACAGGACCCACACGGGGGAGAAGACATAAATGCATAGAATCTGGAAAGAACTTCAGTGATAGTAGAAGTCTAAATAGACATCACAGGACCCACACGGGGGAGAAGCCATTTTCAGCCAGGAGGGCCCTAGATGTCAACTCTGAAGGTCTGTAGACCATCTGAACAAATTTAAAACTTCTTAAAAGCCTTGATTGGAACCAAGGGGAATATTTTCAATGGTGGGAGCAATTCTGAGAGTTTCACAAAATTGCTAATCAGGCAGTATATCAGGCAAAGCAAGAGGCGATGATGAGGGGGAGAAAAGGATGGTTTCCAGGTATCCCTTCACTGCCACCCCAAGGTCTTATCCTGGGATCCTCTAAGGTCCAAATGGGACAGCTGAAAGTTTTGCAAGGAAGAGAGAGGCGGGTTTGTGCAAGAGACAGAGACAGTGACCCCTCCTCTTGGTCCTCAAAGGGTGAAAGAGGCCGGTGGCCAGCTTCCTAAAGAGGCAGGGATGTTAATGGGCGAGGACTCCTCTTCCCTTCCCACATCTACTGCTGTAGAGAGCAAATTCAAACTGTACTTTAATAGAATCTCTAACAAATTTGGCTACAAACCGAAGAGCCTGCGCATAGACAACAGCACTGAATTTGTCAATTTTTGAAAAATCATGGTACTGAGCATTAGACTACACAGGCTTATTCTCCAGAATAGAGGGAATGAACAGAACTCTCAAGGAGATGGCCGTCACCATTCTTGTGGAAGCTAATATGCCTGAACGTTTTTGCTCTGAAGCCATCATGACTGCAACATATCTGCATAACAGATTGCCAACAAAATCCAAGAATGGATTGCATCCAGAGTGAAAATGTCCCAGATGAGGCAAAATGTGGTACACACCCTGGTAATCTCATGTTTGGATTACTGCAATGCACTCTACATGGGGCCACCCTTCTGCTTAACCCAGAAACTCCAACTAGCCCAAAATATGCCAGCCAGGCTTGTCACCGGAACATCTAGGAGAGAGCACATAACTCCTGTGCTTAAATCTCTCCACTGGCTGCTGATCAGTTTCCGGGCACAGTACAAGGTGTTTGTCTTAACCTTTAAAGCCCTACATGGCTTAGATCCATCCTATCTTAGAGACCGCCTCTTCCCATATGAGCCCCCTCACATTCTCTGGTCCTCTGGGAGGAACCTGCTACAGCCCATGAAGACCAGACTGTCGCAGACCTTTCAGAGGGCCTTCTCCGCCATCGCTCCCAGGCTGTGGAATGACCTGATGGATGAGATGTGTCTTATTACGACCCTGGACGGCTTTAAAAAAGCTGCCAAGACGCATCTCTTCTGGCTAGGCCTTTTGGGATAGTGGCTAATCTTCCCTGGTCTCCAAAGACACCTAGCCATCTTTTCCTGGCCACACATCAGGTGCCACCTCTAGGCTCCCCAAGAATCTTGATTTTAATATATTGTATTGTTTTATTGTTATTTGTTTTTAATTTTGCCCTAGTTTAATTGCATTTTAAGGGGTGGGAGGTAGGGATTTGATGGTAACCTTTTAATTGTACTTGCTTTTTAACTTGTTGTACCCTGTCCCGATTGCTCGTTCAGAGGGGCGGGTTATAAATAAAAAAAATCCTTCTTCTTCTTCTTCTTCTTCTTCTTATTATTATTATTATTATTATTATTACTGGCGCTGAGTGCATTCCAGCAAAAGCAGCATGTGACAAGATCACATTCAACCAGGTGTCCCCCATTCGATATCTGTGCATTTCATTTTTCCGTCCTAAGTGCAGAACCTTACATTTCTCTGTGTTGAATTTCATTTTGTTTGCTTTGGCCCAGTTTTTTAGTCTATTCAAGTCATTTTGAATTTTGATCCTGTCCTCTGGGGTATTAGCTACTCCTCCTAATTTGGTGTCATCTGCAAATTTGATAATTAGGCTCCCAAAACATCCAAGTCATTAATAAAGATATTGAATAGCACTGGGCCCAGGACCAAACCCCACTGAACACCCCACCAGGGAAGGGTTGCAATGTGGGGAGGCGAGACATCTCACATTTATTATTATTATTATTATTATTATTATTATTATTATTACTAATTTCTTATATTCTTCCTTTTTGACCCAATGTAGGGACTCAAGGCAGAGAACAAGTAGGAAACAATACAATGTGCTTTGACAATAAATTCCTGCATGGCAGAAAAAGGGAGTCGGTCTGGTTCAGGGCCCTTTTTGGGGCCTCTTCCAACTGTTTGATTCTACAATTCTCTGAATTTAAAAACAAATGCAAAATATTAAAATAGATGAATATAAAATTAAAATAACAATTAAACAATGTTAAGTATTAAAACAGTTACAAAATCTAAGATATAACATTGATATTAGTACATCAAAATGTATTATATGTTACGATATATGTGAAAATATATTTATATAGAATGTATATTAAAATATAGAATCATAGAGTTGGAAGAGACCACAAGGGCCATCCAGTCCAACCCCCTGCCATGAAGGAACTCCCAGTACTAAATAAATTATAAATAAGTTATAAATAAAAATAAATTATAAAATATATTTTAAAATTGTATAAACTTTTAAATATAATTATATAATACACACACACACACAAATATATAATATAAATAATATATTTGTAAAAATTATAAATTATATATTTTATTATCGATATTCTATAAAACCAAGGTATCAAAAATATAACATATATATTAATATATATTAATATAAATTTATACATATACCTATATATCATAATTTAATTATGTAACATATATCTAAATAATAAAAATTATAAAATATATAAAATAATTTATATTAAGTATATTTTTATAAATTACTATACCTAAATTAAAATATATTATTATTATTCTTAGGCTATATATAGCATTGTAAATTTACACAGCGCTCTACATACGGTCAATTGAAATAGAAAAATTATATAAATGTATATAAAATTATATAATTGTATAAAATTGTATTTTATATATAATGAAATATTTTTATATATATAATGAAATAATATAATTTATATCCTCTCCATTGAGGCCCCCTTGTTGTGGGGGAGAGTCTTGTGTACCTTAATGACCCTGTGACCTATATGCTGGCCTCCCATGCCAGACAGGTCACATCCGAAGGTTTGACCAAGAGCGTCAAAGGGCAGGATGGGCTCTTTAGCCTTATGGCAACCATCCTAGGAGAAGGAAAACTCCAATCCCAAACCCGGGCAAATGGTGCTCGTCT
Source organism: Urosaurus nigricauda (assembly GCA_034509955.1). Lineage (NCBI taxonomy): Eukaryota > Metazoa > Chordata > Lepidosauria > Squamata > Phrynosomatidae > Urosaurus > Urosaurus nigricauda. The sequence goes on from JAOEGL010000002.1 coordinate 2,108,768, forward strand.
AATCCTGTAAGGTAAACCATCTAAGAGAAGGAAACTCTAATCCAACCTACGACCCAAGGATGTCACTGCCACTGTCCTTGCTTGCTTGGCCCAGCAGATGAACCTCTGGTTTAAAGGGTGAGGCCAGTTCTGTGCATGCTGCGCTTCACCAGAAAAATCCATTGCGCAAGCTCAAAGGATACATCCGATCTGATCCTCCCGCAAAAAAGTCCTGTAGCGATAGGTGAGGGATGAAACGGCAGGTGAAAGAAGCACTGGAAGCCGCAGACCCAACCCTGCATGCAGGTGGTTCAGGAGTTTGGTCACTCGAGACTGACCGGGAGAGGACAGTCTTGTTCGGCAGCATCCTGAATGACCAAGCAGCCTTTTAAGGAGAGCAATGCTTGCTCCATACGGAGAGGGGCCTAGAAAAGGTGGCCTAAAGAAAGCTCCTCTCCATCCACCCAGTTGGCGAGCCGCGGTCAACGGGCATCTTCTGATGCGGTCAAACAAAAACAAAGGTAGAAAGGCATGCACCGGCCTCCAAAGGTGCAAACAGACTGACGCATGCTGGAACATCAGAACCGTGCAAGATTCTGCAGATAGTGGACGTCCTGAGCGTCGTTCTGCTCTAATAGCCCATGAACTATCACGGCTTAATATAGACATCGCTGCTCTTAGTAAAGTTCATCTCCATGAGGAAGGCAGCCTTAAAGAACACTATGCCGGCTATACACTCTACTGGTCTGGCAAACCAAAAACTGAAAAACGTCTTTCAGGAGTAGGCCTTATGATTAAAAACTCCATTGCCTCCAAAGTCGAAACCCTGCCAACAGGTCACTCTGATCGCATTATCTCCTTACGCCTCCCTCATGTTGTTCTCTTTAGTATATATGTCCCAATTATGGAAGCCGACCCTGTGGAGAAAAACAAATTCTCCTCTATGGGTCTGAATCATGGGTCACCTATCGCCAACATCTATGACTCCTTGAATGCTTTCACCAGCGCTGTCTACGCACAATCCTAAACATACACTGGACTGACTATGTGACGAATGTTGCTGTCCTGGAGCAAGCAGAGATCACCAGCATTGAGGCCATGCTATTGAAAACGTTGCTGCGCCGAGCAGGACATGTTTCTAGGATGGAGGATCACCGCCTCCCCAAAATAGTACTCTATGGTGAACTCGCCACGGGCCAGCGTAAGAGGGGCACCCCAAAGAAGAGATACAAGGACTCCCTGAAACAACATCTCAAGCTCGACCAAATTGATCACTAACAATGGTCTGCCCTGGCCTCAGATCGGGAGGCATGGAGACACACTCTCCACAATGCTGCAGCCTCGTTCGAGAACTCACGCCGAACGAGTCTCGAAGAGAAACGACAACGCAGAAAGAACCACAACCTGAAACATCACCCAAGGAGACTTTCTGCTGTGCTTTCTGTAAGCAGACTTGTTTATCTCGGATCGACCTTTTTAGTCATCAACACGCTTGTGAGATCTAATCTAATTTACACTTGAGCCCATTGCATTACTGGGAGCCACTGCTGGGAGAAGCCAGACCTCTTAAGCTACACAAGGCTTGGAGAGGCTGCATTTTCCTTTAAGAAAGGAGAAGGAGGAGGAGGCCTAGTCCATGTGCTTGGGTGAGATCTAATATAATTTACACTTGAGCCCATTGCATTGCTGGGAGAAGCCAGACCGCTTAAGCTACACAAGGCTTGGAGAGGCTGCATTTTCCTTTAAGAAAGGAGGAGGAGGAGGAGGAGGAGGAGGAGGAGGAGGAGGAGGCGGCGGCCTAGTCCGTATGCTTGGGTGAGATCTAATTTAATTGAGCCCATTGCATTACTGGGAGCCACTGCTGGGAGAAGCCAGACCTCTTAAGTCTACACAAGGATAGCAGAGAATTTTGATTTTTCTTATCTAGTCAAGGAGGATTTTAGACAATAGAAGAGAAGCTGCCTGAAGCATCAGAGGAAGTGAGTCAGAGACTTGCCTCTGGAGGGAGCTAGTAGCTAGGAGCTCTCTATATACCTTTAGGCCCTGGGACTTGAACTCAGTGACAGAACTTGGGAACAAAGGCCAAGTCTAGCAAGGGAAGCCCACAGTCTTGTTTCAGTGCCTCCTTAAGACTTCTCAGTATGGACACTGAAGGCCCTGCTGCAGTCACTTACAACACCTGTGGGATGTTTGTCTTCTTTCCTACAGATGTGGGGAACTACACCTGCCCCAAGTGCAAGTTGGTAGCTCTCTTGGAAGAGAAAGTACAGCAGCTAGAGAAGCAGGTATCTGCACTCCAGCATCATAGAGAGCAGGAGATTCTCCTGAACAGAACACACCAGAATGTCTCGGGTGGGAAACAGACAGAGGAAGTTGCTGGGGTGGAGGAGGTCACTCCACATACAACAGAGGTAGATGCTTGGAGGAAGGTCAAACACAGAAGTAAGGAAACCAGGGAATGTTCTGTGAGCGGCTTGCAGCTACAGAATCACTTTGATTTTCTCTCTGTTGTCAGAGATGATGAGGAAAAGCAGCAGGGACAGACATCAGGTACAGAGCAGGGGAGACTGAGAGTATCACAAAAGGGAACAGATACTGCTAAGCCTCAGAGGAGGTGCGTGATGATGGTGGGGGACTCCTTGCTGACTGGAAACCTTGCCCTATGAAGAACGCCTTAGGGAGCTGGGGATGTTTAGCCTGGAGAAGAGAAGGTTAAGAGGTGATATGATAGCCCTGTTTAAATATTTGAAGGGATGTCATATTGAGGAGGGAGCAAGCTTGTTTTCTGCTGCTGCAGTGACTAGAACGCAGAACAATGGATGCAAACTGCAGGAAAAGAGATTCCACCTCAACATTAGGAGGAACTTCCTGACAGTAAGGGCTGTTCGGCAGTGGAACACACTCCCTCGGAGTGTAGTGGAGTCTCCTTCCTTAGGGGTCTTTAAGCAGAGGCTGGGTGGCCATCTGTCAGGGATGCTTTGACTTGGAGTTCCTGCATGGCAGGGGGTTGGACTGGATGGCCCTTGTGGTCTCTTCCAACTCTATGATTCTATGATTCTAGGAATTCAAACAAATAGCAAGCATGTGGAGGGATAAAGTCAGAAAAGCTAAAGCGCATAATGAACTCAGGCTTGCTAGAGAGGTTAAGAACAATAAAAAGGGCTGTTTTGGATATGTCTGCAGCTAAAGGAAGAAGAAGGAAATGGTTGGGCCACTGCGTGCAGAAGATGGCAAACTGCTAACAGGGGACAGAGAAAAGGCAGAATTACTCAACACCTTCTTTGCTTCAGTCTTCTCAGAAAAGGCAAAAGGTGCTCAACCTGAGGACATTGTAGGAGGGGACAGAGTGGGGGAATTTCAGAACAGAATAAGTAAAGAGACAGTACAGGAATACCTGGTTAATCTAAATGAATACAAATCTCCAGGACCATAGGAACTACATCCTAGGGTATTAAAAGAACTGGCAAATGTGATTTTGGAGCCATTGGCAATAATCTTTGAGAACTCCTGGAGAACCGGAGAAGTCCCAGCAGACTGGAGGAGGGCAAACATTGTGCCCATCTTCAAAAAGGGGGAAAAAGAGGATCCCAACAATTATCGCCCAGTTAGTCTGACATCAATTCCAGGCAAGATTCTGGAACAGATTATTAAACAGAGAGTCTGCGGATATCTAGAATATAATTCCATCATCACAAAAAGCCAACAGGGGTTTCAGAGAAACAAGTCATGCCAAACAAACCTGATCTCTTTTTTTGATAAAATCACCAGCTTGGTAGATGAAGGGAATGCTGTGGATGTAGTATATCTTGATTTCAGTAAGGCCTTTGACAGGGTTCCCCATGACATTCTTGCAAAGAAGCTTGTAAAATGTGGACTAGATAAGTTAACTGTTACATGGATTTGTAACTGGTTGACTGGCCGGACTCAAAGGGTGCTCAACAATGGTTCCTTTTCATCCTGGAGAGAAGTGACCAGTGGGGTCCCACAGGGCTCTGTCCTTTGCCCAGTGCTATTTAACATCTTTATTAATGATTTGGATGACAGAATTGGGGGCATACTTATCAAATTTGCAGATGCCACTAAACTAGGAGGAGTAGCTAATACCCCAGAGGACAGGATCAAAATTCAAAATGACCTGAATATACTAGAAAGCTGGGCCTATGCTAACAAGATGAAATTCAATGCAGATAAATGTAAGGTTCTGCACTTAGGGAGGAAAAATGAAATGCACAGATATAGGATGGGGGACATCTGGCTGAATGAAACTATGTGTGAAAGGGATCTAGGAGTCCAAGTAGACCATAAGCTGAACATGAGTCAACAGTGCGATGCGGCAGCTAAAAAGGCAAATGCAATTTTAGGCTGCATCAATAGAAGTATAGTGTCTAGATCAAGGGAAGTAATAGTGCCACTCTATTCTGCTTTGGTCAGGCCCCACCTGGAATGCTGTGTCCAGTTGTTCTGAGCACCACAATTCAAAAAGGATGTGGAAAAAGTGGAGCGGGTCCAAAGGAGGGCAACTAAGATGGTGAAGGGTCTGGAAACCATGAAGCCCTATAAGGACCGCCTTAGGGAACTGGGGATGTTTAGCCTGGAGAAGAGAAGGTTAAGAGGTGATATGATAGCCCTGTTTAAATATTTGAAGGGATGTCATATTGAAGAGGGAGCAAGCTTGTTTTCTACTGCTGCAGAGACTAGAACGCGGAACAATGGATGCAAACTGCGGGAAAAGAGATTCCACCTCAACATTAGGAGGAACTTCCTGACAGTAAGGGCTATTCGACAGTAGAACACACTTCCTTGGAGTGTGGTGGAGTCTCCTTCCTTGGAGGTCTTTAAGCAGAGGCTGGATGGCCATCTGTCAGGGATGCTTTGATTTGGAGGTCCTGCATGGCAGGGGGCTGGACTAGATGGCCCTTGTGGTCTCTTCCAACTCTATGATTCTATGATTCTAAGCATGGGATAAGTCCTTCCTGAATCTTCGTTAGCGAAGAAAAGCCAGAGAGAGAGAAAGAGAGGGAGAGATACACATACGGATACACACATATGTACACACCCAATACACATATATTCATATATATATATATATATACACACACACACATACATGCAGACATATGTACACACACAATAAACACACATATATTCAATAAATAGGCAAATACATACACACATATGTACACCCATATATTCTATATACATACACACAGACATATACATGTAGATATACTGTTATGTATACACACACACATTATATACACATACAGTGGTCCCCCGGCTTACGAATCCCCCGGGTTACAAAAACCCCGGGATCCGAAACTGGCGGGACCGCTACTGTATCCCCCGGGATCCGAAGGATCCCCCGGGATACGAAAAAAAAAAGCGGGGGAAAAAAAGAAAGATCCCCCGGGATATGGCGCCCAGGCCTCGGAGGGGAAGGGACGGCCTTCCCGCGGGCCCTCCGGAAGGCCATCCCTTCTCCGCCGCCGGCGCCCAGGCCTCGGAGGGGAAGGGACGGCCTTCCCGCGGGTCCTCCGGAAGGCCGTCCCTTCTCCCCCGCCGGCGCCCAGGCCTCGGAGGGGAAGGGACGGCCTGGCCCCCTTTTTTTTTCTCTTTCTTCCCCCCCGGGTTACGAAAATTTTCGGGTTACGAAAGGTAATCCGGAACGGATTACTTTCGTAACCCGGGGGACCACTGTATATTCAATACATGCACACACACAGGCTTATACATACAAATATGTACACGTACACAATACATCTAGACATACTCAATAGACAGATAGATGTCTCCCTCTTCCTCCCCTCTCTCTCTTTCTCCCCTCCTCAGCCTTCCACTCTATTACTGCCTAAAAGCACACACACATTTAGTGTATACACAAACACACACACACACACAGAAGGCAGCATTCCAAACCCATCCTGGCCCCCTCTCTGCCCTCCATTTCCAGCCCTAGAGGCCCACAAATGCAGACAGGCCTCTCTCTCTGAGCCTCCCTTCCTGCCTCAGCCCTCCTTGCCTTCGCCTCCATTGCAGAGGCCTCCTCCTCCAAGTGAGCCTCTATGAGTCCTCAGTCAGGGTCAGGGATCCCAACAAAGGCCAAACATGACGAATAAGGAGAATAGGCTGGGGAGCACTGCGCATGTTCGGTCTGAGCCCCTGAAGCCGTTGCTGCCCTTACTGCCTGCCAAGAGGAAAGAGGTGGTCTGCCTCTGAGCAGCGTGCTGAGGCTCAACCCCTGAAGCCACACAGTCTGCCAAGGAGGGAATAGGATCCTCACAGAGAGAGAAAGACCTTTTTCTTCACAACAGCCCTGCAGAGGAGGCCAGCAGAGAGGGTCCTGGTTCTGGGAACATGCACAAGGGCAAGGAAGGAGACACACTTGCCTCTCTCCCCCAAAAGAAAACACACACACACACAAAGACACACAAAATGGTGGTTCCTCCCCCCCCACCCCCCAAGAAACATACACACACAGCCCAGTCTCTGCCTGGGAACAGGTTAAAGGAGGAGAAGGGAGGGATGGAGGAAGAGAAAAAGCCCCCCCCCATTATTATTATTAACCTTTATTTATATATAGCACTGTACATTTACACATGACATGGCAACCTGGGAACAAGGTTGAGAGGCTCACAGTATCCCCCTCCACAACACACACACAGAGAGATACACAAAACGGTAGTCCTACACACAAACACACACACAGAGCCCCAGTCTCAGCCTAAGAGCCACTTGAAGGGATGGCGGTTAAAGGAGGAGAAGGAAGGAAGGAGGGAAAGTGCCAAGGGAAGAGAAGGCATAATAAGACCAGGATGGAGAGGGAGGCCCCAAGTGTGGGAAACTGCCCTTTTCACATCGTGATCATCATCCTCAAAGCACCCCCGTGAGACAGAGAATTTATCGCAAAGTGTCAGCCCTGAGGTGAGGCCTACATGATCAGTTTTTGTATATTTATTGTTGGAGTAAGATTGTAAAAGAAAAACCAGACTGGTTGAAAGATTGCTGTGGAGGAGTTAGGATGGAAGAAATTCCAGAGAGAGATAGTAGACAAGAGAGAGAAAGGCAGATGGGTGATGCAGTAGATGCCAGAATGAGGACGTGGTGACTCTAATAATAATAATCTTTATTTCTAGCCCGCTCCTCTGTGAGTACAATCAGAGCGGGGTACAACAAGATTAAAACATACAAATCAAAACACTTCATTGACCCATTTCCAGCCACCCTCCCCCTTAAAAATAAATTAACAATAATTTAAAACCAACAACATTAAAAGCATAATTCATCCTCCATAGTTCTTAGATTGAGGAGAAAAATAGCACCAGGCAAGGAGTCAAATTCAATTTATAGGTCCCATTCGGAGCTGGGATCTAAGAGGTGTCAGGGCTTGCCGGAAGAGATGCATCTTCAGAGCTTTTTTAAAGCAATCGAGATGTTACAAGGCGCATCTCATCCGGCAGACCATTCCAAAGTTTGGGAGCAATTGCGGAAAAAGTCCTCTGGGAGGTCTGCGACAGCCGAGTTTTCACCGGCTGTAGCAGGTTCCTCCCAGAGGATCGGAGTGTGCGGGGGGTTCATACGGGGAGAGGCGGTCCCTGAGATAAGGTGGACCCAAGCCATGTAGGGCTTTAAAAGTTAAAACCAACACCTTGTACAGTACTGTGCCCAGAAACTAATCGGCAGCCAGTGGAGAGCACCGGTGTTATGTGCTCTCTCCTTGATGTTCCAGTTACAAGCCTGGCTGCCATATTTTAATCCGTCAGTTTGGGAGAGAAAAGAGACTGGAACAGAAAATTGATGCCATTGCTTTAGCAGTTTCAAGGCTCAGCCTTGGAGGAAAATTTAGAAGAGGAGATAAGCCCATCCAGAGAGAGCAGGCCTGGCGGAAGGCCACCGAGGGAATCAAAGGGACGTAGAGGCAGGAGGAGACATTTTTGAAATAAAAGTTGAACGGGGTTCTCAGGTTTTTGTACCCTGGGATGAGAACCCAAGAATTTAAAAGGAGGGCAACAGTTGGGGTTTTTTTGTAAAAATTAGTAGAAGAGAAAAAATTGAGGTATGGGATCCTTAAAAGTAAAGGTACAGGATCCATAAGAAAAAAGAGCCAAATTGGGTTTTGTGAGACAAAAGTGTTAATTTGAATGAAAATGTTAAGCTATGTGTATGGTGTAATCACAGGCGCTCGAACATGGGCAACAATCAATAATAATAGCTGTTTGTGGGAAAAACAGAGACTGAAATAATAGTAATAATAGCATGAGTTTGACTTTGGAAAAGGGGGGTAAAAGCTAATAAAATTTAATAATAATAAGTTTTGAATTAGGTGAAAAGCCCGTATGTTTGAGTGTCCTGTGGGTTTTTGGACAGCATTTGTTGTAATTTGGAAAAATAAGAACAAGAATAATAATCATTGTAGCAAGAATTGGGCCTGGAGCGTAATGTTTGAATGGAATATTGAAAATTAATGTTGAATATGCTAATGAAACACTCCTGTAAAAAAAAAAATTGGTTTCATATGGATCAATCGAATTGTATGCTTATGGGCCTGATTCCAGCCAAACAGTGGAGGCTGGGAATCAAGAAAACATGGTAATGGTGAATTTAAAAGTAAAGGGCCTGAGATTTTTAATATCTGAAGAAAAGGAAAAGTTTTTTAAGGGCCGGCCTTAAAAGAACTTGAAAGGAGAAAGTTTATATTTGTAAAATGGGAAAGTTTTGTACAAGCAGAGTAATGACAAATAGAAGGTCTTTGTAAGTCTGAAAACATGTTTTAAAGTTGGTGCTTTGAAGTTAAATGGTAAAGTTTAAAAAAGGAATTGAACCTTAGAGAAGAAACATAGTGATTTTACAGTTTAAATAGTAAAAATAATAGCTTATGAATAATAACACCAGAAAGCTTAATCAATAGATATGGTTTTAATGGCATTAATTGTTGTGTTTTGTGGTGATGCAAAAAGGTTAGAGAAAAATATAAAAAGACTAAACAATAACAACAATTTTAAGACTGACATTGTGTGAATTGAAAAATCTTGTGTATTTGGGGGTATACTTATCCAATTTCCAGATGACACTAAACTAGGAGGAGTAGCCAATACCCCAGAGGACAGGATCAAAATTCAAAGTGACCTGAATAGACTAGAAAGCTGGGCCAGTGCTAACAAAATGAGATTCAAGGCAGGTGTGGAGCTGGGCAGCAGCAGCAGCAATGGAGGACCCTCTGAGAGCTGGGACCCCCTCCTCCTCCTCCTCTTCCCAGACTCCTCATGTCAGCCCCCCCCCCGAGAGATGGAGGGTGCCCCTTCCCTCCCTCCCTCCCTCCCTCAAGGCCAAAGGGGCCCCTGGTCAGTCCCCATGAGGCCTTAGGGCCCCCTCCTCCTCCCTGCCCCTCTTGCCAGGAGGGAGGAGGCTCTGGGAGGGGAAAGTGTGGGGGGAGAGGCCTGCCTTGGGGGTCTGGGGAGGGGAGGGAGGCCCCAAGTTCTGAGTCTGACTGTTGGGGATGAAGCCCCCTGCCCTTTGCCCCCCTTCCTCTTGGGCCTCTCTCTCCTTCTGCTGCTGTCAGCCTTCCAGGAGGAGAGAAGAGGCAAGGGCTTTGCTGCTGCTGCTGCTGCTGCTGGGGCTCCAAGGCCCTGGGGCTCCTCCATCCTCTCCCTCCTTGCTTCCTTCCTTCCTTGGAGGGGACTTGGAGGAGGGCAGAATGGGGCCCAAAGGGAGGAGGAGGAGGAGGAGGACTCAGGAGGAGGGAGCTGAAGAAGAAGAAGACTGAGGCCCCCTTGCTTTGAGGACAGGGACCTTCCAGAAGGGGCTCCAAGGGAGGCAGCAGCAGCAGCAGGACTCTCCCTAATGAGGAGGCCAGAATGGAGCCCCAGGTAAGGAAGGAGACTCAGGAGGGGAAGGCTGGAAGGCTCTGCTTTGCAAAGAGAGACCCTGGGATCCTCTCTCTCTCTCTCTCTCTGTAATGTCTGTGTGCTTCCTTCTGGGCAGGAATGGAGGAGGACTGAGGAAGGCATCTCTCATTTAAAACAATGGCAGGCTAAGGTGCAGTCCTTTATGAGACAAAAGGGCAAAGCCAAGGGCTGCTACATGGAACTTAGGCTGTGTTCACACTGGAGAAATAAACCGGTTTAATTGCCATGGCTCAATGCTGTGAAATTCTGGGAATTGTAGTTTGTTGTGGGCTCTGCTCCGCTCTGGACCCCACAACAAACTACAATTCCCAGAATTTCACAGCATTAAACCGGTTTATTTCTCCAGTGTGAACACAGCCCACGGCTACTTTTCTGGTATTTGTTGTAGAAATACATGCAGATAGTGTGTGGGTCTCCCTTATAACAATATAACCCCTTAAGGCTGTTAAGGTGGAAAACTAATAAAGCCATTGATAACCTAATGAAGCCAATAATCTCTCCCATTAAGGATCAATAATGAACAGTTCAGCCATAGTAAGAAACAGAGCTAAAGGAAAAACTTGTCCTTTTGAATTCGGCTTGTAGCCCCCACCTTAGAAGGGAGGAGGGAAGAACTAAAGCGTGAAATTCTCTTCACTGAGAAACTAGAGGGCCTCCCTGAAGGTCGCTGTAGCTAGCAAGCTGATAAGGTTTCTACTACAAAGACATTCCTTGATGTTGCAAGTCAGGCCAGAAGAGTTAGAACAATAACACAGATATATATATGGATGAATGTTAAACTACGCATGCTCAATGAATATTTTGTGGGTTAATAAAACCTGTTTACGCCATTTTTAGAGGCATTCGATCATGGAAGCCCGTGATTGAACCTCTGCATGCAGATAAGACTGTTTGGAATAAATTGGATCTGCTTGGGAATCCTCACAAAGCCTCACTTGCATAATTGGTTGTGAATGGGTTAATTGACCCTTTGTTTACCTTAACATAATTTGGCGCCCGAACAGGGACCTAAGAGGTCAACACCTCTGCCCCTGACCCTGGCTTTGTGAAGAGATCCAAGACAGAGAGATTTCTCTACCTCGCATCACTTTGAGATATGAGGGACTCTGGCGTTATCCATCTTATCAGGAAAGTGGCCACTCCCAGAATTTTTCTGGTGCCTGTTAAGCTGGAGACCGCTGGAGAAGTCCACATGTTAGCAAAGTGACCTTTGAGGGATTCAGTTCCAAACAGCCTTAGAATCCAGCGCTGGAGAAAGGGGGGGGGGGGGGAAGAAAAAGAAAAGCAAAAGAAAAAAAAGGGAAAAAAGAAAAAAGCATGTGCTGGTGAGTAGGAGGAAAAAGGGGTTCTCTCTCTGTACTCTTAATAGGTTGTTGCCCAGTTCAGTGAACTGAAGAGAAGGTCTGATCAACCTTCTAGGAAAAATTCTGTTTCCTCTGTCGGGGAGGCATATTGGTTGGGGGGTTTCTTGTCATGTTCCCCCTTCTCCTTGATTCAAGGATTGGCTCCCCCAATTCCCATAGCCAATCTGATATCCCCTGTCGATCCCTCTTTGTCCGTTTTCTATCCTTGTTAGCAATTAGGATAGGCAGGTAGGAAGGAAGGATGGTGGGAGGTTTCTTCTCTTTTTACCCTTTTGAATTTAGGAATGCAACGCCATAGAAATCTGTAGAAGCCAGAAGAAAATGGCGATGGTGCACGCAACCCTTTCCCTTTGGCACAGAGCCATGAAAGTCTGAAACAGGTCTTTTTGAAGATGGCTCAACTCTAGTTCCCCGCCACCTCCCACCTCAGGAATGTGATGATAAGAAAGCTTGAAGAAGTAAGCCACGCTTCCAAAAAGAAGCCCACAAGCTAAGAAAAAAATAAAAAAAAAGGAAAAAGAAATAAAAAAGAAATAAAAAGGGAACATTAATATTTGGAGTGAATGTACACAGCACGTGACCTGCTGAGAGGATAGAACAATGAACAAGGAAACTTTAGCCAGCTGAGGCCCTCTACTATCTTGCATGGCTCAGCTTTGAAGCCAAGGAAGGTCCAGACTTGATACATTGCAACTGATTACGGACACTGAACATGTGTGGATGCAAGCCAATCTAAAAGCAATCCTGAAAGCAAAAAGAATAATAATAATAATTATAGAAAGACTGAAAGCAAAAGTGGGCAGCATAAGCTTCCTAGACTGAAGTCCACTTCCTCAGATGCATTTGGATATGAAGATATAATAATAATAATAATAATAATAGTAGTAGTAAATGATAAATAATAACTGGACATACATGTTACCTGGTCAGATATGTCCAGATGCCCTGCAGGAGACCAAGATGGTTTCACTCAGGAAATAAAGGAGGGATGGAGACACAAGATAAACCCTGAAGACCCAAGGCAGATGTTTCCCAAAATGCCCTTGATGTTAAAGGAACCACAAAAGACAGAAGGCTTTAGAAGAGAATGTTTTCAGTCCAGTTGAGGGCCCTGACAAGTAGATACAAGGAGAGAGATGAAGCAAGTGAGAATGAAGGACATAAAGCAAGTTTACTGGCTGCAGTAGGGAAAAGTGGCCAGAGAAAGGTGTTATGGGAAGAAGAGGTAGATGTGGATATAGATGGAAAAGCTGGAAGAGAGCCAAGCTCCACCTTGCCAGCAAAGCCTGCAAGAGAGATGTTAATGAAGGAAATGCTAGACAGAGGACTGAAGATGTGGATGGCAGAGACAAAGAGATAGTTAACCCCAGTCGCCTATGCTATAGAAGGGAAAAAGGTGCATTTTGAATTCGGCTTCAGAAAGGAGGGCAACAGCCCACAAGTTCAGAAAGGAGGGAGGAAAGCAAAGGAGCACTTCCATGAAAACAAAGGAAGCTGTGTAGCTTCAAGGACATTCCTAGCAGCTGTCTTTGATAAAGAATTTGTATGTTTTCATGCTGGAGCAACCAAATCTGTTGTAAATGCAAAAATAGCACCCCCACTTTGGAAGCTTCTATAATAGTGGGGGCAACTGGAAAACGACAACCCTGCCCAGTGCTCCAAGAAAGAAGTTGTAGACTTGATAATCACATGGTGACTCATAAGTTTTTGTATATTTCTGCATGCCCAGTGCCATTAATGGGCAGAGATCTGTTGTCAAAAAAATGAAAGCAGTCCTGACATTTGAAACAGATGGGACCCTGGAAGTCCAATTTATGACATTAACTGTACCCCAGGAGGAAGAGTGGAGGTTGTATTCTGTCATAGAAGAGAGAATGGATTGGACAAGCTTTAGTATCCCCTCAGTGTGGGCTGAGGATAACCCTCCTGGACTGGCAAAGGACATTCCACCTGTAATTGTTACACTAAAAGCTATGGTAATGCCCATTTCAGTTCCCCAATATGGACTCCCGAGAAAGGCTGTAATTGGAATACATGGATATTTGCAGAGGTTGTTAAATAATGGCATTATAGAGCCTTGTCAGTCACCTTGGAATACACCTTTATTACCAGTAGAGAAACTGGATGGTTCATACCGACCAGTACAGGACTTAAGAGCAGTTAATCAACGAGTAGTTCCACTTCACCTAGTAGTACCTAATCCTTACACTCTACTGAGCTTAGTTTCTGCTAAGGCCAGATGGTTTTCAGTCCTAGACTTAAAGGATGCCTTTTTCTGCATCAGGGCTACATGAAAGCAGTAGACCTATTTTTGCCTTCCAGTGGGAGCACCCTGACACGGGCCAAAAGGCACAGCTTTAGGAACTGCAGGTGGACAAACTTATCCATCACTTGCCCCTTGAGAGATGCGAGAGTCATACCCCTCACCCATGACTGCATGGCAAACTGAAGCCCAACACAGATACTTATCCTTGCTTTCACCTGAGACAACTCTTATAATGGAAGGAGAAGATAGTTCTCATAAGCATGCTTGCCTCGGGGACTAAGGGGTTCTCCCACTCTGTTTGAGGCAAGAATTAACCTAAAGATTTGCAATAGTTCCAAGAAGAAATAGAGCTTGTGCTACAGTATGTGAATAATCTACTTTAGTCATGCAGAACAAGAGAGAAATGCCTAAATGACATCAGTGAACTGTTCAGTTAGCCTGAGACTGGATAGGCCAGCAAGGCTAAAAGCCAGAGATATCAGCAATAAGCAATCAGGATTAGTTATCTCCAAAGACATCAACATCTTAGAAAGCAAGGAGGACTCAAGCTAATTGCAGCTAACCCCTGTCTTAACCAAAGAGAAATTGTGAGTGTACTTGGGAATAGCTGGATACAGCAGGAATGAGGTCCCAGACTTTGTTTCCATAGTCAAACCCTTATATGATATGCTAAAAAAAGAAAAGGAAAAGACCAGAGCCTACCCCGTTTGAATGGACTGGTGAAGATAGGGCAACTCCCAGGGGCAACAGACGTGAGCAAATCCTTCCAATTGTTTAACAGTAGTAGGAATGCTCACCCAGAAGTTTGGAACATGAAATTGTCCAGCGAGAACATGGATCTAATCTGGTAGTTTGTTTCCTATGCATTGCTGCTGACTTCCTATTAGAGAAAGCAATCAAATTCACCCATAGACGAGACATTGAGATTGTGGCTCCCCATCTTAAAGAACTCACAAGCCGGCTGCGCTGTGGTTCAGGAAGATGAGAAGCTGGTCCCCTTCCAAGAAGGACCTCAATTCAAAAACATTGAGCTAATTGCCTTAATGAAAGCATTGCAGTAAGATCTATACTGATTCCAAGTAGGCCTCATTGATATGGGCTACCTACAAAGAAAAGGAACTTCAATATGTAAAGTGATCCTGGATGCTAGTACTTTTTGAAAAGAAATTGACTTAAATCAGAGACTTGAGATGAGAAATTTGGAAATGTCTATGTGTGCTTGCTCCAAAGACTGTGTTTCAAATTTGGAAAAGGGAGCTTAGCGAAGATTGAGAAGGAAAAGGAAGAGAAATAAAAGCCTGGAATATTTAAAGGGCAGAGAATTAAGGAATGGGTGTTAGAGTGATTCAGTATCACCCAAATAGACTGTGTGTAACATGTGGAAGATCATGATAAAGAAAAAAAAACAGAATCACAGCTTGTGTGAGACAATAACAACAGTAACGAGTGCAAAAGATATGCAGATAATGACATCAACTTAACTGCTGAAGTAAATGAAAATAAGAACAGAGAAAAATAGAGCCTAGCAAATATGAACTGCAGTGGCTAGTGAAAATCAGATACTAATAGCCCTCATCAGAGCATTAAAATGGGCTACAAAAAAGAGAGGTGACACATGAAGTAAAGGTCAAACTTTTACTTAAAGCAAGTGGAAACTGGCAAAGGCAACAGACTATTTCAAGTAATCCAAGTAGACTTTATCCACATACCACCTGCTGATGGCTAAAAGACTGTTTTAGCAGCCATATATACCCTTTTCAAATGATGGTCAGAGAGTTGGAGACATCATCTCCAGATATGGAAGATCCTTGCTATTTTGCCTGTCATAGTAGAGACTCTGATATTAAAGAAGTAAACAAATCGACCAAATAATACCTGCTCAAGAGTTCAGCCCTGAAGACATAGTTTGGATTAAAATCTACAAAGAAGACATGGAAAAAGACTCTTTGCTGTTTTGTTGACTACTCCCACTTCCTTGAAAGTTAATGGGAGTCCTGTTTGCACCCATTGAAGCAACCAACTGCAGAGCTGATTCCAGTAACCTGATCTGTTACCAACCAGAGAGTTCCAGATGACCCTGAGTTGAAGGTTCGAGGACACGACGGGAGAAGCCTAACTTGGCACCAGGGAAAACCGAGTTAGCGAAGTTCTGGAGGGTGCTGCAACCACTCCCTACCTGGAGAGAGGAGTGGTCACCACCTGAAGATTCACCTACTTTCAGCCAGAAGGCTTTGTTTTAAACTGTTTCATTTGGTCATAATATTGTTGTTGATTATGGTTACTGTGGGGGTTTTGGTTCATTATCTGAGATGGGAAAAGGTAATCCATGCCAAGATTGCATCAAAACAGTGAGAACAGGAAACAAATTTGGGCAAACATGGGTTTATCAGAGTAAACACTCATGCACTAGTATACAATTGGCCTTTCACAACATCACATAACTCAACATGTTAAGAACTAGAGAGAAAACACTTGCTATGGTCCTGCAGGAAAACCAGTCCAAGGTATTTGCAGGCACATATGTTCATGGCAATGGAATCTCATTGTCAAGTGTTAAGGTGGGGTTCCCCATGCCAGAGCAACCATTGAAGCACTGAGCATTTGCAAAATGGCCAAACTGAGGAAATTCAGAGTGGCAAAGAGCCTACTCACTTAAAAACAAATACACATGCTATGGGACACCCAGAAGGCTCAATACTGATTGTGTCAGTCCACAGAATTCACATTGTTAAAACTTGGGAGCTAAGTTACACAGAGTTCCAATACACACAGATAGTGAGACCAAATAGTGAAGTGTGAAATGGGAATTGATGGTAAGATCTTGTTAAGTGACTGTTTGGGATTATTCTGTCTCAGAAGTACCAGAAGTACACCTCCTTCTCTAAGTTTTGGAAAAAGAAGAAAACCTTTCCAGATTCCTGGTGTTGGTAAGAATTTGTGTTTCACTTTTGCAGAAGTGACAGCGGAAGAAGAAGCTGCAAATCCACACAGCCAGTGGATGCCAAGAGACCTGTTGGTTTTACAATATTCATTAATCTTTTGTGGCCAAAGTCCCTAAAAAAAGGAGAAAAATTGACTTAGCCAATGGAATGTGCTGAAATTGTGTTGGAATTCTTATTCACAGCTATCAAAAATTTATTCATGGTTCAATTGGGTTTGGGGGGAAAAAATGAAATGATGAAAAGAGATAATTGCTGTTATTGATACATAAGCTGTTTTGCATCATAATGTATGTCACCTATGGCAATCAATGGCTTTATTGGAATAAATGCAGACAAATCAAAGGCTTGATTTGTCAGCAGAAGAAAAGGGAGGAATGTTAAGGTGGAAAACTAATAAAGCCATTGATAACCTAATGAAGCCAATAATCTCTCCCATTAAGGATCAATAATGAACAGTTCAGCCATAGTAAGAAACAGAGCTAAAGGAAAAACTTGTCCTTTTGAATTCGGCTTGTAGCCCCCACCTTAGAAGGGAGGAGGGAAGAACTAAAGCGTGAAATTCTCTTCACTGAGAAACTAGAGGGCCTCCCTGAAGGTCGCTGTAGCTAGCAAGCTGATAAGGTTTCTACTACAAAGACATTCCTTGATGTTGCAAGTCAGGCCAGAAGAGTTAGAACAATAACACAGATATATATATGGATGAATGTTAAACTACGCATGCTCAATGAATATTTTGTGGGTTAATAAAACCTGTTTACGCCATTTTTAGAGGCATTCGATCATGGAAGCCCGTGATTGAACCTCTGCATGCAGATAAGACTGTTTGGAATAAATTGGATCTGCTTGGGAATCCTCACAAAGCCTCACTTGCATAATTGGTTGTGAATGGGTTAATTGACCCTTTGTTTACCTTAACAAGGCTAAACATCCCCCTCTCCCTAAGTCGCTCCTCACAGGGCTTCATGGTTTCCAGGCCCTTCATCTCCATCTGAGTCTCCCTCCTTTGGACCTGGTCCAGTTTCTCCGCATCTTGATGGAGAGTTCCTGCATGGCAGAAGGAGGGCGTTGGACAGGATCAGAGCCCTTTTTGGGGTCTCTCCTGTCAGGGAAATGACATGGATGTGACCAAGATGGAGCTGTCAGCCAAGGAATGGAAGAGGCTAAGCTCCAGTGGCAGTTGTGTGTGTGGGTTAGCAGTTGGTGTTGTGCACACCTGGGATGGTGATGCAAGGAGCATTTGAACCACTGACGTTAGGGAGATGGGAAATGTCTCCAGTGTGGGTTGTTGTGGAGTGCTGGTTTGCGAAGCAGTTTGTTTGCCATAGAATCATAGAGTTGGAAGAGACCCCAAGAAGGGCCCTGATCCAGTCCAACCCCATTCTGCCATGCAGGAACTCCCAGTCAAAGCATCCCCATTGACAGATGGCCATCCAGCCTCTGCTTCAAGACCTCTAAGGATGGAGACTCCACCAAAATCTCTGAGGAAGGAGTGTGTTCCACTGTCAAACAGCCCTTACTGACAGGAAGTTCCTCCTAATGTTGAGGTGGAATCTCTTTTCCTGGAGCTTGCATCCATTGTTCCAGATCCTGTTCTCTGAAGCAGCAGAAAACAAGCTTGCTCCCTCCTCAATATGACATCCCTTCAGATATTTAAACAGGGCTATCGTATCACCCTTAACCTTCTCTTCTCCAGGCTAAACATCCCCAGCTCTCTAAGTCGTTCCTCATAGGGCATGGTTTCCAGACCCTTCACCATCTTAGTTGCCCTCCTTTGGACCCGCTCCAGTTTCTCCACATCCTTTTTGAATTGTGGTGCCCAGAACTGGACACAGTATTCCAGGTGGGGCCTGACCAAAGCAGAATAGAGTGGCACTATTACTTCTTATATCCTGCATTTCTCCCAATATAGGCACTCAAGGCAACTATATTTCTGGACACTATACTTCTATTCATTCAGGCAGCCTAAAATCACATGACTCATGTTCAACTTGTGGCCTACTTGGGCTCCTAGATGCCTTTCCCACGTATAAGTCTCCTTAAGCCAAAAGGAGTCCCCTTTGGAGGTCTTTAAGCAGAGGCTGGATGGCCACTTGTTGGGGATGCTTTGATTGTGAGTTCCTGCATGGCAGAATGGGGTTGGACGGGATCAGGGCCCTTTTTGGGGTCTCTTCCAACTGTATGATTGTATCCTATATCTGTGCATTTCATTTTTCCTCCCTAAGTTCCAGTACCTTACATATTTCCATGTTGAATCTCCATGTTCCAACGTTCATAGGATTCTATGAAGATGATGTTGCTTCAATGGAGGATGGTAGAGTCTCCTTTTTGGGTGGCTGTCATTCAGCAGAGGCTGGACGGCCGTCTCTCCCAGGGAGGGCTTTGATTCTGTCTTCCTGCATGGTAGAAATGGATTGGACTGGAGTCTCTTCCAACTCTAGGACTCGGTGCCAGATGGCATTCATTCATTTAGTGTATGTCCCGCCTTTCCCCTGCCAGGGGACACAAAGTGGATTACAAAATTCAAAATAGCAGTTGGTTTAAAAAGTGTACAGTGCAAAGATAAAGATGATTCTGTGTCAACAATTCTGTTTAAAACACATAGCTAGAAGTAGTTTAAAAATACAAAGACAAAAATATATTCAGTGCCATTCAGGAAAAGCAGTGTTGGCCACGGAGCAAAGCAGGAAAAAAAATCCCAAACCTTCAAAACCGTGATACACGTTTTGGGCCAACACAAAAGCCCAAAATGCATTTCCCATCCCTTTCTGTCCCCGATGTTATTTAACATCTATATGAAGCCGTTGGGTGAGATCATCCGGAGGCACGGAGCTCAGTGTCACCAGTACGCTGATGACACCCAGATATACTTCTCCGTGACCAGATCGTCTGCTCAGACCTCCGATGGCGTCTCCCCTCTCAATGACTGCCTTGTGGCCGTAATGGATTGGATGAGGAAAAACCGATTGAAGCGCAATCCAGACAAAACGGAAGTGCTCACAGTCACAGGCCCAAAACCAGGCTTGGGAATATAACTTCCAGTCCTGGACGGAGTCACACTCTCCTCAAAGGACTCTGTTCGCAGTCTGGGGGTACTCCTTGACCCGTCGCTCCACATGACTAGTCAGGTGAATGCGACGGTTAGGAGCGCCTGCTATCAGCTTCGGCTGATACGCCAGCTGCGCCCTTTCCTGGAGATGAGGGATCTGGAAACTGTGATACATGCGCTGGTAACCTCACGTTTGGACTACTGTAACGCACTCTACATGGGGCTACCCTTGTGCTTAACCCAGAAACTACAACTGGTCCAAAATATGGCAGCCAGACTTCTCACTGGAACATCTAGGAGAGAGCACATCACTCCTGTGCTTAAAGCTCTCCACTGGCTGCCGAGCAGTTTCCGGACACAGTACAAGGTGTTGGTTTTAACCTTTAAAGCCCTACATGGCTTGGGTCCATCTTATCTAAGGGACCGTCTCCTTCCATATGAACCTCCCCGCACACTTCGGTCCTCTGGGAGGAATTTGCTGCAACCCATGAAGACCAGGTTGATGCAGACCTCCCAGAGGGCCTTTTTGGCTGTTGCCCCCAGGTTGTGGAATGACCTGCCGGATGAGATGCACCTCATTCCATCTTTAGAAGGCTTTAAAAAAGCCCTAAAGACGCATCTCTTCCGGCAGGCCTCTCCAGAGAACGTAAACATCCCCTGGCTCCAAATCTAGGCTTTAGAGTGGCTTTTCCTCCCAGCCTCCCTTATCCCTACTCCTGCGTAACCTTGGCTGGGTCCGTTTTTCTCTAATTTTGTTTTTATTACTATTTTAGCTAGTTACGGTTTTAATTCAATTGTGATTTAATTTCTTTTTAAGGGGGGGTGGTAAGAGAAAGGACGGGATATTTTACTTGATATTGTTTTAATCCTTGTTGTAATCCGCCCCGATTGCTTGTTCAGAGGGGCGGACTAGAAATAATAATAATAATAATAATTATTATTATTATTATTATTTCAGGTATGTGTCTCTCACCCCTTTCTCTCTTTCATCCCTCCTTCTCATCTCCCCACCCCTTTCCCTTCTTCCTTTATCCCACTGCCATGCTTCCCTCATTGCATCCCTTTTCCAGCTCCATCCCTCTCTTCTTATGGGAAGCCCCTTCTTCTCCTTCCTGCCCTCTTACTTTCTCCTAACAACAACCCTGCTGGGTCTGTCAGACTGAGACCAGGCCCCTTCCTCCACTTGCCTTTGCAGCCATTGCCTCTCCCATCAGGCCTGGTGTGGGAAGGAAGGAAGACATACCCCATTAATGGCTGAAAAACTCTCCTCCTCCAAGATCTAAAGGTGTAGAAAATCAAGGATTACAAGAGTAATAATAAATAATAATAAAGTTTATTTATATCCCGCTCCTCTGTCACCACTTGGATAGAAAGGGGGGAAGGTCCTTGGACTCAACAAATAACTAAAACAATTTTATCTCACAGCTATATTGGAACACTCTACAGTATCTATAAATCTTCACTATTAATGAACTCTTCATACCCATCACTCATGATTTGGCCCCAAAGGGTCCTGACCAGGACAGCTGCCCCAGAGCTAGAATCATAGAGTTGGAAGAGACCACAAGGGCCATCCAGTCCAACCCCATTCTGCCATCCAAATCTTAGCTGCTCTAAGGCCAAACATATCCAGCATTCACCTTGAATCTGCAACTCAGCCTTTGGCTGCAGTTTCCATCAGTACATTCACAATATACCGGTAACATAACTTTAACCAAATAAATCTAAACTTAGACCCTAGGATTTGGTAACCCCGAAACATGGCAAAAACATGACAGGGATTGTTCTATGAACACTTCTAGGGGGAAACCCACAGATTTATTCCTGACACCGCTGGACTCAATGTTAAAGGTACCAAATAACTGACAAGGCATAAGAGCTTGAGCTTGAATCTTCTCCTGTATATAAGATTGTCAGGATTTGTCTTCATGGGAGTAATAGGTTGTGCAAGCGGTCCTCAGCCTTTGATGTAACTCATCTGATGGCTTCTGTCTCCACTGCCTTTCTGACCAACGGATGATCACTCCATATTGTCAGGAACGGTGAGACTAGGATAGTTCTGTGCTGAAGTCCAGTAACAAAACCGTGGGATAAATCCAAAGCTTTATTCAGGTTCAGCAGTCAAGAAACAATCCATTCCACATTTAAGCAGGATCTAAAATCCCAGGGCCCAAGCACTAACTTAAAACTGCCCAAGCAGTGGCCCCTCCTTCCCCACCCTCACACACATACAAACAAACACAATTGCAAAGAGATACTTTCCCATCAGTCTCCATAACAACCCTTCCTTTGCCCACTTCCCCTGCTTCACTGCTCGCCATGAGATATGCAACTGCAAACCTCTCATCGCTACTCTTCCCCAGCCGAGCATCTACTACCTATCCCAGCATCTAACTACTAGCTTTCTACTTTTATTTTATTCTCTGGCTGAACTAGTGCTAACTGGTTCTGATAGGAGCACATTAGTTTAATGCCTTCCTGCCAGAATTTGTTCTGAGTTGTTTTCATAGAATCAATAGAGTTGGAAGAGACCACAAGGGCCATCCAGTCCAACCCCTGCCATGCTGGAACTCCCAGTCAAAGCATCCCCGACAGATGAGAAAAAGCTGTACCTGACACATACGGAACTCTGCATGCAGCCAAGGTCTCGGTTGGCACCATGTGAGTAAGGTTTATAGAATCATAGACTTGGAAGAGACACCAAGAAGGGCCATCCAGTCCAAGCCCATTCTGCCATGCAGTAACTCTCAATCATAGAATCATAGAATCAGAAGTGACCCCAAGGGCCATCCATCACAGGGGTCCTGTGCCCCCAACCCTAGAGAATGTGGATGGATGAATGTGTGTTGAGTGTGTGTGAGCTGTATGCATGTGTATATGTGAGTGTCCTTGTCTGTGTGTATATATATATAGGGGTGTGTGTATACGAATGTGGGTATACATGTGTGTGTGTAACTTTATGTCTATACACTGTCTGTGAACACTGAGAAAGCAATGCCATAATTACAAGTCAACATGAGATTCTGAGAAACAAGGCATGCCAGACTAATATGATCTGCTTTTTTGATAAAATTACCAGCTTGGTAGACAAAGGTAATGGTGTAGATATAGCAAATCTCAATTTCACTAGGGCCTTTTACAAATTTCCCCCCATGATATTCTTGCAAACAGGCCACTAAAATGTGAGCTAGACAGTGCAACTGTTAGGTAGATTTGTAACTGTTGACCAACCAAACCCAAAGGGCGGTTAGCAATGTCTCCTCTTCTTGATCCTGTAGAGAAGTGACCAGTGAAGTGTCCAGTGGTGTTCTGTCCTGGGCCCAGTGCTATTCAACATAGAATTATAGAATCGTAGAGTTGGAAGAGACCACAAGGGCCATCCAGTCCAATCCCCTGCCATGCAGGAACTCTCCATCAAAGCATTTCTGACATATGACCCTCCAGACTCTGCTTAAGGACCTCCAAGGAAGATTCCACCACTTTCTGAGGGAGTGTGTTCTTTTGTTGAACAGCCCCTTGCTGTCAGGAAGTTCCTCCTAATGTTGAGGTGGAATCTCTTTTCCTGCAGCTTGCATCCATTGTTCCGGGTCCTGTTCTCTGGAGCAGCAGAAAACAAGCTTGCTCCCTCCTCAGTATGACATCCCTTCAAATATTTGAACAAGGCTATCCTATCACCTCTTAACCTTCTCTTCTCCAGGCTAAACATCCCCAGTTCCCTAAATCTTTCCTCATAAGGCATGGTTTCCAGACCCTTCACCATCTTAGTTGCTCTCCTTTGGACATGCTCCAGTTTCTCCACATTTTTTTTTAATTGTGGTGCCCAGAACAGTATTCAAGGTGGGGCCTGACCAAAGCAGAATAGAGCGGCACTATTACTTCCCTTGATCGGGACACTATACTTCTTCTGATGCAGCCTACAATTGCATTGGCCTTTTTAGCTGCTACATCACATTGTTGACTCATGTTCAACTTATGGTCTGCTTGGACTCCTAGATCCCTTTCATGTGTAGTCTCGTTCAGCCAGGTGTCCCCCATCTTATATCTGTGAATTTATATCTGTGAATTTATCAATGACTTGGATGAAGGAATAGAGGGCATGCTTCTAAAATTTGCAGATGACACCAAATTAGCTAATACCCCAGAGGACAGGATCAAAATTCAAAATGTCCTGAATTAACTGGAAAGCTGTGCCAAAGCTAACAAAATGAACTTCATAGTACTAATAATAAATATTTATTCATAACCTGCCCCTCTGAGCGAGCAATCGGGGCGGGGTACAGCAAATTAAAAACAAATACAATTAAAATGTTACAGCCCAATCCCTTCTCCCACCCCTTAAAATAGGATTAAACCAGCACAAAATTAAAAACAGCAGCAATGAAACGATAAAACAATACAGTGTATCCAAATCAGGATTTATGGGCAGCCTCGAGCTGATATGTGATGTGGCTGGGGGAGGCTGGATAGATGTCTTAGAGACCAGGGAAGATTAGCTGCTGTTCGGAAAGGCCTGCTGGAAGAGATGTGTCTTCGCAGCTTTTTTAAAGGCATCCAGGGCCGTAATAAGACGCATCTCCTCCACCAGGTCGTTCCAGAGCCTGGGAGCGATATCAGAGAAGGCCCTCTGAGAGGTATGTGACAGTCTGGTCTTCATGGGCTGCAGCAGGTTCTTTCCAGAGGACGAGCGTGCGAGGGGGCTCATATGGGGAGAGGCGGTCCCAAAGACAGGATGGACCCGAGCAATATAGGGCTTTAAAGGCTAAGACCAACACCATGTACTGTGCCCGGAAACTGATCGGCAGCCAGTGGAGAGAGAGAATCATAGAATCATAGAGTTGGAAGAGACCACAAGGGCCATCCAGTCCAACCCCCTGCCATGCAGGAACTCCCAGTCAAAGCATCCCCGGCCATCCAGCCTCTGCTTAAAGACCTCCAAGGAAGGAGACTCCACTACACTCCGAGGGAGTGTTTTCCACTGTCGAACAGCCCTTACTGTCAGGAAGTTCCTCCTAATGTTGAGGTGGAATCTCTTTTCCTGCAGTTTGCATCCATTGTTCCGCGTCCTAGTCTCTGGAGCAGCAGAAAACAAGCTTGCTCCCTCCTCAATATGACATCCCTTCAAATATTTGAACAGGGCTATCATATCACCTCTTAACCTTCTCTTCTCCAGGCTAAACATCCCCAGCTCCCTAAGTCGTTCCTCATAGGGCATGGTTTCTAGACCCTTCACCAATTGAGCACAGGTGCTTTGTGTTCTCTCCTCGATGTTCCAGTAATAAGCCTGACTGCCATGTTTTGAACCAACTGAAGTTTCCAGATTAAGCACAAGGGTAGACCCATGTTGAGCGCATTACAGTAGTCCAAACATGAGATAACCAAAGCAGGTACCGCGGTCTCCAGGTCCCTCATGTCCAGGAAGGGGTGCAGCTGGCGTATCAGCCGAAGCTGATAACAGGCACTCCTGACTGTCGCATTCACCTGACTAGTCATGTGAAGTGACGGATCTAGAAGTACCACCAGACTGCGAACAGACTCCCACAAGGCAAATGAGTCAGCTCGGTCAGGGAATCTGTTAGGCAACAGGGAGGCTGGTATACCAATAGAATCCCCAAACTATCCTTGGTCTTTGGGTTAAGGTACACACACTCAATGTGGGCTGTTTTCTGGACAGGCTTCTTGATCAAGGTTAGGTTGGTTTTATGGATTATTGCCACGATGCCCCCCCCCCCCGCCCACTTTCCCTTATCTGCTCATTGACCATATATCCGGCTGGGAGAGCCTGCACCCATGTTGCAGCACTGGCATCTCCCAACCAGGTCTCGGTGAAGCATGCCAGATCGTGGATGATGTGGGTCTTACCTTTGGCCGACCTGACATTGCAAAGGAGCAGATTAAGGGATTGTGGAACGGTTGGTACGCTGTCCAAATTATCCTGGGAAACAGAGTGAATTGAAGAAGGGATAGATACTAAACATCGATCCCTACTTCCTTTTTATCATGTGTTAACTCTGTTACCCGCCATACCTTCCCAGCCCCCATACAACATCAATATTCGCTCCCAGGCTATTCCTGGCTCCATCTGTAGGGGCATTAGCAGTAATCCAGCTGTTTGTAGTGGTGTCTGTCCCGGTGCTAATTAACATCAGTACAAAAAAAATGGAGAAGAAAGCTCTAATGGATTGTATTATCATCTGGGCCAGCCCATAAAAACTGTCCAAGGAGTGTGTTAACAAGTGTCCTCGATTGGCTGGGATACTGGGCAGAACAGTTTTAGGGAGGTGTTCCACTCTGCCTCTGTCAGGGGTCTGTGGGGCTCAGCTATAAAGCCTTGCCCAGCGCTTCCTCGGCGTGGAGTTGGGGAAGGAGGTGGTCCCTGGGGGTTTGGCCCTTGCCGCCGCTGTGCCGCTCTGCCTCTAGATGGTGTAGGAGAGGCTTTTATACCTCTCCCAGGCCCTCTTTAGCATGGAGAAATACTTCACATGGGTAGGAAAAAAAAATGAAAACATAGAAATAGGATGGGGGACACCTGGCTTAATGAGACTTATACATGTCAAAGGGATCTGGGAGTCCAAGAAGACCACAAGTTGTAAAAGGCCAATGTTTAGCTAATAAATTTATGGGAACTTCTTATCATTTATTTTCAAGGTATTACATATATGTAATTTTAGGCCTTGTCAGTGTAAACATAATGTCTAGATCAAGGGCAGTAATAGTCCTACTCTATTCTGCCTTGGTCAGGCCTCACCTGGATTAATACAGTGCCCAGTTCTGGGCACCACAATTCAAAAGGGATGTTGAAACCTGGGGAAGCAGTGGATTGGGGCTCAAGGGCTGCTGGTGAGGCAGCCCAGGCCCCAGTCGACAATTCTCTGGGCACCTATGGACCGGCCCTTTTGGGTGGTCTGTTAAAGCCACAAAGTTGCATTTATATATTTTTTTATTTTCAAATCTTTATTTATTTATTTATTTATTTAAGTATTTCTACCTTGCTCTTTAGCCACAAAGGCTGCCAGAGTGGATTACTTCTAAAATATTTTATTCCCCCCCCCCCCCCAAGTTACAGAACTCTCATATTGGACATCAGCCATCCCATCAAAGGACCCAGATGGAGGAGAAGCCCTATAAATGCATGGAGTGTGGAAAGAGCTTCAATCAGAGTGGACAACTAAACTCACATCAAAGGACCCACACAGGAGAGAAGCCATTCAAATGCATGGAATGTGGAAAGAGCTTCAGTCAGAGTGGACATCTAAACTCACATCACAGGACCCACACGGGGGAGAAACCATACAAATGTATGGAATGTGGCAAGAGCTTTAGTCGGAGAGATAGTCTAAATTCACATCACAGGACCCACACAGGGGAGAAACCATACAAATGTATGGAATGTGGCAAGAGCTTCAGTCGGAGTGATAGTCTAAACTCACATCGCAGGAGTCACACAGGGGAGAAACCATACAAATATATGGAATGTGGCAAGAGCTTCAGTTGGAGTGAACATCTAAACTCACATCAAAGGGCCCATACAGGGGAGAAGCCATATAAATGCATGGAATGTGGGAAAAGCTTCAATTATAGAAAAGATTGCACTATACACAAAAGAACTCACACAGGGGAAAAGCCATATATATGCATGGAATGTGGGAAGCGCTTCAGTCAGAGTGGACAACTATACTCACATCACAAGACCCACACAGGGGAGAAACCATACAAATGTATGGAATGTGGAAAAAGCTTCCGTTGGAGTGCTAGCCTCAAGTCACATCATAGGACCCACACAGGGGAGAAACCATACAAATGTATGGAATGTGGAAAGAGCTTCTTTTGGAGTGCTAGCCTCAAGTCACATCGTAGGACCCACACAGGGAAGAAACCATACAAATGTATGGAATGTGGAAAGAGCTTCAGTCAGAGTGGACATCTAAACTCACATCAAAGGACCCATACAGGGGAGAAGCCATATAAATGCATAGAATGTGGGAAGAGCTTCAGTCAGAGTGGAAGTCTAAGCTCACGTCAAAGGACTCACACGGGGGATAAACCCTATAAATGTATGGACTGTGGAAGGAGCTTCAGTGAGAGTGGAAGTCTAAACTCACATCGCAGGACCCATATGGGGGAGAAGCCCTATAAATGCATGGAATGTGGAAAGAGCTTCAGTGAGAGTGGAAGTCTAAACTCACATCACAGGACCCACACAGGAGAGAAGCCTTATGAATGCACAGAATGTGGAAAGAGCTTCAGTCAGAGTGGACATCTAAGCTCACATCAAAGGACCCACACAGGAGAGAAGTCATACAAATACATGGAATGTGGATAGAGCTTCAGTCAGAGTCCTCAGGATTCAGCCCAACTATACTAGGTCTGCAATCTCACATAACTCCACAGGCATTTCAAATAGGTTTCTTATGTTTTGTTTAAGGGAATAAGCAAAACACACACAAGCGCTCATGGAAACACACAAGAACTAGGTAACAAAGATGGGAGAGAGCTTTGTCAACAGTAAAATGTTACCTAGATGGATCTCAATTAAAATAGCTGAGGGTCCAGAATGGTGAGGGAAGTCAATATTTCCAAGGGTATTAAAAGAACTGGCAAATGTATTATCGGAACCATTGGCAATAATCTTTGAGAAATCCTGGAGAACAGAAGAAGTCCCAGCAGACTGGAGGATGGCAAACATTGTCCCCATCTTCAAAAAGGGAATAAAAGAGGATCCCAACAATTATCATCCAGTTAATCTGACATCAATTCCAGGAAAGATTCTGGAGCAGATCATTAAGCAGAGAATCTGTGAACATTTAGAAGGCAATGCCATAATCACAAAAAGTCAAGTCAGGCTAGACAAATTTGATCTCTTTTATTTTATAAACTTATCAGTTTGGTAGATGAAGGGAATGCTGTGGATATAGTATACCTCGATTTCAGTAAGGCCTTTGAGAAAGTTCCCCATGACATTCTTGCAAACAAGATTGTAAAATGTGGGCTAGACAAGGTAACTGTTACATGGATTTGTAACTGGTTGACTGACCGAACTCAAAGGGTGCTCAACAATGGCTCCTTTTCATCCTAGAGAGAAGTGACCAGTGGGGTCCCACAGGGTTCTGTCCTGGGCCCAGTGCTATTCAACATCTTACTTATTGATTTGGATCACAGAATTGGAGGCATGCTTATCAAATTTGCAGATGACACTGAACTAGAAGGTGTAGCTAATACCCCAGAGGACAGGATCAAAATTCAAAATGACCTGAATAGACTAGATAGCTGGGCCAAGGCTAACAAAATGAAATTCAATGCAGAAAAGTGCAAGGTCCTGTACTTAGGGTGGAAAAATGAAATGCACAGATTTAGGATGGGGGACATCTGGCTGAATGAAACTATGTGTGAAAGGGATCTAGGAATCCAAGTAGCCCATAAGCTGAACATGAGCCAATAGTGCGATGCAGGCTGAACATCCCCAGTTCCCTAAGTTGTTCCTCATATGGCATGGTTTCCAGACCCTTCACTATCTTAGTTGCCCTCCTTTGGACCCGCTCCAGTTTCTCCACATCTTTTGTGAATTGTGGTGCCCAGAACTGGACACAGTATTCCAGATGGGACCTGACCAAAGAAGAATAGAGTGGCACTATTACTTCCTTTGATATAGACACTACACTTCTATTGATGCAGCCTATACTGTGCATTTCATTTTTTGCGTCCTATGTGCAATTTCTCCGCATTGAATTTCATTTTGTTAGCATTGGCCCAGCTTTCTAGTCTATTCAGGTCATTTTGAATTTTGATCCTGTCCTCTGGAGTTTTTGCTATTCCTCCTAATTTGGTGTCATCTGCAAATTTGATAAGTATGCCCCCCAATTCTGTCATCCAAGTTATTAATAAAGATGTTGAACAGCACTGGGCCCAGGACAGAACCCTGTGGCACCCCACTGGTCACTTCTCTCCAGGATGAAAAGGAGCCATTGTTGAGCACCCTTTGAGTTCGGCCACTCAACCAGTTACAAATCCATGTAACGGTTAACTTGTCTATCCCACATTTTGCAAGCTTGTTTGCAAGAATGTCAGAGACTAGGACGCAGAACAATGGTTGCAAACTACAGGAAAAGAGATTCCATCTCAATATTAGGAGGAACCTCTTGACAGTAAGGGCTGATCGACACTGGAATAAATGGAATCTCCTCCCTTAGAGGTCTTTAAGCAGTGGCTGGATGGCCATCTGTCAAGGATGCTTTGATTGGGATTTCCTGCATGGCAGGGGGTTGGATTGGATCGTCCTTGTGGTCTCTTCCAACTCTGATTCTATGGTCTCCTGTGGCAAGTGGTCCTGGCGAGTGTAGTAATATTATTATCATTATTAGAATCATAGAGTTGGAAGAGACCACAAGGGCCATCCAGTCCAACCCCCTTCCCTGCAGGAATTCTCCATCAAAGCATCCCCAACAGATGGCCATCCAGCCTCTGCTTAAAGACCTCCAAGGAAGGAGACTCCACCACCCTCCAAGGAAGGAGTGTATTCCACTGTCGAACAGCCCTTACTGTCAGGAAGTTCTTCCTATTGTTGAGGTGGAGGCGGAAACTGAGGGTTCAAAAAGGCCCATCCTGGGTGAGGGAAAATGGTCCAAAACTGAATTGAATACAATGGGGGCTTTGTGGAAGTACCTCAAGCAAAAGGAATTAGCACACTGGACCTCAGAGTCTTTTTCTGACTCCCATTTCTTTGCCATAATCCCTTCACCCTCTACATGCATAAATGGATCATGGTGGAAAATCCACTCGTTTCCTCAAGTTAGGTTCCCCTACAGTCACTTCTTTGCTAGCTCCTATGAGTAGGGATCCATACCTGCAAAACTGATAAATTCAGGGCATCTGCAGCAGAGTCATGCTCAGCTCAGCCACCATAAATTTATTAACAAAGAGGAAGGGGTGAAAAGGGGGCTATATCTTGCGGTAACACATTCCTCTCAACACTGAGATTCAGTCTTGTCTGTCATTGTATTTTTTTACAGAAGAAATTGTCAGTCCACACAGGAGAGAATCCATTCAAATGCCAGCATTTTGGGAAATGTTTTTCACAGAAGTCAAACCTATTGAGACATCAGAGAGTCCATACTGGAGAGAAGCCAAACGAATGCCAACATTGTGGGAAATGTTTTTCTTCAAAGTCAGCCCTAGTGAGATATAAGAGAGTCCACACGGGAGAGAAGAAATACAAATCCCAGTAGTGAACTAACATTATTTTTTTCAAGAAGAAATACAAAAAAGAGATTTTCAATCCATCATTGATAAGGGAAGGCCCTTTCTAAGGTTTGTCTGTCCACATGTCTGCTTATGTTTTAAAGTTATATTTTGTTAAGTTTAGGTTTTAGTTGCTATTAGCATAGATAATAACTTTGGTTTATGAATTTGGCTGGGGATTATGGGTCGTGGTATAGGTTAGCTAGATAGGGAAGCTGGGATTTGTTGCAGATGGGTAGAATAGTTAGGGGAATGATAGCTTTTGGAATGTGTGAGAATGGCAAAGGGGGCCTGGTTAACTGTGTGGTGTGAGATATAGTTTTCTAAGTACCAAATCAAATTAATCAGGACAAAACAAGTGAAGCAGCTATTTCCAATTTTATTAAATACAATCTTGCAAGAAGGGGTGTCCCAAGCAAGTAGGCACACCTATCTGATGTTTCACACAATGTTTATAGACCATTTTCCATTACAATATTTTATCTGAATTTTCCTTGGATAATGTACTAACCCTAGAAACTCCCATTACATGTGTATTTTCCCCACCTACTTCATACAATGCATGACCATGTAAATTAATCATTATACATTCCTAGGTGTGTTCTAATATTCATAACTCCCTGTTAGGCATGCGTAGAAAAGTAAATCTCTTGAACTTCTGTAACCCATGTAACAAAATAGTGTTTTTGGCATTTAATGAGGATGGCACTCTCTTATCTTACTTTTTAGATACTAGTTTGACTCCTTTGGCCTTGAATCCCAGGTGCAGATGAAGACAACAATTTTTATGACGCCTTTACTGCGTCATCTCCCTTTCATCCTTGAATCTCAGGTGCACAAAATACTAATCATTTTAGTAGTCTTAACATAGCCAAATTATGTTTTATAAAATAACTAAGCCCAACATTTCTTATGAATATAAAAGTTACATATGATTAAAAATATAAAAACAGCCCCCTTATTCTTACAACACAATGTATCAAAATTGTTCAAGTGTTTTACACATCCAGAAATCCAAAGCCCAGTACACTCTTTACAAAGTGAGCATGGTAAAAACTCTTTCCTCTACCAACCTACATATTCCCACAAAATTTCCTCTCAGTTAAAGGGCCTCAGCTGACTTTTACTTACTCTTATTAGATATATATTGATTATAATACTATACATGTCTATATGTGGTTCCTTTCTATTAGCATTCGATTATATGGTTTTGCATGATCTCCACTCCATTTGTTTGTCTCCTCCATCAAACCACATGTGTTTGATTCAAATCTATTTCTCTCATGTGGCATAGACTGTGGTAATTGGAAGTAGCGGGTACATTTCATAGAGGGTGGAGTTTTAGGTTTGGGGTTTTTATTATATTGTTTGGCTTGGGTGGGCAGTTCTGTCTTAAATGCTGAATTTCTATGTGTTCTCAATAAAATTCTTTGTTCTTTCAACATACTGGACTCTTTAATGCCCAAGAGTTTTGAATTTGCCCAAAATTGACACTTTCTTCTTTCCTGAGTCCTCAGCTCCATTCCCAGCCATAAGAACAACAGAGAGAAACACACAGAGATATATATGTATGTATGCATACTCACACAAACAGCACACAGACAGAGCTATATCTACAAAGCAGTGCATTCCCTGCCTTTCCCTCCCTGAGTTCAGTTCCTTACCTTGGTCTCCATTACGGCCTCTTCGAAGTCTTCTCAGATGAAGGACAGGCCCGTAGAGTCCATAGGGCAAGAGGGGCAAAGCCCCGGGGCCCCAAGGGGCCTACAGCCAAAAAAGGGTGCCTGTGCCATGACCCTTACAAATGTCTCTCTCTCAGTCTTCATCCCTCCTTGGCCCAGCTTCCCTCCCTCCCTCCTGAGTCTGCCTTCCTGGCCTCTTGTTGGGAAAGGATTGAGGCTGGCCAAGGGAAGAATAATGAGAGAGACAGGCATTTGTGGGGGCCTGAGGGGGAGGCGCCACCAGATGCCAGGCAGGAAAAAGGAGCTGACTCTCAGGAGGAGAGGGATGCTTCAGCCACTCAAACCACGCTGCAGAAATAGCCAGGTATGGCCCTGCTTAAGCTCTTTTCTGACTCAAGGCTATGCAATGCTGGGGCTTGTAGTATGTTGTGAGGCCCCAGACCCCAAGGCTTGACTCTTTTCTGGCTGAAAGCTATGGAATGCTGGGAATTGGAGTATGTTGTGGGGCCCCAGACCCCAAGGCTTGACTCTTTTCTGGCTGAAAACTATGGGATGCTGGGAATTGGAGTATGTTGTGGGGCTCCAGACCCCAAGGCTTGACTCTTTTCAGGCTGAAGGCTTTGGAATGCTGGGAGTTGGAGTGTGTTGTGGGGCTCCAGACCTTAAGATTTGACTCTTTTCTGGCTGTAGGCTTTGGAATGCTGGGAATTGGAGTATGTTGTGGGGCTCCAGACCCCAAGGCTTGACTCTTTTCAGGCTGAAAGCTATGGGATGCTGGGAATTGGAGTGTGTTGTG
Organism: Urosaurus nigricauda; assembly: GCA_034509955.1. NCBI lineage: Eukaryota > Metazoa > Chordata > Lepidosauria > Squamata > Phrynosomatidae > Urosaurus > Urosaurus nigricauda. The sequence goes on from JAOEGL010000002.1 coordinate 2,141,977, forward strand.
GGGCCCCAGACCCCAAGGCTTGACTCTTTTCTGGCTGTAGGCTTTGGAATGCTGGGAATTGGAGTATGTTGTGGGGCTCCAGACCCCAAGGCTTGACTCTTTTCAGGCTGAAAGCTATGGAATGCTGGGAATTGGAGTGTGTTGTGGGGGCCCAGACCCCAAGGCTTGACTCTTTTCAGGCTGAAAGCTATGGAATGCTGGGAATTGGAGTGTGTTGTGGGGCTCCAGACCTCAAGGCTTGACTCTTTTCAGGCTGAAAGCTATGGGATGCTGGGAATTGGAGTGTGTTGTGGGGCCCCAGACCCCAAGGCTTGACTCTTTTCTGGCTGTAGGCTTTGGAATGCTGGGAATTGGAGTATGTTGTGGGGCTCCAGACCCCAAGGCTTGACTCTTTTCAGGCTGAAAGCTATGGGATGCCGGGAATTGGAGTGTGTTGTGGGGCCCCAGACCCCAAGGCTTGACTCTTTTCTGGCTGTAGGCTTTGGAATGCTGGGAATTGGAGTGTGTTGTGGGGCTCCAGACCTCAAGGCTTGACTCTTTTCAGGCTGAAAGCTATGGGATGCTGGGAATTGGAGTGTGTTGTGGGGGCCCAGACCCCAAGGCTTGACTCTTTTCTTTCTCAGGGCTATGGACCTCTGGTAAATGGAGTATATTGTAGGGGTCCAGACCTCAAGGTTTGACTCTTTTCTGGCTGAAGCCTATGGGTTGCTGGGAGTTGGAGTATGTTGTGGGGCCCCAGACCTGAAGGCTTGACTCCTCCCCACAAACAAAAGGAAGGGGTCTCCCATGCCTCCTCTCCCTCCTTCCTTCCCTGCCCCCTCCTTGGGGGATTCCTGCATCTGCCCTGGAGAAATAACCCAGTTTGACACTACTTTAATTGCCATGGCTGAATACTGTGGCAATCTGGGAACTGTACTTTGTTCTTACACTAGAGCTCACTTACAGAGAAAGGTCAGAAATGTCTCAAAGAATCTGATAGGACTGATCTATGAGAGTTAAATTGGTGTCAAACTGGATTACTTCTGCAGTATGGATGCAGCCTATGTCTTGCCACCTGGCCCCCTGTATCAGCCTTCAGATGTCAAGCGGGTGGCCAGGTGGGTTCAAGGCAATCCTTTCCTGGCTCCCTAACCATAGAGGTGTTCCAGACAGGCATTGGGGGCACTCTCCCTCATGTTCCTGGAAGGAGGGCTGGGGAGGAGAGGGGCACACTTGTGTCCATGGAGGGGTCTTGGATGGTCTTAGCGTCAGCAGCTTGGCTACTGTTGGCCAAGCCCCATGAGATCCAGGCAGAGAAGTCCTGCAAATGTCTCTGGTTTGGAGGTGGAAGGGCCCACTAAACCCCCTCTGCCTTCCTCCCCCCAAATAAGTTCAAGACAGACAAAAATGCCCCCTGGCTAGCTCCACATCGTCCTCTTCCAGGGCCGCCTTATTATTTCCCACCCTTGCCCTGTTTCTATGCCACGTCTTTGTCATGAGAGCTTTTTTTTCTCCCATCGGTCTCCTATTCCTCCACCATTACATTCCTGGTGGAGCTTTTGGGGCCAGGTAGGGAGGGCTTTTTCCCAGTATGATCAGCAATCCCAATGAATTGAGGGGGATGCCATGGCTCTGGAGGGGAGAGGAGCAGGCTGCGGACATTGGGGCCTCTGTTCCTCTGGCATTAGGTCCTCTCCCCTTAATCTGGGGGCTGCATGCAGGGGACCAGGATGGGAATAGGGATGCTGTTTGTCTATTTGGGGGTGGGTGAGTACAAAGGACTTAAGTGTGCCAATGAAGGGGGTGGCTGTTGCAAAGATTTTCCCCCTCAGGAGAACAAAGGCATTTTGCCAAGCAGACTAATTGAGGTGAGTGCCGTTTTACTAAAATCATAGAATCATAGAAATTTAGAGTTGGAAGAGACCACAAGGACCATCCAGTCCAACCCCCTGCCATGCAGGAACTCCCAATCAAAGCCTACCTGACAGATGGCTATCCAGCCTCTGCTTAAAAACCTCCAAGGAAGGAGACTCCACCACTTTCCGAGGAAGTGCGTTCCACTGTCGAACAGCCCTTACTGTCAGGAAGTTCCTCCTAATGTTGAGGTGGAATCTCTTTTCCTGCAGCTTGCATCCATTGTTCCGCGTTCTAGACTCTGCAGCAGCAGAAAACAAGCTTGTTCCCTCCTCAATATGACATCCCTTCAAATATTTAAACAGGGCTATCATATCACCTCTTAACCTTCTCTTCTCCAGGCTAAACATCCCCAGTTCCCTAAGTCATTCATCATAGGGCATGGTTTCCAGACCCTTCACCATCTTAGCTGCCCTCCTTTGGACCCGCTCCAGTTTCTCCACATCCTTTTTGAATTGTGGTGCCCAGAACTGGAAACAGTATTCCAGGTGGGGCCTGACCAAAGCAGAATAGAGCGGCACTATTACTTCCCTTGACCTAGACACTATACTTCTATTGATGCAGCCTAAAATTGCATTGGCCTTTTTAGCTGCTGCATCACACTGTTGACTCATGTTCAACTTGTGGTCTATTTGGACTCCTAGATCCCTTTCACATGTGGTCTCATTCAGCCAGGTGTCCCCCATCCTATATCTGTGCATTTCATTTTTCCGCCCTACGTGTAGGACCTTACATTTCTCTGTGTTAAATTTCATTTTGTTAGCTTTGGCCCAGCTTTCTAATCTATTCAGGTCATTTTGAATTTTGATCCTGTCCTTTGGGGTATTCGCTACTCCTCCTAATTTGGTGTCATCTGCAAATTTGATAACTAGGCTCTCGATACTGTCATCCAAGTCATTAATAAAGATGTTGAATAGCACTGGGCCCAGGACAGAACCCTGTGGGACTGTTAGGAGGACCTTCCTGACAGTAAGGGCTGTTCGACAGTGGAACACACTCCTTCCTCGAAGATTTTGGTGGAGTCTCCTTCCTTGGAGGTTTTTAAGCAGAGGCTGGATGGCCATCTGTCAGAGATGCTTTGACTGGGAGTTCCTGCATGGCAGGGGCTTGGACTGGATGGCCCTTGTGGTCTCTTCCAACTCTGTGATTCTATGAAATGCAAAGTAAGGCAAGTGTTAAGACAACTTTACCTCAGAATTTAAACTCACATTACTGCAGCACTCCTTTTCTCCACGTATGAAAATTATGTTAAAAAATTACCAGCAAATGCAGATTGATCCTGTCAAATAAAATTTTAAAGTCTGGCAGGAAAACAAATCTCTGAAGAGTTCATAGAGTTCTCAGCATAGTGGGGGAGATTAGTAGAAGGTTCAGAGAGACTTAAAGCCCCTCTTTACACTCCAAAGTAGCTCAGATAACTAAGGATTTTAGCTCCTTAAATAGAGCTCTGAAGCTAAGGCTGTTGCTATACTTCAGAAGGTTAAAGATCACTTTGCTATAGATAGATTTAGGATTGCTAATTGTTGTCACTTTGAGTCCTGCCATAACACATCCAGGAGCGATAAATCTGCTGGGGAAGCCATGGATGTTTCCTGGTTGTGACTCTTTATCTTGCTGCTTTGCTCTTCCTTTCTTTTTCTTTTTTTATTTTAAAGTTTATTAAGATTTAAAATAAAAGACATCAACAAATACAAGTTTAAAGACATGATATAATACAACATATCTAATATTTACATACTACATGTATACACATCCATACAAACTACATAGAAAAGAAAAACGGGAGAGAAGAAAAGAAAGAAAAAGAGAAAAGTTAAAAAAAAACCCTCCATACACACCTACACAAAAGCTTTCTTGAGGAATACAGCATTCTGTGATTTTAACTCAATCTTTAACATTAATACAATGATTTATATGATTTAATTTTTCTATTTGCCTTTTGTATTCCTGTTTTAGTATATTAAACTCTCTTCTTTTATTGTCATAATATTACTCTGTCTTAAACACAAAATGAATCCCTTATTCATTTCATATATATATAGATCTATCCTTCTATTTTACCATTCAGAAATGTCTGTTTTCTTTTCATCTTTAATAAATTCAATTAATGGTAGCCAACATTTTTTCTTCTTACTCCAATCTTTCCCTCTAATCAAACAGGTAAGTTTGTCTAATTCCATATATGAGATCAATTTCAATAAACAATCATTCCTAGTTAGACTGTCTTCTCCTTTCCAATGGGAGGCGAAGACTATCTGTGCTGCTGAAAGAACACCAAATTTATCTTCTATATGTGAATCTGACATCATATTTAATAAATGACATTTGGCTTCTAATTTAAATTGGCAACCTTTTTTTTTAAAATTTTTTCATGAATTTGCCTCCAATATCTTTTCGCCACATCACAATTCCACCACATATGTAACAAAGAGCCCAGGGAATTGTTACATTTCCAACATATTATACTGCTATTTTTGTAAATTTTTGCCATTCTAATAGACGTGAGATACCACCAGTTTTGCATTTTGTAATAATTTTATTTAATTTCTATACATACAGTATGGTTAGTCTCTTCTGCCATGTTTTTTCCCATTGTTCATGGGGCAAAATCTCTTTTAAATCTTGAGCCCATTTGATCATGGGAGTTTTCACATATTCTTGATGCATTTCTATCTCTAAAAGAAATTTATAATACAAGGAATTTTTTCTGGAATTGTCAGAAAAAATAATTTTATCAAAATCTTGAGCCACAAAGTTAATTCCTGTCAATTTGATATCATATGTGTATCTTTCTTTCATTTGACAATAAGGAAACCAACTTTAGATATTCCTTATGCTACCATTTCTTCTTGCGATTTTAGTTAAAAGAGTTACTTGCCAAATCAAATTTAGCCATATCTTTATATACTAACCATTTTTCTTTAAGCATTATATCATTTTTATGAAAAGCTTTATTCACTGAGACCCAGAACGGTTTTTTTTAAAAAAAAAAATATTAAAGGTTTATATTTAAACCCTGTTCTGATTGGAGATTTCCTTATATAACGACTCATAAAGGCTTTATTAACTTTTATCTTATCATAAAATAAATATGCGTGTGTACCATAAATCATATCTGCCATTTCTAAATTTAATAACTCTTGGTTTTCTAACTTAAACCAGTTGGTTAGCCAATCAAAACAGCATGCATAAAAATAAATTTTTAGATTTCGTAGACCCATGCCGCCTCGTTTCACATTATCTTGCATAATTTTAAATCTAACTTGAGGCTTTTTACCGCTCCAAATAAATTTATTAATATCCTTATTCCAAAGGGCTTTTCATTCACAAGTATGGGTATGGTCTGAAATAAAAAGATAATTTTAGGCAAGATACTCATTTGCACCATGGCAATTTTTCCCAGCCAGGACAACCCTAATTTTTCTCATCTAACAATATCATTTTTTATATTTTGCCATACTTTCACATAATTATTTTTAAACAAATCCACATTCTTTATAGTTAGCCAAATTACTAAATACTTTTCTTTGTCTTTAATTTTATACTTGTATTGGAGTTCTAATTGATCTTTTTCTGATTTGTTTAGATTCGTCCCCAAAATAGAGGTTTTTTCTTTATTAATAACCAATCGTGATGCATCCCCAAATTGGGCTAGTGTTTGATTTACCTTTACAATATGTTCGGTTGGGTTGGATAAAGTAAGAACTAAATCATCTGCATAAACTTTCAGTTTCCTTTCCTTTCCTTTAATTCTTACTCCTTCTATAGACTCATCACTTCTAATTATATTATTAAGTTTTTCCGGCGATGGAGGGGAGGAATCCTGATCGGGTTGGCTCCCTCCATTTGCTCCAGTAGGCAGGGCTAAAAAGCTGCAGGAGACGTCACCTAGGGAGCCGCCCCCTGGAGCCCAGTCTAGCTCCTGCCTCGCTCCAGATAGGTTCCCTTTTCCTTTCCTCGGCTTCTCCTTGCAAAACAAAACAAAACAAAACCTTCCCTGCCTTTCCTTCTCTCCCTTCCTTCTCCTTAGGATTAGGCATAGGCAGGCAGGGTGACGAAGATGTCCAGCGGGGAGGATCGGGCCGACAGCCCCGGCATGTCCGGGGAGTCCACCCCAGCCAGAACGGGAGCGGCTCGGCCCGAAGGCCCGCAGGATGGCGCTGCCGGAGGGGGGAGAACCCCTTTCTCCGTGCTTGGGTGCGCTCAGCCATGCACACTCGTCTCGAGAACGGGAGGAGGTGGCTCAGACCAGGGAGGACTCTGGGACCGTGAGTACCCTCTCCTCCACCACCGTGGCTCCCACTCTGTCACAGGAGCTCACAGAGATTCTAAGCTTCATTTTCCAGGCGGCAGCCACTGCTAGCCAGGCCTCCTCCTCCCTTCCCAAGACCCAGGGCTCCTCTCTTGCTGCAGCGTCCCATTCCTCAGCTTCCCGCTCTCGCCCCCGGACAAAATCCTCCCTGACCCCGACCAGGGCTAGCCGGGCCCTTACCAGCTCCTCCTCACCCTCTCCCTCCCCCCCCCCGGTCCTCCCTAGATGCCATCCCTGGGACGGAGAGGGGCAAGGTTGTGCCTAAAGTTTTTAAACATAACAGGGCAGTTAATTGTGGCGGGAAAAAGCCAACTGCTGTTGCTCCTTCCCGCCCAAAGGCCTCTCGCAGGAGGAGGAGGGCGCCATCTGCTAGCCACCACAAGCAATCAAAAAAGGCAAAAGTTTTACTTTCTCCCCATTCCTCTGAAGAGGAACTGGACTCTGCCTCCCAATCTCAATCTGTATCTGAGCATGGTGAAGACGAGCTTTCTGTCGAAGAAAGTGATGACCTCCCTCCCCCTCCCTCCTTGGCAAGACTATTCTCTTCGGAGGACTTTCCCATACTGCTGAAAAAGGCCATCAAGGCTCTGGACTTGTCCGAGACCTCCAAGCCTCAGCAAGATCTAGATCCTGATCTTCCTCAAGGCAAAGGGGATTCCTTCCCTAAGCCCGTTTCTTCCTGTCCCGCAGTGCCCTTCCCCGCTGATTTCATGCAAACAGTAAGGGAAGAATGGAACAAACCAGCTTTTGTCAGGCCCAGCCCAGCTGCTACTACGCAATTCTATACCTTCTCTCAATCAGTAATGAATAAGCTTCAGATACCTCTCGTTGGTGCGCCTGTGTCTGCTCTTGTTTCGTCAGCTGTCTTCGCTAAAGATGGCGAGGACGCACTCAAGTTACCCGAGGACAGGAAAGCTGATGCCACTCTCAGGAAAAGTTTTGAAGCCTCCGCTACAGCTATTAAAGCAGCTTCCTCTGCCTCCATCCTATCTAGAGCTGCCTTCGGCTGGGCCAAAGACCTCATCCAACTAGTCCCTAAGGGAGACACTCGACTCTGACAGGGAATCAACAAACTAGCCAAGGTTCTTGCTTTCACCTCAGCTGCCTCATTGGACATCATACAATTCTGTGCTAGGGCTCAGGCAGCTACCATTCCTGTCAGACGTCAGATTTGGCTCAAAAACTGGCTAGTTGATGCCCGGTCCAAACAAAATCTCATCTCGGCTCCTTTCGGGGGTACAAAACTCTTCGGGGAAGCCTTAGAACCTGTACTCGTTGAGACCAAGGACAAAAAGAAGGCTCTCCCTACCTCCGTCTGCCGGGAGGACAAATGATTCCTTCACCAAGGCCTATCTTCTTCCCGATCCTTCCGTAATTACTCCAACCCCTCCAGGCAGAGGGACAGCAGATATGGAAGACAACAATGGCCTGATCGCCGCTTCTACAAGAATCAGCCCCAAACACGGGGTCATGGAAAGCCGTTCCCAGCCATTTCGTCCATCCCCACCAGTTCGGGGACACAGCCTCCCAATCAGCGCTCCTGACTGGCGGCCCTCAAGGTGGGAGGCAGATTGCAACACTTCTACGACTCTTGGATGACCACCACCTCCGACAAATGGGTCCTCTCTACCATCTTACACGGCTACTTAATAGACTTCCACTGACGGCCTCGGGAGCACTTCATCGTCTCTCTCAAATCCAGGAGGCCCCGAAAACACTCGATGATGATGCAGGCCAATCTCTCTTCTTCCTTTCCTCTCTAACGTTCTGGAACAGGTAGTCTATTCTCGCTGTCTTGAGTTTCTTGAAGCCAACTCCATCCTGGACCCTTTTCAGCCTGGTTTCCGCCCAGGACGCTCTACAGAGACAGCCCTCCCCAAGATCTCAAATGACCTCTTACAGGCCAAGGCAAATGGCCTCTACTCTATTCTCATTCTCCTAGACTTGTCTGCAGCCTTCGACACTGTGGACCACTGTCTCTTGCTTGACTTACTTTCTGACCTCGGGTTCTCTGACTCTGTTCTCAACTGGTTTAAATCTTACTTGTCAGACAGATCTTTTGCCGTGGTCACAGGTGGTCAGACTTCCTCCTCTGTTCCCTTATCTGTTGGAGTTCCCCAGGGCTCTGTCTTGGGTCCCCTTTTGTTCTCTCTATACACATTGTCCCTTGGTAAACTCGTCAGCTCTTTTGGTTTCTCCTATCATCTGTATGCTGATGACACTCAGCTGTATCTTTCCACCCCTGACCTTTCGCCGGGGCTTGAACAGCAAGTCTCTTGTTTGGCTGCCATCTCTCAATGGATGCGGCATCGGCGCTTAAAGCTCAACATGTCTAAGACAGAGCTTCTCATCTTCCCACCTAAGCCCACCCTTCAATACTCCTTTTCTGTTTCTGTCAACGACACTTCTATTCATCCGGTTCAGCAAGCCCGCAGTCTTGGTTTCATCTTTGATTCCTCTCTGTCGTTTATTCCCCAGATTCAGGCCACCGCCAAGGCCTGTAGATTCTCCCTTTACAACATTGCTAAAATCCGTCCTTTCCTCTCAGCCTCCACTGCCAAGACTCTGGTCCATGCCCTAGTGGTTTCACGACAAGATTACTGCAACCTTCTTCTGACAGGGCTTCCTCTCACCTCCATCCTTTAATCTCTGTCCAGAACTCAGCTGCACGTATTATCACATCTGCTCACCGCCTTGATCATGTTTCTCCTCACTTATCCTCCCTTCACTGGCTCCCCTTCCCCTTCCGCATCCAGTACAAGCTTTTGTTACTGACTTTCAAAGCCCTCCATGGACTGGCCCCTCCTTACTTGTCCAAACTTCTTTCTCCTCACACTCCTTCTCGTTCCCTCCGTTCTGGCAGCCAAGGTCTCCTGTCCCAGCCAAGGATTTCCACTGCCCTGTCACGGATTCGTCCTTTCTCACTTGCTGCCCCTCACTCCTGGAACCTTCTTCCCCCACATGCACGCCTCATCACTTCCCTAACCGGGTTCAAAACTGAGTTAAAAACTATATTATTTAGGGAAGCATTCCCAGGACTGTGCCATCTGTCCCAGGATGCCTCCTTTTAACTAAGTATTAAGAAGTCAAGCCCTCCCTCCAGCCCATCTGCCTTGGTCCTGGCCCTGGAGGGAGAGAAGATCCACTAGACCTCATCCCCTTCCCACCACCTTCCCCTCTTCCTTTTGTGTTTGTGTTTAGATTGTAAGCCTAAGGGCAGGGATCCGTCTAATTTACGATTTTATGTACAGCACTGTGTAAACTTACAGCGCTATATAAATAAAATTAATAATAATAATAATAATAATAATAATAACAACAACAACAATCAAAAGCTTTTTTGAAATCCAGAAATATTAAGGCTAATTTTTTTCATTCCTTTTATCATGATGTTCAATTATATGTAAGAGATGTCTTATGTTGTCTTTCATTCTCCTACCTGGAAGAAATCCTCTCTGATCTTTATGGATCCATGTGTTAAGAATTTTTTCAGCCTTGTTGCTAATATTGAAGCAAAGATTTTATAATCTATGTTAAGTAGAGCTGTAGGTTGAAAATTATTTGGATCAAGTATATCTTTTTGTTCCTTAGGTATGAGAGTGGTATTACAGTCAGACCAAGATTCAGGCATTTGGCCTATTAGGATATTATTCATTGTTTTTTGTAATGGATTGATTAGTTCTTCTAAGAAAGTTTTGTAGAATTCCGCTGGCAGTCGGTCTGGACCGGACATACTATCTTGAATTGCATCTCTAACTTCTTGAATAGATATTTACCTGTTTAAGGCTTATTTTTGTTCTTCAGCTATTTTAAAAGCATTTGTTTCTTCTAGATAATTCTGAATCGCTTCTTTTTTAATTAAACTTTCTTTAAATAAAAGGGTATAATAATTAACAAAAATTTGTTTAATTTCTGATTTTTTTATTTTAAAAAAATTCAAATCAAAAAAAGGTGGAATCGTTGTCTATGTCCCAAGTGACATAAAAGCTAAAGAAGTCTTTAATGATACAAATTGACATTACATTGGACTAAAGCTTATAAATGGAAAGGAAATCACTTTATTTGTAGGAATATATTCTGCACAGAAAAACAAAAGGAAATTCTATCAAAAAAATACATCAACAAATCCAAGAACAAGAATTTAATGTGCTAATAATGGTTGGAAATTGGAATGGAGTTATCAATCCAAACATAGATAAAACAACTAATAATAAAAAACTTATTAAGCAAGGGAAACTCCCAAAATCTTTCTTTAAAATTCTAGAAGATTTTTTTCTGGTAGATATATATAGAGAAATAGAAATGAGAAAGTAAAAGACGTTACTTTCTATTCGAACAGACATAAAATATTTACAAGAATTGACTTTTTTCTAATATCTAAAAGATGGGCAAACATGGTCTCTAATTCAGAAATTTGCACAAGAGCACTATCTGATCATGCATTAATAACTGTTAAATTACAAAATAATAGGAAAAAAGAATATGCATAGATATTTGTTTGGCTGCCATCTCTCAGTGGATGCGGCATCGGCGCTTGAAGCTCAACATGTCTAAGACAGAGCTTCTCATCTTCCCACCTAAGCCCACCCTTCAATACTCCTTTTCTGTTTCTGTCGATGGCACTTCTATTCATCCAGTTCAGCAAGCCCGCAGTCTTGGCTTCATCTTTGATTCCTCTCTATCATTCATCCCCCAGATTCAGGCCACCGCCAAGACCTGTAGATTCTCTCTTTACAACATTGTTAAAATCCGTCCATTCCTCTCAGCCTCCACTGCCAAGACTCTGGTCCATGCCCTGGTGGTTTCACGACTAGATTACTGTAACCTTCTTCTGACAGGTCTTCCTCTCTCTCACCTCCATCCTTTAATCTCTGTCCAGAACTCAGCCGCACGTATTATCACATCCGCTCGCCTCTGTGACCATGTTTCTCCCCTCTTGTCCTCCCTTCACTGGCTCCCCTTCCCCTTCCGCATCCAATACAAGCTTTTGTTACTGACTTTCAAAGCCCTCCATGGACTGGCCCCTCCTTACTTGTCTGAACTTCTTTCTCCTCACACTCCTTCTCGTACACTCCGTTCTGGTAGTCAGGGTCTCCTGTCCCAGCCAAGGATTTCCACTGCTCTGTCCCGGATTCGTCCTTTCTCACTTGCTGCCCCTCACTCCTGGAACCTTCTTCCCCCACATGCACGCCTCATCACTTCCCTAACCAGGTTCAAAACTGAGTTAAAGACTATATTGTTTAGAGAAGCATTCCCAGATGTGTGACTTTGTCTGGACCGTTTTAACTGTGCATTATGAAGCCAAGCCCTCCCTCTAGTCCATCTGCATTGGTCCAGGCCTCAGAGGGAGAGAAGAATCACCGGACCTGATACCCTTCCCCATCACCTTTCCCTTCTCCTCTTGTGTCGTGTCTTTTAGATTGTAAGCCTGAGGGCAGGGAACCGTCTAATTATAAGTTTATATGTACAGCACTGTGTAAACCTACAGCGCTATATACATAAAGGATAATAATAATAATAATAATAATAATAATAATAATAATAAATGAAAATCTTCTGAATAAAGAAATTATACTTGAGACCCAAAAACAAATAAAATGGTACTTTGAAGAAAATAATGGGAAAGGACAGAAAATGGCAGTGGTTTGAGATGCTGGGAAAACAGTAATACGAGGACACTTCATAAAGAAAAACTCTGAACAGAAAAAAATTAAAGAAAAAGAAGGATTGAAATACCTAGCCAAAGGGAAACCTGGTGGTTCTCTGTGTGCCCTTTGATTGGGTAAGAACTTAAAATTTGAAAGTGTGAGCCATTTCCTATCCTTTGGTTCACTGGGAGGAGGAAGGAGAAAACTCATTCTATATAATTGCTTGCAGAAGTGTGTGAATTTTTCATACTCATTTTTATATTTGATAGACAAGGCGGGATGGAAGTACAGAGGAGAAGGTAGACTGAGCACAGTGTTGGAGGACAAACTCATTCAACATTTATACTTTTCTTCTCACTATTCCCTTAAGGGGCTGTGGGGATTCAGAGGAAGTGAATCAGGGACTTGTCTCTAGAAGGAGCTAGCAGCCAGGAGCACTCTAGATAACTATAGGCCCAGTTGATAGAGCTGACTAACAGAGCTTGGGGACAAAGGCCAGCCACACAGGGATTCTTTACACTAGTGTTTAACAGGAGAAGCCCACAGTCTTGTTTCAGTGCCTCCTTAAGACTTCTCACTATGGACACTGAGGGACCTGCTGCAGTTACCTGCAACACCTGTGGGATGTTTGTCTTCTTGCCTATAGATGTGGGGAACTTCACTTGCACCAAGTGCAAGTTGGTAGCCCTCTTAGAAGAGAGAGTTCAGCAGTTGGAGGCCCAGATGTCTACATTTCAGCATCATAGAGAGCAGGAGATTCTCCTGAACAGAAAGGACCGGATGGTCTTGGACAGGAAACACACAGAGAAAGTTGCTGGGGAAGAAGAGGTCACTTCACACACAAAAGAAGTAGATGGTTGGAGGAATGTTACTCACAGAAGTAGGGAAACCACGGTTCGTTCTGTGAGCTTGCAGCTACAGAATTACTTTGAATCTCTCTCTGTTATCCGGGATGATGAGTAAAAGCGGCAGGGACAGACGTCAGGGACAGAGCAGGGGAGCCTGAGAATAGCACCAAAGGGAACAGTCACTGCTAAGCCTTGGAGGAGGCGTGTGGTCGTAGTGGGGGATTCCTTGCTGAGGGGTACAGAAGCAGTGATTTGTGGGCCTGACAAGATGTCTCAGGAGGTGTGCTGTCTCCCTGGGGCAAAGATCCATCATGTGACGGAGAGGCTGACAAGATTTGTCAAGCCTACTGATCAATACCCCTTTCTTTTGGTTCATGTGGGAACTAATGATATTGCAAGGCACAGCCTTCAGAATATCATAAGGGATTATGAGGATCTGGGAAGGAAGCTGAAAGAGATGGATGCACAGGTTGTCATCTCATCTCTTCTCTCGGTAGAAGGGCATGGTCCAGGAATGGAGAGGAAAATAGCAGAGGTGAATAACTGGCTCCGTAGATGGTGCCGCCAAGAACGGTTTGGATTCTTGGATCATAGGCTGTGGTTCCATGAGGAGGGACTTCTGGCAAAGGATGGGCTGCATCTCACGCCAGTTGGCAAAAACATTTTTGCCAATAGTCTCAAAAATCTGATCAGGAGGGCTTTAAACTGAGTTATATGGGGGAGGGAGACATTATTCTGGAAGGCAAAAGGGCTGGAGGAAATAGTCAAACTGACATTGAGGGAACAAGGCAAACAGGGCAAGGATCAAACAATAGGAGGCAAAAAACTTGCACAGGCATGTTCTTAGATGTCTGTACATGAATGCACAGAGCATGGGAAATAAGCAAGAGGAACTTGCACTCCTAGCACAACAAGGGATATATGATATAATAGGCATCACTGAAACCTGGTGGGATGAGTCTCATGATTGGAATGTAGAAATAAAGGGGTATAACCTTTTTAAGACAAACAGGCCGAACAGGAAAGGAGGAGGAATAGCATTATATGTCAGGGATATTTACACCAGTGAAGAGATCCAGGACATCAATACTGGAGGCCAAGTGGAGAGCATCTGGATAAAAATTAAAGGAGAGGGAAATAACAAGGATGTTACTGTGGGAGTCTACTACAGACCCCCGACTCAGGCAGAGGAATTGGATGATGCCTTTCTAGAACAGATAATCACACACTCAGAAAGGAGAGATGTAGTAGTGATGGGGGACTTCAACTATCCGGATATTTGCTGGAAGTCAAACTCAGCCAAATCCTCAAGGTCTAGCAAATTCCTCACTTGCCTGGAAGACAATTTCAGTGTCCAAAAGGTGGAAGAGGCAACAAGGGGATCAGCCATTTTAGATCTTATCTTAACCAACAGGGAGGACCTTGTTGATGGGGTGCAAGTGGTTGGATCCTTAGGTGGAAGTGACCATGTTCTCCTGGAGTTTGTTATACAGTGGAAAGGTGAAGCTAGGCATAGTCAGACACGCATTCTAGACTTTAGGAAAGCTGATTTCCATAAACTTTGAGAAATACTGGGGGTGATCCCATGGTCAGGAATACTAAAAGAGAAAGGAGTTCAAGACGGATGGGAGTTTCTCAAAAGTGAGATACTAAAGGCACAATTTCAAACAGTTCCAATGAGGAAGAAAAATGAGAGGTGTCTCAAGAAGCCAGGATGGATGACTAAGGAACTTTCAACTGAGATAACCCTTAAACAGAACATGTATAAGAAATGGAAAAATGGGGAAATCACCAAAGAGGAATTCAAGCAGATAGCCAGCACATGCAGAGGTAAAGTCAGAAAAGCTAAAGCACAGAATGAACTCAGGCTGGCTAGAGAGGTTAGGAACAATAAAAAGGGCTTTTTTGGATATGTCCGCAGCAAAAGGAAGAAGAAGGAAATGGTTGGGCCACTGCGTGCAGAAGATGGCATAATGCTAACGGGACAGAGAAAAGGCAGAATTCCTCAACACCTTCTTTGCTTCAGTCTTCTCAGAAAAGACAAAGGGTGCTCAACCTAATGATAATGGAGCAGAACACAGAATAGGGGGATATCAGCACAGAATAAGTAAAGAGATAGTACAGGAACACCTGGTTAATCTAAATGAATACATCTCCAGGACCAGATGAACTACATTTAAGGGTATTAAAAGAAGTGGCAAGTGTAATATCGGAACCATTGGCAATAGTCTTTGAGAACTCCTGGAGAACCGGAGAAGTCCCAGCAGACTGGAGGAGGGCAAACATTGTGCCCATCTTCAAAAAGGGGGAAAAAGAGGATCCCAACAATTATCGTCCAGTTAGTCTGACATCAGTTCCAGGAAAAATTCTAGAGCAGATCATTAAGCAGAGAGTCTGTGAACATTTAGAAGCCAATGCCATATTCACAAAAAGCCAACATGGGTTTCAGAGAAACAAGTCATGCCAGACTAACCTGATCTCTTTTTTTGATAAAATTACCAGTTTGGTAGATGAAGGGAATGCTGTGGATATAGTATACCTCGAGTTCAGTACAGCCTTTGACAAGGTTCCCCATGACATTCTTGCAAACACGATTGTAAAATGTGGACTAGACAAGTAAACTGTTGCATAGATTTGTAATTGGTTGACTGACCAAACTCAAAGGGTGCTCAACAATGGCTCTTTTTCATCCTGGACAGAAGTGACCAGTGGGGTCCCAAACGGTTCTGTCCTGGGCCCAGTGCTATTCAATATCTTTATTAATGACACGGATGACAGAATTGGGGGGCATACTTATCACATTTGCAGATGACACTAAACTAGGAGGAGTAGCTAATACAGGGTCAAATTTCAAATGACCTGAATAGACTAGAAAGCTGGGCCAAAGCTAACAAAATGAAATTCAATGCAGAGAAATGTAAGGTTCTGCACTTAGGGCAGAAAAATGAAATGCACAGATATAGGATGGGGGACACCTGGCTGAATGAGACCACATGTGAAAGGGATCTAGGAGTCCAAGTAGACCATAAGCTGAACATGAGTTAACAGTGCGATGCGGCAGCCAAAAAAGCGTCTAGATCAAGGGAAGTAATAGTGCCACTCTATTCTGCTTTGGTCAGGCCCCACCTGGAATACTGTGTCCAGTTCTGGGCACCACAATTCAAAAAGGATGTGGAGAAACTGGAGCATGTCCAAAGGAGGGCAACTAAAATGGTGAAGCGTCTGGAAACCATGCCCTATGAGGAGTGCCTTAGGGAGATGTTTAGCCTAGAGAAGAGAAGGTTAAGAGGTGATATCATAGCCTTGTTTAAATACTTGAAGGGATGTCATATTGAGGAGGGAGCAAGCTTGTTTTCTGCCGCTGCAGAGATTAGGACACGGAACGATGGATGCAAACTGCAGGAAAAGAGATTCCAGCTCAACATTAGGAGGAACTTCCTGACAGTAAGGGCTGTTCGACGGTGGAACACACTCCCTCGGAGTGTAGTGGAATCTCCTCCCTTAGAGGTCTTAAAGCAGAGGCTGGATGGCCATCTGTCAGGGATGCTTTGATTGGGAGTTCCTGCATGGCAGGAGGTTGGACTTGATGGCCCTTGTGGTCCCTTCCAACTCTATGATTCTGTGATTCTTATCTGCAAAGCTTTAAGCTGTCCTACATTTTGCCTTAGGATCCCAGGAAAAGACTTTGGGATGGCAGTGAAGGGATACTTGCAAAGCATCACTTTCTCACCACATCATCACATCCTGCTTTGCCTGATATGCAGTCTGATGAACAATTTTGTGAAAACTCTCAGGATTGCTTCCACCATTGTAAACATTCACCTTGGTCCTAATAGAGGCTTTTCAAAAGTTTTATGTTTGTTCAGCAAGGAGAAAAGGTGATTGGCAGACCTTCAGAGCTGACATCTAGGGC
Source organism: Urosaurus nigricauda (assembly GCA_034509955.1). NCBI lineage: Eukaryota > Metazoa > Chordata > Lepidosauria > Squamata > Phrynosomatidae > Urosaurus > Urosaurus nigricauda. The sequence continues at coordinate 2,158,591 of JAOEGL010000002.1, forward strand.
CCTGTTGGCTGGAAATGGCTTCTTTTCCTGCGTGTGTCCATTGATGTCTGTTCAGATTTTCACCCCGACTGAAGCTCTTTCCACATTCCATGCATTTATATGGCTTCTCCCCTGTGTGGATCCTTTGATGTTTGTTTAGATGTTCACTCTGACTGAAGCTCTTTCCACAATCCATGCATTGATAGGGCTTCTCCCCCGTGTGGGTCATTTGATGTAACTTTAGGTTTCCACTCTGACGGAAGCTTTTTCCACATTCCATACATTGATAGGGCTTCTCCCCAGTGTGGATCCTTTGATGTGAGTTTAGATCTCCATTGTGAGTAAAGGTCTTTCCACATTCCATGCATTTATATGGTTTCTCTCCTGTGTGGGTCCTTTGATGTGAGTTTAGATGTTTACTCTGCTTGAAGCTCTTTCCACATTCCATGCATTTATATGGCTTCTCCCCTATGTGGGTCCTTTGATGTTTGCGTAGATATCCACTATGACTGAAGCTCTTTGAACATTCAATGCATTTGTATGGCTTCTCCCCTGTGTGGGTCCTTTGATGTTGGTTTAGATTTCCACTCTGACTAAATCTCTGTCCACATTCCATGCATTCATAGGGCTTCTCCCCCGTGTGGGTCCTTTGATGTTTGTTTAGACTTCCACTCTCACTGAAGCTCTTTCCACATTCCATGCATTCATAGGGCTTCTCCCCCGTGTGGGTCCTTTGATGTTGGTTTAGACTTCCACTCTGACTAAAGCTCTGTCCACATTCCATGCATTCATAGGGCTTTTCCCCTGTGTGGGTCCTTTGATGTCTGTGTAGAGCTCCACTATCACTGAAGCTCTTTGAACATTCAGTGCATTTGTATGGCTTCTCCCCTGTGTGGGTCCTTTGATGTGTGTTTAGATGTTCACTCCGACTGAAGCTCTTTCCACAATCCATGCATTTGAATGGCTTCTCCCCTGTGTGGATCCTTTGATGTGTGTTTAGATGTTCACTCCGACTGAAGCTCTTTCCACATTTCATGCATTTGAATGGCTTCTCTCCTTTATGGATCATTTGATGTTTCTTTAGATTTCCTCTCTGACTGAAGCTCTGTCCACATTCCAAGCATTTGAATGGCTTCTCTCCTGTGTGGGCCCTTTGGTGTGACTTTAGATGTTCACTCCACCTGAAACTCTGTCCACATTCCATGCATTTGAATGGCATCTCTCCTGTGTGGGTCCTTTGATGTGACTTTAGATGTTCACTCCACCTGAAGCTCTGTCCACATTCCATGCATTTGAATGGCTTCTCTCCTGTGTGGGTCCTGTGATGTCTGTTTAGACCTCCACTGTGACTGAAGCTCTTTCCACACTCCATGCATTTATATGGTTTCTCTCCTGTGTGGGTCCTTTGATGAACATTTAGACCTCCACCCTGACTGAAGCTCTGTCCACATTCCATGCATTTATATGGCTTCTCCCCCGTGTGGATCTTGTGATGTCTGTTTAGATGATCACTCCGGCTGAAGCTCCTTCCACATTCCATGCATTCATAGGGCTTCTCCCCCGTGTGGGTCCTTTGATGTGAGCTTAGATGACCACTATGACTGAAGCGCTTTCCACGTTCCATGAATTCATAGGGCTTCTCCCCCGTGTGGGTCCTTTGATGGGAAAGCTGATGCACAATACATGAGTTCTGCAACTGGGGACAGTGGGGGGGGGGAGGGGGAGATAAAATACATATAATAATTATGATTTAATATATTCTGGGATACATTGTCGCTAAAGAGCGGGGCAGACATACTTTAAATAAATTGCAACAATGCAGGATAAATTTAAAATGTGCAATCTTGTCCACTTTGCAGGGAAGCCTGACCCAAATGTTGGTGACCACTCTCCCTTCTCTGTCTCTGCAATATTAATTATTCCTGCACATGCTCTCCATAGTTCAAATTACAATGAAGGCAATTGGAAACCAGTTACTTTACCCTGAGTCCCAGACCAGGTGCTCTCTGTTCTTACCCCAGCAACACACCACCGTACCAGCCTTGCTGTCCTAGGGTTGGAATTTCTTTTCTTCTTTACTATTGTGATAAGTAAAGAACTATGTACAGAACATGTCACAACAATGTGGACCTGCAGTGTGGACTTGCCACTTGCTACCCGCATGCTCCATGTCACCTGGTGGACTGCTGGCCTCAGAGACTGCTTCCTGCCAAGACCAGGCCCCAGTTGCCCAGCCAGGAACACCTGTTTTCCCCTTTGTAAGGGGAGAAAGGCTGGGTGCCTGCTGTGTTGGGGTCGCCACTTTGGGAGGAGCAAGGGCCAGTCCATTTAGCTGGTAGGGGAAGGCATATTGGGCATGTGTTCTCCGAACAATAGGCCAGACATTAATAGCCATATGTAGGGCAAGGAGGGGAAGGGAGGGGAAGCAGCCCAGAAGCAGTATTCAGTAAAGTAATGGGCAGATGGAGATACGGTATGGGGAGGCAGCCATACTACCCTAGAACAATGGTTCCCATCCTGTGGGTTGTGACCCCTTTGGGGGTCCAAGAACCCTTTCAAAGGGGTCGCATGTTTCAGGCTCGCCTGTTATCCTTCTTCTCCAGGGCGGCCAGGCCTCCTCTGGCCTGCCGCCACTGCCTCGATTGCACAAGGTTTCAACCCTGCATGGCAGAGCTACAGCGGGAAGTCCTGCTCCTTCCTGGCCTCCTGACCAATCAGGGAGGCCACCAACTAGAAGAAGGGACAGGACTGTGGGCAGCAAAAGCTGCTGGGGCTTGTAGGTGGCCAAATATCCCACCCCTTCCTGACTTCCCTACAAATCATGGAGGCTGGCGGCTGCAAGAAGGGATGGGGCTGCCAACGACAAGGAGGTCATGGTATTAGAAATGTTGGGAGCCACTGCCCTAGAAGAAGGGAGAGCCACAGGGTATTGGTTACCCCCATTTCAAATAGCCTGGATAGCCTTGGCCGCAGACCCCTCAGGCTGAAAATGCTGTTGCTGCTTAATGCCAGGTCAATGAATGGAAAAACATCTTTGGTCCAGGATGAGAAAGGCAACCTGGCGTGTATTATGGAGACCTGGCTGGATGAAGCTGGAGGGACTAATCTCTCCCAGCTTTTTCCACTTGAGTCCTCCATACAACCGCAGACGGAGTTGCAGTGGTCCATCAGGACTCCATCTCCCTTACCAGGTGCTGTGCCCCACAGTCTACTGGGCATGAGTATGTTTACCTAAAGATGGCTGGCCAGGACAAAATAGGGATCCTGTTGGTGTACCGCTCACCCCAACACACAACAGTCTCCCTGCCTGAGCTGGCTGAGTTAGTTTCTGCAGTGGCAATGGAGTCTCCTCAGCTTGCTGTTTTGGGGGACTTCAACATCCATGCAGACACTGCTCTATCAGAAGCGGCTCAGGACTTCATGTCTGTCATTACAACCATGGGACTATCACAAGGAGTATCAGAGGGCACCCATGCTCCTGGACACACTCTGGACCTGGTCTGATAGTTTGAGTGGAGGAACTCTCTGAGCTCTGTTGTTATAGACTGGTCACTACCTGGTAAGGTTTAGACTCACTCAGACTCAGAGCTTCTGTAGGGCTTGGGGTTGGGTAAGATAGTCTGCCCCAGGAGGGTTATGGGTCCAGATGGATTCCTGACATCTCTTGGGGAGTTCGTTTGCCTTGGCAGGTGGTCCTATCGAAGCCTCTGGAATAGGGAAATGGCCAGGGCAGTGGACATGATGGCTCCTAAGTGTCCCTTCCCACGAAATGGAGCCCACGAAATGGAGCCAAACATGCCCCCTGGTTCATCAGGGAGCTGGTGATGTTGGGAAATCCTTCCTATGTGCCGAGAGACATTGATTGAGCACTCATGCAAACACAAGGAGTCCTTTCTCTAACAGGAAATTCCAAAATGAACTATTATCAAATACACAAAGCCAAAGGACAGGAACGGATGTTTAACCCACCATGTGATGCTTATCCAGCCATGCTGTATTCTTGCTACCTGCCTTCTGCCTATAAAGGAAAGAGACTCAGTTCGTTTCCAATTGTCAACTGAATTGACCACAAAGCAAAAAATGTCCTTCAGTTAGAATTTGGCTAATGAAATTATATGAGTGTATGGAAATAGATAAGCTGACATATTTGATAAAAGGGAAAATTCTGGATGATTTTAATGCAGATTGGAAACCTCTATCATCTTTTATACAACAGGATTGGGTAAAAGTTTTGTACAGTAATAGGATTTGCTTAGTGAGTTGAACTTTAATAATGCGAGGCTTAAAGAAACATCTCTCTTTCTCTGGCTTTTCTTCACTAACGAAGATTCAGGAAGGACTCATCCCACGCTTACTGCAAGCGTGTTGATGACTAAAAAGGCCGATCCAAGATAAACAAGTTCGGTTACAGAAAGCACAGCAGAAAGTCTCCTTGGATGATGTTACCAAGTTTTGGTTCTTTCTACGTTGTTGTTTCTCTTCAAGACTTGTTCGGCGTGTGTTCTCGAACGAGGCTGCAGCATTGTGGATAGTGTGTCTCCATGCCTCCTGATGTGAGGCCAGGGCAGACCATTGTTGATGATCCATTTGGCCAAGCTTGAGATGTTGTTTCAGGGAGTCCTTGTATCTCTTCTTTGGGGTGCCCCTCTTACGCTGGCCCGTGGCGAGTTCACCATAGAGTACTATTTTGGGGAGGCGGTGATCCTCCATCCTAGAAACATGTCCTGCTCGGCGCAGCAACGTTTTCAATAGCATGGCCTCAATGCTGGTGATCTCTGCTTGCTCCAGGACAGCACCATTCGTCACATAGTCAGTCCAGTGTATGTTTAGGATTGTGCGTAGACAAAGCTGATGAAAGTGTTCGAGGAGTCGTAGATGTTGGCAATAGGTGACCCACGTTTCAGACCCATAGAGAATGGACAATACAGTGGCTCTGTACACACTGATTTTGGTGCTTTGCCTCAGGTGTTTGTTACTCCAGACTCTTTTGTGAAGCCTTCTGAATGCACTATATGCCTTTGCTAATCTGTGATCGATCTCTTTGTTGATCTTGGCGTTTGAGGAGATGATACTTCCCAGGTAGGGGAACTGCTGGACGGACTTAAGTACAGATTTGCCTATGGTGACGTGGGGTTGATAGTGCTCTTCCTGTGGTGCAGGCTGATAGAGAACTTCCATTTTCTTCAGGCTGACTTCCAGCCCAAACAGCTCTGCAGCCGTTGCAAAGCAGGATGTTAGGCGCTGCAGAGCTACTTCTGTATGGGCAACAAGGGCAGCATCGTCAGCAAAAAGCAGCTCACGAACTGGATAGTTTAGAGTCTTTGTGCGAGCCTTCAGACGGCTTAAGTTTAACAAGCTACCCTCACTACGGTAACGTATATAGATAATAGAATCATAGAATCACAGAGTTGGAAGAGACCATAAGGGCCATCCAGTCCAACCCCCTGCCATGCAGAAACTCCCAGTCAAAGCATCAAGCCTCTGCTTAAAGACCTCCATGGACGGAGACTCCACCACACTCAGAGGGAGTGTGTTCCACTGTCGAACAGCCCTTACTGTCAGGAAGTTCCTCCTAATGTTGAGCTGGAATCTCTTTTCCTGCAGCTTGTATCCATTGTTCCGCGTCCTAGTCTTTGTAGCAGCAGAAAACAAGCTTGCTTCCTCCTCAATATGACACCCTTTCAAATATTTGAACAGGGCTATCATATCACCTCTTAAACTTCTCTTCTCCAGGCTAAACATTCCCAGTTCCCTAAGGCGGTCCTCATAGGGCATGGTTTCCAGTCCCTTCACCATCTTAGTTGCCCTCCTTTGGACATGCTCCAGTTTCTCCACATCTTTTTTGAATTGTGGTGCCCAGAACTGGACACAGTATTCCAGGTAGGGCCTGACCAAAGCAGAATAGAATGGCACTATTACTTCCCTTGATCTAGACGCTATACCTTTATTGATGCAGCCTAGAATATCATTGGCCTTTTTAGCTACCGCATCGCACTGTTAACTCATGTTCAACTTATGGTCTACTAGAATTCCTAGATCCCTTTCACATGTGGTCTCATTCAGCCAGGTGTCCCCTATCCTATATCTGTGCATTTCATTTTTCCGCCCTAAGTGCAGTACCTTGCATTTCTCCGCATTGGCCCAGTTTTCTAATCTATTCAGGTCATTTTGAAGTTTGATCCTGTCTTCTAGAGTATTGGCTACTCCTCCTAATTTGGTGTCATCTGCAAATTTGATAAGTATGCCCCCAATTCTGTCATCCAAGTCATTAATAAAGATGTTGAATAGCACTGGGCCCAGGACAGAGCCCCGTGGGACCCCACTGGTCACTTCTCTCCAGGATGAAAAGGAGCCATTGTTGAGTACCCTTTGAGTTCGGCCAGTCAACCAATTACAAATCCATGTAACGGTTACCTTGTCTATTGCCACATTTTGCAAGCTTGTTTGCAAGAATGCCATGGGGAACCTTGTCAAAGGCCTTACTGAAATCAATATATACTACATCCAGAGCATTCCCTTCATCTACCAAACTGGTAATTTTATCAAAAAAAGAGATCAGATTTGTCTGGCAGGACTTGTTTCTCTGAAACCCATGTTGACTTTTTGTGATTATGGCATTGGCTTCAAAACGTTCACAGACTCTCTGCTTAGATATCTGCTCTAGAATCTTTCCTGGAATTGATGTCAGACTAACTGGACGATAATTGTTGGGATTCTCTTTTTTTCCCTTTTTGAAGATGGGGACAACGTTTGCCATCCTCCAGTCTGCTGGGACTTCTGTTCTCCAGGATTTCTCAAAGATTATTGCCAATGGTGCCGATATTACATTTGTCAGTTCTTTTAATACCCTTGGATGTAGTTCATCTGGTCCTGAATACTTACATTCATTTAGGTTAACCAACTATTCCTGTACTATCTCTTTATCTGTCTTGCGGCAGTAATGGATTGGATGAGGGAAAACAAATTGAAACTGAATCCAGACAAAACGGAGGTACTAACAGTCACAGGCCTGAAACCAGGCTTGGGAATACAGTCTCCAGTCCTGGATGGAGTCGCACTCTCCTCTAAGGACTGTGTTCGCAGTCTGGGGGTACTCCTAGATTCGTCGCTTCACATGACTTGTCAGGTGAATGCGACGGTCAGGAATGCATGTTATCAGCTTCGGCTGATACGTCAGCTGCGGCCTTTCCTGGACATGAGGGACCTGGAAACTGTGGTACATGCTCTGGTAACCTCACGCCTGGACTTCTGTAATGCGCTCTACATGGGGCTACCTTTGTGCTTAACTCGGAAACTTCAACTGGTCCAAAATATGGCAGCCAGGCTTGTAACTGGAACATCAAGGAGAGCGCACATAACTCCTGTGCTTAAATCTCTCCACTGGCTGCCGATTAGTTTCCGGGCACAGTACAAGGTATTGGTCCTAACCTTTAAAGCCCTACATGGCTTGGGTCCATCTTATCTTAGGGACTGCCTCTCCCCGTATGAACCCCCCGCACACTCCGATCCTCTGGGAGGAACCTGCTACAGCCTGTGAGAACTTGGCTGTCGCAGACCTCCCAGAGGACTTTTTCAGCTACCGCACCCAAGCTTTGGAATGGACTGCCGGATGAGATGCGTCTTATAACATCTCTTGACTGCTTTAAAAAAGCTCTTGAAGACGCATCTCTTCTGGCAGGCCTTCCCTGAAACCTCCTAGATCCCGGCTCCAAAACAGGACCTATTTTGACCCCTTGCTTGGTGCTATTTTTACCCTCATTTAAGATCTATGAGGATGTATTATGTTTTTAATGTTGTTATGGTTTTAAACTATTGCTAATTTAATTTATTTTTAAGGATGGGTGGTTGGGAATGGGTTGAAGAAGTATTTTAATCTGTGTGTTTTAATTTGCTGTACCCCGCTTCGATTGTGCGCTACAGAGGAGCGGGCTAGAAATAAAGATGATTATTTATTATTATTATTATTATTATTATTATTAGAGAGGAGAAGGCCCCAAGTGTGGAGAAACTGCCCTAGAATTATTATGGTCCCAAACACACAGGCCAAAATAAAGCTGCTTCGGGTCACTTTGGAGGTATGCTGTTTAAATGACACACATCTCTTACGAGGCCAGAAGCTGAGCTCGTCTTTAGGACAGCAGCGTGCCTTTGGCGCATCTTTCGGCCTCTTAAGACACATGCACCATTCAAACGGCACACTTCCAAAGTGACCTGAAGAAGGTTTATTTTGGACTGTCTCTTTGGGCCCGTCTAATTTATAAGATTGTATGTACAGCACTGTGTAAATTTACAGTGCTATATAAATAAAGGTTAAGAATAATAATATAGAATCACAGAATCCTAGAGTTGGAAGAGACCACTCAAGGGCCCTGATCCAGTCCAACCCCTTTCTGCCATACAAGAATTCTCCGTGAAAGCATACCTGACTTAGAGTTCCTGCATGGCAGAATGGGGCTGCACTGGATCAGGGCCCTTCTTGGGGTCTCCTCCAACTTCAGGATTCTATGTTTCTATATTTCTATAATTAATTCTAGAGTTGGAAGAAGAGACCCCAAGGGCCCTGATCCAGTCCAGCTCCATTCTGCCATGCAGATTGAACTCTAAATCATAGAAACCTAGAGTTAGAAGAGACCCCAAAAAGGGCCATCCAGTCCAAACCCCTTCTGCCCTGCAGGAACTCTCAATCAAACCATCTCTATCGGGGGGACACCCAGCCTCTGTTTAAAGACCTCCAAAGAAGGAGACCCCATTATACTCCAAGGGAATGTGTCAAACTGTCAAACAGCCCTTACTGTCAGGAAGTTCCTTCGAATGTTGACGATATACTGCCTTGGAGATTTTGGTGAAGTCTCCTCCTTTGGAGAATTTTTAAAGCAAAGCTCCTACAAGGAGCCAAGTGCCAGCGCCAGCAGCCCAACCGCTCCACGGAGGACGGGCAACACCAGCGCCGGAACACCAACCACAACGCGGAGGACTCTTGGGGCGAGGCGCCAGTGGGAACGGCATCCCCTTAAAGCCAGCCTGCCGGGCCCCACAAGAGCGAGGCATTGGGGTATAGTTGCTTATTAACTGGGCTGAGTTTGTTAGAGACCTATTGGATCGAGGCCAACATTCTCTATACTGCCTGAATACTAATTATGATCAAGTGACTAGACTTCCCTGTAGTCTTGTGTCTGGTGGGGTTACTCTTGTTTTGGAGCCAGGCCAGAGATATCAAGGCAGATAACATGTATATACAGGGGACTGATATTGAGGACAATCAGGAACACATGACCATAACACATAGTAATCAAGAATCTCTAAGAGTGGTGTGGGGCAATGGGAGGTATGGCGTTAACAGAGTAGCAAAGAAAACAAAGGGAAGACAAGATTGATGTCTGATACCTATCTCGTCCTCCACATACTCTGTTAGCCCACAAGGACCTAGGGTCACCCCAACCATATCACAGACCCTCACCTTGCTCCTTTTAAATGCCAGGTTGGTGAAAAATATAATATATGACCTACTGGAAGACGAGAACGCCGGCCTGGCCTTTATCACAGAAACCTGGCTGTGCGAAGACAGCTGTGCAACTTGGGCAAAGGGGGAGGTGTTGCCTTAACTCATAAGAACTGTTAATTTGACCAGGAGACCTATCCATGTAATGACCTATGTCGAGTGTATTTACCTGACCCTGAAGAACAGGGACAGTTTAGGGATTCTGTTAGTTTAACGTCCACCCCGTAACCTAACAGACTCCCTGGCCGAGCTGACACAGTTAGTCTCGGAGCTGATGTTGGAGTCCCCCAGTCTCCTTGTCCTGGGGGACCTCAACATCCCCTTTGAGTCCAACTCATTAGATCTAAAAGGTGCAGCTCGGGAGTTCATGGATACCATGGCAGCCATGGGCCTGTCCCAACTGGTCTCAGAGCCAACACATTGTGCGGGTAATACGCTCGATGTGGTCTTTTGCACAGATCAGGAATATCCATGGGCAGAAGTTATCACCACCACTGCCCTGTCATGGATGGTCCACTTCCGGGTCAAGATGGAGTTAAAGGCTTCAACTTATCCCCCCCCCCCCTCGGGGGTGGAGGACCTATTAAAATGGTCTGCCCTTGAAGGCTGATGGAACCCAAAAGGTTCCAAGAAGCCCTAGAGGGTTATATGGCTGTGGATGACGACAATCCTGTTGAAGCCCTGGTTGACATATGGAATAATGGCCTTACCAGGGCCATTAACAGTATCGCTCCTGAGCGTTCTTTCCAGCTCGCCCCAAACAAGAAGGCCTGGTACACTCAAGACCTAAGTAAAATGAAGCGAGCTGCGAGACGAATAGAGTGCCGCTGGCGGAAACACCGACACTTATCCAACAAGACACTCCTTGGAGACCTCTGGTGGCGCAGTGGTTAAATGCCTGTACTGCAGCCACTCACTCAAAACCATAAGGTGGCGAGTTCAAGACCAGCAAAGGGCTGAAGCTCAACTCAGGCTTGCATCCTTCCGAGGTCGCTAAAATGAGTACCCAGATTGTTGGGGGGCAAATAGCTTACAGTTGTAAACCGCTTAGACACTCCTTAAGGGTATGAAGTGGTATATAAATGAAGCTGTTTGTTTTGTTTTGTTTTCCTACGGAGCGGCAATCGACGCAGCAAAGAGCTCATTCTATGCTGCTCCTATTGCATCAGCAGAGTTTTGTCTGACAGAGCTTTTCAGGATGGTTAGAAAGTTAACCCATCCTTCTCCCACCCTGAACTTATTATTATTAGAACCAACAAGTGCCTGCTGCAATGCTTTTAATGATTTCTTTGCCAATAAAATCTCTCGGATAAGGGCCGATCTTGACACCAGCATTAGAACAGAAACTGTGGGAGAGGTTTTCAGTAACTCCGTGGACTAGGTTAGACTGGATCACTTTGAGCTTGTAAGTACCGTGGAAGCAGACAACCTCAACATTACGAGGAACTTCCTGACAGTAAGGGCTGTTCGACAGTGGAACACACTCCCTCAGAGTGTAGTGGAATCTCTGTCCTTGGAGGTCTTTAAGCAGAGGCTGGATTGCCATCTGTCGGGGATGCTTTGACTGGGAGTTCCTGCATGGCAGGGGGTTGGACTGGATGGCCCTTGTGGTCTCTTCCAACTCTATGATTCTATTATTCTGAAGAGTCCTCCCTCCATCCACATCTTGAGGGAGAGAAAGGCAAGCCAGCTCCAACAGGCCTTGTCTAAAAAGAAGAAGAGCCCTCCCTCCAATCCATCTGCCATGGTCCAGGCCTCTGAGGGAGAGAAGATCTGCTGGACTTTCCCCTTCCCCACCACCTTTTCCTTTTCCTTTTGTTTCGTGTCTATTTTAGATTGTAAGCCTGAGGGCAGGGAAATGTCTTAATTAACAAATTGTAAGTCCCTTTGATAGCCTTGGCTGAAGAGCGGGGTATAAATAAAAATTATTATTATTATTATAACATCCTATTGAGATCCCCCCCCCCACATTGCTGGAACACCACAATTATTCATGTAAAATTAAGTAACTGACTCCTTAGATGTATATGTAGATAGTTTTAATGGTTTTAACTGGATTTAATTTTAACTGTTGTATTGGGACTTTTTCTAGATGTACGGTATGTATTGTTTTTGATATGCTGTAATCCCGCATCGATCCGCAGGGAGAGGCAGGAAATACAAATAAAATATTATTATTATTATTATTATTATTATTATTATCATGGGGAATCTGAAATGAAAGCAATACAAAATTTACAATAAAGTCCAGAATAAGCCCTTCCCAGTCCCTAACCAATACACAAACAAGCAAATCGATAAAGAATATAATACATTAATAATGGCCCTTGGGCTCTTCCAACTCTATACTTGATTGAAATAAACGTTGTTGCTGCTGTTTGTTGTTATTGTTCTTATGCCTGCCAGGAGGAAGGAAGGAAGGAAGGAAGGAAGGAAAGAAAGAAAGAAGGAAGGAAGGAAGGAAGGGGGGATCTCCTTCTGGGGGTCTTGGTTCAAGCCATGAATGAAAGGAAGGAAGGATGACCCCCTCCCCAAAATATCTGCAAAGGGAGGTGGAGGAAGGGGCTGGCCTCCCTCTGACAGACAGACCCTGCAGGGCTGTTGTTGTGAGGGGAAAGGAAGGGGCCAGGAGGGAGCAGAAGAGAGGGATGGAGCTGGGAAAAGGGTGCAAAGGGAGAAGGAAGGAAGGATGGTTGGGGGGAGAGAGATGATCTTCCCCCCTTCAAGGGTTGAAGGAACAGGAGGGCAAAGGAAGGAAGAAGGGAAAGAGGGAAGGGATCAGGAGGAGGGAGAGGCAGAGACCCCAAAGGGGTTAGCCCTAAAAGGGTATTTATTGCTGTTTTGTGGGTTTGGGGTTTTGTTCTGTTTTGCCCCATGGCTAACACTGCTCTCCTTGAATGGCATTGAGTCTGTTCTAGTCCTTGCATTTTAAAATTATTTGTAGCTCTCTGTGTTTAAGCTGAATACTGCACACTTTTAAAACCATTTTGTAAATGCACCGTCTGAATCTGCCATTGTTTTAAAGGAGAGAGGGAGAGACACTAATATTCAAAATATTTAAAATATTTAGCCTGAAGTCCATGGTTTTAAGTGAGAGACACAGAGACCCCCCCTCCCCTCCTTCATCCTCCATTTGCTCATAAGGGACCAGAGACAAAAATCACAGGCATTTTAGACATACATACATACATATAGCATAGTATATAGACACAGAGTCCTCTCTATTTGCAAAGCATAGCCTTCCTCCCTGCCTTTCCCTCTAAAGTCCAGCTCCTTACCTTTGGCTCCATTCTAGACTCCTCTGAGTCTCCTCAAAAGAAGGAAGAGAAGAAAGGAATGAGAGAAGAAGGCCCCAATAAAGGCCTCCTTCAGCCAAAGAAGAGGAAGGAGGAGGAAGAGGGGGATCCCTGGAGCTCAGAGAGTGTGTTGTTGGGGGGATATGGGCATGCTCAGTCTCAGCCCCTGAAGCCACTTCTGCCCTCACTCTCTGCCAGGAAGGAAGATGTCTGCCTCTGAGCATGCTCAGTCTCAGCCCCTGAAGCCAAGGCTGCCCTCACTCTCTGCCAGGAAGGAAGATGTCTGCCTCTGAGCATGCTCAGTCTCAGCCCCTGAAGCCACTTCTGCCCTCACTCTCTGCCAGGAAGGAAGATGTCTGCCTCTGAGCATGCTCAGTCTCAGCCCCTGAAGCCAAGGCTGCCCTCACTCTCTGCCAGGAAGGAAGATGTCTGCCTCTGAGCATGCTCAGTCTCAGCCCCTGAAGCCAAGGCTGCCCTCACTCTCTGCCAGGAAGGAAGATGTCTGCCTCTGAGCATGCGCAGTCTCAGCCCCTGAAGCCAAGGCTGCCCTCACTCTCTGCCAGGAAGGAAGATGTCTGCCTCTGAGCATGCTCAGTCTCAGCCCCTGAAGCCAAGGCTGCCCTCACTCTCTGCCAGGAAGGAAGATGTCTGCCTCTGAGCATGCTCAGTCTCAGCCCCTGAAGCCACTGCTGCCCTCACTCTCTGCCAGGAAGGAAGATGTCTGCCTCTGAGCATGCTCAGTCTCAGCCCCTGAAGCCAAGGCTGCCCTCACTCTCTGCCAGGAAGGAAGATGTCTGCCTCTGAGCATGCTCAGTCTCAGCCCCTGAAGCCAAGGCTGCCCTCACTCTCTGCCAGGAAGGAAGATGTCTGCCTCTGAGCATGCTCAGTCTCAGCCCCTGAAGCCAAGGCTGCCCTCACTCTCTGCCAGGAAGGAAGATGTCTGCCTCTGAGCATGCGCAGTCTCAGCCCCTGAAGCCAAGGCTGCCCTCACTCTCTGCCAGGAAGGAAGATGTCTGCCTCTGAGCATGCTCAGTCTCAGCCCCTGAAGCCAAGGCTGCCCTCACTCTCTGCCAGGAAGGAAGATGTCTGCCTCTGAGCATGCTCAGTCTCAGCCCCTGAAGCCAAGGCTGCCCTCACTCTCTGCCAGGAAGGAAGATGTCTGCCTCTGAGCATGCTCAGTCTCAGCCCCTGAAGCCAAGGCTGCCCTCACTCTCTGCCAGGAAGGAAGATGTCTGCCTCTGAGCATGCTCAGTCTCAGCCCCTGAAGCCAAGGCTGCCCTCACTCTCTGCCAGGAAGGAAGATGTCTGCCTCTGAGCATGCTCAGTCTCAGCCCCTGAAGCCAAGGCTGCCCTCACTCTCTGCCAGGAAGGAAGATGTCTGCCTCTGAGCATGCTCAGTCTCAGCCCCTGAAGCCAAGGCTGCCCTCACTCTCTGCCAGGAAGGAAGATGTCTGCCTCTGAGCATGCTCAGTCTCAGCCCCTGAAGCCAAGGCTGCCCTCACTCTCTGCCAGGAAGGAAGATGTCTGCCTCTGAGCATGCTCAGTCTCAGCCCCTGAAGCCAAGGCTGCCCTCACTCTCTGCCAGGAAGGAAGATGTCTGCCTCTGAGCATGCTCAGTCTCAGCCCCTGAAGCCAAGGCTGCCCTCACTCTCTGCCAGGAAGGAAGATGTCTGCCTCTGAGCATGCTCAGTCCCAGCCCCTGAAGCCAAGGCTGCCCTCACTCTCTGCCAGGAAGGAAGATGTCTGCCTCTGAGCATGCTCAGTCCCAGCCCCTGAAGCCAAGGCTGCCCTCACTCTCTGCCAGGAAGGAAGATGTCTGCCTCTGAGCATGCTCAGTCCCAGCCCCTGAAGCCAAGGCTGCCCTCACTCTCTGCCAGGAAGGAAGATGTCTGCCTCTGAGCATGCTCAGTCCCAGCCCCTGAAGCCAAGGCTGCCCTCACTCTCTGCCAGGAAGGAAGATGTCTGCCTCTGAGCATGCGCTGTCCCTCCCAGCCAGGAGGAGGAGGACTGAGGAGTCCCCTCAGGATCTTAGGAAAAGGAGAGCCTTATCCAAAGGCAGAATGCCACTCTCATCATCCCCCAAATTCCCCTTCTGGGGGGAGACTTGGGAGAGAGACCCCCTCCGGCAACCCTGAAAGCTGAAAGGCCCACACACACACCTTTCCCTTCACAACAACAGCCCTGCAGAGGAGGCCCACCAGTTTAGACTCAAGGGGCTCAGGCCTTATTCTGCCTCCATGGACTTTTTCAAGGTGTTTTCTTATTGGGATAAAACAGCCGCTCTGGTGACCATCTCGCTTTCATTATCAGACATTTTAAATTATTTTTATTTATTTATTTATTTTAACAACAACAACAACAACAATAATATATTATAATGTAATATATTATATATATTATATAATATATTATATATTGTTTTATATATTTCTCCCAAAGTGGTACCCAAGGTGGCTAATACATATAAACTGCAACAATTAAAAACTGTACAATTAATGTCATAAAAATACAGTGGTCCCCCCGGGTTACGAAATTAATTCGTTCCAGCACCTCTTTCGTAAGCCGAAAATTTCGTAACCCGGGGCCTATTTCCCATTGAAAATGACTAATGCTTTCCATGGCCCCAGATTGACCCTGCAAGTCAATGGAAGCTTACAATAGAGGCCTATTTCCCTAAGTACACTACAATACACTCTAATAGAAACTTGCCTAAGGCACTAAAGAACTTAAGAATGACTTGCAGGGCCAATCTAAAGAATAAAGAAAAATTTTTTTTCTTACCTTTGCTGGTCATGGCAAACTTGAGTGAGACAGGAGGAGGAGGAGGCCACCCAAAACACCCAAATTTAAACCCAGTCAATCAATTCAAACAATTTGAACCAATTCAACCAATTTTAACCAATTCAACAAATTTAACAAAGTTAACCATTTTAACAAATTTTTTTAAAATATTTTTTGGGGCTTTTTAAGAGTCACCAGTACCTTTGCCCTTTTTGGATGGCGGTTCTCCGAGTTTTGTGAAGAACCGGTCCAAGGATGTCTGCTTTTGCCGGCTCTTAACCAGGTTCCTAAAATGGCTAAGGCAGACATCATCAAAATGCGCAATTGCGCGGCTGGTGAACACCTTCTCAGGGTGATGCTTCTCCACAAAATCAGCAACAGTCTGGAAGTGCCGCAAAATGATCCCCGAAGTCGGAATTGATGCGGCCACCTCCCCCTCCTCCTGGGCTGTCTCCGACCCGAACAATTCCTCCTCCATGGCCGAGTGCTGCATGGCTGCCAACACCTTCAGGTCCTCCGTCGAGAGCTCCTGGTTGTGCTCCTCGATGAGTTCGTCAATGTCCTCCTCGTCGACGACCAGTCCCATGCTGTTTGCCAGGAAGACGATTTCGGCAACCTCTGCCTCACCGGGATCTTCAACTTCGGCCTCTGACCCTTCCGACGCAACAGCAGCAGGCCACAGCTTCTTCCAGGCAGCATTGAGGGTACGCCTGGTGACCTCCTGCCAAGCCAAGTCCACCATCCGCAAGCACACGACGATGTCAAAGTGCTGCTTCCAGAACTCTCGCAGGGTCAGCTGGGTGTTCTCCATCACGTCAAAGCACCTCTTGAACAGGTGCTTTGTGTAGAGTTTTTTGAAGTTGGCAATGACTTGCTGGTCCATGGGCTGAAGGATGGAGGTCGTGTTGGGAGGCAGGAACAGGACCTTGATGAAGGAGAACTCCTCCAAGATGTCTTCTTCCAGGCCGGGCGGGTGTGCAGGAGCATTGTCCAAGATGAGGAGGCACTTGCGGGGGAGATCGTTGTCCTCCAGGTAACGCTTGACAGCAGGGCCAAAGACACCATTGACCCACTCCACGAAGAAGAGGCGTGTGACCCATGCTCGGGCATTGGCACGCCACATCACAGGCAGCCTGTGATTCCGCACCTTGTGTGCCTTGAAGGCTCTGGGGTTCTCCAAGTGGTAAATCAGCAGGGGCTTGACCTTGCAGTCCCCGCTGGCGTTGGCACACAGCGTAAGAGTGAATCTGTCCTTCAGCGGCTTGTGGCCTGGCAATTTCTTCTCCTCCTGGGTGATGTAGGTGCGGCGAGGCATCTTCTTCCAGAACAGGCCGATCTCGTCGCAGTTGAAGACTTGTTCTGGGACGTAGCCTTCCTCCTCCACCATGTCCTTGAACCTCTGGACAAATTCTTCGGCGGCCTGGTGGTCTGCGCTGGACGCCTCCCCGTGACGGACGACAGAGTGGATGCCGGTCCTCTTCTTGAAGCGGTCAAACCACCCATGCGAGGCCTTGAATTCCAGGGTGGCTTGCTGCTCCTGCGAAGAACTTCCTTCGCCTCCCTCCTTGCTGGCCAGGTCCTCAAACGCCTTTGATGACCTCCTTTTGCTTGAGGACAGTGCCGATGGTTGAAGGGTTCCTGCCGTACTCCTTCGCAATGTCCACCAAGCGCACTCCCCTCTCATGTTTGGCAATGATGTCCTTCTTGTCCTCCAAGGACAAGGGAAGCCTCTTCTTCTTCTCCTCCCCACTTTTATCTATGGCTTTCTTGGAGGCCATAGTCCAAGCCTAAAAAGGGCAAAAGAAACAGGCACTGAGCAAAACCCATTCACAGGCCACCCTTTCCCACCCAACCCCCCCCATGCCCTAAATTCCTAAATTAAAACTGCAAGGCAATGCACTCTGATCACTCTCTCAGCCCAATGTGCAAAGAACCAAAAAAACCAAAGTTGCAAAAGCCATTCAATGCACAGGCCTTTCCAAGGCCCATGGACACATTGGAAGCAGAAGAGACCCCAGAAACATTTGAAACTGCAAGTCAATACACTGTGATCACTCTCTCAGCCCAATTTGCAAAGAACCAAAAAAGCAAAGTTGCAAAAGCCATTCACTGCACAGGCCTTTCCAAGGCCCATGGACACATTGGAAGCAAAAGAGACCCCAGAAACATTTGAAACTGCAAGTCAATGCACTCTGATCACTCTCTCAGCCCAATTTGCAAAGAACCAAAAAACCAAAGTTGCAAAAGCCATTCAGTGCACAGGCCAATGTGCACAAAACCAAAAAAACAAAATTGCAAAAGCCATTCAATGCACAAGGCCACATCATCCACATCATTCACCCACAAGAAGAAGTAAAAAATCCATACTGTACCTGCATTTCCAGGGATTCACCGGAGGGCTTGGTCCAAAGAGCAGGCGTAGATGCACAGGTAAAGTGCCAGGCAGAAGTCAGCCAGACAAATCCAGTCAAAGAAGTTCGGACCTTCACTGGAGCCAAGAGTTCAGAAGGAACTCTATCTCACCAGTTCACAAAAGCCGAACAAGGGGTCCCAGCACTGGAACCTGGCTTTTATTTCTGAAGCCACCCCCCCCCCCATTCGTTAGCCAATCAGATTGCTTTCGCAAGCCAATCAGATTGCTAACCAAGTTCAAAATTCGCGCCAAAGCTGAACGTTAACCAATCCCCTTAAACCAGCCCCTTAGCCAATAGCAGCATTTTGCAACTTTTAAATTTCCCGCCGCTTTCGTTTCGTAACCCGGGATACTTTCGCAAGCCGGGGCCAGTTTTTCGGCACCAGCTCTTTGATATCCCGGGGTTTTCGTTAGCCGGGGGATTCGTAACCCGGGGGACCACTGTACTATGCATATAAGGCAAGGAAGTAAGTATCAAGAGAGATCTCTTTCATACACATTCATAAACACACAGACAGACAGAGCCTCACACACACACGGTCCCTTTGCCGAACGAATGGCCAGTTCATCCTCAAAGGGTTGGATGAAACCTGTAGCCACGGGCAGGGATCACCAAGGAGGGGCTGGAAATCCTCCTGTTTTATACTTTCTTCTTCTCATCTCTTGAGCAAGACATGGTTTTCCTGGTTGCCATTTACAGTTCATGTTATTGGAACACAGAGAATTGTTTATTGGAACACAGGGAATGTTATTCTAATACTGACATGAGTTAGTCAGGAAGATGTTCATGTTGTCAATTGTGAGAACTCAGCTGATGTCACAGCGATTGCCATAGCCAGGAAGATGTTCATGTTGTGAGACCTCGGCCGATGTCACAGAGAGCACCATGTCCTTGCAGCTCAGGGTGCATTCCGTTTGTGCAAATTCTTCTTGTTTTGTAGAAACTCTTTTCCCTGGCCAAGTCAGAACTTCTTGATTCTTAGTCTCCAAATCCTTCCTTCAGCCATGTAACACGTGCAGCCATTTCCTTTGGTTCAGGACCATATTTTCAACCAAAACACACTCATCCGGAACCCACTCGTCCATTACGACGGAGACCTCCTTCTTTGGAGGTCTTTAAACAGAGGATGGAGGGCCATGTGTCTGGGATGCTTTGATTGGGAGTTCCTGCATGGCAAAAGTTGGGGGCTGGACTGGGTGGGGAGTGGGGTCTTTGTTCTTTCCCAATTCCAGGAGTCTGGGAAGTCAAAGGCTTTCTTTCATGGCTGCCATCCATTTTTGTGTGTGTGTGTGGGGGGGAAGTTTTCAGGCTAGGAAGCCCGATTCTAAAAGACTTTATTCCTGATGTTTACCAGCATCTGTGGCTTCGGCGTCTTCGGAGAATGGTTTCAGGGAAGAGAATGGGGTAGATACACTCATCCCTCCATGTTTGCGGTTTTGATGTTTACAGGTTTAATTATTCATGGAGTTGATTAATATGTTCTCTCTAGGAATCTGTAGGTCCTCCAGTGCAATTCTATGGCCAACTTTAACTAAAAGTTGCACTGAAAGACCTAGAGATTCCTAGAGAGGACACTCTACTAGGCCTTTGTGGCTCCTCCATAGAATCATAGAGTTGGAAGAGACTATCTAGTCCAACCCCCTGCCGTGCAGGAGCTCCCAGTCAAAGCATCCCCGACAGATGGCCATCCAGCCTCTGCTTAAAAACCTCCAAGGAAGGAGACTCCACCACCCTCCGAGGGAGTGTGTTCCACTGTCGAACAGCTCTTACTGTCAGGAAGTTCCTCCTAATGTTGAGGTGGAATCTCTTTTGCTGCAATTTATATCCATTGTTCCGCGTCCTAGTCTCTGCAGCAGCAGAAAACAAGCTTGCTCCCTCCTCAATATGACATCCCTTCAAATATTTGAACAGGGCTATCATATCTCCTTTTAACCTTCTCTTCTCTAGCTCAGTTCTATGGCCAGTGTCTGTCGGATGTTGGCCACAGAGTTGCCCTGGAGGACCTAGAGATTCCTAGAGAGTACGCTGTACTAGGCCTTGTAGCTCCTATATAATATCACCTCTTAACTGTCTTTTCTCCATCATCCTGATGATAATAATAGAATCTTAGAGTTGGAAGAGACCACAAGGACCATCCATTCTAACCCCCCCCCTTCTGCCATGCAGGAAATCTCAATCAAAGCATCACCATTGACAGATGGTCATCCAGCCTCTGCTTAAAGACCACCCAAGGGCCCTGATCCAGTCCAGCCCCTTTCTGCCATGCAGGAACTCTCAGTTGGTTAGGCTTTGATGGAGAGTTCCTGCATGGCACAAAGGGGCTGGACTGGATCAGGGCCCTTGGGTGGTCCCTTCCAATTCAAGGATTCCATAATTCTTGGGCAGTTTCCCCACACTTGGGGCCTTCCTCTCCATCTTGGTCTGATGCCTTCTCCTCCCTTGGCACTTTCCTTCCTTCCTTCCTTCCTTCCTTCCTTCTCCTCCTTTATCCCTTCAAGGGGCTCCAGGGAGAGACTGGGCTCTGTCTGTGTTTCTGTGGGGAGGGCCACCATTTTGTGTGTCTGTGTGCTTTCTTTTTTGGAGGGGACTAAGTGTGCCTTTCAGGACCTTTCTGCCTGCTGTCTCTGCTGGGCCTCCTCTGCAGGGTTGTTGTGCAGGAAGAGGGTGTGTGTGTGTGTGTCCTGTGGGCCTCTCAGCCTTGGAGTTTGTCAGGGGGGTCTGTTTTTCTTCCTCCTCTTGGCTTCCCTCCCAGGAGGACCCCAAGAGAAACAGCCCCTTCCTCCTCCTCCTCCTCCTTTGCTTCTCCAGTGGCCGCCTTTTCCCTTCCTCTCTTCTACGCTAGTCTTTTTATAGTGCTGCTCTTCCATTTTCATAGCTCTATCCGCCCCCCCCCCGTTGCATTGTGGGCCTTGTAGTTCAGCTAGGCTCTCGGAGCTCGGAACAAGCTTGTTTTCTGCTGCTGCAGAGACTAGAACGCAGAACAATGGATGCAAACTGCAGGAAAAGAGATTCCACCTCAACATTAGGACGAACTTCCTGACAGTAAGGGCTATTCGACAGTGGAACACACTCCCTTGGAGTGTAGTGGAGTCTCCTTCCTTAGAGGTCTTTAAGCAGAGGCTGGATGGCCATCTGTCGGGGATGCTTTGATGGAGAGTTCCTGCATGGCAGAAGGGGGTTGGACTGGATCAGGGCCCTTGTGGTCTCTTCCAACTCTATGATTCTATGATTCTACGAATGTAGTGAGCAGGCCGAGGAAACAGACAATCAGAGCTCCAAGAGTCCAGCCAATGAGAAGCTGGCTGGGCAGGGCTATAAAAGAGCCTCCTTGACAGGGAGCGAAAGTGGGTTGATTTTGTTGAAGTTTTGAGGGAAGAGACATCTTTGGAGGGAGGGTGTGCTCTTAGGTTCCTGAGGGAACATTTGTAGGTTCATTTATAGACCAGAGAAGGTGTCTGAAGAGTCCAGTAAGCTCTCCAGTAAGAGAGACTCACAGCAAGCCGTTAGGTTGAAGAAAGATATTGAATGCAGTACTAGTAATAAGGTTGCCTGAGTGGCTATAGTATTTGTGTTTTAAGGAACTTTTGTAACTAAGGAATAAGACAAACAAAACTTTTAAGTATATTTCAATATTTGTTTATTTTATAAATAAACTTCATTCATGTTTTGAAATACCACTTGGCCTCTGTTAAACTACTGAATCACGCTACCAATGATAACAGTGCCTCAGTAGGAGATAGGTAGGGAATGAACAAGAAAGTGTTCACTACAGGGAAGGCCTTTGCTGCTGGGGCTCCAAGGAGGCCCTGGGCCTCCTCTCCATCCCTTCCTCCTTCCTTGGACTGAGGAGGAGGAGACTTGAAGAGGACTGGAGGCCAAAATGGAGGCCAAGGTAAAGAGGAGGAGGAGGACGAGGACTCAGGAGGGAAAGGCAGGGAAGGAGGAAGGCCCTGGTTTGGAAATAGACAGGACTCTGTGTGTATGTGTGTATTATATGTTTGTTTTCCTGTGTCCTTATGGGCAGGAATGGAGAGAAGGCTCTGGGTGTGTGTGTGTATATACATATACATATATTTATATATATTTACTATGTGTGTGGCAAAACTCTTGCGGGGAATGGCATATTTCCTGAGCCAAGACAGAGTCCCCATCCCGGGACGACGCTCGGTCCTCATGGTCAGAGCCCTCCAGTAAATCCTCCTCTCCAGGGAAGACTACAGAATCAGATGGAGAGTGGGTCTGGGTGGCAGTGTCCCCTCTCAGAGCGGGCTCTCTCTCTGGTACCAACACCCTGACTGAGACAAGGGCAACCCAGCGACGGTCCCGACATCTCCCTGAGGCGGATGGGTCTCGATGCCTCTCAAGCGTGGACGGGTCCACCGCAACATAATACTGGCCAGCGTCACTATCGTAGTAGTAGTCCGGTTCCGGCTCGGACCCATGAGAGGGGACAGATCTCTCCATCAGTGTCGAGGAGCGGCAGCGAGCAGGCGAAAAATGATGTTCCAGGGTCAGTTTCGGTATGGAAACGTCCTCCGGTAAGGGGCACTGCTCCACATTGACCTCGACAACAGGCTCGGTAGGCCAGACATCACATGGAGAGGCGGTTGCGGCCAGTACCAAGGAGGCCTTCGATACAGCGGGAACATCCAAAGTTCCCCGGGGAACATCCAAAGTTCCCCGGTGAACATGAGATCCCTTGTTGGAGCCAGAGTGGGCTTTTTTATGGGGGGATGCGACCCCAGAGGAATGCTTCCTCTTCGCGGAAGCCTTAGAGACCAACTCCACATGGGAGTAAGCGCCATCCACAGAGCCCTTAGAAAGTTTCACCTTCTGCCTCTGCTCATCTTCCCTCCGGTCCAAGCCTGACCTGGGCTTGTCCTTTATGGAGGACTTGGACTTCACCTTCTCACACGATTTCTTCGCTGGAGGGGCCTCCTCCTCTCGGGGCGATGAAGAGGTTGGACCGGTAGGGGAAACAGTGGCCTCAGGGGCCTTAGCTGCAGACTCACTCGACATCTTCACAGACGATTTCTAAAACGAGGGAAGGATCTCGTGTGGAGCTAAAGCCTTGTCAAGGAGGAAGGCTTTAGCCTGGAAGCCTGGTTCTTTCTCACTTGGGGAGTTAGGGATCTGCAAAGAGCACGGCTCTGGACGTCATGGGTCTCACCCAAGCAGATCAAGCACTTCTTGTGCGGGTCCGTCTGAGGAACTTTCACCCCACAAACAACACAGTTCTTAAACGGAGCCAGAGAAATCAAATCTAATCCGAAATCCAAAGCGAGGTGAAATGAGCCGAGCAGTCAGAACAGGAGCCAAGATGGAGTACGAGAAGAATGGCCGAAGAAGCAAGCCGAAGATCAGAAACCGAATGGGATAACCAGCAGTGATTCCAACACAGTTCCTCGAACAGCCAACGCGGCAGAAAAAAGGAACTGGGGAAAAGAGCGGAAACTGGGCTTATACAGAGGAGGGGTGGAGCTACCACCAAAAAGTTGCAAGCTCTACTTTGACCAGTGATTCCAGAGAGTTCCGAATTCGACTGTAGAAACAGCAGCTGGGGCTAGGCCCCCGAACTAACCATCGGTTCTTTGCAGAGCAGAAGTAAGGAGGGAGACCTTGGGTCAGTTGCGAAACAGTTTGTTTATTTTAGCCAGCAGACCCAAACGGAATTACCATTCCAAAGAATTTGGGACCTCGAACAGAAGAAAAATGGTTGCATTTATACATCTTAAAGAAAGTTATTTCTTTCTTCTCATTGGGTGTTACAAAACTCAAACATATTAAAATTTCAGGCAATAGAAATACAGAGTTCAGAATACATTATAATGTTTAAGGGTTACATCTGCCCACGTTCCAAAGTCTCTTATCTCAGGAGAAGATGGCACTATGTACAGAGAGAATCCGGCACTCTAGTTTATTATAACTATGATGCCTAGGCCTCTAACTGCAGCCTTGGAAAGGGCAAGCTGAACTGTCTTACTGTGAAATGCTTGTCAGCATTTCATTTCATCCCTTCTCATCCAGAAACCTTACCAATGTGGTCAGCATCTTTTTGCTACATTTGTAATATTGTTAGTTAAGCCACATATATTGATTTTTGAAATTAATCCATCACAGCAGAAGAACCCATTTGTATGATTCGCAGAGACCATGAAGAAGAAACACACACACACACACACACACACACACACAGATACATATTTATACACACAGACACACACACACCCAGAGCCTTCCCTACATTGCTGCCTATAAGGACACAGGCAAACACACATCCTATATCACACACACACACACAAAGACATCTATCTATCTATCTATCTATCTATCCATCTATCCACATATTATTTATTTATATACACACAGACACAAATGTTATATATACACACATTAAATATACACACAAACATATAATACATATACACACACACATACAAAGAGATATATATTTATACACACATATGCACACACACCCAGAGCCTTGCCTACATTCCTGCCCATAAGGACACAGGCAAACACACATCCAATACACACACACACACACGCACACACACACATATATATTTCACACTATATCACACACACCCCAACACATGCACACAAGGGAATTAACATTGCCACTCTATTCTGCTTTGGTCAGGCCCCACCTGGAATACTGTGTTCAGTTCTGGGCACCACAATTCAAAAAGGATGTGGAGAAACTGGAGCAGGTGCAAAGGAGGGCGACTAAAATGGTGAAGGGTCTGGAAACCATGCCCTATGAGGAACGCCTTAGGGAACTGGGAATGTTTAGCCTGGAGAAGAGAAGGTTAAGAGGTGATATGATAGCCCTGTTTAAATATTTGAAGGGATGTCATATTGAAAAGGGAGCAAGCTTGTTTTCTGCTGCTGCAGAGACTAGAACGTGGAACAATGGATGCAAGCTGCAGGAAAAGAGGTTCCACCTCAACATTAGGAGGAACTTCCTGACAGTAAGGGCTATTCGACAGTGGAACACACTCCCTCGGAGTGTAGTGGAGTCTCCTTCCTTGGAGGTCTTTAAGCAGAGGCTGGATGGCCATCTGTCGGGGATGCTTTGATTTGGAATTCCTGCATGGCAGGGGGTTCGACTGGATGGCCCTTGTGGTCTCTTCCAAATCTATGATTCTATGATTCTATGAGAATTTTGCTCAAGAATGGAATATTAGAGACTGGCCAATAGTTATCCAAAATAGTGGGATCCAGGTGATCTTTTTAGGCAATGTGGAAATCTGCCTTGCTGCATTGAGGCATTTGTCACCCTCCTTATCCACTTGGCCAGTCCCTCTTTGGCTGTTTTCAGAAGCCAGGAAGGGCAAGGATCCAGTATGCAAGTGGTGGCCTTTCCTTCTCCAAGGATCCTGTTCACAAACTCAGGCTGCCCAGATTGAAACTTATCCAACAATACAGGACAAGCAGGTGCCAAGATTACAACCAATAGACTTGAATCAACTACAGTATTCAAGTCTGATTGAATCCAAGCGATTTGTCTGCAAAGTGTCTCACAAATTATTCATAGTGAGCTGTCAAGTGGTTTTTATTTTGTTCTTGGGAGCCAGAATGTCAGAGGCTCCTGACAACTCGGAACAGCTCCACTGGATGACACTGTGCAGACGCATTGGTGGCAGAAAAGTATAATTTCTTCACTGCCTCCATTGGTTTGGCAAAGGTCTTCCAATGGGCCTTAGCCCATTTCCTGTTGAATTCACTTTGAGTCTTCTGCCATCAATGCTCCAGTCTCCGTCCCATTCGTTTCGTCACCACCTGTAGAGAAATCAGACAAGGCCAGCCATCTGGTATAAACAGTTTAATTGATCCTGATCAACTCAACTGATACTGTGGTCAGTTCAGTTGACAACTGGAACCAAACTGAGTCTCTTTCCTTTATAGGCAGAAAGCAGGTAGCAAGAATACAGCATGGCTGGTTAAGCATCACATGGTGGGTTAAACTTCTGTTCCTGACCTTTGGGTTTGCGTATTTGATAATAGTTAACCTTAGAATTTCCTGGAGGAAGACACAGATTAATAATCTGACTAACTAGCTAGGAAATTCTTCCTTCTAATCCGTTAGAGAAAGGCTCCTCGTGTTTGCATGAGTGCTCAATCAATGTCTCTCGGCACGTAGGAAGGATTTCCCAACATCACCAGCTTCGTGATGAAGCAGGGGGCATGTTTGGTTCCATTTCATGGGGACGGGACACTTAGGAGCCATCATGTCCACTGTCCTGGCCATTTCCCTATTCCAGAGGCTTCGATAGGACCACCTGCCAAGGCGAACGAACTCCCCAAGAGATGTCAGGAATCCATCTGGACCCATAACCCTCCTGGGGCAGACTATCTTACCCAACCCCAAGCCCTACAGAAGCTCTGAGGTCTGAGTGAGTCTAAACCTTACCAGGTAGTGACCAGTACATGACAACAGAGCTCAGAGGGTTCTTCCATTCAAACTATCAGACCAGGTTCAGAGTGTGTCCAGGAGCATCGGTGCCCTCTGATACTCCTTCTGATAGCCCCATGGTTGTAATGACAGACATGAAGTCCTGAGCCGCTTCTGATAGAGCAGTGTCTGCATGGATGTTGAAGTCCCCCAAAATAGCAAGCTGAGGAGACTCCATTGCCACTGCAGAAACTAACTCAGCCAGCTCAGGCAGGGAGACTGTTGTGTGTTGGGGTAAGCGGTACATCAACAGGATCCCTATTCTGTCCTGGCCAGCCATCTTTAGGTAAACATACTCATGCCCAGTAGACTGTGGGGCAGAGCACCTGGTAAGGGAGATGGAGTCCTGATGGACCACTGCAACTCCGTCTGCGGTTGTGTGGAGGACTCAAGTGGACAAAGCTGGGAGAGATTAGTCCCTCCAGCTTCATCCAGCCAGGTCTCCATAATACATGCCAGGTTGCCTTTCTCATCCTGGACCAAAGATTTTTTCCATTCACTGACCTGGCATTAAGCAGCAACAGCATTTTCAGCCTGAGGGGCCTGCAGCCAAGGCTATCCAGGCTGTTTGAAATGGGGGTAACCAATACCCTGTGGCTCTCCCTTCTTCTAGGGCAGTGGCTCCCAACGTTTCTAATACCATGACCTCCTTGTCATTGGCAGCCCCATCCCTTCTTGCAGCCGCCAGCCTCCATGATTTGTAGGGAAGTCAGGAAGGGGTGGGACATTTGGCCACCTACAAGCGCCAGCGGCCTTTGCTGCCCACAGCCCTGTCCCTTCTTCTAGTTGGTGGCCTCCCTGATTGGTCAGGAGGCCAGGAAGGAGCAGGACCTCCCGCTGTAGCTCTGCCATGCAGGGTTGAAACCCTGTGCAATCGAGGCAGTGGTGGCAGGCCAGAGGAGGCCTGGCCACCCTGGAGGAGGAGGAGAACAGGCGAGCCTGAAACGTGTGACCCTATGAAAGAGTTCTTGGACCCTCAAAGGGGTCACAACCCACAAGATGGGAAAAATTGTTCTAGGGCAGTATGGCTGACTCCCCATACGGTCTCTCCATCTGCCCATTACTGTGCTGAAGGCTGCTCGCTGGGCTGCTTCCCCTCCCTTCCCCTCCTTGCAGTACATATGGCTGTTAATGTCTGGCCTATTGTTCGGAGAACACATGCCCAATATGCCCTCCCCTACCAGCCAAATGGACTGGCCCTTGCTCCTCCCAAAGTGATGACCGCAACACAGCAGGCACCCAGCCTTTCTCCCCTTACAAAGGGGAAAACAGGTGTTCCTGGCTGGGCAACTGGGGCCTGGTCTTGGCAGGAAGCAGTCTCTGAGGCCAGCAGTCCACCAGGTGACATGGAGCATGTGGGTAGCAAGTGGCAAGTCCACACTGCAGGTCCACATTGTTGTGACATGTTCTGTACATAGTTCTTTACTTATCATAATAGTAAAGAAGAAAAGAAATTCCAACCCCAGGACAGCAAGGCTGGTACGGTGGTGTGTTGGTGGGGTAAGAACAGAGGGCACCTGGTCTGGGACTCAGGGTAAAATAACTGGTTTCCAATTGCCTTCATTGTAATTTGAACTATGGAGAGCATGTGCAGGAATAATTGATATGCCAGAGACAGAGATGGGATAGTGGTCACCAATATTTGGGTCAGGCTTCCCTGCAAAGTGGCCAAGATTGCACTTTTTAAATTTTTTCTGCATTGTGGCAATTTATTTATTTAAAGTATGTCTGCCCTGCTCTTTAGTGACAATGTATCTCAGAATATATTAAATCATAATTATTATATGTATTTTATCTCCCACTCCCCCCACCCCACTGTCCCCAATTGCAGAACTCATATATTGGACATTGGCCTTCCCATCAAAGGACACATACAGAGGAGAGGCCACATGAATTCATGGAACGTGGAGAGAGCATCCCAGATAGAAATGCCTGCACTGTACACCAAAGGACCCACACAGGAGAGAAGCCATATAAATACGTGGAATATGGAAAGAGCTTCAGTATGAGTGAAAATCTAAACACACATCAAAGGATCCACACAGGAGACAAGCCCTATCAATGCATTGAATGTAGAAAGACCTTCAGTGATAGTGGAGCTCTACATAGACATCAAAGGATCCACACGAGGGAGAAGCCCCATGAATGCATGGAATGTGGAAGGAGTTTCAGCCAGAGTGGACATCTAAGCTCACATCAAAGGACCCACACAGGGGAGAAGCCCTATGAATGCATGGAATGTGGAAGGAGTTTCAGCCAGAGTGGACATCTAAGCTCACATCAAAGGACCCACACAGGGCAGAAGCCCTATGAATGCATGGAATGTGGACAGAGCTTTAGTCACAGTGGAAGTCTAAACAAACATCAAAGGACCCACACGGGGGAGAAGTCCTATAAATGCATGGAATGTGGACAGAGCTTCAGTCAGAGTGGAAATCTAAACATACATCAAAGGACCCACACAGGGGAGAAGCCCTATAAATGCATGGACTGTGGAAGGAGCTTCAGCCGGAGTGGTAATCTAAGCTCACATCAAAGGACCCACACGGGGGAGAAACCCTATCAATGCATGGAATGTGGAAGGAGCTTCAGCCTGAGTGGACATCTAAGCTCACATCAAAGGATCCACATGGGGGAGAAGCCCTATGAATGCATGGAATGTGGAAGGAGCTTCAGCCAGAGTGGACATCTAAGCTCACATCAAAGGACCCACACGGGGGAGAAGCCATACAAATGCATTGAATGTGGAAAGAGCTTCAGTGATAGTGGATATCTACACAAACATCAAAGGACCCACACAGGGGAGAAGCCCTATAAATGCATGCAATGTGGAAAGAATTTCAGATACAGTACAATTCTAAAGTCACATCTAAGGACCCACACAGGGGAGAAGCCATATAAATGCATGGAATGTGGAAGGAGCTTCAGCCTGAGTGGACATCTAAGCTCACATCAAAGGATCCACATGGGGGAGAAGCCCTATGAATGCATGGAATGTGGAAAGACCTTCACTCAGAGTGGAACTCTAAAATATCATCAAAGGATCCACACTGGGGAGAAGCCATATCAATGTATGGAATGTGGAAAAAGGTTCAGTCAGAGTGGAACTCTAAACTATCATCTAAGGATCCACACTGGGGAGAAGCCATATCAATGCATAGAATGTGGAAAGAGCTTTAGTAGGAGTGGACATCTAAACTCACATCAAAGGACCCACATGGAGAGAAGCCATATTAATGCATGAAATGTGGAAAGAGCTTCAGTAGAAGTGGAAATCTAAACTCACATCAAAGGACCCACATGTTGGAGAAGCCATATCAAAAGAGCTTCAGTGGCAGTGGATGTCTAAATAGACATCTAAAGACTCACAGAGGCAAGAAGCCCTATAAATGCATGGAATGTGGAAAGACCTTTAGTCAGAGTGGACATCTAAACTCGCATCAAAGGACCCATACAGGGGGGAAACCATACAAACGCATAGAATGTGGAAAGAGCTTCAGTCATAGGGAAGTCTAAACACACATCAAAGGACCCACACAGGAGAGAAGCGCTGTAAATGCATGGAATGTGGACAGAGCTTCAGTCAAAGTGGACATCTAAAGAAACATCACAGGACCCACACTGGGGAGGAGTCATATAAATGCATGGAATTTGGGCAGAGCTTCGGTACGATTGGAAGTCTAAAGGGAGAAGCCATATAAATGCATGGAATGTGGAAAGAGCTTCAGTAGGAGTGGAAATCTAAACAGACATCAATGGACACACACAGGAAAAGAAGCCGTTTCCAGCCAATAGGGCCCTAGATGTCAGCTCTGAAGGTCTGCTGATCACCTTTTCTCCTTGCTGAACAAACTTAAAACTTTTGAAAAGCCTCTATTAGGACCAAGATGGCCATCCACCCTCTGCTTAAAGAAGGAAGGAAGACTCCACCACACTCCGAGGAAGGAGTGTGTTCCACTGTCGAACAGCCCTTACTGTCAGGAAGTTCCTACTAATGTTGAGCTGGAATCTCTTTTCCTGCAGTTTGCATCCATTGTTCCGTGTCCTTAGTCATCCATCCTGGCTTCTTGAGACATCTTCCATTTTTCTTCCTCATTGGAACTGTTTGAATTTGTGCCTTCAGTATCTCCTTTTTGAGAAACTCCCATTCATCTTGAACTCCCTTCTCTTTTAGTATTCCTGACCATGGGATCACCCCCAGTATTTCTCTAAGTTTATTGAAATCAGCTCTCCTAAAGTCTAGAGTGTGTGTCTGACTATGCCTGGCTTCCCCTTTCCACTGTATAACAAACTCCAGGAGAACATGGTCACTTCCACCTAAGGATCCCACCACTTGCACCCCATCAACTAGGTCTTCCCTGTTGGTTAAGATCAGATCTAAAATGGCTGATCCCCTTGTTGCCTCTTCCACCTTTTGGACAATGAAATTGTCTTCCAGGCAAGTGAGGAATTTGCTAGACCTTGAGGATTTGGCTGAGTTTGACTTCCAGTAAATATCCGGATAGTTGAAGTCCCCCATCACTACTACTTCTCTCCTTTCTGAGTGTGTGATTATCTGTTCTAGAAAGGCATTATCCAATTCCTCCATCTGACTTGGGGGTCTGTATACCCTGTTATTTCCCTCTCCTTTAATTTTTATCCATATGCTCTCCACTTGGCTTCCAGTATTGATGTCTTGGATCTCTTTACTGGTGTAAATATCCCTGACATATAATGCTATTCCTCCTCCTTTCCTGTTTGGCCTGTTTCTCTTGAAAAGGTTATATCCCTCTATTTCTACATTCCAGTCATGAGACTCATCCCACCAGGTTTCAGTGATGCCTATTATATTTCCCTTGTTGTGCTAGGAGTTCAAGTTCATCCTGCTTATTTCCCATACTCTGTGCATTAGTGTACAGACATCTAAGACAATATGTCCTCTTTACTTGCTGCTTTTGCACCTTTTTGCCTCCTACTGTTGGGTCCTTTCACTGTTTGCCTTGTTCCCTCTATGCCACTTTGACTATTCTCTCCAGCCCTTTTGCCTTCCAGTATAATGTCTCCCTTCTCCACATAACTCAGTTTAAAGCACTCCTGATCAGATTTTTGAGACTATTGGCAAAAACGTTTTTGCCAAATGGCGTGAGATGCAGTCCATCCCTTGCCAGAAGTCCCTCCTCATGGAACCACAGCCTTTGATCCAAGAATCCAAACCGTTCTTGGCGGCACCATCTACGGAGCCAGTTATTCACCTCTGCTATTTTCCTCTCCCTTCCTGGACCATGCCCTTCTACCGGGAGAAGAGATGAGATGACAACCTGTGCATCCATCTCCTTCAGCTTCCTTCCCAGATCCTCATAATCCCTTATGATATTCTGAAGGCTGTGCCTTGCACTATCGTTGGTTCCCACATGAACCAAAAGAAAGGGGTATTGATCAGTAGGCTTGACAAATCTTGTCAGCCTCTCCGTCACATCACGGATCTTTGCCCCAGGGAGACAGCACACCTCCTGAGACATCTTGTCAGGCCCACAAATCACTGCTTCGGTACCCTTCAGCAAGGAGTCCCCCACGACCACCACACGCCTCCTCCAAGGCTTAGCAATAGCTGTTCCCTTTCGTGATACTCTCAGGCTCCCCTGCTCTGTCCCTGACGTCTGTCCCTGCTGCTTTTCCTCATCATCCCTGATAACAGAGAGAGATTCAAAGCGATTCTGTAGCTGCAGAATGCTCACAGAATGTTCCCTGGTTTCCTTACTTCTTTGTCTGACCTTCCTCCAAGCATCTCCAAGAGAACTTCTCCAAGAGAACTTCCTCTGTGTGTTTCCCATCCAAGATTTTCTGGTTTATTCTGTTCAGGAAAATCTCCTGCTCTCTATGATGCTGGATTGCAGATACCTGGGCCTCCAGCTACTGTACTTTCTCTTCCAAGAGGGCAACCAACTTGCACTTGGGGCAGGTATAGTTCCCCACATCTGTAGGCAAGAAGACAGATATCCCACAAGTGTTGCAGGTGACTGCTGCAGGGCCTTCAGTTTCCACACTGAGAAGTCTTAAGGAGGCACTGAAACAAGACTGCGGGTTTCCCTTGCTAAACGTGGCCTTTGTCCCCAAGCTTCCCCAACAAATGGTGTAATGACTGGACCTCCAGTCACTTGAGGACTTCTCTCAGGCAATGAAGAGTTAAGCTGGGAGGGAGGTACATACAAATGAGTAATTACATCACAGCTGACGGAAGGCCCACTTGGCCAATCAGTCAGCAGGAGCGAGAGTTTCTTCTGGAAGCTTCCAACAGAGGGATATAAAAGGCCTCTGACATCAGATATTCTGGTATTTTGGAAGTGCTGGTATGTCATTTGATGCCTTCATGACTTCTATATTAAAGTGAAATACTTGTAATAGAGAGACATAAAAGCAATGGACACACTTTCTGACTATAAAGGTTCATCACTGTGTCTCCTTGGACTGTCTCATTGGTCAACCTCTGTCATACCTTGTCCTTGCACCTAATGTTTGTATTGCCGTAGTCTGCAGCTTTCTATTATATTGGTGTCATCCAGCACTGAACTGATATTAAATAGACATGCAATAGTTGGGAGTCACCTTTTCTTTGAAAATGCGTACAAATAGGCAGAAGTAATTATTGAAATGTAACTGAGAGGAAGAGTCTGAGACAGTTAGAAAAAAAGCAGCATGATCTACGAGCCACTTTGTAGATAAATTGAGGAGTTCCTCGTTCTTCACTTTTAGACTTTGGACCTTGTCAGAGGGGAGGAATTTTTCTTTATTGCGAATGGAGCCAATTTGAATTCATATGAATTCGCTAGTTTAGCGAATTTACGTGAATTCCTATTGCATTTGGAATGCATTCAGAATGACTTCCCATTACCCGAAAATGACCCCCATTGCTCAAAATTGCATGAGATGCTTTAATTCGCAATAACATAAAACCCATGATTGCATTCAGAATGGCTTCCCTTTTGCCCGAAATTGTGTGAGATACTTTAATTCATAATAACGTGAAACCCCATGATTGCGTTCGGATTGCCATTAGATTATACTTCCAATTTCTGTTGTCTGATAAGGTCCTTTGTTAAATTTGGCCTCATATTCATCAGATAGCATCAGTAAAATAGGTTCTTTTCTTCACAGGTTACTCACAATTTGAACCTGCCAATTTGGTTTCTCTTGTTGGCTGGAGTAACTCACTATGGCTCTTAAAGCTATAATGATTAATTCTCATGCCAAGTCCATCCTCAATGCAATGAACTCTTTGCGAAAAAGTAACATATTATGTGATGTAACCCTGTGTGTGGAACAAAAAGACTTTCCAGCCCATCGCATTGTGTTAGCTGCTTGTAGTGACTACTTCTGTGCTATGTTCACCAGTGAGGTATGGAAGGTGTACGATAGACACATTAATTCCTGCAAATAAGAAAAATACTTGCAATGTAGATTTAACAGTGCAGAAATAACATTAATGCTGCAATCTTGCATGCACATTTCTGAAAACACTATAGGGCATTCTAGATTGGCAAAAAGAAGTGTGTTCATGGCTGCATGAAACTCTAGCCTTTAGATGAGAAAAAGGGAAAGTGTGCCATGAAAACGCTTTTTTTTTTTTTTTTTTGCATTTTAGGGGAGAAGAAGCACCTTTAAAAAGGTGCTGGTTTTCCCAACTTCTTTTTTAAAAACTGCGGAACAGCGCAGCTCCATCTAAAGGCTGTGGTGCAGCTGCTAAGCAGTAAGGAAAAGGCAACTTCATGTCACACTTTCCTGCCAATCTAGAAAGCCTCAATGATGATTATTCTGAGTGAAAGTGTATAAGATTGTGTAAGTTGTTGCAGTTCTGTACCTGCTTAGATGTAAAGTAATGGTACTTGCTTCTAAGTAAATATAGATATGGCTTGACTGAAAAAGGAATATAAAAGTATTTATATACAAGAAATTATGTATTATATAAGGAAAGAATTGTCATCATAAACATAATTAAATTATTGAAGAAAAATAGCATTATAGAGTTACTAGATGTGTTTAAAAAGCAACAAGACATGCCCTTCATTATCCCTGAAGATAATTGTAGAGACAAATCTACTATGAAAGGGCCTGCAAATTCCCTCCTTGGAGAAGCTTACCTGCTGCCTTCATAGGTTATAATTTAGATGCTACATTGAGTTCACTCTAATCACTCATAAACAGTATTTTAAAAGTTAAAAAAAGCAAAAAGACATTAGGTAAATCTTATTTTTCTTTGCAGTTCACATGGTCTTCTGCAAATTCCAACTTCCTGAGTTAAGTCTATTAAGAAAATAAGATATTATACGTAAATGTAACTTTATCCATAAAGCTACAGTATAGGTATAATTTTAAGTACAGGCAGTTTTAACTTTAATACCTGTATGTTTCATTTGTTTGTTTCTGCTAATGATGAAATGAACAATTTGGCACATTTCATTTTGCATGTGTATTTATTTAATTATTTATTTATTATGAAATACAGTGGTCGAATCCCTCAGGATCTGAAATCCTTGGGACCCGAAACCGCTGGGGCCGGAAAAACGGCCCTGGCCAACGAAAAAAAACCCAGGTTGCAAAAAAAATTCGCAACCCGGACACTTTAAAACAGCGCGCTTCCGGTGCGCTGTGCATTGGTTAAAGCAGTCCCCCGGGTTACGAACAACTTCTGGGTTACGAAGGTAATCCCGGAATGGATTACCTTCTTAACCCGGGGGACCACTGTACTTAACATGCTTGGGAACTTTTTCTAGTAGGGATCATATCCTAGAAAATAAAATTGTTTTTCTAATTATCAATTTGCAGTTTTTAGAGAAGGATAAACCCAATGTAGATAGTCAAGGGATAACAGCCTCAACTATGGAAACTTTGTTGGACTTTATGTACACAGAAACTGTTCATGTGGCAGTGGAGAATGTTGAAGACTTGCTCCCAGCAGCCTGTCTGTTTCAACTAAAAGGTAATGGCAAAAACTATGTAAATTTGGGATGGAACAAGTATTGGTGTCATTGAACCTTATGGCCATGTTCACTTATCAGAGTAAGCAAGTCACAGACCTACCGGTAAGTACTCTCTTTTGCTTAGCCTGTTTCACTGCAAGCAGAACTGATTAGCCAACAATACATGGGCTCATATTTAATACAATGGAATTTTCTTGAATTCTGACTTGTTGTCTGAATGTGATTGATATAAAGTAGTTTCTTAAGAAAATAATGTGCTCTATTAAGTTGCTACTGAATCGGTTACAAACAAAAGACAATTAGGGCACTACTAAAGAAATGGAAGACTAAAGAAACAATAAAGATAGCTTTATATCCACCAAGTTGACCTGTACAAGAGATGCCAGCTGTATTCCTCTAGTATAACTTTCTCACTGTGAAAGAAAATCTGGTTCTCTGAAATTCTGGGCATATTGGTGGCTTGAGCATCATAACTGCTATTTTCTTCACAGGAGTAAAGCAGGCTTGTTGTGAGTTCCTAGAAAGCCAATTGGATCCATCCAACTGTCTGGGCATCTGGAATATTGCTGAAACACACAATTGTGTTGACTTAATGCAGGCAGCTGAAGTCTTTAGCCAGAAGCACTTCCTAGATGTAGTTCAACGTGAAGAGTTCATACGCCTAAATCAAGAAAAAGTGGAAAAGCTCATCAAATGTGATGAAATACAGGTAAAAGTTGGTTTGTCACTGAAGAAAGCAGTAACAAAGATGCCACACAGTTCTGGCATGCAACAAAACAGAACTAAATACAAGATAGGAATTAATTAATGAAATATTTATTAGAATTCTGAGAATTACAGATTTTATTTCAAAATGAAGATAAATTTCTAGCCTTTATGGTTATCTATGTAGCTTCATTCATATGTGCAGTCTCTAAAATTTCTGATGTATTCCAGAGTTCTGGCATATATCCCAATTCCTAAGCATATAAACCCATGTTAATCCCCATCCCACACTTTACCATCAAATTCAAAAACGAGTAGGCAGTGGGTTTTTTTGTCTGAGAACCATTGGTCTTGGAGGATAAATTCTGTTTTTTCCTGCTAGGTGTTGTAATAAACTTTAGTGCATATAAAAAGAAGTATAAATGACTCCTATGAAGGAGAAAAGAATCTACTTCTGGAAGTGAGAGTTTGAGATGCAGTTGCTTAATATAAATCAAGGGGATTTTTTTGTTTCTTACATTCAATAGTAATGTGGAAGGAAATTACGCATCAGCTATCAGCTTATTGATTGACTTTATGGGAATTTAAAAGTGCTGAAACACCTTTGAGAAACAGATTTTGCAGGATAAATTGATTAAACTGCTTGAAAAACTATTTGCAAACACCCTTGTACACACCAGCTAAAGCTAAGGAACCTCTCTGTAAAATTCTGAATAGAGTGCATTAAATTCCTGTAAGGTTGATCTACATAAACAGGACTGTTAGGCCCGATTTAGACGCGCGAAATGAGGTTCGATTAGGGCTAAAAAACCCGCCTTTAGGGTTTGGGAGGGCATAGCGTCTACACCCTCCCAAGCCCTAAAGCGTATGGGTGCCGCCATTTTAAAATGGTGGCGTCCATACGTACGTGCTACGATAGTGTCATCACGTGCGCAGTGTGATGCTTGCAGAGGCAGGGCTGAAGGGAGGAAGGGGCCGCAGCAGCGGCCCCTTTCTCCCAGCGTCTTTGCTGCGGCTGTCTAAAAGCCGTGGCAAAGACCTGCCCACAAAAAGGAGCTCCGTTTGGAGCTCCTTTTTTGTGCTGCAGAAAGGGTGCGATTTGCACCCTCCTGTGGCGCAAAGGCGTCATGGCGCGTCCATGGCGGCGCCCATACACGCTAGGGTTTGGAAGGGTGTAGAAGCTACGCCCTCCTGAACCCTATTTGCACCTTAAAGAGCCCTTATTGCGCTCTTTTTTTTAAATTCAAACTTTTATTTTATTAGTGTTTTCAAACAATAATAAAGGAGAAAAAACAAACAAACATATATTCCTGTATAGTTCGGTTCAGCTTGATTCAAGTATATATCGGTAATAAGAGGATATAGGTGAAATATTACCAAGTGGAAGGCATCAATATCGAATACCCATTAGAATAAATGGCTAAACATATTATGGTGGTATGTTCCCACATTTGTTACATATTAGAACAACAACAACAGCAAACATCATTTACTTCTTTATATATGTCTTGCAAAATATCAGTTAATAAAAGGAAAAAAAAGTATCTCATATATCTAGTAATTATTGATACCATGCCATTACTACCTCCTTCCATTTGTCTTCATATTCTTGTATTGTTTTTCCTGATAGATACATCGACAATCTATCCATGTTCCATAATTCCGCTAGTTTTAGTTTCCATTCATCTAAGGTGGGCATTACCTGTAATTTCCAATATTTGGCCAACACCATTCTGGCGGCAGATATCATGTTTAGCATCAGACTTATTTTATTAAAGGATGGTTTTGGTTGAATATTTGTTATGATATTCAGTAAAAATACCTCTGGTGTGAAAGGAATTTTTGATTTTAATACTAGTTCCATTTCTTTATGTATTTTTTGCCAGTAGTTTTTAATTATTTTACATTGCCACCAAACATGATACATTGTACCAATTTTGTCTTTATGCTTCCAGCATTTGGAGTCTAGATGTTTATTCATTTTGGCTAATCTTGATGGCGTGAGATACCATCTGTGAAATATCTTCAGGTAGTTTTCCTTTAGTGTGTTACCTTTAGTAAATTTATGTGTAATTTTCCACGATTCTTCCCACAGCTCCAACGGGATTGTCCTTCCAAAATTTTGCATCCACCTTACCACAGATTCTTTGATTATTTCGTTATTTAATTCATAGTCTAATAGAAGTTGATAATTTTTTTTAATAAACCCTTTTTCTGTTCCTAAAATAATTTGATCAAATGGATTTCTGTTTGTCTCTATTCCACTTAACCTATTATCTTCAATAAATCTTTTTTTAATTTGTAAATAGCATAACCAATCAAATTGTATGCCTGCTTTCTCTAATTGTTCTCTAGTTTTAATTTCTACCTCTCCTGTTGTTTCTACTATTAGTTCTTCATATCTTATCCAAGCTTTATGGTCTGGATAATCCTTTTTAAAATATGCTTCTTGTACTGACGTCCATTTGGGAATTTTATTGTAGAATATGTTCTTATATTTTTTTCCAATTCTGAAAGAGAGCTTTTCTGATAAAATGGGAGGAGAGTTCTTTATCCATTAGGGGAGTATTATAACAAAGATGTTTATGCCACCCTTGTTTCATTGTTGTACCTTCCAATGCTAGCAGCCTTGAATTTTTTAGCAATATCCAGTCTCTAATCCATAAAAGAGAACATGCATTATGATACAATTCCAAATTTGGAAGTCCCAAACCTCCTTTTTCTTTTTTATCTTGCAGGACAACAAATTTTATTCTTGATTTCTTTCCTTGCCAAATAAATTTTACTATATCTTGATTCCACCTCTTGAATTGTTGCTTATTAGTTATGATTGGGATCATTTGAAACAGAAAGAGTAATTTAGGCAGCACTGACATTTGAATTGTTGCTATTCTACCCATAAAAGAAAGTTGTTTGTTCTGCCAATTTTCTAAATCTTTTAAAATATTAAACCAGAGTTTTTCATAATTATTCTTAAACAAATCCTTATTTTGATTTGTAAAAATAATGCCTAGGTATTTTACCTTATTGGTTAGTTGAAATTTTGTATATTTTCGAAGTGTATCTTTTTCTTTGGGTAGAATATTTTTGGTTAAAATTCCACTTTTATTGGTGTTTACTTTTATACCTATTATTCGTCCTATTTCATCTAAAATTTCTTCTAACTTTTGCACACAAGAGGTTGGGTTTTCCAAAAAGATAACAATATCATCAGCGTATGCCCGCAAATGATATTTATGTCTATTAATTTCAGGTGTTTTCAGGGCTTTTTCACTTTTGATTTTTTAAATTAAGATTTCCATTATCATTATAAAAAGGAGTGGCGAGAGGGGGCAACCCTGTCGTGTACCTTTATTGATTTTACATTTGCTTGTTCTTTTACCGTTTACTAGTATCTGTGTAGTTTGTTGATTATAAATGTTTTTAACTGCATTTAAAAATCTCCCATTGATTCCACATTCTTTTAACATAAGTATCAGACATTCCCAATTGACGCTATCAAAAGCTTTTTCCAAATCCAGAAATACAGCACCAAGTTTGCGACTTTTATCTAAATGACACACTTCTAAAATATCAACTAGAATTCTTATATTATTTCTTAAGTATCTCCCTGGCAGGAATCCAGCTTGTTCTTCGCTAATCCAAGATGACAAACATTTTTTCAGTCTGGATGCTAAAATAGATGCGTAGATTTTGTAATCTAAATTAAGCAGTGTAATAGGACGGTAATTGCTTATATTTGTAAGATCTTGGCCTGTCTTTGGTATCAGTGTTGTTAACGATTGTCCCCATGACTCCGGAAACCTTCCTATGTCTATTTCTTTAATTGTGTTCAGTAACATTGTTGAGATTTCCTCTCTAAAAATCTTATAGAATTTTGCTGAAAAACCGTCAGGTCCGGGGGCTTTGTTCTCTTTCAAATTCAATATAGCAGCATCTACTTCAGCTAGGGATATTGGGGAGTTCAATATTTCTAATTGATCTTTAGTAAATTTTTCTAAATTACAACTTTTGATCAAATTTAGTATTTGAGCATTCTTTTCCTTAGTATTTGGTTCTGATCTAAATAATTTGGAATAATATTCTACCACTATTTCTTCCATATCTTCCTGTTGAGTATATTCTTCATCATTATGCTTCA
Source organism: Urosaurus nigricauda (assembly GCA_034509955.1). Classification (NCBI taxonomy): domain Eukaryota; kingdom Metazoa; phylum Chordata; class Lepidosauria; order Squamata; family Phrynosomatidae; genus Urosaurus; species Urosaurus nigricauda. The sequence continues at coordinate 2,198,818 of JAOEGL010000002.1, forward strand.
GTTTTGTTATTGTCTTGTCTCCTTTTTCTTTGCTTAGTTTTGCATCCAGCCATTTTCCGACTTTATTAGCGTTTTCAAAGTGGTAGTGCTTAATATATTGGATTTTATTTGCTGCTTCTATTGTAATTTTTTGATTCAATTGATTTTTAATTGTTTGAAGATTTTGATATATATTTTGGTCGTTAGGATTCTCTATATATTTTTGTTCTAAATATTTTCGTTTATACATTAATTCATTTTCTGTTTTTGTTTTTCTCTTTCTATCTATACTCTCAAGCTGAATTAGATGACCTCTAATTACAGCTTTCCCCGCATCCCATACTACATTCATTGGAATTTCTTTATTTGTGTTATGTTCAAAATATTGTCTAATTTCCTCTTTAATCTTTTTAACAACCGTTTCATCTGTTAGGAGGTATTCTTTAAGACGCCAGGTAAACTCTCTTTTATTTTGACTAATTGCTAACAGAATGGGGCTATGGTCTGAAATGACTCTAGGAAGTATTTCTACTTTGGTGATATCTTTACATAATATTTTTGACAAAAATACCATATCTATACGAGACCATGACTTATATTTTGCGGAAAAAAAAGTAAAATCTTTTTGGTTTGTATGAACAAGTCTCCAAATGTCTATCAATTGTAAATCATTTATCATTTTAAACGCCAAATTTGGGAGTTTACCTTGTTGTTTTTTCGATTTTGTGTTTGTTTGCCTATCAAGGGTTGGGTTGATAACCCCATTCCAATCTCCTATAATCAAGATTTTTTCATAGTTATATTCTAGAATTTTTGTTGTAGAACTTCAAAAAAGTAAGATCTTTTTTCCTGGGGTGCATATATGTTAATTATTAAAAATTTTCCAGTTGCTAAGTCAAGTTCTATAGCCTGATATAAACCATTATTATCTTTAAATATTTCCTTAGACTTAATATTTTGTTTAATATATGTCACTACCCCTTTTGTTTTTGATCTTTTATTTGATGCAACATAACATGTTCCTAATTTTTGGATCTGTAACATTTCCAAATCTTTATTCTGTATATGAGTTTCTTGTAAACATATAATATTCACATTCGATTTTATCAGGAAATGGAATACTTTATTTCTTTTCTCCTTTGAATTTAAACCATCAACATTCCAAGAAATTAAGTTAATTGACATATTATGTTATGTAAGATTATTTACCTTCCCCTTTGATCCTTTTCTAATGTCTTGTATTATGTCTCTTACCCCTTCTCTTCTTTGGTGTAATTTTACCTTTTAAAACTGGATTCGAATGTCTCAATTCTAATTTCAGGCAGTTTAAATTTTCTTCTTCTGATACTTCTCCCTCTTCTGAATCTTCTGAATTTATACCTTGCAGTGCTGTTCCCTCCATATCTTTTTCTTTTTGTATAGATAAGACTTATTGTCCCGTGTTTCCTTTCCTCTTAGTAGATCTGGTTGTCATTTTGTTCTGTGGTTCTCTGTCTTTTGATTTGTCTCGAGTATCGTCACTGTCTGATCCTTTATTGACTAACTTATATCTCCTTAGAAATTCTTTTGCTTTCTCTAGTGAATTGATAGTAAACTTTTTCCGATCTATATAAAATATTACACCCTCCATTTTCCCCCACCGATATTGGATTTTGTATTGGCTACTCCTCCTAATTTGGTGTCATCTGCAAATTTGATAAGTATGCCCCCAATTCTGTCATCCAAGTCATTAATAATTAAAGGAGAAAAATGTACAATAGGAGCCTTTGCTGATGATTGGGTGATCATTTTGGAGGAACCTTTAGACAATATAAAACATCTAATATCAGGTCTCAGGATTAAAAAAGAATATGAGCGAAATTGAAAATAATGAATTAAAAGTACAAACTGGTTTCAGCCTAAGCTCAAAAGTAGAATACTTAGGAATTACACTTTCAAATAAAAGCTCAGACCTATTGAGACTGAGTTTTTAAAAAAATGGAAAAAGAGATTAAAAAATGTTGTAAATAACTGGAAAAATCTAAAGTTGACACTGATTGGAAGAATATCAGCTGTAAAAATGAGTGTTCTTCCAAAAATTCTCTTTTTTTCTCCAAACTTTACTGATAATTAAAAATGACAAGATGTTGAAAGACTGGCGGAAACAGCTCTCAGATTTTATTTGGGCGAGGAAAAAACCAAGAATAAAGCAAAAATATATACAGGATGCAACTGTAAGAGGTTGTTTCTCTGTCCCAAACTTAAAAGTGTACTTTGAAACTTGTGTGCTTTTATAGCTGAAAGATTGGATCCAAGTAGAAAACAGAAAAATATTGAAAGTACAAATGGCAGAGCTAAGATTTGGTGCACACGCATATCGTTTTTATGATAAAGGATTAGTGTCTACACACAATCCTAAATATACACTGGACTGAATATGTGACGAATGTTGCTGTCCTGGAGCAAGCAGGGATCACCAGCATTGGACTCTTTCATACGGGGCTAAATTGGAAGTATAATTTAAGGTGAATTCGAATGCAATAATGGGTTTTACGTTATTGCGAATTAACTCTTCGCACGCAAATTCGGGCAGGAGGGGGTTATTTTCGGGTAATGGGAAGTAAATTCGAATGCCTTCCGAATGGAGCAGGGGTTCATGTAAATTCGCTTAACTAGCGAATTTACATGAATCCGCATTGGCTCCATTCGAAGTTGGGAGAAATTCCTCCCGTGTGAAAGAGTCCATTGAGGCCATGCTATTGAAAACGCAGCTGCGCTGGGCAACATTTCTAGATGGAGGACCACCGCCTCCCCAACATAGTACTCTGCGGTGAACTTGCCACGGGTCAGCGTGAGAGGGGCGCCCCAAAGAAGAGATACAAGGACTCCCTGAAACAACATCTCAAGCTCGGCCAAATGGATCCCCAACAATGGTCTGCCCTGGCCTCACATCAGGAGGCATGGAGACAAGGCACTCTCCACAATGCTGCAGCCTCATTCGAGAACTCATGCCGAATGAGTCTCGAAGAGAAACGACAACCAGAAAGAACCACAACTTGGAAACATCTCCCAAGGAGACTTTCTGCTGTGCTTTCTGTAACCGAACTTGTTTGTCTCAAATTGGCCTTTTTAGTCATCAACGTGCTTGTAGTAAGCGTGGGATCATGAGTCCTTCCTGAATCTTCGTTAGCAAAGAAAAGCCAGAGAGAGAGCGATGTCACATTGAGGATGGAGCAAGCTTTTTTTTCTCCCCCCCCCCTTTTTTTTGCTGCTTCAAAAAATAGGACAATGGAATAATCGATGCAAGCTCCAAGTACAGAGATTCCATCTTAACATTAGGAGGAACATCTATGTCCCTTAGAAGGGATTGCCGAATTATATGGCTGTTGAATTCTTTATATAGAGGCAATTTAATGTATCATAAATAACCATGCCATCCATATCTCAAATTGAACCCTTCCTGGGCAAGTAATCTTTCATCTTTCAAGTATATCCATTCTTTCAGCCAATCAATGCAGCATGAATACTAGTAAAATTTTAAGTCCAGTATACCTAGGCCTCAATTTTCTTTGGCATCTTTCATTGTTTTCCAGCAGATCCTCAGCTTCTTCTCTGACCATATAAATTTAGGTATATCTTTCTTCCATTGTTTAAAAGGCAAATCATTGATGACAACAGATGAGTTTTGGAACAGAAACATGCGTTTGGGGAGAACATTCATTTTAATATATGCTACTCTCCCCATGAATAACACATTTAGAGGAGATAATCTCTCAATTTCTCTTTTAATTTCTTTTTTAAAAAAGACCCCTTTCTCCCTTGCCTCTACCAGTCAGGCTGTTCTTGGGGCATGACGCCCCAAGGAAAGCCCTTTCCAGGCCGTGGAGAAGGGGCGTTTTGTCCCTTTACTGTGGCCTGGAAAAGCGGTGGATTGGGGCCTCTGGGGCAGCCTGTGAGGCTGCCCTGGCCCTAATCCGCTGCTCAAAGGGGCGCCTACGGACTGCTCTTTTTGGGCAGTCTGTAAAGCCCCTATGAGACTTGCAAAAGAAAATGCCAGAGCAGAGGGTCTGGTGGACCAAAAGAGGGACCCTGACCTTTTCCCAAATGAGCAGATTCCCCATCTCTCTGTCTAGAGGCAGAGTCCCCTTTCCCAAAATGGCTGCTGAGGGACTCAGGTGTCTTGAGTCAGGTCCCAGATGCCCCCCTCCTTCAGCAGCCCCCTTTATGCCTTCTCTGGAATACTGTGTCCAGTTCTGGGCACCACAATTCAAAAGGGATGTGGAGAAACTGGAGCATGTCCAAAGGAGGGCAACTAAGATGGTGAAGGGTCTGGAAACCTTGCCCTATGAAGAACGCCTTAGGGAGCTGGGGATGTTTAGCCTGGAGAAGAGAAGGTTAAGAGGTGATATGATAGCCCTGTTTAAATATTTGAAGGGATGTCATATTGAGGAGGGAGCAAGCTTGTTTTCTGCTGCTGCAGAGACTAGAACGCGGAACAATGGATGCAAACTGCAGGAAAAGAGATTCCACCTCAACATTAGGAGGAACTTCCTGACAGTAAGGGCTGTTCGACAGTGGAACACACTCCCTCGGAGTGTGGTGGAGTCTCCTTCCTTAAGGGTCTTTAAGCAGAGGCTGGATGGCCATCTGTCAGGGATGCTTTGACTTGGAGTTCCTGCATGGCAGGGGGTTGGACTGGATGGCCCTTGTGGTCTCTTCCAACTCTATGATTCTATGATTCTATGATTCTATGATTCTATGATTCTTCCATAGGCACTTTCCCTCCTTCCTCCCTTCTTCTCATTCTCCCTGCATCCCTTCAAGGGGGTACAAGGCCCTTTCAGCATGTTCCCAGAACCAGGGGGGATCTTTCTGGGTTCTCTCAGCTGGTCCTCTTCTGCAGGGTTGTTGTGAAGGGAAAGGTATGTATGTGGGGGAGGGGGGCTAATCTGGATCCTGTGGCCCTGTAAGCCTAGTTCCCAGATTGCCAGGGGGGTGTCCTCTTGGCTTTGGTCTAAATCTGGGCTCTTCTCCTCTGCCCCAGACAAAGCCCCTTTCCCCCAGGGAAAACATATGACCCCCTCCAAAAAAGTTGTTTCCAATTCTATTGAAGCCTGTGCGGTGTGATGCTTTTTATTTGGGACAAAAATATTTTGACTGGGGCCTCCCCTCTTCTGAACCCCAGCCCAGCCCACCAGAGCTGAAGAGGGTGCTCCCCTCCTGGAAGGCCAAAGGGGGGATGGCTAGCCCCAATCTGCCCCCAAATGAGGAGGAAGGCAGGAAGGGTCTCTCCTCTGCCCCACTTTCCAGGAGGGAGAGGGGTCTGGAAAGCCTTTTTTACATTTGGATTCCTCTCCCTCCATGCCCATGCCTTTCCCCAAGGATCCCCCTCTGCCCTCTTTTCTAATAATAATCCTGAACCCCAAGAAATCCCCCAAGGAGGGGCCAGGGAAGGAAGGAGAGAGAGGCAGTACCCCTGGCAGGACCCCTGTCTTTGTTTGGAGGGGGGAGAAGGGGCTTCCTTCCTTCTTATAACCCCCCAAGCCACCCCCCAGAAGACCCTTCAGCCATTACTTTCAACAAACAAGGGCTCTCCCCCACTTTTCTCCCTCAGAGAAAGCTGCGAGGGCAGCATTGGCTTCAGGGGCTGAGACTGCACATGTGCACATGCACCCAAAGGCCCCTCCTGAGCATGCGGAGGGATCAGCAGGGACTTGCTGCTGCTGCTTATTCTGCTAGTGACCTCTGCAGGAAGGGAAGGAGTGCGCCAGAGGTTCAGTGCCATCTCCCGCCTTCCTTCCTTCCTTTGAGGAGACTTCAAAGAGACCACAATGGAGCCCAAAGCACAGACCTGGATTCAAGAGGGAAAGGCAGGGAAGGAAGACTCTGCTTTGGAAATATAGCTCTCTCTGTGTATACTGTTTGTATATGTATATAAACGTGTGTGAGTTTGCCTCTGTTGTTCTTATGGCTGGGAATGGAGCTGTGGACTGAGGAGAGAGGAAAGGGTCAGTTTTGTGCAAATTCATAGAATCATAGAATCATAGAGTTGGAAGAGACTACAAGGGCCATCCAGTCCAACCCCCTGCCATGCAGGAACTCCCAGTCAAAGCATCCCCAACAGATGGCCATCCAGCCTCTGCTTAAAGACCTCTAAGGAAGGAGACTCCACCAGAGCCCTTACTGTCAGGAAGTTCCTCCTAATGTTGAGGTGGAATCTCTTTTCCTGCAATTTGTATCCATTGTTCCGCATCCTAGTCTCTGGAGCAGCAGAAAACAAGCTTGCTCCCTCCTCAATATGACATCCCTTCAAATATTTAACCAGGGCTATCATATCACCTCTTAACCTTCTCTTCTCAAGGCTAAACATCCCCAGTTCCCTTCAGAACTTCTGTGCATGAAAGAGTCAAGTGTGTTGAAAAACAAAGAACTTTATTGAGAACACATAGTCAGAAATTCAGCATTTAAGCCAGAATTGCCCACCCTAAACAATAGAATACAGTCGTCCCCCGGGTTACGAAAGTAATCCGTTCTGGGATTACTTTCGTAACCCGGAAGCTTTCGTTTCCCGGGGGACCGCTAAACTAAATGGACCGCGCGGCCGATTTAAAGGGGCCGCGCGGTTTTTTTCTTCGTATCCCGGGGGATCTTTCGTATCCCGAGGGATAGGAAGCCGGTCCGCCGCCTTTCGGATCCCGGGGTTTTCGCAACCCGGGGGATTCGTAAGGCGGGGGACCACTGTATATTAAAATCCCAAAACCTGAATCTCCACCCTCTACCAAACCCTGCCCCCACCTCCAATTCCCACAGTCTATCCCCCACAGTTAACCAGGTTCCCTTTGCCATTCCCAGAAACTAGGCCCCTTTCTGTTAATACCAGCCCCCATCTTAATTCAGCCAACATCTCACACATTTCAAAAGTTATCATTCCCATAACTATTCTAACCAGCTAAAACAAACCCAGTCCCCCATCTAAATAGCCTATACCACAACCCATAACCCCCAGACAAATTTACAACTCAAAGCAATTATCTCTACTAATATCAATTAAACCCTAAACTTAACAAAATATAACTTTAAAACATAAACAGATATAGGGACAGACAAACCGTACAAACAAAATCACAAGGGCCTTTTCTTATCACTGCTACATTGAAAATATATTTTTTATATTCCTTCTTGACAAATATTATGTGAGTTCACTGCTGGGATTTGTGTGGCTTCTCTCCTGTGTGGATTCTGTGATGCCTCACTAGGTTTGACTTTTGAGAAAAACATTTCTCACAATACTGGCATTTGTATGGCTTCTCTCTTGTGTGGATTCTCAGATGAAACACTAGCGCTGATTTCCGAGAAAAACATTTCCCACAATGCTGGCATTTGTTTGGCTTCTCTCCAGTGTGGACTATCTGATGCATCCCTAGGACTGACTTCGAAGAAAAACATTTGCCACAATGCTGGCATTTGTATGTCTTCTCTCCTGTGTGGACTCTCTGATGTGTCACTAGGTTTGACTTGTTAGAAAAACATTTGCCACAATACTGGCATTTGAATGGCTTCTCTCCTGTGTGGAGTCTCTGATGTTTCACTAGGGTTGACTTGTCAGAAAAAAATTTGCCACAATGTTGACATTTGTATGGCTTTTCTCCAGTGTGGACTCTCTGATGTGTCACTAGGTTTGACTTTCGAGAAAAACATTTCTCACAATACTGGCATTTGTATGGCTTCTCTCTTGTGTGGATTCTCAGATGAAACACTAGTGCTGTTTTCTGAGAAAAACATTTCGCACAATGCTGGCATTTGTTTGGCTTCTCTCCAGTGTGGACTCTCTGATGTGTTACTAGGATTGACTTTCGAGAAAAACATTTGCCACAATGCTGGCATTTGTATGGCTTCTCTCCAGCGAGGACTCTCTGATGTGTCACTAGGTTTGACTTGTTAGAAAAATATTTGCCACAATGCTGGCATTTGAATGGCTTCTCTCCTGTGTGGAGTCTCTGATGTGTCACTAGGTTCGACTTGACAGAAAAAAAATTGCCACAATGTTGACATTTGTATGGCTTTTCTCCAGTGTGGACTCTCTGATGTGTCACTAGGTTTGACTTTCGAGAAAAACATTTCTCACAATACTGGCATTTGTATGGCTTCTCTCTTGTGTGGATTCTCAGATGAAACACTAGTGCTGTTTTCTGAGAAAAACATTTCGCACAATGCTGGCATTTGTTTGGCTTCTCTCCAGTGTGGACTATCTGATGTGTCACTAGGATTGACTTTCGAGAAAAACATTTGCCACAATGCTGGCATTTGTATGGCTTCTCTCCAGCGAGGACTCTCTGATGTGTCACTAGGTTTGACTTGTTAGAAAAATATTTGCCACAATGCTGGCATTTGAATGGCTTCTCTCCTGTGTGGAGTCTCTGATGTGTCACTAGGTTCGACTTGTCAGAAAAAAATTTGCCACAATGTTGACATTTGTATGGCTTTTCTCCAGTGTGGACTCTCTGATGTGTCACTAGGTTTGACTTTCGAGAAAAACATTTCTCACAATACTGGCATTTGTATGGCTTCTCTCTTGTGTGGATTCTCAGATGAAACATTAGTGCTGATTTCCGAGAAAAACATTTCCCACAATGCTGGCATTTGAATGGCTTCTCTCCTGTGTCCATTCTTAGATGTGTCACTAGGTTTGACTTCTGAGAAAAACATTTGCCACAATGCTGATATTTGTATGGCTTCTCTCCAGTGAGGACTCTCTGATGCATGACAAGGACTGATTTGTAAGCAAAACATTTCCCACAATGCTGGCATTTATGTGATTTCTTTCTTGTGCAAACTCTCTCATGACTCACATGTTTTTCTGTAAGGGAGGAGAATGACAGACAAGACTGAATATCAGAGGTAGGAGATAATAATAATAATAATAATAATAATAATAACCCGCCCCTCTGAGAGAGCAACATATTCAAAACATATACAGTTAAAATCTACCCGATTATACAAAACATACTCATCTCCCTCCCCTTAAAACAGGATTAAACTTATCATAGTTAAAACAATCCAGATCTAAAATACATAACCTTCCAAGGTCCAGTGAAGGCAGCCAGATATAGATGGGAGAAAAAAAAGGGGGGGGGGATGAGAAGTTATCAGGCGGTGGGAAAATTAGTTACTATCCAGGAAGGCCTGCCGGAAGAGATGCGTCTTGGTCGCTTTTTAAAAGCCTTCCAAGGTTGTAATAAGACGCATCTCATCCGGCAGGTCATTCCACAGCCTGGGAGCAATAGCAGAAAAGACTAAGATAAGAGTGTTACACAAAGATTTAGCCCCCTTTCACCCCTCCCTATTTGATATTAAATTAATAAAGTTTTTGAGAGTGAACCGACCATGGCCCTGTTATGGATGCCCCCAAAATCCATGGAACGATTGTATCCTTACTTATAGGAGCCGGAAAAGATGAGATTGTAGGGGAACCTGCCTTGAGTGGAAGCAGATAGTCAGAACATTCCTTTAAAAATGTGTAAAACTGTTTTGATTGACAGCTGACATGATATCCTGAGACTGCTATAGAATAAGAGAATAAGAATTAAAAGAGGCTGGATGGCCATCTGTCAGGGATGCTTTGATTTGGAGTTCCTGCATGGCAGGGGGTTGGACTGGATGCCCCTTGTGGTCTATTCCAACTCTGTGATTCTATGATTCTATGAATACTGAGTCAGAACCCATGGCATGATGCAAGCTAACTGCAGAGGTTGCTTCATGCTGTGTGGCACCAGGAGATGACTCACAACCAATACAGTATACAGAGCACATGTGGATTGGAGATTGTGAAGTTGATGGAAATCGGAGAGGAGAGTTTGCAAATATTTGTATTATATTGCAACTGAATCTTGTCAGTTTAATTCTACTTTAAGGGGCGGGAGATTGGGGATGGGATTGTTGAATCATTTTAACTCTAATTACTTTTAAATCTTGTTGTACCCTGCCCCGATTGTTTTGACAGAGGGGCGGGTAAGAAATAATAATAATAATAATAATAATAATAATAATTATTATTATTATTATTATTATATTATTATTATTGAACCTTCAAGGACATGAAAGAAATCAAGTGAGTCTGTGAGTTATTTTTAAGTTTGGAAAGTGGTCAATGTATTGCTAATACCTATATCTGGATATTTGCTTCCATTCTCTCCTACCGTTATGTTGTTGCTGAGCTGCATCTGGGAACGTCACCCTCAGATTGTGCTGTACATTTGCTTGAGAACGGGATCATAATTCAGAGCAAACAAGGACCTGAGAGGTGGTGTGTTAATCCCTTTTGTGTGAGGTATTTGCACCAAACACCCACTGCATTCAATTCGGATTCATGCAATTCTTTCCCCACCCAGGAAACATTCTAAAGGGATACAAACCCTGAGTTTTAAGCACTTTTTGAACACTCGGTTTCTGCCCTCAAGCAATAATTTCAGTGTAAACCCAACTGGCTGTTCTTTGGCATTAGTCCATTTGCAGACAGACACTCTGGACACTGTTGCATGGTATAAAAGAGCCACCTTACCTTTTCCGAACTGAAATCTAATTTTGGCTGCATTTGGATCCTATCATATATAAATTGCTGCCAAATCCCTTGGCCAAATCCATCCCAGATATAGCCTGGGTTCAAAGAATGCTCAGTTGACGCTTTTTCAAAAACTGAAGCTACCAGCATTAAAAAAAATGGCCACCAAAGTGCTGCGGGGACCAAAGCTGAATCCAGGATGGACTGGGCCGGTGGATTCAGTGGCGATTTACATAAAAGACCCGGTTGCAGCCCAAATTAAAATTCAATTTCAGAAATGTTGGCCCAGCACAGACGGCCCAAAAAGGCTGTCCCCACGACATAAATAGGGCTGGAGAGTGGGCAGCACTTCATGTTCCCCAGCCCTAGCGCGTATGGACGGCTTTATTTTTAAATCACACAATCCATAACTGCGTGCATCGATGATGTCAAGCGCATGCCGCGTCCAGATGGACCAGGCTAAGCACTTCAATGCATTATATTATGGCTAAGCACTTCAATGCATTCGCCAACCCCACTTGCCATGGGAGCTACTGACTTCTCTCCCCATTCCAGACCTGTAGCAATTGGAATCAAGATCCATCTAAGTAATGTATTACTGTTAGCATAGCCTTGCATCTATTCACCATTCCTACATTTGTTACTTAGTTCTTCTGTGTTTGCGTCAATGCTTGTGTGTTTGCATGTGTGTGCAGCACTTAGGAGCCCTGGTGGTGCCGTGGTTAAATGCTTGTCCTGCAGCCACTCACTCAAAATCATAAGGTGGCGAGTTCAATACCAGCAAAAGGGCTCAAGCTCGACTCAGGCTTGCATCCTTCCGAGGTCACTAAAATGAGTACCCATATTGTTGGGGGCAAGTAGCTTACAGTTGTAAACTGCTTAGACACTCCTTAGGCAGTATGAAGCGGTATATAAATGAAGCTGTTTTTATTTTCATAGAATCATAGAATCGTAGAGTTGGAAGAGACCACTAGGGCCATCCAGTCCAACCCCCTGCCATGCAGGAAATCCAAATCAAAGCATCCCTGACAGATGGCCATCCAGCCTCTGTTTAAAGACCTCCAAGGAAGGAGACTCTATCACCTTCTGAGGAAGTGCGTTCCACTGTCGAACAGCCCTTACTGTCAGGAAGTTCTTCCTAATGTTCAGGTGGAATCTCTTTTCCTGTATCTTGCATCCATTGTTCCGGGTCCTGTTCTCTGGAGCAGCAGAAAACAAGCTTGCTCCCTCCTCAATATGACATCCTTTCAAATATTTAAACAGGGCTATCATATCACCTCTAAACCTTCTTTTCTCCAGGCTAAACATCCCCAGCTCCCTAAGTCGTTCCTCATAGGGCATGGTTTCCAGACCCTTCACCATTTTTGTCGCCCTCCTTTGGACACGCTCCAGTTTCTCAATGTCCTTTCTGAATTGTGGCGCCCAGAACTGGACACAATATTCTAGGTGGGGCCTGACCAAAGCAGAATACAGTGGCACTATTACTTCTCTTGATCTAGACACTATACTTCTATTAATGCAGCCCAAAATAGCATTGGCCTTTTTAGCTGCCGCATCACACTGTTCACTCATGTTCAACTTGTGGTCTACTTGGACTCCTAGATCCCTTTCACACGTAGTTTCATTCAGCCAGGTGTCACCCATCCTATATCTGTGCATTTTATTTTTCCGCCCTAAGTGCAATACCTTACATTTCTCTGTGTTGAATTTCATTTTGTTAGCTTTGGCCCAGCTTTCTAGTCTATTCAGGTCATTTTGAATCTTGATCCTGTCCTCTGGGGTATTAGCTATTCCCCCTAATTTGGTGTCATCTGCAAATTTGATAAGTATGCTCCCAATTCTGTCATCCAGGTCATTGATAAAGATGTTGAACAGCACTGGGCCCAGGACAGAGCCCTGTGGGACCCCACTGGTCACTTCTCTCCAGGATGAAAAGGAGCCATTGTTGAGCACCCTTTGGGTTCGGCCAGTCAACCAATTACAGATCCATTTAACAGTTCCTTTGTCTAGCCCACATTTTACAAGCTTGTTTGCAAGAATGTCATGGGAAACCTTGTCAAAGGCCTTACTGAAATCAAGATATACTATATCCACAGCATTCCCTTCATCTACCAAGCTGGTAATTTTATCAAAGAAAGAGATTAGATTTGTCTGGCATGACTTGTTTCTCTGAAACCCATGTTGAGTTTTTGTGATTATGGCATTGCCTTCTAGATGTTCACAGACTCTCTGTTTAATGATCTGCTCCAGAATCTTTCCTAGAACTGATGTCAGACTAACTGGACGATAATTGTTGGGATCCTCTTTTTTCCCCTTTTTGAAGATGGGGACAACGTTTGCCCTTCGCCAGTCTGCTGGGATCTCTCCTGTTCTCCAGGAGTTTTCAAATATGATTGCCAATGGCTCCGATATTACTTTTGCCAGTTCTTTTAATACCCTTGGATGGAGTTCATCTGGTCCCGGAGACTTAAATTCATTTAGATTAACAAGGTGTTCCTCTACTATCTCTTTACTTATTCTGTGCTGAAATTCCCCTATTCTGTTCTCTGCTCCATTATCCTCAGGTTGAGCACCCTTTGCCTTTTCTGAGAAGACTGAGGCAAAGAAGGTGTTGAGTAATTCTGCCTTTTCTCTATCTCCTGTTAGCATTTTGCCATCTTCTCCACGCAGTGGCCCTACCGTTTCCTTCTTCTTCCTCTTGCTGCGGACATATTCAAAAAAGCCCTTTTTATTGTTCTTAACCTCTCTAGCAAGCCTGAGTTCATTCTGCGCTTTAGCTTTTCTGACTTTACCCCTACACATGCCTGCTATTTCTTTGAATTCCTTTTTCGTGATTTCCCCCTTTTTCCATTTCTTATACATGTTCCGTTTCAAACTTAGCTCGGTTGAAAGTTCCTTAGTCATCCATCCTGGATTCTTTCTCACTGGAACTGTTTGAAATTGTGCCTTCAGTATCTCCCTTTTGAGAAAGTCCCATCCGTCCTGAACTCTTTTATCTTTTAGTATTTCTGACCATGGAATCATCCTCAATACTTCTCTAAGTTTACTGAAATCCGCTCTCCTAAAGTCTAGGATGCGTGTCTGACTCTGCCTGGCTTCTCCTTTCCACTGTAATACAAACTCCAGGAGAACATGGTCACTTCCACCTAATGATCCCACCACTTGCACCCCATTAACCAAGTCATCCTTGTTGGTTAGGATCAGATCTAAAATAGCTGACCCCCTTGTTGCCTCTTCCACCTTTTGGACCATGAAATTGTCTTCCAGGCAAGTGAGGAATTTGCTAGACCTTGAGGATTTTGCTGAGTTTGACTTCCAGCAAATATCAGGATAGTTGAAGTCGCCTATCACTACTACATCCCTCTTTTCTGACTGTGTGGTCATCTGTTCTAGAAAGATATTATCCAATTCCTCAGTCTGACTTGGGGGTCTGTAGTAGACTCCCACCGTAACACCCTTGTTGTTTCCCTCCCCTTTGATTCTTATCCAGATGCTCTCCACCTGGCTTCCATGATTGATGTCCAGGATCTCTTCACTGGTGTAAATATCTCTGACATATAGTGCTATTCCTCCTCCTTTCCTGTTTGGCCTATTTCTCTTAATAAGGTTATACCCCTCTATTTCCACATTCCAATCATGAGACTCATCCCACCAGGTTTCAGTGATGCCTATTATATCATATTTGCTTTGTTGTACTAGGAGTTCGAGTTCATCTTGCTTATTTCCCATGCTCTGTGCATTAGTGTAGAGACATCGCAGACCATGGTTCCCTTTTACTTGCTGCCTGTGCAAGTTTTTTTTTGCCTCCCACTGTTGGGTCCTTGCACTGTTTGCCTTGTTTCCTCTATGTCAGTTTGACTATTTTCGCCATCCCTTTTGCCTTCCTTAATATTGACTCCCTTCCCCTCGGAACTCAGTTTAAAGCTCTCCTGATCAAGTTCTTGAGACTGTTGGCAAAAACATTTCTTCCAACTGGCGTGAGATGCAACCCGTCTGTTGCAAGAAGTCCCTCCTCATGGAACCGCAGCCCATGATCCAAGAATCCAAATCCTTCTCGGCGGCACCATCTGCGAAGCCAGTTGTTCACATCTGCTATTTTCCTCTCCCTTCCTGGACCATGCCCTACAACTGGCAGAAGAGACGAGATGACAACCTGTACATCCATTCCTTTCAGCTTCCTACCAAGCGCCTCGTAATCCCTTTTGATGTTCTGAATGCTGTGTCTTGCAGTATCATTAGTTCCCACGTGGACCAAAAGGAAGGGGTATTGGTCAGTAGGCTTGACCAGTCTTGTCAGCCTCTCTGTCACATCCCGGATCTTTGCACCTGGAAGACAACACACCTCTCGAGACATCTTGTCAGGCCTACAAATCACTGCTTCTGTACCCCTCAGCAAGGAGTCCCCCACTACGGCCACACGCCTCCTCCGAGGCTTAGCAGTGACTGTTCCCTCGGGTGGGACTCTCAGGCTCCCCTGCTCCGTCCCTGAAGTCTGTCCATGCTGCTCTTCTTCATCCTCCTTGATAAGGGAAAGAGCTTCGAATCGATTCTCTAGCTGCAAGCTCCCCGAACAATTCCTTCTTGGTTTACTTCTCTTTGTGACATTCCTCCAGCTGTCTGCCTCCTCTGTTTGGCAAGTGACCTCCTCCACCCTAGCATCTTCCTCTGCATGGTACTCATCCAAGATGGTTAGTTCTATTGTGTCCAGGAAATCCTCTTGTTCCCTAATCTGGTGAAGTGTAGCTACTCTGGACTCCAGCTGCTGCACTTTCTCCTCCAAGAGTGCTACCAACTTGCACTTGGTGCATGTGAAGTTCTCCACTTCTGTAGGCAAGAAGTGCATGTATTTTCCTATTCCAATAAATAAAACATAAAAACCTATTTGAAATGCCTCTGGAATTCTGTTTGATTGCAGGCCTGATATAGTTGGATTGAATCCCGAGGTCACTGTTGCCAAAACCAAACTATATCTCTCTTTTGAGCTAAGTACCAAATGTTCCAAAAAGCATAGCAATCGCAGGTGTCCCCCCCTCCCAGACTCCATCATTTTGGTAACAAACGCCCTCTAGAATCAACCATGAAGCTAAGCAAGCTCAGGTAGAAAAAGAAACAAACAAAAAAAGAAACATTAGAGAAAAAGGTGGTTTTGTGTCCTCCTTTCCTCCCTTCATAGATATTGCTCATAATTGCTAAATGGAACCGCTTAATATGTCTGAAAACAAGGGTCTGAGCTGGATCTCACCAGTTCATTCAAGCCAGTTCTTAAAGTCTGTCAGGTTCATGGCTGCCTCCCATTCCCCAAGGCCCCTCTTCTGGTCCTTCCCAGAGGTCCCTTCCTGTCCGCACAGAGCTAGGCAATCCTGGCTTTGCTCCTGCCTTTCCCTCCTGGCTCCCAGATGCCTGATCTCCTTCCGTTTCTCCCTCCACTCTCCAACCTTCCCTCTTCCCCATCTGCACTGCTTCAGCATCTCACCTTCAGCATTTCTTCCCTGCCATTCTATTTTTCGCATTCCCTCCGTCTCTCTATCTCAGACACACATCCACAGTGTGTGTTGCACGAAAGGGACACTTAGATGTCCATTTGTTGAGAAAGGCAGGATAATCAATATACAAGTAACTCATTGGGAATGGCAGAGCAGGCAGGCTGGGCCCTGGACTCCAATTTTGGTGAGGTTCAAGCACCAGGGAGCAACCTTAAAACAACCTTAAGACATCTCTAAGACAGGGATGGACTACTCTTGAGAATTGGGGGCTCACATTAGTCCCCAGGGGATCTCTGGAGCACCCCCACATTGTAGCACCTAAAAATATGGAATAATATTTTGCCTCTCAACATCCCACAGCATCACTGTGGGGAAGTGGAGGCCATTTTGCCAGGAAGCCTCTATAGAGCCTCAAAAGGCTAGAAGATTGCCCCCCCTCCAAAAGCCAGGAAACTTGCTCAGAGATGGGCTGAGGACCATTTGGGGGAAGAAAAGCATTAATCTTCATGGTTCCTCCCCAGAAGATCCTAGAATTGACAGTTTAGAGTGGTATATTTAGAACCCTTAGAAAGTGGAGAGCAGTAGTGCCTCACATTCCAAGATTCCACAGGATGTTGCTATGACAATGAAACTGTGAGGCAGTACAAGCTGGCACTTTGTGCTGGCCTGACTGCGGAGTAGGGCTGAACTAGTGTCCACACACCCCCAACCCTAGTTCTGTCACTCAGCCGCCATCATGGTGTGCGCCTGTCTATACGGCACGCACCATGAAGATGTCTGTGATGCACAGTGCCCAAACAGCGTTGTCCAGAAGGGGCATCATGTTTGCATAAGAGTGCACTCATGACACACCTTCAAGGAAGCTGCTCAGAGCAGCTTCTTTTGGGGCACACATTGGTACCACAGCATGTGGCTGCTGCAGCACCAATCCGGGGCATACTGGAGCGGTGTTTAGCCACCTGTCTCTAGAGCCCCGATAATATAATAATATAATAATATTTATTTATTTATATCATATAGTCTCTTCCAACTATATGATTCTATGATCTAGATCAAGGGAAGTAATAGTGCCTCTCTACTGTGCTTTGATCAGGCCTCACTTGGACTAATTCTGTGTACAGTTCTGGTCACTACAATTCAAAAAGGATGTTGAGAAGCTGGAGCATGTCCAGAAGAGGGCAACAAAAACGGTGAAGGATCTGGAAACTATCAACCCCTATGAGGAGTGATTTAGGGAGCTGGGTATGTTTAGCCTGGAAAAGAGAAGGTTAAGAGTGGATATGATAGCCCTGTTTAAAAATTTGAAAGGGTGTCATGTCGCAGATGGAGCAAGCTTGCTTTCTGCTGCTCCAGAGAAAAAGACACTGAACAATAGATGCAAGCCCCAGGTAAAGAGATTCCACCTAAACATTAGAAGGAACTTCCTGACAGTAAGACCTCTTCGATATTAGAATATATTCCCTCAGAATTTGGTGGAGTCTCCTTCTTTGAAGATCCTTAAAGAGAGGCTGGATGGCCATGTGTTGGGGATGCTTTGAATGTGTTTTCTCCCCTGGCAAAGGGTTGAACCAGATGGCCCTTGTGGTCTCTTCCAAATCTATTATTCTATACTTCTAAAATTGAATCATAGTACTATAACAATGTAGTATGAAAGAGCCCTCAGTCTTCATAGGAAGGGCAATGGATTCAGGTTCCTTACCCACAGAGACCACATTCTCATAATTCTCCATCATCACATAACTGTACAAAAGTTTTTGCTTCTTTGTCAACAGTTTCCATTCATCTTCGGTGAAATATACCGCCACATCTGCAAAGGTCACCTGCAACAGAAAATAGCCCTCATCCAGAGAGTGACTAATAAAAGGGAAGGAAAGTACATGGTGCATCCCAAATATGATTTCATCACTTTAGAATATAGTCCAGGAAATAATAATAATAATAATAATAATAATAATAATAATTTATTTCTAGCCCACCCAATCATGAAGAATCTGGGCGGGTTGCAACAATAAAATACACCATTACAATAAAATCAAACCCTAAACCTCCCCCGCCCCCCAATCCCAGTACTAAAATGGAATTAAACAGTAATAGTATAAAATATTAAAAGCATTAAATACATTAAAGATGTTTAAAAAATTAAATTCTGTTAGCAAGAATAAAGGTACTGCCTTTGAGATCCAGTTTCTCAAATCCTTTTTGAGGCTACAAGCTCCTTTGTTTGGAAGAGAACACTGGATATCTCAGGCAGCCTTCATTGCTTTGGCACCAGGAAAACCTGTAGGTATTGATAAGGTAAAACATGCCAGAGCTGTCCCTGTTTAAAAGATTTTTTTAACCTTTGTTGAAGGTAAAAATCTCAAATAGTAAAGGCCCATTGGTCTTTCCTTTATGATTCCCCTGTGGCAGCTAAAATGTGGTATATATCATATATCATAGTTTTGTGGTTTTGGGATGATACTGCTATATGGCCAACACGGCTCCCCTTGGATATGTCAATTGCAGGTCTTTTCACATCATCCTGTTTTCCACCCGTTTCCTCCTGGGTTAACCCCACCTCATCTTTTCCTCCAGAGCCCCCCCCCCCCCAGCTCTCTCCCCCCTCAAGGGACTGATCAGGTCTCTGGCCTTTAAGCCTGCCCTCCTTTGGAGGAAATAGTGAGGGCTGGAGGTCAAACTCTGCCAGCACTGGAGTCCCATGGCAGCCACATTTCTGGCTCTTGCTGAAGGCAAGGCACCCCTTGAGGTGGGTGAGGGGTACCTGGGTGCTGCATGGGATAGTGGAAAAGACACCACAGCCCCACCACAACCAGCAGCAGTGGAGTTAGAGGTGAAGTACCCTGCCTTGCCTGAGTCTGTCTCGGTAGCAAGAGCCCCAGAGATCGAGAGTCCAAAAGGACTGGGGGCTACCTGGGTCTTGCACAATTCCAGCCCTTCTTTTTCCTCCCAAGAACAGCCTTGTGCAGCTGCTTGCATGGCATGGTTTGACATTGCCAGAGGAATATAGCACATAGCAATGAGTTGTGGCTGGGAAGACCCTTTTACCTCCCACTGACCATTCGGGCTGAGCTCTGAGGGTGTGAGAGGAAAGCCCACCTCCAGGATCAAGGGGGGGGGGCATTGCCTGAGGAAGAGGCACTGTGCAGGTTCAACGCTGCAACACCTTTCATACAGTCGGTCTCAAAAGGGGCTACAAAATCCCTTTGCACAGAGTCACTACATATTATTAATAAGTAAAACCCACCTAATCATTCTTGAGTTACTATTTTTCAGTCTGAACCTTCAAATGATTTTCATTACCATGATAAAGGCCTGAATCATACTTTCAGTCTCAGCCCAAGAAGACCTATTGATCCTAAGGGATTTACAACCATGTGTGGAATAAGCTGAGTTCCACAAGTATTACCATTTCACATAAGCCAAAACTGCTCCTTGTCCTCCCCAGAGTAGACCCACTGGATTAGCTGAATTTACCCATGTGTTGAAGCAGTATTCAGTGTTTTAAGGGTCTATTCTAGCTTGATATACACAATATAAAATATATAAAGAATAAATATGACATAAACAATATAATTTAGGCCATGGTTGGGATATTGTGGATGGATTAGGATACTGACTATTCAAACACATATAGTACATTTAGCCACCAAAGAACTATAATGCATTTAGCCATTGGTTGCCAAATTTCAGAGGCAAATGTCGTTTTTAAAAACCAGTTCTGGGGGGCACTGTGGGCTTGAGGGCCACTGGGCCCACCATAAATTTAGATCCAGAGACATTCTCCCATATCCCCCAACATTTCACACTTTGGAAAAGCAAGACACATGGGGACAAGCAACACCAAAAAGAGCTCAAGATGGCCAAAGTTGTTTATGAGGAAGATCACACAACTGAGGAAGGACATAGCAGTTTGCTTTTGCCTCAGACTCCTGGCAAGGGCAAAACTGTGTCCCTTCTGTCCATTCCTCTCCCCTTTTGAGTTGATGGGCTGGACACATCTTTTCAATTTGGGATACATTTTTCAGCAACCAAAGTGAGCTGAGGAGAAGGGGGAAAGTGGGAGGAGAAGACTGAAACTAGAACATTTTAAAAGCCCCTGAAAAAGTGGGTTGAGAGGGGATTAGCCAGGACTGTCTCTGCCAAATTGGGGGCAGCATGTTCTCCACTTGCTTTCATGGGCTGGTCCAGCAGTGACACACATGCAACTAATAACCAGGATGGCGACTCACCAATGAGTTGCTGTACCTCTGCAGCCTCTTTCTGTTGGAGCTCAACTCCCTCCGCTTGACCTTCGTGTCGGCCATCGGGTGGACAGGGAATTCCTGGTGGCCCTGCACTTGGGTTACTTCCAGCAAAAGGTGCCCCAAAGCTGTATCCAAGAAGGCCAGGATGAAGTTCCTGAGAAAAGGGACCAGGGTTAGGCATGGCTTGGCAAGAAAAACTGCAGCACTCAAAGGCACAAAGAACAGCATCCTACTGGTGACATACACAGGTGATGCATGCCTCTTTTGGGCTGATGCAAAAATGGATAGTTCCCTTCCTTCCTCTGCACCATCCGACACCCACTCCACTACACAACAGCTACTCCATGCTTTTTGGGTGTGCTGGGGGATCAGGGGATGGGGAACTATGGCTATGTCCCCATGGCTAGTTGTGAAATGAGAGCATCATCTGCTGAAACCTCCAGAGGTCTCCTCCAGTGGCCCTCAGAAGAAGATGTCTTTATTTTGCTTCTGGCTACAGCAACACAACAGGATGCTTCTCCAATGCCTCCCATCCAACCCTCTCGCCAGGCATGGAATGGCTATCAGGGATGGCTTCCCTGAGTCAGTAAATGGCCAGTGGTAGCCTGATTCCACTCAGAGCAACACTGGAGCATAGAGGGCTCTGCTGGGTCAGGCAAGGACCAGTGGGCCCCTCCCCAATATCTAGGGCCCAAAGGGAAGGAGGAGGGTCTCTTTCCCCACTCTCTCTCCCAAAGCCCCATCTTCCCACTGGCCTCCCTGAGCCCCCTTCCTCCCCTTCCTCAGAACCACAGGCCCCTTCCTTCCTTTGCCCCCAAATGGAAGAAAGACAGAGGGACAAAGGGACACACTTCCTTCCTTTTGGCCCAAGGAGCCTGGTCTCTTTCTTGCTCTGGAGCCTCTTGAGGGAGAGAAAGAGGAGCCCCTCAGTCCAACTGAAAAGGCCTCAGAGAAGGTTCCAGAACATTACTCCCCACAGTCACAAGCAGAACACAAAATGGCCGCCAGAACAGAAAATGGCTGCTGGAACACAAAAGTGCCACCGGAAGACAAAATGGCCTCCTCCTCCTCCTCCTCTGCACTTGGCGGTTGGCAGCTTGAGGCCTTTAGGGAACCCATAATGGAGGATGAAAGGGCCCCAAAGCCGGAAGGGAACTCAAACAGGATTTCCAAACCTTTACAGTACCTAAGTTTTCCTAATGCTAAAATATAGAGAATCCCTGAGGCAGTCTTTATAAATAAGCCTTTATAAGTCTAAATAAATAAATAAATAAATAATAAGCTTCAGCGAAGAGCTAGCTCTCCCTGTGGCTTTTCCACCTGAGGCTTCTGCACTTGGTTAAGAGCTCCCTCCTTCACAGTGTCACAGTTTTGAATCACAGATATTCCACATTCACAGTAACAGTACTTTTCAATGATATCTAAAAGTCCCATGTGTTCCAATCTCTATTTCAAATGTCCCAGTTTCTCCCTCCTCCTCCTCCTGCCATTTCTCTCCTTCTCTTCAGCTCACTGCTATTGCTGCAAACTGAGTCCAAAGGCAAAAGGAGCCTGCCCTCCATGAAGACAGAAGAGCAAAAAGGAGAAGAGGGGCCCTTCCCAGAGGCTCAGGCCAAAAGCAAACTGCTGCAGCCGCTCCTAGTTTGCCTCTCCTTCTTCAGAGAGAACCTTGTACTCTTGATCATACTCTGAGGCTCCTTGGTCTCAGCCTCCCTTGGATTCTCTGGGACCCCCCCCCAAAATCTCACGGCCCCACGGAGCCTCCAAAGAGGGGAGAGGGGGCCTGGGGGCAACTTGAGGAGCCGTGACTCGAGGCCTTTTTTGGTGGGAGGAGGAGGAGGAGGAGGAGGAGAAGGGGCCTTCCTTCCTTCCTTCCAGCCCCGAAGGCTGCCTCCCCACAGAAGACCCTCCAGCTCCCCATCATTTACACCAAAATGGGGGCTCTTCCCCCTCAGTCCTCATTCTCTCAGAGGAACCAAATTGGGGAGTCCCCCACCGAGGCCCCACCTTCCCTTCCCTGCCAAGGGACCCAGGAGGAGCCCTCCTTCGTCTTCCTCAGCAGCCAACGCTCAGAGCCACCAGCCTCCTCCTAGAACCAGGGGACCTGGGCCTATCGCTTGCTCAGTAGCAGCCCCTTGAAGAAGCCCCTCTGCCCAGAAGGAAGAGGGCTGCCCTGGCTCCCACGGAGCATGCTCAGCCCCTCCGAGAGAAAGAGACGTTATTCCCAGAAAGAAGATGTCTGCCCTTGTTTATATTATTATTTTGTAGATGTTCTTCTGTACTACCTACATTCGTAGGTTATTCATACTAATAAATCGAAGTTAGTGTTTACATTTTCATTGTTTAGATGTTATCCTTCATTACATCAGTATGTTATTCATACAACATAAATTGAAGCTGATTTGTGCAACCTTTTCTTCTCATTACATAGCATTACCTTGTTATTACACCTTTCATGTTCACTTGGTGACCACTAAACCTATTTGGACCAAGTCCCTCCCCAAACTTGGTTTGGTTTCTTTCCCAATAACACCTCCCCCCCCCCAAAAAAAGCAAAGGGGACCCTAAACTGGGGGAGGGGGGGGGCTCTCTTTCCTTCCTTCGTTCTTCATTCATTTAAAATTAAATTTTGAAATGGCATTGAAAACTAGTCTCTTTCTTTTTTTTTTTGTATATTTATTTATTAAGTTTTTATATACAAGCTAGCCATTCCAAGCTCCATGACAAGTGAACAGTAAATACAAAAAGCAGAAATAAAAAAAGAAAAACAAACAGCTTTCACTTGTAATCTTAAATCCTCAAATCTTCACTCCCTGTCTTGACGTCTTCTACCATGATATATCTTAAAATGCTAATTTACTTCTTACATACTGAGTATACAGCAGTATAACAAAAGCAAGCAAAAAAAAAAGGTATATTTACTATTAAAGCTTTCAACCAGTATTAATAGTAAAGATTTCAAAGCTATATACATCAATATACGCCCTCCAGAGGCATTATGGCTAATGATTATCATAACCCAGTTCAAAAATGAATCCAATACCCAAACTAGAATGTTCAGAAAACAGCAGCACTTCTATAATCAATTCAATTGATCCATTCAGTATTAATCCTTAGGCCCCATCTTCTTTTCAAAAAGACCCATATATATTCCCATCCTCTTTCACAAACTTCCCCTCTTTTATCTTCCAGCTTACTAGACATCAAATCCATCACTCTTATTTCATTCAACTTCCACAGCCATTCATCGATCTGTATCTCTTTATCATCTTTCCAGTGTTTCGCAATTAATACTCTCGCCAGTGAAATCATATATAAAATTATTCTCCACCAATTTCTCTCATCCTCTTTCTTTATAAAATAAGTCATATTTAGAAGATAAAGTTCCGGTTTCTTTTTAAAGCTGATCCCACAAACCTGTTGAATAACTTTATGCACTTCATCCCAGAAACTAGCTATTTTCGTACAATTCCACCACATGTGCATCATATTACCTTTTTTTTCCTTACACCTCCAGCAAATATCCGACTCTAGTCTATACATTTTTTTCAACCTCGCCGGAGTGTAATACCACCTATTACTTACTTTCAGAAAATTTTCTTTTAAATCAGCACATTTGGTGAAAGCATTTGTTCTCCTCCAAGAACGTTCCCATGCCTCTAGTGGGATTTCATGTCCAAAATCCCTTGCCCAGTCTAGCATATACTGTTTGATGGGTTCTTTTTCCAAGTCTCTTTCCCTGAATAACTCGTAGTATTTTGTTACTTTCTTTTTGCCCTCTTGAAGAATTATCATATCCAACTCATTAGGTTTTATGTCGATACCTACACTTTTCACATCCTCCTTAAACCTATGATGAATTTGATAAAATGTATACCAATTGACCTCATAATTTTCCAGACCCAGTTCCCCTCTAGATTTCATAACTAACTCCTTTTTTTCATTGGTTTTCAACAAGACACTATAGGTTAACCAATTCCATTGAGTTTCCCATCTATTTACAAAAGCCTCGTGCGTCGAGACCCATCCTGGAATTCTATTATAAAAAGCAGCTTTAATCCTTTTCCAAGTTTCAAAGAGAGCTCTACGGAAGGGGTTATTAAAGAAATCCTTATTTACTGCAGTTTTATTGTACCACATATAACTGTGCCACCCAAAGCGTAGGGAGTCCCCCTCCAACGCCAAAGTTTCTTTGTCCTTCAACAAAATCCAATCCTCCAACCATAACATCATACATGCTTGCCTGTACAATTTAAAATCCGGAAGGCCACATCCCCCTCTTTCTTTTCTTTCTTTTAAGTTATCCCATCTTATCCTTGCCTTACCGCCTTTCCAAATAAACTTTTTCAGTTCTTTATTCCATTGAACAATTATTTCATTCTTAATGCTAAGTGGCAGATTCATCAGCAGAAACAAAACTCTAGGTAGGATGGACATCTTAATCACGTTAATTTTCCCATAAATAGACAAATTTAGATTTGCCCACCCTTCTAAGTCTTTCTTTATATTTCTCCATAATGTCCCATAGTTATTTTCATATAAGTTAATATTATTACATGATATCCAAATACCCAAATATTTTATCCTTTGTACGCACTCACAACCTACTTTTCTAATTAACCTCTCTTTTTCTTCCATATTCATATTCTTAATCAGTAATTTAGATTTTACCTTATTTATTGTGAAACCTGATATTATCCCAAACTGGTTTAACTCATTCATTAAATAGTCACTACTTTGTAGGGGGTTTTCAAGAATTATTGCTAGGTCATCGGCATACGCCTGGACCTTAATTTCTTCTTTTTTTATTCTTACCCCTTTAATCCTGTCATTCCCTCTTATATTATTCAGTAAATATTCCAAAATCAAAATAAACAAAATCGGTGACAAAGGGCATCCCTGCCTTGTCCCTCTTTTTATTTGAAACTCTTTTGTTGCTTCTCCATTAATAATCAGAGAAGCTGTTTGGTCCTTATAGATTTGTTCCACAGATTTTGTAAAAATTCCTCCGAAATTCATTATTTTGAATAAAGCAAACATCATCCTCCAGCTAACACAATCAAAGGCCTTTTGTGCATCAATGAACAGAATAGCCATTTTTTTATCGTTGTGGGTATTATAATAGTCTATAGTATTTATCAGATTCCTTATATTACTCTGGATTTTCCTTCCCGGTACAAAACCATTTTGATTTTTGTTTATTATCTCATTCAGGATTCCTTTAAGTCTCCTAGCCAATACATGTGCGTAAATCTTATAATCATTATTCATCAGCGAAATGGGTCTGTAGTTATTCATTACTGTTTCATCTTTGCCCTCTTTAGGTATCAAAGTTATCATTGTCTTACCCCAGGACTCTGGCTTTCCTTCCTCATGTATTAAGTTAAACAACTCTTTCAATGGCTCTATTAATTCTAATTCGAAGGTTTTATAATATTTAGCGGTAAGTCCGTCCTCCCCTGGTGTTTTCCCATTTTTAAGACTTCTTATTGCTGACCTAATTTCTTCTATTGTTATTTCGGCATTCAACATTTCTTTTTGAGTCTCATTCAATTTGATCTTATTACGTCTCGAAATTTCTGTTACTAAATCTTCCTCATTGCATTCCTTTTTACGTTCATCAAAAATGTTTTCAAAATAATTCAAAAAAGCTTTCATAATTTTTTCCTGTTCCGTTATTATGATATTATTTTGATTTATTTTAGTGATCAATTTTTTTCCTTTTTCTTTTTTTAATCTGTATGCTAACCACCTGCTAATTTTATTAGCATTATCAAAATAATTTTGCTTTAGCTTATTCAATTTTTGAAATGTTTCCTCTGCTATTTTCTTTTCAAGTCTTTCCTTTAGTAATTTTATTTCCTTTTCTAATTTTTTGTTTCTCCTTAACCCTTGTTGTTGTAATTCCCGTTCCTTTTTGCTTAGTTCTCCTTTGATCATTTCCTCTTGCCGTCTCTCCTTCTTTTTATTCTCTATCATTTTCTGGATAAATCTACCTCTTATGAAGGCTTTACTTGTATCCCACACTACTTTTGTCCTAGTTCCTTTCCCCATATTATCTCTAAAGAAAAAGTTCAATTCCTTTTTAATTTCTTTTACAAATTTCACTTCCTCCAGGATTTCCTCAGCGAATCTCCATCTTTTCCCTCTATTCCTATTAGCATCCATATTTAAGTCCAATTCTATTTCTAACAAATTATGGCCTGAGAAGAATCTAGGCCATATTTCTAAGCCTTTAATTTTTGTCAATATTTCCTTTGATACCATAATTAAGTCAATTCTGGAATGTGATTTATGTACCTCTGACCAGAAAGTGAAACCCTCCTTATTATTGTAACGATGAAACCAGCTATCCTGTAAGTTTAATTCGTCCATCAAATTAAAAAAACTCTTGGGCAATTTTCCCATATATTTAAGTTTAACATTCTTTTGTGACTTTCTGTCTGTTTTGGGATTAATTACCCCATTATAATCGCCTACCATAATCAGCTTATTGTTTTCATACTTTGATAGCTTTTCCAAAAGATTTTTGTAAAATTCACCTTTCCTCTCTAATGGACCATATACGTTACATATCAGAAACTTCATATCATTTATAATTACCTCCACACAAATCCATCTACCATCAACATCTTCTTCTACCAATCGTGCACACCATCTTCTATTTACAAAGATAGCTACGCCTCTTTTTCTTTTATTAATTGTTGCACTAAAAAGGGTTCCAAGTTTTCTGTTACGCAGGTACTTTACATCCCCATCTTTCATTTTAATCTCTTGCAAGCATATTACATCAAAATTCTTTTTCTCCAAAAAATGCATCACATGTCTCCTCTTTTTCTCCTGACTAATACCCTTCACGTTCCACGTCACCAATTTGAAACCCATCTCACCAATTTTTTTGACCCCTTATTCTCTAAACAATCTCTTTTATGGATATAAGGACTGAACTGCTTCTTCACCACCCAAACCCTCTTGTTGTACAACACTCAGTGAAATTGATCCTTTTTCTATTTTTTCACTTTGCTTCTTCCTTGGAGCTCTATCTTCCTTCTGTTTCCCCTTATTTTCTCCCTCTTCGACTTCCGGTTCCGCCGTGAAGGCGTTTGGCAGCGCGAGACGGGAGCTCCGCGCTGCCTCTCTCGAGTGCAGCAATCCTATTAGTGGAGGATAAGCCCAGCTGGGGAAGCTGGACTTACGAGGTCCGTTGGAAGATCCAAACTATTCTCTTGAGGTGAAACTTGGAGGGGGAAGCCAAAGGGAAGAAGGAGTGGTTCTGGAGGACATTCGGTGCTGCAACTTGTCGCCATAAGGCACCGGCCAGTCGGCGGAATTTTATTAAAGAAGAGGGGAGAGCCGGTTTAAACTTCTATTTGTTGTTACTTGCCTTCTTTGATTGGGGACTCTAGTTGGTCTAAGCAAAAGGAAAAAAGGTAACCTGGTGGCACAAGAGCTACGAATAGAGCATCTGTTATAGTGCCTCCATTTTCTTATTTCCTATTTGGAGGACTTTTTTTGTTTGGAGGACGGTTTGGAGGACTTTTTTGTTTCATGTGTAGGAAGTAATCAACTAGGACTTTTTCTCTTGTCTGGAGGACTGTTTGGAGGACTTTTTGCTTCATGCGTATGAAGTAACACACAGCTCAAGGTAACCGGGTGCAGTTTGCCTGGAAAATATATGATGGGCAACAGCTGCGTGGATGTTGAACTTATATTTTCATGTGTACAAAGTAATCACGCAAGACCTTTTCTCCTGTTTGGTGGACTGTTTGGAGGACTTTTTGTTTCATGGGTATGAAGTATTCACCCAGGACTTCTTCTCATGTTTGGAGGATTGTTTGGAGGACTTTTTGTTTCATGTGTATGAAGTAACACACAGCCTGAATACACTGGACTCTTGAAAGCCTTAATATTTGGAGGAGGACTGTGCTTGAACTTATATTTTCATGTGTACAAAGTAATCCCTCAAGACCTTTTCTCCTGTTTGGTGGACTGTTTGGAGGACTTTTTGTTTCATGGGTATGAAGTAATCACCCAGGACTTCTTTTCATGTTTGGAGGACTGTTTGGAGGACTTTTTGTTTCATGTGTATGAAGTAACACACAACCTGAATATACTGGATTCTTGAAAGCTTTAATATTCGGAGGAGGACTGTGCTTGAACTTATATTTTCATGTGTGCGAAGTAATCACTCAAGACTTTTTCTCCTGTTTGGTGGTCTGTTTGGAGGACTTTTTGTTTCATGGGTATGAAATAATCACCCAGGACTTCCTCTCATGTTTGGAGGACTGGTTGGAGGACTTTTTGTTTCATGTGTATGAAGTAACACACAGCCTGAATATACCGGACTCTTGAAAGCTTTAATATTTGGAGGAGGACTGTGCCTGAACTTATATTTTCATGTGTACGAAGTAATCACTCAAGACTTTTTCTCCTGTTTGGTGGACTGTTTGGAGGACTTTTTGTTTCATGGGTATGAAATAATCACCCAGGACTTCTTCTCATGTTTGGAGGACTGTTTGGAGGACTTTTTGTTTCATGTGTATGAAGTAACACACAGCTCAAGGTAACCGAGTGCAGTTTGCCTGGAGAATATATGATAGGCAACAGCTGCGTGGATGACCTTGAGGATAAGGAGTAGCCCTTCATTGAGGAAGAACACCGGACCTGAATATACTGGACTCTTGAAAGCCTTAATATTTGGAGGAGGACTGTGCTTGAACTTATATTTTCATTGAGCTTGGGTGACATTAATGGAGTTTGTGTAATTAATCTGATCTGATCTTTCAAGAAGGGAATATACGATTGTTTTGTGAATGTTTGGCTATTGTTCTAGGGGGTAGAGATATATGGTGGAGTTGGATTATTTGATTTAACTTAATTTATAGTTTAACTGGATGCAAACAAGGAGTATGGCGACACGAAGGGGATCTGTTGGCCAGGCAGATATAAGTAGTATAATATTACAGGAATTGAGGGAATTTAAAAAAACCTTTAAGAAAGAAATTAGAGATGAACTTAAGGAGAGTAGGAATGATTTAAGGGATGATATACAGAAGTTAAGAGAAGATGTTCAGAAGGACATAGATGGATTGGGGAAAAAAATTGATAACCTAGCTAGTGAAATATCCGGGGTTAAAGCGGAAATAGAGGAAGTTGTGGAAAGGACTGAGAATTTAGAGAAAAGAACAGATGAATTGGAAAGGACTCAATCAAGAGATCAGCAAATTAGCCTTCTGCAAGAACTAAGAGGGGTAAAGGAGGAACAAAATGAACAGCTGTACAAGAAGGTAACCCAGATTTTGGCAAAATATATGGATATAGAGGAAGATTTGATGGGAATGCAGATTGACAAGGCATTTAGGTTGAGTTCTAGGATAGCAAGAGAAAGAAATTTGGATAGAGATATCACTGTTTGCTTTACTACGTATAGAATGAGAGAATTAGTTTTGCGAAAGAACTATGAAAGAAAATTAATAATTGGAGATAATATTATAGAGATCTACAAAGATTTGCCGCTTCAAGTAGTCAGGAAGAGACAAGATTACAAGTTTTTAACGGTGTTATTAGAAAAATGTGAGATACCCTACAGATGGGATAAACTTGAAGGGGTGGTGTTTAATTATAATCAAAAAAGAATTAAAGTTAATACTGTAGAGGAAGCAAAAAATCTGTTTGATAAACTGAACAGAGAATTTAAGGAGCAAGAACAAAAGAATAAAGGGAAAAGAGAGGAAGGAGACAGAAAGGAGGGAGAAAACTAGTCTCTTTCAGCAGTAGGCCTCTCCTGGCAGTTTTCTAAAACTGTAAACTTTGACCAATTTAAAAGGTAGATGGTCTTATACATCTGTGTCTTCTTTTTCTTTTCAATGGAAGGATGTTTGAACTGAGGTTGTGCTCTTAACTGATATTGTGCATTTGTTGCTCCGTTGTTTTTCCCTGCCTCAATCCATGGAGAGATGCGGATACAAAAAAAATCTCAATAATTTCTTTCTCTGTCTCTCTCTCTCTTTCTGAAAAGCTCTTCTTTGCCCCTAAAAGAAGATGCCAGGTAAAGATGGGGAAGGAAGGATGCCGTTGGAAAGGAAGAAGGAAGGAAGGAAGGAAGACCCCACAAAATAAATACAAGTGACTTCCCCTTTTTCTGTAGGATCACCAGTATGGTTTTTACTTTTCCCCCATTGAAAAGGTGTCTCTGGTTTCCAGTGGTTTCCGGTACTGAATGCTCTTTTCCATGGTCAAATCCTTGAATATTTTTAAAAGAATCAAATCACCTCCATTCTCTCTTCTTCTGTTGGAAGAGCATTGCGCTGGGAGGGAGGGAGGGAGGGGGAGATGGGGGCAGCTTTGCCATCAAATATGGGGGAATCCATGCATCAGGACACCCTCCTCAGCAAAATAGGGTGGGAATAGGAGACACTTTGTTTTATTCCCCCAAATCCTCCTCCTCCTCTAAAAAGTCTCCCCCTCCAAGTCCCCCACATGCCACCACTTTCTCCAGCCTTCAACCCAGACTTTTGCCCCTGCCCCCAGCATTATGACTTCATGGACTCTTAGGACCTTATCAGATGTCGGAAATTGGAAGTATAATCTAATGGCAATCCAATCACAATCTTAGGGTTTCACATTATTGCATATTAAAGTATCTCACGCAATTTTGGGCAAAAGAGAACTCATTCCGAACGCAATCATGGATTTTATGTTATTGCGAATTAAAGCATTTCACGCAATTTCAGGCAACGGGAAGACATTTTCAGGTAATGGGAAGTCATTCTGAACACATTCCGAATGCAATAGGAATTCATGTGAATTTGCTAAACTAGCGAATTCACGTGAATTCAAATTGGCTCCAATTGGCTCCATTTGCAATAAAGAGAAATTCCTCCCATCTGACAAACTCCTTACTCTCAAGAGGTTCTTCCTAATGTTGAACTGAACTCTCTTTTTCTGGAGTTTGCATCTATTGCTCTATTGTCCTATTCTCTGGAGGAGCAGAAAACAAGTTTGCTCCAACATCAATAGGACATCCCTTCAAATATTTCAATATCCCCTCTTCTATCATATCCTCTCTTCACCCAGGCTAAACATACCCAGATCCCTATGCCTCTCCTCAGAGGGCTTTATGGTCTCTAGACTCTTCATCGTTTTTGTTGCCCTCCTCTGGACACACTCTAGCTTCTCAACACCCAACATCTGTTAGTGTTTTTAATTCATTGTTGATTTAACTTATTTTTAAGGGGCGGGTGGCTGGAAATGGGTTATGATGTATTTTTAACTTCATATGTTTTAATCTTGTTGTACCCCGCTCCGATTGTGTCCTACAGAGGAGCGGGTTAGTAATAAATATGATGATGATGATTGAATTGTGGTGCCCTGTCCTGGGCACAGGATTGTGAGGCCAGACCAAATCAGGTGTGCCCCATCCTATTTCTGTGCATTGCATTCCCCCCCCCCCCTAAGTGCAGTAGCTTATATTTCTCCCTGTTGAAAATCATTTTGGCCCAGCTTTCTAATCTATTACTATGGATATTGATCCTGTCCACTGGGGTTTTAGCTACTCCTTCTAATTTGGCATCATCTGCAAATTTGATAAGCAGTCCCTCTGTTCTTTGATCCAAGTCCTTGATAAAGATGTTGAAAAGCACTGGGCCCAGGACAGAAACCAGTGGCTCTCCTGTGGCCCATAAAATCACATAGATGTAGAATGCCTCAGTCAGTACATCATAGTAAGGGGTAATGAGGCAGCATGGTGTAGTGGGCTCTGAGGAGTTTGTCATACGACGGAATTTGGGGGTATAATGGAATGGCAATCCGAACGCAATCATGGGGTTTCATGAAATTGCGTATGACTGTATATCACGCAATTTCGGGCAAAAGGGAAGTCATTCCGAATGCAATCATGGGTTTTACATTATTGTGTATTAGAGTATCTCACGCAATTTCTGGCAATGGGAAGTCATTTTTGGGAAATGAGAAATTGTGAATGCATTCCGAATGCAATGGGCATTCATGTAAATTCGCTAAACTAGCGAATTCACATGAATTCGATTTGGCTCCATTTGAAATAGAGAGAAATTCCTCCTGTCTGATAAACTCCTTTGAGGGGCTACTGGGGGGAGTGCCGAAATACTTCTCGCCTAGGGTGGCCAAATGCCTAGAGCTGGCCCTGAAGAAGAAGGAGCCCCTCACACAACCCTGGGGTCACCAGGCTGAAAGATCTCCACCCCAACCTGGCTCCCAGTGTCAGAGAGTCCTTGCAGGGAAGCCTCAAATGAGAGAAAACCCTCCCTGCAGCCCGGAAAGATTCACACAGAGGTCTCCTTGGTCCAAATGGCAGCCATCCTCCAATTGTCCCAACCCCCCCCCCCCACAAGCCTTATGCCAGGAAGCATCCCTCGGTTTCAGCCGGTTGTGCTCCTAAGGCAGGCTCCTCAGGGGCTGAGCAGCCGAAGGAGAGAAAAGGAAGGGATGGATAGACTGAGGGCAGGAGGAGGAGGAGAGTGGGTCCCATCCCAACAAGAAGATGCACTGAGTTTGGAACAAATGGGGCATCTACACTGGAGAAATAATGCACTTTGACACCACTTTCTGTGCTGTAGCTCCATCCTGTCGACTCCTGGGATTTGTGGTTTTACAAGGTGTAATGCCTGAACTTCTCTCAGGAGGCAGTAAAGAGTGAATCTGGGGGGGGGGGGAGGTACATGCAAATGAGTGATGACATCACGGCTGACGGAAGGCCCACTTGACCAATCAGTGAGCAGGAGCGAGAGTTCCTTCCAGAAGCTTCTGCTGGAGGGCTATAAAAGGCCTCTGAGGTCAGTTGGAGGCTGGGCTTTTGCAGAGAGAGTCTCTCTCTCCCTTGATGTGAGTTGAGTTGGTTGGGAAAAGCTGCAGAGCTGGGCCTGGGGCAAGAAGGCCGGCCTCAGGAAGGGAGTTTGGGCTCAACTGGGGCCAGTTCTTGCCTCTGAAACCCATCAGGGCTGGCAGACTCCGTCTCTGCATCAGTTACTCAGGAATGGGGCAGTTAGGACAGTTGGGCCTTTATTACTTTTCCTGCTGGCTTTCCAGAAATGAATATCTGACAACTCCATGTATTGCACCTGCAAGGCCAATAGACCTTGTATGATTTATATCTTTTGTTCTGTTCTGTTTAATTAGCATAAATATACTTCTTTACATGTGCCTTAGTTTGGTTATTGCTTGTTTAGATTAGCAAGGGAAGGGAACTATAAATCCTTAACAAGTCCCAGTGTTTGTTAAGGGAAAGGGAGCCCATTCCGGGCTCAGTACAAAGTGCTGGTTGTTACCTATAAAGCCCTAAATGGCTTAGGCCCAGAGTACCTAAAGGACCGTCTCTCCCCACACAATCCGCCCCGCACACTTAGATCAAGTGGGCATCATCTGCTGAATGTTCCAGAGGCTAGGCTATCAACAACTGCCAAAAGAGCATTTTCAATATCTGCCCCGAGCCTCTGGAACTCACTGCCCACCGAGCTCCGCCTGACTGCCTCCCTCCCTCAATTCAAAAAGGAACTGAAAACGTATTTATTTAATCAGGCTTACCCCGATTTCCACCGTTATACAACTCGCCCTCCTGTTAACCTGAAGAAACATAATTACGGAACATAGTATTGAGGTTTTAATGTTTTTATTGTTGTTATTTGTTATTTGTATTTTTGTTGTTAAATGCTGTGCACCGCCCTGATCGCAGGAAGGGCGGTATACAAATAAACTTTTATTATTATTATTATTATTATTATTATTATTATTATGACTTGAAGTTCTCCAAGGGTCTCCTTCAACTTTGCAGGGAATGTGAACTGAGACCAGGAGATTCAAAGGGAAATTAAGGATCTGCTGGGACTAAGGGCCAAGACAGGGCTGCTGTTTGGCTGCTTGGACCACAGGGATCATCACAGATCCCAGCATTTAGAAGCTTGCAAGGTGACGCTATAGATGATGAGAATTTTGCATGTACATTATTCAGATTCCCATGACTTCATTTAGGATATATTTGAACAGTCAACAATAGAGCCTTTATTTTATTTCTCTTTAGTCAGTCCCTGTACCTAAAATGTACCAAAGGGGATAAATCTCATCCTGGGAACTGCAGTCTCCAAAAGTGCTGCAGCTGGAACCGTATCTCTCTCAGTTCCCCAATTGCTTAGGGTTGTTTCTCAATGGTCAGGACTCCTCAGTAGAGCTGTAGTAAGGGACCCAATCTACTCCTGTCAGTCCCATAGATACTGATCTCCTTGTTTTATTTTGATTCTGTTCCGCTTAGGTGTTGAAGGTTGTGCTTTGATGGGGAGAAAATGTCAATATCTTTCACTATTGATTGTTATTAGGAAAGAGGGTCAGGGGTCTACTTTCAATAAAAGCATCAGGAAAACTTCTAGGTGTTGTTAAGGTTTGGAAATCCTGTTTGGGATCCCTTCTCACTTTGTGGCTCCTTCATCATCCTCCATTATGGGTTCCCTGAAGGCCTCAAACTGCCAAGTGCTGAGGCAGAAGCAGCCATTTTGTGTTCTGCTTGTGACTGTGAGGAATCATGTTCCGGAACCTTCTCTGAGGCCTTTTCAGTTGAACCAGAGGCTCCTCTTTCTCTCCCTCAAGAGGCTCCAGAGCGAGAAGGAGGCCAGGCTCCTTGGGCCAAAAGGAAGGAAGTGTGTCTCTTTGTGCCTCTGACCCTCCATTTTGGTCAGGAAGGAAGGAATGAAGGGGGCTCAGGAGGGCCAGTGGGGAGACGGGGCTTTGGGGGCTGGGAGAGAGAGAGAGTGGGGAAACTAGAGACCCTCCTCCTCCCCTTTGGGCCCTAGATCTTGGGGAGGGGGCCCACCGGTCCTTGCCTCCCCCCTTTGGGAAAGGAGACCCCCCCTCAGCCACCTGGACTAACTCCTGCCACTCCTTCCTACGATGGTTGGGACTCAGAGGAGTTTCCTGGGCAGCGTCACGTCCTGCCCTCCATTGCCATTTGCACTGACCTTTCTTCCCATTGCCTTCCCTCCTTCAGCCCTGTGGACCTCCTCCTTCGCACTCGGAGCAGCCCTTCTCTGCCGCTGAAGAGGAGACATCGGCCTCTGACCCGGGATTCAGCTCCTGCCAGAAAGGAGGACCGCAGAAGAGGCCTTTCTGGGGCTGCAGAAATCAGGATCTTTGTACTGAAGGTAGGTGTTTAATCCCGGAGCTGAAAGAAGACTTTTGTTGAAATGTTTCAGTCCATGATTGTGTGGAAGGGTTGCAGCTGAGATAGTGAGCCCATGCTTTGCAGGCACAAAGCCCCAAATTCAGGCTCTAACAGCATTGTCTTTCCAGAAGCTAGAAGTTAGATTTTCAGACCCCAGACACACAGTGTGCCAGTGAGTCCTTGGTGTGAAGAATGTGTTTGCATGTTGTTTACTACAGCTTTGTAAGATATTTGTTTCATTGAGTTTGTAAAATGAATTTACATACATCATCGCTTCCCAAAAATGAGCACAATCTAAGGGTCAGTCTTCACTCATAAACCCCTACATTTATAGACTTTTCTATTATCAAGTGGAACACATTAAAAAAGTGTGCATACCTTTAAAATTACACAAGGAGAAGTTAAGATGAATATGATTCTGACAATAGATCCATTCAGAAATAACACACACAAATGTACATGTATGTGCCTTTTACACAGGGGAGAAAGATATATCTAAATTTATATGGTCAGGGAAGAAGCTGAGGATCCGCTGGAAAACAATGAAAGACGCAAGAGAAAATGGAAGATTAGGTATCCCGGACTTAAAAATCTACTACTATTCGTTCTGCATTGATTAGCTGAAAGAATGGATATTCTTGAAAGATGAAAAATGACTTGCCCTGGAAGGTTTTGATTTGAGATATGGGTGGCATGGTTATTTATGGTATGATAAATTGCCCCTACATATAGATTTCAACAACGATATAATTCTGTTATCCCTTCTTAAGGATGAAGCTGTTTGTTAAGAGTTTGAAATAAATGTTAAAAAACAACAACAAAACTACAGGGAACTACCCGAATGGGTATCCCCTCATGAGGCACTGATGCGTAGAAATAAAGTTGGAAAAATAGATTGGCTAAGAGATAAAAATTTATCAAATTGGGAGATATCAAAATTTATTAAGGAAAAAATATATAAGGAGCCCTGGTGGCACAGTGGTTAAATGCCTGTACTGCAGCCATTCACTCAAAACCATAAGGTTGCGAGTTCAAGACCAAAAAAGGGCTCAAGCTTGACTCAGGCTTGCATCCTTCCAATTTCGCTAAAATGAGTCCCCAGATTGTTGGGGGCAAGTAGCTTACAGTTGTAAACCGCTTAGACACTCCTTAGGCAGTATGAAGCGGTATATAAATGAAACTGTTTGTTTTTGTTTTGTTTGTTTATTAAATTGGGAGGAAAAAACACCAAGAATAAAAAACTGAAAAAGAATTGGAGAATGATGGCATCAAATGTCAATGGTTTTTCTTCAGACAACTCAAAGAAAGAACAAAGATTGATCTTAAATTGGATAGCATTACGAATATTAAAACTAAATTGGATGAGATTTTATGGTCTGTTAAAAAAGCCACCATTTCCAAAACATATAAAATGCTTTTAAAATGAGAAACAGAGATGGACGAGATTAAAGAAAATACGTTAAAATTGGCATGTAGTATCGGCCACCAAATATAGCTGGATAGTTGGAAGAGAGCCTGGGGTCAAGATCTAAAATTCACATTGAGTATGGACATTAAAAAGAACTTTTACAGAATGCTGTATCAATGGTACTTGACCCAAAGCAAATTATCTAAGATGTTTAAAAATGGAAAGACAATGTTGGAAATGTGGCAAATGTGAAGGCACCTTGTTTCATTCCTGGTGGATGTGCACTGAGACACAAAGGCCTGATACAGACTGGCACTACAGGCGCCTGGAAGGCGTCATTAGGGTTCATGAAAATGGAAAACCCAAGATTTACCAACAACTGACAAATGGCTATTGAAGGCACAGGATGTGATATACTTAGATAGATTAACTATGTTAAACAGAGATAACTCACCGGAGAAATGGAAAAAGGACTGGGTATTCTTTAAGTATTGCCAAAAAGGATGGTCTATGTAGAGCTCAAAACAAACAAGGAATTTTCACACAAGAAATGACAAAAAGAAAATGAAAAGGAATGATTGTGAAACACAAATGCACACACAAACATAAAAAAAACTTTTAAAAACTTTATTTATAAAGTTAAGAATTGTTTAGAGAAAAAAAGCACTGAACTCCTATTAAAGAAATGAAATATTTATGGCATGAAAGAAGTGAATTAGAATAAATGTATAAATGTGTATAGTGGTAGAGATAAAAAATTAAACATAGCTGTCTAGAATAAGTGGTGACATACATGTGCTTTTCTTTATTTATGTTTATTTTTCTTTGTGGTTATATTATGATGTGTGTTTATTTTATGTTAATAACATTTTTTAAAAAAGAAAAAAAAATATTTTCAGCAGTGTGTCAATGGGATGGGGTGTGTGATGAGGGGAGGCTGTGGATCAGATCCGTAAAGTAATGCAGGTCTTATCCAGCCCAGGAGCTAGAACTTCTCCACCTGGGACAGAAAGCAGGTCCTCCTCTGCATGAAAGAGACATCAAATTCTCATCAGTGAAAAATTAGCATTCCTGCATTTAAAAGACTGAGGAGGCCTGAATCCTGTTGGTTAACCCTAGAGCAGACCCACTGAACCCATAAGTGACTGGTGAGACAACCTATAGGTAAATCCAATTGATTCAGTGATTCACCTCTGATCAGGACTAAGCATAGGATGCCTGCTAGGATTTAGGACTGCATGTGGCTGGAACAGGATATTGCCAAACCAAGATGGGCAGGCAATAGTGTGGAAAATGGGCACTCTTAACATGGGCAGACGCACTTTCAGAATTGAGACTTCTCTGAATTCAGAAGGCTGCCATGGGAATTGGGTGCTCCATTCCCCTCCTAATACTAGGAGGAAGGCTGGATCCTATGGAAGGGGAGCAACCTGAGAAGAGAGAGCTAGTTTCCTGCCCTTCCTGACCGGAGTCCTCTCGGGGGGTTGGAGGGCAACTGGTTTGGCCGCTGGGAGAATGAGGGACCAACAGGCCAGTCAGCCTGGCCCAGCCGAACCTCTATGCTCCAGTGTTGCTCCGGGCGGAATCAGGCTACAACTGGCCATTCACTGAACCACGTCCTACTATAGAGTTGTGGAAGTCATTCTACATCGCCATTACGTGCCTGGAGAGAGTGTTGGGCGTGAGGTATTGGAGGAGCATCAAGCTGTAGTTCTGTAGCCAGAAGCAAAATGAAGACACCTTCCTCTGCTGGCCACTTGGAATGTCTGGAGGTTTCAGCAGACAATGCACTCATTTCACATCTAGCTACAGGGAAATCACCAGGGGCCTCTCCAATTC
The DNA here is from genome assembly GCA_034509955.1 of Urosaurus nigricauda. Taxonomy (NCBI): domain Eukaryota; kingdom Metazoa; phylum Chordata; class Lepidosauria; order Squamata; family Phrynosomatidae; genus Urosaurus; species Urosaurus nigricauda. The sequence continues at coordinate 2,237,492 of JAOEGL010000002.1, forward strand.
ACCATCCCCTGACCCCTGACCCCCCTGCACTCTCACAAGGCATGGAGTATCTGTTGTGAAGGAGAGGTGCAGTAATTCTATGCTAGGACCAGGGGGCTTTGGTTGGTGCAGAGGGAGGAAGCGGATGCCAACCTCTGCATCGGCTCAAAGGAGGCACATGTCACCTGCGAATGTCACCAGCAGGATGCTGTTCTCTGCGTCTTTGAATGCTGCAGGGTTTTTTGCCAAGCAAAGCCTAACCCTGGTCCCTTTTTTCAGGAACTTAATCTCAGCCCCTTTGTACACACTTGATGGACGACATGGAGGCCAAGCGGAGGGAGTTGGGATCCAAGAGAAAGAGGCTGCCGAAGTACAAGAACTCTTTGGTGAGTCACCGTTGTGGTTATTAGTGTCATCTATGTCACTGCTGGGCCAGCTCATGAAAGCAAGGGGAGAACAAATTGCAGGGCTTATATCTGATCTATTGTTTATATATTATTTATTGTGTATATTGAACTTAGAATATAACCTTTCAATCAACTTCTGAATGGAGCTTCAAAATTCAACTAATCCAATGGGTCTACTCAGGTGAGAACCAGGGATAGTTTGGGCTTATGTGAAATGGTAATACTTGTGGAACCCAGCTTAATCCCCACACCGTTGTAAATCCCTTGGGATCAATAAGTCTTCTCAGGCTGAGACAAACATGATCCAGGCCCTTATCATGGTAATGAAGTTTCAGACTGAATAATAGTAAATGAAGTATGATTGGATTGGTTTTACTTATTAATAATATGGAGTGATTGTGTGCAAAGGGATTTTGTAGCCCCTTTGAGACCAACTATGTGGAAGACGTTGCAGCATTGAACCTGGACTAGGCCCCTTCCTCTGGCAACAGCCCACTGACCCCCTCAGAGCCCAGCCCCAATGGTCAGTGGGAGGGAAATGGGTCTTTCCAGCCACAACACATTGCTATGCACTATATTCCTGTGGCAATGCCATGCCATGCCAGCAGCTGCTCAAGACTGTTCTTGTGAGGAACAAGAAAGGTGAGGAATTGTCCAAGACCCAAGTAGTCACCTGTCCTTTTGGACTCTCACTCTGTGGGGTCTGCTACTGAGGCAACCTCAGAGAAGGCAGGGCACTTGACCCCTAACTCTGCTGATGATGGTGGAGTTGGAGTATCTTTTCCACCATCCCATGCAGCACCCAGGCGCCCCACACACAACGCAAGGGGTGTTCCACCTTCAGCCAGAACCAGCAATGCAACTGCTGTGGGTCTCCTGCACTGGCAGAGTTTGTCCTCCAGCCCTCCCTTTTGGCTCACCATTTCCTCCAAAGGAGGCCAGGCTTGAAGGCCAGGGACGCAGTCAGTCCCTTGGAGGGGAGAGAGGTCTGGGGTCTTCAGGGGGAAAGACTGGGTGCGGTGAACCCAGGAGGAAATGGATGGAAAAGAGGATGATGGGAAAAGACCTTCCTACCGACACCCATAGAGAATGTCTGGAACTCAGAGCTTTGCTTCCCACATTTTAGCTACACGCACGTGCACGCACACACACACACACGCAAATGATATATGCAGGGTGAGCCATGTTGGTTACATAGCAGTACCACCACAAATCCACAAAACTGTGATACGTGGTGTATGATATTCTTTATGTAAAGATACCACATTTTAGGCTCCACAGGGGAATGATAAAGAGAAGGCCAATAGACTGGGCTTTTACTATTTGAGGTTGCTACCTCCAAGAAAGGTTAAAAAATCTTTTAAATTGGGACAACATTGGCATGTTTTACCTTAACAACACCTACAAGTTTTCCTGCTGCAAATGCATGGAGGCTTCCTGAGAAATTCAGTGTTCTCTTTCAAACAAAGGGCCTTGCAGCCTCACAATGGATTTGAGACAAACTGGATCTCAAAGAACGAAATCCCCGGGATCCGAAGCCGGCGGGACCGCAAAACGGACCCCGGGATCCGAAGCGGAAAAACCGCGCGGCCCCTTTAAATGGGTGTGCGGTCCGTCCGCTAATGCGGTCCCCCGGGTTACGACTATTTCCGGGTTACGAAAGGTAATCCGGAACGGATTACCTTCGTAACCCGGGGGACCACTGTACCTTTTTGCTTGCTAATAAAATTTAAGGTTTATTTTATGGACTGAATTCTGAAGTGATGAAATAATATTTGGGATGCACCATGTGCTTTCCTCCTCTTTTTCTTAGTCACTCTCTGGATGAGGGCTACTTTTTATTGCAGGTGACCTTTGCAGATGTGGCAGTATATTTCACTGAGGATGAATGGAAACTATTGACGAAGAAGGAGAGACTTCTGTACAGTTATGTGATGGTGGAGAATTATGAGAATGTGGCCTCTGTGGGTAAGGAAATCGAATCCATTGCCCTTCCTCTGAAGACTGAGGAACCTTTCATACTACATTGTCAGAGCGCTATGATTTCTATTTGGAATGATAGAATTATATAATGGGAGTAGTCCACAATGGCCATCTAGTTCAACACCTTGCTATGCAGGAATACACAAGCAAAACAACTCTGAGAGATGGCCATCTAGCCTCTGTTTAAAGACCTCCAAAGAAGTAGACTGCACCAAACTCTGAGGGAGTATATTCCACTGTTGTGGAGCTCTTATGTCAGGAAGTTCCTCCTAACGTTGAGGTGGAAACATTTTCCCTGAAACTTGCATCCATTGTTCAGTGTCCTTTTCTCTGGAGCAGCAGAAAGGAAGCCTGCTCCATCCTCAATATGACACCATTTCAAATATTTAAACATGGATATCATATCCACGCTTAAGCTTCTTTTTTCCAGCGATGGAGGTGGGAACATCCTATATCCTGGGTTGATACCGTCTCATTGATCCAAGTAGGCAGGGCTAACAGACTTGAAGGAGTCACCACCAGAAGGAGCAACCCCCACCATCCCTCAGTCTTTTTCCTGCCTCAGATCCGAGTAGGCTGTGTTTTTCCTTCTCTCCTTCCTTTACTTTGTCTAAAGACTTTAATATTTCTCTAATATTTCTTCTATTCTTCCTATATTCATGTTCTGTTCTCTCCTGCCTTCACAACCATGTTTCTTTAGTCTTTTTTCCTTTGCTTTTCTAACTTCTAAAGCAAAGCCAGGCAGGGAGAGACAGTTCAGAAGCTGCTGTGCCATGAGGCAACTAGGCCCAACTCCAGCATTAAAGAAGATGAGAGCCCAGCCATTTCTGGCTGAAGGGGCTGAGAGGCCAGAGAGCCCAGGTGTGGCAGGAGGAGGGATATCCCTCTGTCCTTGACCAGATGTGCTCCGCAGCAGACTTAAGGGTCTGGACAGCGAGATGGAGATCCTAAAAGGAATTGGCGCGGTGGAGGAGGGATATCCCTAGTCCTTAACCAATAGGCGCCACACCGCGGACACCAGTCCCCATAAGGGGTTTGGGCGGTGAGATGGAGACCCAGACAGACCTTGGTGTGGCTGGAGGACCTGTCCCTGGCCAGATTGCACCCCACTGCAGACATCAAACCCAGCAAGAGGTTTGGACAGTGGGAGAGAGAGAGAGAGAAAGGAGGCAGATTTCAAGAGGTGAGTGAGGATTCAATCCTTAATCCTATGTTTGAGGGTTAAGCTTTACCCCAGAGGTTTGTTTCTGACTTGCATTGCCAGCTTTGAAGGAGGCTTCAGTTGCTTCAGAAATTCAAATGGAGAGTTTGCCTCCAAAACCAACTGCCTTCTCTTCTCCTTCCTCCAAGATCCACTCAGACTGAAGGGATCAGAGAGGATTAACAAAAGGATTTCCAGCTGCAGGGAGTCTCCTTCTGCCTCATTGTCCCCTGGTCTAAAGGTTTCAATCTCTCCTTGGGGAGAATTTGGCCAAAAAGACATTTATTTATTCTGCTTGCCTTTTTAAAAAGAAGAGGCAAAGCTGAAACTGAAAGTGCAGCAGCCATTTTGATTGAGGGCAGCAAGGCAGAAGAGGAAAGGCCTGCTGCTGCTTCTGCTATCTAATATTTATGCCTCTTGTAAAACAAAGGCAAATAATACTTATACAGTAGTTCCTTCCTCAGAAGAGGAATGTGATCTGAAAAAGAAAGAAATAAAGAGTTTAAATAAATAAAAATAAAAATGAGGGCCTTTCAGTACCTCCTGAAAGCTCTTGAAATCTGTTAGACTTTTGGGGACTGATGATCTTCATTATTATTGTATCTGTTTATTATAATTGTACTTGTTTTATCGTATTGTAAGGGAATTAAGCGTTCCCAAACATATCCCGGGAATTGAAGGTACGGGAGACAAAGACCAGACCAACTATGGATTCCAACCAAGGTAGGTTTATTAACCGGCCGGGGAGACAGCCACCTAACGGTGAAAAAAACTGTCACACCCCCTTCTTTGTCTGCACGCATCCTTTATACACTTTTTCAACCAATTAAAGCAGAGAAGCAGAGTTTCTTACTTTTTGTCCAGCAACAGGCTTCTTCTTCTGATATCTAACTTGGCTAAGTTCCCTGCTAGCATAAGCATTTCCTTTGTTCCCCTTATTCCAGTACATTCTGGTTTCTTGCGGTCTGCCTAAACCATATCTTATCTGCTCATGTACAGGCCTCGTGAGTAACTTACAGAAGCCGTTTTGCTACACACACACTTTTCCACCCAGCTGTTGTTTTTCTAACTGAGCTAAGTATGCCCTGGCTTAAGGGGACACCCTTGGATCAGTTAGACTGACCCTCTCATTCCCCCCTTTTTCTTGTAAGTTATGATACGAGGCGCTGTCAACTATTGAACTATCTAGTTCTTGGTAGGTCAGACGTGCCAGCATTACTTTTCTTTCTTTTTGAAGCATGCTTTCAAATCTATTTTGCAAAAACTTAAGCAAGCAAGGCAAGCAAGTACAAATTACAATGCCAATAAGCAAAATAGCCAAGCCGGTTACAAATAAGCTTTTTAGCCAACCAAAGTCTGGTAACCAAGAAGTTAACCAATCCCATAGTGACAAAAGCTCGTGCCACGAATGATGTGTCTTCAATCATGGCAGGAAGCATCCCCATTTCACTTACTCTATACGGGTGCTCATATACCAAGATCTTGTCCTCCCCGTGTTCCCCAAACATCATTCTTGCATGGTTCACAAATCAATTTCCTTTACACGGCAAGGGGAATAAAAACATCATTACAATAATACCCAACAGGAGGATTATGAAAATGTGTGAAATTCTTAATCCTGGCATCCTCGCACTTGGGGGACAAATGGGGATTGGGGCGTTTTCATGCTCCACCTGCAAGGTGGTTTCTATTTTTACCACTTCTGGTTTTTCAGTTAGCAATTGTCCTTTCATTTCTTTCGCCATGGCTCTCGGGTAGCCAAGGCTCCTGTTCTTCAAGGCGGTGCTTGGTCACCTGACCTCAGACAGGGGGCGCACGTTGCGATGCTGCCCTGTCTTCCCTGGACCGCTTGATCCGAAGACGCAATGGGTTGTCCGGATCTCCTTCTGCTCGCCACTCCTTTGGTCCTGTCCCTCTTCAACCGGGTGTAGTGAATCCAAGGCTTCACTCCCTTCAGTTTAGCTGCTGTTGGTGTGGTCAGCAACACGTCATAGGGTCCCTTCCACTTCGGTCCAAGGGGGTTGCTCTTCCAATCTTTCAGCCAAACTCGATCTCCTGGAGAAAAAGGGTGAAGAGCAGTAACGGGGAAGGGGTATCTGATAGTTTGCACATATTGCTGTAACTTTTCTATATTCTGGCCTAATAACTGTACATCTTTAATGACTTCAGGTTTCCCAATCTGTTCCACATCCCCCTCAAGTCTATGCAAGTTCAACGGTGGTCTCCCAAACACAACCTCATAGGGAGAGAGTCCCAAAAATCTAGTTGGTGTACATCGAACTTTAAAGAGTGCCATAGGCAACACAGTTACCCAGTCCAGTCCAGTCTCTTGGCACATCTTAGATACTGTCCCTTTAAGAGTCCTGTTCATTCGCTGAAGATTGGGGGTGGTAAACGCAGTGCAATTTCCAAGTCACACCTAAAACTTGAGCTAATTTCTGAACAATTTGATGTACAAATGCAGGTCCATTATCACTCCCAATATACAAAGGTAACCCACTTCTAGGTATAATCTCTCGTAACAAGGCTTTAACCACTTGTTCAGCCTTCTCATTTGAGGTGGGAAAGGCATCTACCCACCCCGAAAAAGTACATACAAACACAAGCAAATATTGAAACTTCTTACACTTAGGCATTTCAGTGAAATCTACAACCTATGTTTCCCAAGGGGAAAATCCAACCCTTTGAACACCTGGGGGTAGTAAGGGACCCACCCGGGGATTTGACTTTGCACATATTTCACATCTCATTGCCACTTGTTTTGTTATAGCTGTTAACCCTTCAAAATACACTTGTCGTTCAAGCAATTGCTGCATGGCTGTTCCCCCTTGATGATATTGTTTGTGCAACTCCTGAACCATATGCCATGCCAACACACTCGGAACATACACCTTCCCATTCGGAAATACCAACATTCCTCTCTCCCATCTAGCTCCTTCACCTACTGCCCATTGTACTTCTTCTCTAGTATACTGCACTTGCTTGGGGATGTAATCCATCAATTGCAAAGCCAATTCTAACACCTCATTTTCACATCCTTTGCAAAAAGTCTTCCTCTGACACAGGGAGCAATGTGGCAGGGTTCAGAGTGGTGCATGTTTGAATCCTTATATTAGGGTTATAAACCAGAATGCTCTCATATTTCAAAAATCTCTCATTAGACATCCAATGTCCTCCTCTATGTTCCATCAAAGTAGTCACTGCATGCGGTGTTTTAAGAATCCCTTAAAGGTATCTGTGATCGACCCATCAATCTCAAACATGAGATTTGCTCTTAATTTGCAGAGAAGGTCTCTTCCCATCAAGGGAATTGAGCATTCGGGTATGTACAAAAACTTGTGAGAAACAGTGTGGGGGCCTAAGACACAGGATCTTTCTGAAAGAAATTTATATGTTTATTTTCTTCCTGTTGCTCCCACTATTATAGAGGCTTCCAAAGTGGGGGGGGGGGGGTGCTATTTTTGTATTTACAACAGATTTGGTTGCTCCAGCATGAAAACACACAAATCACTTATCAAAGACAACTGCTAGGAATGCCCTTGAAGCTACACAGCTTCCTTTGTTTTCATGGAAGTGCTCCTTTGCCTTCCTCCCTCCTTTCTGAACTTGTGGGCTGTTGCCCCTCCTTTCTGAAGCTGAATTCAAAATGCACCTTTTTTCTTCTATAGCATAGGCAACTGGGGTTAACTATTCTTGATCTCTGCCATCCACATCTTCAGTCCTCTGTCTAACATCTCCTTCATTAACATCTCTCCTGCTTCATTAACATCTCTCTTGCAGGCTGTGCTGGCAAGGTGGAGCTTGGCTCTCTTCCAGCTTTTCATCTACATCCACATCTATCTCTTCTCTGGCAGCTTTTGGCTTTCCTTCTTGATCCTAAGTTGCAGCTGTCAGTAACTTGCTTTATGCCTTTCATTCTCACTTGCTTCATCTCTCTCCTTGTATCTACTTGTCAGGGCCCTCAACTGGACTGAAAACATTCTCTTCTAAAGCCTTCTGTCTTTTGTGGTTCCTTTAACATCAAGGGCATTTTGGGAAACATCTGCCTTGGGGTCTTCAGGGTTTATCTTGTGTCTCCATCCCTCCTTTATTTCCTGAGTGAAACCATCTTGGTCTCCTGCAGGGCATCTGGACATATCTGACCAGGTAACATGTATGTCCAGTTATTATTATTATTATTATTATTATTATCTTCATCTTCATATCCAAATGCATCTGAGGAAGTGGACTTCAGTCTAGGAAGCTTATGCTGCCCACTTTCTCTTTCAGTCTTTCTATTATTATTATTATTATTATTATTATTATTATTTTAATATTTACAACAGACTTGATAGCTCCAGAGTCAATTCCATGGGAGCTAGCCCACATAAGTCATTCCCTAATGCCTGTGTAGTTGCCGCCGACACCCACGTCGCACCTCCTTCTCTCTGGGCACTACCTCCACGTCCTCCATTTCTATTTCCTCCCGACTCCCAGAGCTGCGGCTATAACATTTGCCTTCTTTTTAAACTTTGCATCCTCATCCTCTCGTCCCACATACACTTGTGATGCTACTTCCAAAAGTCTAGACAGGGTCATGTGGGCGAGTCCGGCTTGCTTTTGTAACTTTCGCCGGATGTCTGGGGCACATTGACTTATGAAACTTTGTTTTAATGCTTGAGTGCCCTGTGACAACTCACTTTCATCTTCCATATCATATGGGCTATATTGTCTGTAGGCGGCTTTAAGCCTCTCCAGGAATGCTCCTGGGCTCTCATCTTTTTCTTGCTGAATATCGTATATTTTCTTCAAATTCACGGGTCTGGGTGGCCCTCTTCTTATAGCTCTAAAAATATATTGCTGATATTGTCCCAGTTCCCGTCTCCCTTCCTCAGTATTGGGGTTCCAATTCGGGTTATAGGTTGGGACCCGGCTTTCTTGTAACTTCACCAGTTGTTCTCCTGTGGCCCCTTCTTCCTTCTCTACCTCCTCCCTGGCCATCCTAAGGATCTGTCCTTTTTGTTCCGCAGTGAATAAGGCATTCAGCAATTGCTGGATGTCCTGCCAGGTAGGGTTGTGTGTACTGAAAATTCCTTCCACTAACTGGGCCATCTGGGTCGGGTCCTGACTCCATCCTTTCATGGAAGCCTTCCAATTTAATAAATCACTACTGGTGAAGGGCACATGTTGGAACACGTTCACCGTCCGTGAGGACCCTTGGCCATCTGGTATTACTTGAGGAACTTCTCTCAGGGGGCAAAGTTTTCTATCTTCTTCTTTGTCTCTGGGTCTTAAATTATAACTTGAACCACCCTCAGGCTCCATTCCCTCCAGTGGTGGCATATCATTGTCTTTGGAAGGTATAGATGGATATATAGGGCGATAAGGTGGTGACCAAACCTCGTCGTCCTCCGGAGTTCCGGAAGGGGGCAAGGGTGGTGGAGCCTTCGGAGCAGCAGCCCTGAGGGGCATGCATTTGCAATCTTGAAGCCATTTAGGCGGTGGTTGCATATCCACTATGATCTGCCAGGCTGAGATGTAATAGTACTGGTCTGGATGATATCTAGCACAAAAATCAGTTACTCTATCAACCAGTCTCTTGTCCAGGGTCCCTATGGCTGGCCATGGTGGATTTTAGCGGAAACGTTGGCCATTCTAATTCACAAAAGGTTCTTAACTTGCCTGGCTTACGGGACCCTGCAGAAATGTATTTCTTAAATTCTGACCAATTATTTAACATACAATCCAAAGGGGTCACTCCTTGGCTAGAATCTTGGGGCACCCTCACTAGCCTTAACCTAGGTACCTTATTTCTCCTTCCATTTTCCTTGGCTAGAATCTTGGGGCACCCTCACTAGCCTTAACCTAGGTACCTTATATTTTACATTCCAAGGGGGTTACTCCTTTTGAACTACCCCCACCTATTGCGGAAACTGGATTCTTGGGGCACCCTCACCAGCCCGACTTCCTAGGTACCTTATTTCTCCTTTACCTTTACTAGGTCTAGACCCAACCCAATATTGATCACACAATCATACAGGGTAGTCAGGGATTCGTGATCACTTAAGGAATGGGGGGAGCGATCACTTGACTCATTGGATTTGCCGACCCGGTCTCCCAGATACACATATGGCCAGATACAGGCAATGCGACAAACCCCACTCTCCGCCGACCCGGTACTGAAACAATGGTCAGTGTCGGGAATGCGACGACACACACACACTTCACACACCTCCCGACTAGTTTAAGACCATTCATACATTAAGACCATTCATACACCCTCATACTTGCCTCGAGGCTCCACCAAGACGTCTTCTACCCCGTTGGTTGGATCAATTCGCCGTTGGCACCAGGAACGACCGACGAGCCGGACACAGCAAAGGGAAGCCGATGGTCTTGTAGCAGGGCCCCTCTCACCGTACTGTCGCCGTTGCTGGCTCCGACCGCGGTGATCCTCTGGCGTGGTCAAAGGCACATCAGGTCCGATTCCCGTCCTTCAATTTGATTCCAGGCCAACGCACCATGAAAATGTAAGGGAATTAAGCGTTTCCAAACATATCCCGGGAATTGAAGGTACGGGAGACAAAGACCAGACCAACTATTGATTCCAACCAAGGTAGGTTTATTAACCGGCCGGGGAGACAGCCACCTAATGGTGAAAAAAACTGTCACACCCCCTTCTTTGTCTGCACGCATCCTTTATACACTTTTTCAACCAATTAAAGCAGAGAAGCAGAGTTTCTTACTTTTTGTCCAGCAACAGGCTTCTTCTTCTGATATCTAACTTGGCTAAGTTCCCTGCTAGCATAAGCATTTCCTTTGTTCCCCTTATTCCAGTACATTCTGGTTTCTTGCGGTCTGCCTAAACCATATCTTATCTGCTCATGTACAGGCCTCGTGAGTAACTTACAGAAGCCGTTTTGCTACACACACACTTTTCCACCCAGCTGTTGTTTTTCTAACTGAGCTAAGTATGCCCTGGCTTAAGGGGACACCCTTGGATCAGTTAGACTGACCCTCTCAGTATTATTGTATAAAACAATTTATACATTGGAGTTTAATGTCAACTCTGACCAGTTGAAGCTAGATGATGATTTATCCTGATCTTCCTTAAGGGAGGGATTCCCCTCCCCCCTCCAAGCCTGGGCCTTCAACACCAGATACACCATTTCATGCATATTTTATTAACCTTTATTTATATAGCGCTGTAGGTTTACACAGTGCTGTACATATACAGTAAATAAGGCCTCCATAATTGTTATTGTGAGACCAAATCCAATGGCTGGTATGCATGTATGTATTTAGTTATAACTCGCCTCAATTTGTCATGGGAATTAACAGATCCCACTTGTGGCTGCCAGAGTTTTTGCTCAATGAGAGGTGTCTCTGCTATTTCCATTTTTGCTAGAGGTAAATGTGTGTGACTTAGACCACTTGTTTAAAAACAAACACTTGAAGTCAAAATAAAGTTCTGCCAGGGCATGAACAATGGTTAAAGGTAGTGGCCTATTTCTGGAGACATTAGCCTAAATGAGACTGGATTTAATCCAAGGCCACATCAGGTACAGTTCCAGTTCAAGGACAGACTTGACTAAGAACTGAACTGACACATAAATGCCCATTACAAACAAAACCTAACATTCCCACCTCTTACTGGGGACAAATTGTTTGGAATAAAGCCTCCTGACTGAGACTAACAATAAGAAGACCTTACCATATTTTATTAAAAGAAAGAAAGAATGAAAGAAAGAAAGGGCTATTTTCTACAGTACATTCCTCAAATGCAGAATGACAACAGGGTCCCGGCCTTCCTATATTGCCTAACTATGACACTGGGGAGTCTTTGGAGACAAAGAGAGCTCTGATGCAGGGAATCCATCTGCTGACAGGCTACTTCTGGCTGACCATTACTCAGTGTTACTATACAATGCGGTTAAGATCTTGGAATAATATTTTTGAGGCCACCCCTCCACTCCAATGAGTCTACTAGGGACGGTCCTGATTTGCCACAAGAGTAGCCTTTCTTAGACCAGAGCCTTCAGTACTAGAGACGCTCTCCAGAGCTGTCTTCCGAAGGTGTCAGAAAAGAGTGGGTTACACCTAAACTCTATGTCTGTTAATAAGCTTCATCAATTACCTTGATAGGTAATAGCAAAACTATAGATCTAATAGATAAATGACTCAGTATAAGCCCTAGTTTCTCTCCCATTTATACTTAAATTGGAGAAGACACACATTTCCTCTCTCTTTCACACACATACATATATACATGTATATATACATGCACTAAGGAAAGATCAGATGTGGTGCTTCAAAGGTCATAAACAGCTGCCTCCTTGGCAATTAGGGCTGCTTCAGCTATTTCATTATCTTAAGGGCCTACCTTATGTCGGCTACATTTTATGAGAAACCCTCATCATAATCAGATTAACATAAAATTATATCTAGGCAATCTACAAATTACTCAAAATGACCGCTTTCTCAGTGGATGCCAGGCCAGATGAATTGCAGTTTGGCAAACAGTCAGCCTCTACATTGGTCAAGAGGCAGATTTTAAATAAAAACAATAAAATAAACAAACCCACTGGCATGTGGATGCCTGTTTTAAAAAAAAAAATTGATAATTTGATTGATAACAAACCTGTTCAGCTACCACTAGATCCATTATTCTTAGAGATTAATGAAAGGGAAAGCATTTGCTTTTTTCACACACACAAAAAAAAGGTCCCTTCATCAGGGACTGTCCTCCTTTATCCCCCATAGATACAATTATGGTACTTGTTGTACATGAAACAATAGATTTGGGAGACAGTGGTCTGACCTTAATTACCAGCCTCAGCAGTAGTTCCAGGCACTGCTTCATCTGACCAAATGACAACAAGGTCAGTGGCTACCTGCCTTATTAAACAATGATAGAAATATCCCAAATCCTGGCTGATTGGTGGTAAAGGGTGATAAGAAGACTTTGCTAAAAAAATTGAACTGACCTATGGGTCTTCTCAAGTCTTTACAAAAATACTTTGGTATATTTTTCTATACCATTCTCACGACTATTTCATTGTTTCCTTAAGGTACAGGAAGGCAACGAAACATAAGCTGATATAAAAGTCACAAAATGTCTGATCAATATTGGGACCATAAAAAACATAAACAAAACTATACTATCTTTCTAATAACAAAAACAGTTTTAGAGTGTGGGGCTAGAGCTCAAATGGGTCAATAATGGGTTATAATAATCACAAATGTCTTACCAGAAGAAACCTTTTCCATACAAGGCTCTACCATTCAGTCTGTTGTTTTCTTCAGTGACACTCACTACACTGATAGACACACCTTGGAAACAGTGGGGCCTTCATATAGACCCATAATTTCACAATGTCTTGTTCAGATCTGATTCTCTCCCATAGGATATATAAGATGTCGAGTTGTGCTTTCCTTCCTATCCAGACATGGTTTTCTGGTAACTTACGAAAAGAACAACCTAGTTCCATTTCAGAACTTACATCAATTTGGAGCAGTTGTAGACACATTGCTGACCAGAGTCTACCTGACCAAGCAAAGGGTAAGATCCATGAAGAACACCCTCAGCAGGTAGGTTGTTCGCAGTTATTGGACCTAATGTTACTGGTGCACCTACAGTGCCTGATCTGCTTCAGTTAATAGTTTGGCATGAACACCATTTCATGCCAGGAGCCTACAGTGGTTTCTCTAGTGTAACAACAACAGACGGTACAGATAAATCACCTGTTCTGACATACACCAAATAGGTCAAACCTCCTTGAATGGTGGTTGTTGCTGCCAATTGAAGAGGATTGTCTGATTTAGATCCTGCTAAAGTTCCAAATAATGTTGGTTGTCAGCTTAGAGCGATGGCAATATATATATATATAGGATCACCTCCACATTATACACTGCCTTTGGCTACCACCAATGGTGTTGTTTTTCACCACAACTACTAACAGCTGAAATCTGATTCAAATTAACATTTAAGTGTCATGTTAATCAAGGGCTGACCCAATCCAGATCACTGATGACAAAACCAACATTTCTAATAACTTGATTCAAGAAATGATTTCATCATCTTTTTGTCATGGCCCAATTTAAAAAAAAATGGAGTTAATTAAATTGTGGCTGTCTTGGAGGCATTCTTAACATTCTACAAGAAAATTGTGGTATCTCTGTGGTGATCAGTTGTTGATCACTCCATTACAGTGGAGCTACTTCCTCTGCACTAGCAACAATCCCATCCATTTAGATAAATGTAGGATAGTGACATAGCTTTCATTTTCCACATTTACATGCCACCACTGTTGGGTTGCCTTGAATCAAGATAGTCTTCCTTTGGAAGACACAGATTGTGGTTCTCACATAGGTAATATGCCTCAGTTCACCCACCCGTTGGTCGGGAAGCTTTGGTAAGTCCCAGGATATAGGATGTTCCCACCTCCATCGCTGGAAAAAGGAACATTGGGTCTTACCTGTGATATGTTCATTTTCAGCGATGTAGGTGGGAATATCCTCCCCACCCAGAACTGAGGAGGCTTTCCCTTGGCTCTGCAAGGGTGGTTGTTAATTAGTTTCTGTTTGAGTTTGTGATAGTTTCTAGTTATCATGCTTATATTTACATTTAATGCTCTCTGAGTTTGTTATCTATCCTCGGCTGTAATATTGACTGAGGGATGGTGGGGGTTGCTCCCTCTGGTGGTGACTCCTTCAAGTCTGTTAGCCCTGCCTACTTGGATCAATGAGACGGTATCAACCCAGGATATAGGATATTCCCACCTACATCGCTGAAAATGAACATATCACAGGTAAGACCCAATGTTCCTTTTTCCAGGATTAACATCCCCAGCTCCCTAAACTGCTCCTCATAGGGCTTGATGGTTTTCAGATCCTTCACCATTTTGGTTGCCCTCCTTTGGACATGTTCCAGCTTCTCAGCATCATGACACTGTATTCCAAATGGGGCCTGGCCAAAGCAGAATAGAGTGGCACTATTACTTCTATTGATCGAGACACTATGATATTGATACAGCCTAGGATCACATTGGCCTTTTTAGCTGCTGCAGCACATTGTTACATCATGTTCAAATTGTGATCTGCTATGACTTCTAAATCCCTTTCACACGTTTGTCATAGCAACTTCTAGAGGAATCTTGGAATTTGTAGTTTAATAAGACACTATTGCTCTCCACTTTCTAAGGTTTCTAAATACCCCTTCCTAAGCTGTCAATTATTGGAGTTTGTAGGTTAGAGCCATAATGATTAATGCTAATAATAATAATAATAATAATAATGTTTTATTTATATCCCGCTCTTCAGCCAAGGCTATCATAGCTGCTAACCTTTTGATCCCAAAATGGTTCTCAGGCAATCCCTGAGCATGTCTCCTGGCTTTTTTGGCCCCTCCTGCCTTTTGAGAAGGCTTCTTTGGGAAAAAGGCCTCCGTTGGCCCTGCAATGGCTCAGAGAGGGTCCAAAATTGGCAAAATGGCCTCCGCTTCCCCAAAGGGATGCTGTGGGATATTGAGGGGCAAAACATTATTCCATATTTTTAGGTGATACAATGTGAGGTTGCCCCTGAGATCTCCCTGGGGGCCACTGTGACCCCCCAATCCCCAACAGTAGTCCTTCCCTGTCTTAGAGATGTCTTAAGGCTGTTTTAAGGCTGCCCTCCGGCACTTGACCCTCACCAAAATTGGAGTCCAGGTCCCAGCCCCTTTGCTTTGCCTTTCCTAATGAGTTGTTTGTATATTGATTATGCTGCCTTTCTCAACAAATGGGCCTCAAAGTGTCCCTTTTATACTTTACATGCTGTGGGTGTGTCTGTGATAGAGAGATGGAGGGGATGTGAAAAACAGAAAGGCAGGGAAGAGATGCTGAAGGTGAAAGGCTGAAGCAGTGCAGTTGGGGAAGAGGGAAGGTTGGAGAGTGGAGGGAGAAAGGGAAGGAGATCAGGCATCTGGGAGCCAGGAGGGGAAGGCAGGAGCAAAGCCAGGATCGCCTAGCGCTCTGTGTGGACAGGAAGGGACCTTGGGAAGAGCCAGAAGAGGGGCCTTGGGGAATGGGAGGCAGCCACGAACCTGATAGATTTTAAGAACTGGTTTCAGTGAACTGGTGAGATCTGGCTCAGGCTCTTGTTTTCAGGCATATTAAGCGGTTCCATTTAGCAATTATGAGCAATATCTATGAAGGGAGGAAAGGGGGATACAAAAACTCCTTTTTCTCTCATGTTTCTTTTCCTACCTGAGCTTGCTTAGCTTCATCATTGATTCCAGAGGCCTGTTGTTACCCGAAATGCTGAAGTCTGGGAAGGATATCCGCAAGTGCTTTGCTTTTAGAGGAATATGGTACTTAGCTCAAAGGAGTGAGATAATTTGATTTGGGCAACAGTGACCTCGGGATCCAGACAAGCTATAGCAGGTCCTAAATCACACAGAACTCCAAAGGCATTTGAAATAGGTATTTATGGGGCAAAACAGATGGGCAGGAAAAAGTGGCTTGAAGCTGCCTTTTCTGAAGCCACATTGAAACCTCACCAACCGCACCACTGGCTCCCAAGACAGCTGGAATGCTCATGTCATGACCACATGACATGGCTTCATGCCAGGAAGAAGCAGAAAAAAGCTGCTTCTTTTTGAAACGGCTTTTCTCTGCATAAGGACATGTTTCTGCTGGCTTCAAGGCATGTGTCATCTAAATGCCACACCTTCAAGCCAGCCTGAAAGCACCTCTTTTTTGCTTGTCTGTTTAGCTCCTATGTTCTATTTAGGGTGAAAACAAAACACACACACACACACGAACTAGGTAAGAAAGGTGGGAGTGGTGAATAGATGTAAGGCTTTTCTAATGATAATACGCTACCTAAATGAATCTCGATTCCAATTGCTGAGGATCTGAAATGGGGAGAGAAGACAGTAGCTCCCATGGCAAGTGGGGCTAGTGAGTGCATTGATGTGGTTAGCCATATAAAGCCACAGAGATCCCTATCACATGGGATAATAATAATAATATTTATTTATTTCTTACCCGCCCCTCTGTAAAACAATCGAGGCGGGGTACAACAAGGTTAAAAAACAGATTACAGATTAAAATACTTCAAAAATTCCATCCCAACCTCCCCCCCTTAAAATAGGATTAAACTAGTTAAGTTTAAAATTAAATTACTAACAATAAAAATACTATACAACATAATACACAAATAAAAACCACTATGCTGGCCACAGCATGGGTAGCAACAAAATACAGAGGGGGGGGGGGATAAGGAGTTGGGAATTGGCTTAAAGATTTTAGGAGCCGGGTAGATTATACAGTTTCAGGGAAGGCCTGCCAGAAGAGATGTGTCTTTAAGGCTGTTTTGAAACAGTCTAGTGATGTAATGAGACGCATCTCGTCCGGCAGGCCATTCCATAGCCTGGGAGCAGAAGCAGAAAAGGCCTTCTGGGAGGTCTGCGCTAACCTAGTCTTCATGGGCTGCAACAGATTTGTCCCAGAGGACTGATGCATGCGGGGGGGGGGGGGGTTTCATATGGGGAGAGGCAATCCCTGAGATAAGAAGGACCCAAGCCATGTAGGGCTTTAAAGGTTAAAACCAACACCTTGTACTGCACCCGGAAACTAATCGGCAGCCAGTGGAGAGCTTTAAGCACAGGTGTAATGTGCTCTCTCCTAGGTGTTCCGCTAACAAGCCTGGCTGCCATATTTTGAACTAGTTGGAGTTTCCGGGTTAGGCACAAGGGTAGCCCCATGTAGAGCGCGTTACAGAAATCCAAACGTGAGGTTACCAAAGCGTGCACCACTGTTTCCAGATCCCTCTGATCCAGGTAGGGGCGCAGCTGGCGTATCAGCCGAAGCTGATAACAGGCACTCCTGACTGCCGCATTCACCTGACTAGTCATGTGAAGCGACGAGTCAAGGAGGACCCCCAGACTGCCAACAGGGTCCTTCGAGGAGAGTGTGACTCCATCTAGGACCAGAAGATGTATTCCCGAACCTGGTTTTGGGCCTGTAACAGCTAGTACCTCCGTTTTGTCTGGATTGAGTTTCAGCCTGTTTTTCCTCATCCAATCCATTACCACTGCAAGGCAGTCATTAAGAGGAGAGACGACATCTGAAGTCTGAGCCGACGATCTGGTCATGGAGAGATATATCTGAGTGTCATCAGCGTACTGAAGACACTGAGCTCCATGCCTCTGAATGATCTCACCCAGCGGCTTCATGTAGACATTAAATAGCATCGGGGACAGGATGGCGCCCTGAGGGACACCACAATTAAGCTCAGTCTTGGAGGAGCAACTGTCCCCGAGCCTCACCCTTTGAGATCTCCCAGAGAGAAAGGACCGGAACCACCGGAGTGCGGTGCCCCCGATCCCCAACTCCCTCAGTCGACTCAAGAAGATGATCTACAGTATCAAAAGCCGCCGAGAGATCCAAGAGCACCAGCAGGGTCACACTACCCCTGTCGATACTCAGGTGGAGGTCGTCGGTCAGAGCGACCATGGCAGTCTCCACTCCATGTCCTGTCCTGAAGCCAGTTTGAAATGGATCAAGATAATCGGTTTCATCCAAGACAACCTGGAGTTGAGAGGCAACTGCTCTCTCAATCACCTTGCTCAGAAAAGGGAGCAAGGACACTGGTCTATAGTTGTTCCTGTCCAGGGGGTCAAGAGAAGGCTTCTTCAGGAGGGGCTTAACAGCCGCCTCCTTCAGACAGGATGGTAAACAGCCTTCTCTGAGGGACGCATTGATTGTATCCCGAAGGAATACCCTCAATGCGTCCCCTCCCTGGACGACCAGCCAAGATGGACAGGGATCGAGGGAGCAGGTCGTCTTTTTCATACTTCCAAGAAGCTTGTCCACGTCATCGGTACTCACAGGTTGGAACTCATCCAGTAAAATGACATCAACGGAGTTGTTGGACGCCTCATCTATTGGTTCTAGTGGAAAATTGACATCTAAGTCGGCCCTTATCTGAGAGATAAATGTTGATGTAAACAAGCAGAAGTGCACAGTTCAAGCAATCTCCGATGCCTTTGGAATTACCGGCAACCTTGGAGCTTCAGCTTGCAGGAATCCTCCTCCCAGTGATGAAACAGACTGGAGCCAAAACTCTCCTCAGAGGTTTTATTCTTAAGTTGCTGTATTTACAAATATACATACACGCTCAACAAATCTCTCCAGCCAGCCACACACTACTCCACCACCCAACCTCTTCTGGTGATTCTTCTTCCTTGTGTTACCTACAATGTTGTCCCCTCAGTCAGGAAGACTCTTGTTGTTTACCTTAGGCCTATGTGCAAGCAAGCACATACTGACCTTGAGCAGTGTCTGTTTTTCCAGCCTTCAGCTGTAGACAATTCTAGCCATAATTCCTGTTTAACCATTTGTGCACATCTGTACATTTCATACTCAGGCCTCAAAGCCTAACATGCCCCTCCAAAATGTACAGATGTGTATCATTTTGCCAAATTGTGTTTATGGTGCCATGCCTATCAAATATGATAGCTGTTCATGCCTTTCAATTGGCAAAGTCTTTGTGAGAACATTAGCAATGTTATCCCTGGTGTCAATGTATTCCAGACTCATGATTCTGTTCTGAACCATTTCTCTCACATTCTGATACCTCACACCGATATACTTTGTCCTACATTTCAAGTTCTCAGCTTCAGACATTGCAATATAATAATAATAATAATAATAATAATTATTATTATTTCTAATCCGCCCCTCTGAACAGGCAATCGGGGCGGAGTACAACAGAATTAAAAACAATAACAGATTAAAATACCCCTTCCTTACCCTTACCACCCTCCCTTAAAAGAGAATTAAATCATAATAAAGTTAAAAGCATGAATGATTAAAATAACAGTGTACAATAATAGGGAGCGGACCCAGGCTTAGGTTGTATGGGGATGAAATGCAGGAAAAAGGGCTTAAGAAACCCTTAAAGCCTAGGTGTGGAGCTGGGGGTGTTAATTTCCTCTGGGAAGGCCTGCCGGAAGAGATGCGTCTTTAGGACTCTTTTGAAGCCTTCTAAAGATGGAATAAGACGCATCTCATCCAGCAGGTCATTCCACAACTTAGGGGCGATAGCCGCAAAAGCCCTCTGGGAGGTCTGCACCAGTCTGGTCTTCATGGGCTGTAGCAGATTCCTCCCAGAGGACCAAAGTGTGTGTGTGGGGGGGGGTTCGTATGGGAAGAGGTGGTCCCTTAGATAAGATGGACCCAAGCCATGAAGGACTTTAAAGGTTAAAACCAACACCTTGTACTGTGCCTGGAAACTGATTGGTAGCCAGTGGAGAGCTTTTAGCACTGGAGTGATATGCTCTCTCCTAGATGTTCCACCCAAGAGCCTGGCTGCCATATTTTGGACCAATTGTAGTTTCTGGGTTAGGCACAAGGGTAGCCCCATGTAGAGTGCATCACAGTAGTCCAAACCTGAGGTTACTAGCGCGTGTATCACAGTTTCCAGATCCCTCTTCTCCAGGAAAGGGCGCAGCTGGCGTATCAGCCGAAGCTGGTAGCAGGTGCTCCTGACCGTCGCATTCATCTGACTTGTCATGTGAAGGGACGGATCAAGGATTACCCCTAGACTGCGAACAGAGTCCTTTGAGGAGAGTGTGACTCCATCGAAGACTGGAAGTTGTATTCCCAGACCTGGTTTTGGGCCTGTGACTGTGAGCACCTCCGTTTTGTCTGGATTAAGCTTCAATTGGTTTTTCCTCAACCAATCGATTACCGCTGTAAAACAGTCATGGAGAGAGGAGACGCCATCAGAGGTCTGAGCAGATGATCTATTCACGGAGAAATCTGAGTGTCATCAGCGTACTGATGACACTGCGCTCCATGCCTCCAAATGATCTCACCCAGCGGCTTCATATAAATGTTGAATAACATCGGGGACAGAATTGCGCCCTGTGGGACACCACAGCTGAGCTCGATTTTGGAAGAGCAGCTGTCCCCGAGTCTCACCCTTTGAGATCTGCTGGAGAGGAAGGAACAGAACCACCGGAGTGAGGTGCCACCGATTCCCAACTATCTCAGCCGATCTAAAAGGATGGAGTGGTCGATTGTATCAAAAGCAGCGGAGAGAATCAAGAGCACCAACAGGGTCACACTACCCCTGTTGATGCCCAAGCGGAGGTCGTCAGTCAGAGCGACCATGGCTGTCTCCACTCCATATCCTTCCCTGAAGCCTGAAATATATGATTGTGAATCCTCATGAACTACAGTAGGCTCTTCACACTTTTCTCCTAAATCCACAAGCAATTGTCTTACCCACTGGATTTCTCCAGCAGTTTCAGACAATGCTGCAAATTCTGCTTCTGTAGTACTCAAAGCCACACAATTTTGTTTACTGCTGCGCCAAATTATTGGACTACGAGCAAATCTCACAAGCAGACCTGACACTGACTTTCTGTCTTGCAATTCTGATGCAAATGAACTATCCACATAACAGTCAAACTGTTGTTCACTGCCCTGTATCACCAACTTTCTCTCTTTGGTTCCTTTCAAGTACCTAAGCACATGTTTCACTCTAGTCCAGTCTTCTACTTTTGGAACACTTAATTTTCTGCTAAGTACTCCAACAGCAAATGAAATGTCTGGCCTAGTGTTGTTTGCAATGAACATCAAGCTACCTACTACACTTCTGAACAATTCTGGATTCTCAAATTCCTTCCAGAAATCATTGGACTTTTTACAACTTTTGCACTTTGCAAGCCACACTTCTCAATCAGTCTTTCAATCTTTTTCTTTTGGCTCAACAAACATCTGCCATCCTCAGTCCACTGTACTTCAATCCCTAAGTAAGTCTTAAGATTTCCCAGATCCTTGAGCACAAACTTCTTGGACAACTCTTTTTGTACTGACTCAATTTCCCTCTCTGACTTCGCTGTGACACACAAGTCATCAATGTAAATCACTATAGTCACATCACCTTTTGTATACACGCACGCATCCGCAATGCTGCATTTGTACCTCAGTTTGACCAACTCTTCATGAATGCAAAGGTTCCAGCAACGTGCACTCTGTTTCAAACCATACAACACCTTTTTAAACCTGTAAACCTTTCTATCGCTGTCCTTGTCAAACCCTAAAGGTTGTTCCATGAAAACCTCCTCATCAAGACGATTCAAATATGCAGTTTCAAATATGCAGTTTCAAAATCAAAGTGTCTCATCATTTGATTTGTTCTAGCTGCCAAAGTTAACACCAGCTTTAAACTTTCTGGCTTTGCAGTAGGTGAAAAAGTTTTGTTAAAATTTTCAAACCTCTGCTGCGAAAAACCTTTTGCAACCAGTCTAGCTTTGTACCTATGGGTTCCATCCGGCATTTCTTTAATTTTGAAGACCCACTTGCAACCTACAACCTTGTGGTTCTTAGGCCTCTCCACAATCTCAAACACGTCCTTATCCAGCAAAGACAAGTATTCTTGATCTATGGCAGAAAACCACTTCTCCTGCTCCTCCTTAGGATAAGACTGCAATTCTTCAAAACTCTCTGACTCATCAGCCACCACTGAACAAGCTCTTGCACCCTGCACTACAAATCTATCTGGAGGTCTCCTCACCCTCTGTGTTCTCCTAGGCACAATCACTTTTGTTCTGCCTCTTTCGTCCTCACTGTCAGAACTAGTCTGCACCTCTGTGGACAGCTTTTCAAACTTTTGTGTAGTGACTGGTGAGTGCAATGTTGGATGTGTTTGTGTGTGATGTTCTGCAGAAGTACTAGGTTCACACATTCAGTAGATGTTTCTTGTTTTGGCACCCCTCCATTTCCAGTACCTACGTCCCTCTGCCCCAGCTTGAGAATAACCTCTTTGTTTGCATGTAGCTTTTCCCAGCCTGAATGCTTTTCAAAATTGGCACTTCTGGACAACAAGATATCCCCATGACCTAGATGAAATCTATAGCTGTTTCCAGAATATCCCACAAACATCAACCTTCTCCATTTAGGATCCCCCTTTTTTCCTGAAGTTTGCAGGCACATACACATTTGCATACTGCCCCAAAACTCTCAGGTATTTGAGATTTGGTGGCCTACCATACAACATGTGATATGGTGTTTTCTGGACAAAAGAATTCCAAGTGCAGTTGGCAATATGGTTTGCTGTCAAAATTGCTTCTCCTCAAAGCATCATGCAATCTTTCATTTGCTTTAGGACCCCAATACGTCTCTCCGCTAAGCCATTCTCGTTAGGAACCGCCGGGTTAGTCGTGTTGTGGCGTATTCCTTCTCAACCAATTTTTCAGGTTATTAGACAGAAATTCTCCACCTCTATCTGTAACCAAGGACCCCACCTTGTATTCAAACTCCCATTCAATCATATTGACCCAATCTTTAAAGTGTTCAGCTGCTTCACTTTTTTCCTTCATGAGCATCACATACAAAAACCGAGTGTGACGATCTACAGTGATCATGCAGTACTGATTTTTGCCCTTGGTTTTGGCCAAAGGACCAGCCAAATCAGCATGCACAACCTGAAAAGGTCTTTGTGTGGTGCATTTGCTGCGTTTGAGCACAGGAAAAGCCTTCAGCTTTATCCTGCTGCAAACTGAACAATCCAGGTGGTTTGAACAAGAAGATATTTTAAATTCTGGACACACTTCCCCCAGTTTCCCCAAACTCATGAAGCTTGTATATCCCATGACTCTATGGTAGTAATGAGCACAGTCTAAGTGCAAAGGCACATTATTGGCTATTGCACATTCTGCCTTGTCAACCATATAGTACATTTTGTTTCTTTTGATTGCTTTACCACAAACCTGGTCATTCATGCTAATAATACAATCAACCCCTTTGAAACTTAAAGCATACCCACTAGTAGTTAATGCAGACACACTAACCAAACAGTTTTGCAACCTTGGAACACACAATACATTTGAAAAGTCCTTTCCAAAACTTGGGATGAACACAGTTCCCATCTCTTTTGCCTCCCTTGGTGCACCATCAGCCAAATCAACTGAATGTACATTAGATGGCACCTTATTTTTCAAAAGCTGTTTATCATTAACCATATGCCCAGAGGCTCCGGAGTCTAACAACCAACAGTGTTTAGGGGTTACAGCCTGATGGCCTTTGTAGTCATTGCTCTTTATCACACCAGCAACACTTTTCCTGGTCACAGGATCTTTAGGCTGTTGTTTCCTTGCTGCTGCCAGCTTCCTGCAGTCCTTCTTGAGATGGCCTGGCTTCCCACAGTGAAAACACTTTCTCTCCCTGGACACAGCCACCTTCTCTGGTTGCAGCTCCTTAAAATCCCCAGTTGGGTGTGGTTGTTTTGTTACTGCATCCTGCCTCTGGAGCCCTGCCTCATACTGCCACGTTGGCTCTCTTCCAAGACATGTGCAGCTACCAGCTCCACAGTAATGTCTGCCTCATTAAAATTCTGAAAACTCCACAAAATATTTTCAAAATCTTCATAAAGACTCCCAAGCAGGATGTATGCTTTCTGCTCAGATGCTAGGACAACACCTCTCATCTGCATCTGGCTGAATAAAACAGACATGATCTCCAGATGCTTCTCTGGCAACTGTCATAGAATCATAGAATCATAGAGTTGGAAGAGACCGCAAGGGCCATCCAGTCCAACCCCCTGCCATGCAGGAACTCCAAATCAAAGCATCCCCGACAGATGGCCATCCAGCATCTGCTTAAAGACCTCTAAGAAAGGAGACTCCACCACACTCCGAGGGAGTGTTTTTTGAACAGCCCTTACTGTCAGGAAGTTCCTCCTAATGTTGAGGTGGAATCTTTTCCTGCAATTTGTATCCATTGTTCCGGGTCCTGTTCTCTGGAGCAGCGGAAAACAAGCTTGCTCCCTCCTCATATATGACATCCCTTCAGATATTTGAACAGGGCTATCATATCACCTCTTAACCTTCTCTTCTCGAGGCTAAACATCTCCAGTTCCCTAAGTCATTCCTCATAGGGCATGGTTTCCTGACCCTTCACCATCTTAGTTGCCCTCCTTTGGACAGGCTCCAGTTTCTCCACATCCTTTTTGAATTGTGGTGCCCAGAACTGGACACAGTATTCCAGGTGGGGCCTGACCAACGCAGAATAGAGTGGCAGTATTACTTCCCTTGATCTAGACACTATACTTCTATTGATGCAGCCTAAAATAGCATTGGCCTTTTTAGCTGCCGCATCGCACTGTTGACTCATGTTCAGCTTCTGGTCTACTTGGACTCCTAGATCTCTTTCGCACGTAGTTTCATTCTGCCAGGTGTCCCCCATCCTATATCTGTGCATTTCATTTTTCCTCCCTAAGTGCGGAACCTTACATTTCTCCTTATTGAATTTCATTTTGTTAGCTTTGGCCCAGCTTTCTAGTCTATTCAGGTCATTTTGAATTTTGATCGTGTCCTCTGGGGTATTGGCTACTCCTCCTAGTTTAGTGTCATCTGAAAATTTGATAAATATGCCCCCAATTTTGTCATCCAAATCATTAATAAAGATGTTGAATAGCACTGGGCCCAGGACAGAACCCTGTGGGACCCCACTGGTCACTTCTCTCCAGGACGGAAAGGAGCCATTGTTGAGCACCCTTTGAGTTCGGCCAGACAACCAATTACAAATCCATGTAACAGTTAACTTGTCTATCCCAAATTTTGCAAGCTTGTTTCCAAGAATGTCATGTATCCACAGCATTCCCTTCCACAGCATTCCCTTCCACAGCATTCCCTTTCTGCACTTTGCAGGCATACAGTCTCCTACACCAAATCATTTGTGACAAACCTGTATTAGAATGGTGAATCTCCCTCAAAGCATCCCAAACTGCCTTTGGGGTTCTCTTCTCCCGGACATGGTTGATTTGTGACGGCATGATTGTAAGCAAAATTGTGGCTCTGGCTCTCTTATCACTTTCAAGAGTATCAGCTGTGGGTCCTCTCTCAACAACATCCCACAGTGCTTCTCTGACCAGCAGCCCTTCACAATAAGAACTCCAAGCTGCATAATTAGTTTCATCTAGTTTGGGAAATTTAGCTGCCTCCATCATTAAACAGTGTAAATATAGAGTCCTGGCAGTTTTCCCAGCTTCTACTGTCAATTGTGATAAGACACAGACAACAGTCCAAAAAATCTTACCATGCAGTTTTCCGGCACTGACAGCACATCACAGCAACAAATGGAGATGCCGGAGTAGATAACATCTGGGCCCATAACCCTTGTTGATGTAAACAAGCAGAGGTGCACAATTCACGCAATCTCCGATGTCTTCAGAATTACTGTCAACCTTGGAGCTTAAGATTTATCAGGAATCCTCCTCCTAGTGATGAAACAGACTGGAGCCAAAACTCTCTCCTCAGAGGTTTTATTCTTAAGTTGCTGTATTTACAAATATACATACACTCTCGACAAATCTGTCCAACCACCCACACAGTACTCCACCCAACCTCTTCTGGTGATTTTTCTTCCTTGTGTTACCTACAATGTTGTCCCCTCAGTCAGGAAGACTCTTGTTGTTTACATTAGGCCTACATGCAAGCAAGCACATACTGACCTTGAGCAGTGTCTGTTTTTCCAGCCTTCAGCTGTAGACAATTTTAACCATAATTCCTGTTTAACCATTTGTGCACATCTGTACATTTCATACTCAGGCCTCAAAGCCTAACAATAAAAATGCCAGCTTACCTTTTCCAAATTGAATTCTAATTCAGGCTGCATCTGGGTCCTATCATATGTAAATCAACACTGAATCCTCTGGCCAAATCCACCCCAGATTCCACCCAGGTCCCCCAGCACCTCAGCAGCCATTTTTTTTAATGTCGGAAGCTTAGGGGTTTTTTTTTATATTTTAATCTTTTATTAAGTTATACTTAGACATTACAACAAACATCGTAATCAATGTAATAACAAAAATTTGAATGCATCTGCTCAGTTTACCAGCTTACTACAAAAAGCAGAATACTTCAATATTCCTTATTTTACAACTATATTTTATCCTCTTGTTCTAACCAGACAACCTATTAAAATCATCTATATTAGTCCATCTCCTTCCAGAGGAAACAAAAAGCCAAAATAATAATAATAATAATAACAACAACAACAATAATAATAATCCCATCTTAACAGTTTATTCGGTGTCCGTACATCTTATTTTAACCATATTAATTACATACATAACTCTATGTTCATATAGTTATCCCCTCCTTTTTCTTCTTCTCTTATTTCTTCCTCCCTTCCATCTTAAGTTTTCATATCAACTCTTCATTCAAATTGCATTTTTTAAACCAGTACTTCTCTGTCGGTTCCCATTCTTTTATTACTTTATCTTTAGATTTGTTATTAATCATTGCCGTTAATTTGTCCAACTCTTTCACTTCCAAAATCTTTTGAAACCAATCTTCTATTGAAGGGACCATTTTTCCCCCCAATTTCTTGCCAGAAGAATCCTGGCTGCCGTAATCAAATATAAAATAACTCTCCAATACTTATTTTCTATTGAAGTTCCCAGGAAAGACGTCACGTTCAAAAGAAAGAGTTCTGGGGTAAATGGAAATTTTATTTTAAATATTTCCTGAATCTTCATATGTACTTTACACCAGAACTTTTTGATTTTTGGGCATGACCACCACATATGAAGATAAAATCCCTTGTTTCTGAGGCACTTCCAACCTCGATTATCCCTTATTCTATATATTTTTGCAATCCTAAGAGGTGTGTAGTACCATCTATTAGACACTTTTACATAATTTTCCTTAAAATCCTGTGAAGCTGTAAATTTATTTGATTTCTTCCAAGCATTTTCCCAATCTTCCATCTCTATATTGTGACCAAGTTCTTGTGCCCATTTTATCATAATTTTCCTTAAAATCCTGTGAAGCTGTAAATTTATTTGATTTCTTCCAAGCATTTTCCCAATCTTCCATCTCTATATTGTGACCAAGTTCTTGTGCCCATTTTACCATATACGAAGTGACCGTTTCCTGTTCCAATTCTCTCCTACTTAGTAGTAATTTATATATTTTAGAGATTTTCCCTTTATCATTTTCCCAGATTAACTTGTCTAATTCGTTTAATTCTCTTTCTATACTGACTTTCTTTCTATCTTCGTTATATCTGTGTGATATTTGCAAATAGCTAAACCACTTAATTTTTATATCTCTTTTTCCAACTCTTCTCTTGATCTCATTTCTCCCGCTGAATTTGTCTTCAACATGTCTCTATATCTAATCCAATTTCCTCCTCCTTCCCATCTTCCTAAAAAGGCCTCTTGTACAGACACCCATAATGGTAACCCTCTATAAAATATACTTTTTAAAACCTTCCAAGTTTTTAGTAATGTCTTTCTAACAGAATGATTATTAAAATCTCTGTTCACTATTTCTTTATTATACCATAGGTATGCATGTCAGCCAAACCTTAAATTAGAGGATTCCAGATCTAGTATGTTTTTGTCTGATAATTTTATCCACTCTTGTAGCCATAACACACTACAAGCTCTCTAATCATTTTTTAAATCAGGCAACGCACTACCTCCTAGAGATCTATCTTTCTTCAATATTTTCCATTGTATTCTTGCTTTTCTACCCCTCCAAACAAATTTAGAGATCGTTCCTTCCCATTCTTTAAAAACCTTTTCATTTGGTATTATTGGGAGATTTATAAAAAGGTACATAAGTCTCAGTAGTATACTCATTTTGATAGCTGCAATTCTACCCATTAAAGATAAATCATAATTATTCCACAATTTCAAATCCTTCTCTATCTTTTTCCATGCCAACTTATAATTATTCTCAACCAAACTCATGTTTCTATCAGTAAGCCAAATCCCTAGATATTTAACCTTCCTTTCTATTTTTATACCTATCCTAGAAGATAATTCTACTCTCTCTTTTTCTTTCAAGTTTTTTGCCATAATTTGGGTCTTACTTTTATTTATTTTGAAGCCTGCCACCTTGCCAAATTCATTTAGGTCTCCTAGTAAATACTCTATGTTTCTTGAGGGGTCTTCTAAAAAAATAACTAAATCTTCCGCATAGGCTTTTAATTTTACTTCACAGCTTTTAATTTTTGTTCCTTTTATTTTTTTGTTAGCTCTTATAGAATTATTCAGGACTTCCAACACAGTAATAAACAAAAGCGGGGACAGAGGACAGCCCTGTCTGGTGCCTTTGTCCACCTCAATGCTATCCGTTTTTTCCCCATTCACAATAATTTGTATTTTTTGTTGAGTATAGATTTGTTGAATATTCGTTATGAAATTATTTCCAAAGTCCATTCTCCTAAGTACCTCAAACATGAATTGCCAGCCTATATTATCAAACGCTTTTTCAGCATCTAGGAATATAAGCGCAAATTTCTTTTCATTGTTTATATTATAGTGTTCTATTATATTAAGCACAGATCTTATATTATTTCTTATTTGCCTATCTGGCAGAAATCCGTTTTGGTCTTTATGAATAATTTCTGCCAATATTCCTTTCAGTCTTTTTGAGATTATCGAAGTAAATATCTTATAATCCTGATTTAGAAGAGCAATTGGCCTATAATTTTTTATATCTGTCTTCTCTTTTCCTTCCTTAGGTATTAATACTACCTCGGCATAATGCAGGTTTACCTTCTTGACTTTATTGAATGTATTACATAGAATTTTCACAAGTTCTTTTTTGAAGATTTTATAAAATTTTGCTGTATAACCATCAGGGCCGGGGGCCTTTCCTGTCTTTAGCGAATCTATTGCCTCTAATACTTCTTCTTCCATGATTGCTTTATCCATTCTATCCTTCTGATATGTAGTGATCTTTGTTATATACGAAAGCTTACTGTCAAGATATTCTTTCACATTCCGCATAATAGTTGACTTATCACCTTTTTCCTTAAACATCTCTCTATAATGTTCTTGAAAAGCATTTTTAATTTCTGCTTGTTTTGTTAATGTCTTACCCTTAAAGTTGATTTCTGTAATTAACCTTTTGTCCTTCTCTTTCCTTAATTTATAGGCCAACCAGCGTCCTGTTTTATTTGCTTGTTCAAAATGTTTTTGTTTGGCTCTTTTTAATTTCTTTGCTATTTCTTCAGTAAATGACTCCTGTTTTTTGCGTTTTAGTATTTCATATTTATTTTTAAGTTTCTTATTATTAGGATCTTTGTACAGCTCTTCTTCTGTAAGTTTTAATTCTGCATTGATCTTCTTTTCTTTTTCATGTCTTTTCCTCTTAATTTCTACTGCTTTTTTAATAAGTATTCCCCTAACTACTGCCTTACAAGTGTCCCAGACCACTTTATCTTTTGTTTCCTGCATGGTATTTTCTTTCAGGAAATAATTTATTTCTTTTTTTAGTCCATCAACACATGATTCTTCATTAAGTAAATCCTCGTTCAACCTCCAGCCACTAAATTTATTTCCATTTACTTCTATTATAAGTTCTATCATATTATGGTCAGACAGCTCTCTTGGAGCTATTTCCATCTTTTGAATTAAAGTTAAAAGATTTTTAGATATCAGAAACATATCTATTCTTGAAAGAGAGTTGTTTGAGTCTGAGAGATATGTAAATCCATCTTTTTTACCATACAAATATGGCCATACATCTGTCAGATTATATTCTTTTACCATTTCCACACAGCTTATTGGAAGTTTGCCTTGATTATTCATTATCTTCTTTTTTGATCTTCTATCTCTCCTTGGGCTAAACACCCCATTAAAATCCCCTGCAATAATCAAGTAGTCACTGCCAATTTTATCTAAATCTTGTCTAAGCTTTTTATAATATTTTTCCTTTTTCTCCAATGGAGCATATACGCAGACCATATCTAATTTTTGATTCTGTATTTTAATTTGGATTGCTATATATCTACCCTCTTCATCTTTAAATAACTCTTTAACTTCATATCTTTTGTTGACATATATCGCCACACCTCTGCGCCTTTTCTTTTTATCAGAGGAATAAAAAAGATATCCTAAACTATTATTTCTCAAATATTTTATTTCACAATCTTTTATTTTGGTTTCTAGTATACACACAATATCACATTGATTTTTTTCCTAAATAATGAAATAAAAAATTCCTCTTATATGCTTTGTTCAAACCTCTAACATTTAAAGAACATATCTTAACTTTCATTGTATTCCTATCTCTTTAACTCTGAGCTTCTTCTGTCTTTTCACCACTGTTCTTTAATTTTTCTTCTTCTTCTTTAGATCCTTTATCCTTTTTTTCTTTCTCAAGTCCTTTTATTTGTTCCTCTTCTGTCTTTTTTCTCTTTTCTAAGACTCTTCTGTAAAATTCCTTTGCTTTATCAACTGTGTCTAACTTGTATCTCTTTTGCTTATATGTGAACAGTACTCCTTCGAACTTATCCCATCTAAATTTGATGTTATTTTTAAGTAGAGCTTGTGTAAGGAATTTATATTCATGTCTTTTCCTCAAGATCTGCAGGGGTATGTCTTTATATACCTCAATCTCTTTACTTTCAATTATCAGTTTCTCTTCTAGATTTTGTTGACAGATCTTATTTCTTACTCTTACATTAGTGAAACAGACTGCTATGTCTCTAAGTTTTTTTCTCTTGCTAATATGGAATTAATCCAAAAGATTTTTTCAATTTGCATGTCTAAGATTTCTTCAGGATTATCTATATATGCTGCTAGATCGGGAATTATTCTTTTCAACAGTTGTTCCTTCTCCATCTCCGGTAAACCTCTTAACTTTATGCCTCGTTCTCTGTATCTAATTTCATGGGATAGCAAAATCATATTTCCACTCTGTTGCTCATTCATTATATTAGCTGTTTTTTTTAATCCAAATCTTTTGTTTGTATAGCTAACTGATCAAATTCTGTTCTCAAATCTTTAATTTCTCCTGTGGTTCTGTCAATTTTACTTGCTAAACTTTCTATTTCTTTTTGCATATCCGATCTTATTTCTTCCCTAGAGTCTTTCAGTTCTTCCCTGATCTCCTTTTTAAATGATTTTTAAAAATTCCCGTAGCTCCTCCAATATGATAGTGCTAACATCTTGTTTGCTAGTATACTCTACAGAATCCCTTCTCACGCCAGAATATTGTCCGTGTGTCTGATTTTTAGATCTAACCCCTGAGGCCATTATGCAATATATATGGGTCTATCTTGTCCTATAGCTTTTGTGACTTGTTTGTTTTACATATATATTCCCAAAAAGAAAACAAATTCAGTACACAGTCTCATGGGATATTCAAAGAGAACCAATCTTAATCGTACCCAGATGTTATTATAGTCCAGGAAGAAGTAATATTGAAGAAAGAAAAAAAAGGCTTTACAAAACCTATAAAATCTTGGAACATAGTTCATATAGAAAAGCAGTGCTGATTCAGTCTTCCATGTACACTCTATTTTTCCTGCTTTTCTTTAAATTTCTCGTGGTTAAACGTAAAGCAGAGTGACAAAAAATATTCTTATTTCTGTAGAAGCTTTGAGTCCTCAATCTTCTTTTTGATGCCAAAGGGGTTATTTGCAAGTCAGGACCACAAAAGTTACTTCCACTGGTGATGGCTGCTCTTCGGTTTCGCACCCCCTCCCCGAAACCCCCCTGCTCTCAAGCAGATAGTGTAACAGATTGGAGTCAAAAAACCCCAGCGAGCCCCAACAAGTAAGCACCTTCAACAGCGCTTTTAGCACCCTCCTCCTTCTTCTGGTCCCTTCGGAGCTTCTGAAGTTAAGGAGATTCACCAATGAAGGAAGGGCTTCAGAGTGCAGAATTTCTGCTCCCTTTAGCCACTTGCTTGCTTTAAACCCCAAGGAGCGAAGGCTTGTTGGGCTTCGGGCTTTCGAACACCCGCGCTCCTCCCTGTTGCCGCTGGCATCACCTGGGTGGGGCAGATGGTGGGCGGGCCTCTTTCAAAAGACCCAGGTGCCCGTGCTTCCCTCCGCTGCCGCAAACCGCTGCCTCGCAGGGAGCAGATGGTGGCTGGGCCTTTATGCTGGCCCCTGGGCGTCCGCACTCCTCCCCGCCGCTGCTGGCGTCACCTGGGTGGGGCAGATGGTGGGCGGGCCTCTTTCAAAGGCCCCAGGTGCCCGCGCTTCCCTCCGCTGCCGCAAACCGCCGCCTCGGAGGGAGCAGATGGTGGCTGGGCCTTTATGCTGGCCCCTGGGTGTCTGCGCTCCTCCCCGCCACCGCTGGCATCACCTGGGTGGGGCAGATGGTGGGCGGGCCTCTTTCAAAGGCCCCAGGAGCCCATGCTTCCCTCCGCCGCCGCAAACCACCGCCTCCGGAAGCTTAGGTTTTTCAAAAAGGTCCTGCTGATTGTGCATCGCAACCAGGCTACATCTGGGATGGATTTGGCCAACGGGTTTATCCCTGATTTACATATCATAGGATTTAGTATTCAGTTTGGGAAAGGTAAGCTGGCTTTTTTTACCCCATGCAATAAGGCCCAGAGTGTCTGTCTGCAACTGGACTGGTGCTGAAGAACAGCATATATTGGGGCTGATTTTTATACTGAAATTGTTGCTCGTGGGCACAAAATGAGCAATCTAAAAGGTTTAAATCACTATAGAATGTTTCCTGGGTGGGGACAGAATGGGCTGAAACCAAATTGAATTCAATAGATGCTTGATAGAAATATTTCAGCCAAAAAGGGATTAGCACACCTGCTCTCAGGTCCTTCCTGGCTCTGATCTCCAGTTCTGTTCACAAGCCAAAGTACAGCACATTCTGAGGGTGATGCTCCCAGATGCAGCTCAACAATAACATAGCAGAGTATGGAAGCAAGTATCCAGATATAGTAATGCACCTACCATTTTCCTCAATTAAAAATAACTCATAGATACAGTTGATTTTCTCCAAGTCCTTGGAGGTTCTTAAGATATATAATACAAATACAAATATAATACAAATATTTGCAAGCTCTCCTCTCCAATGTCATTATCTCTTGTACACACAATTCCAATTGAATCCACATCAATCAACATGTGACAAATAGCCTTTATTGGTTGTCTATTGGTCCTGGTGCCATACAGCATAAAGCAACCTTTGCAGTTAACTTGCATCATGACATGGCCTCTGACATATTATTCTATGGCAGTCTCACAGGAAAAGATGCCACCTGTCAATCAAAATATTTTTATTATTATTATACTTTATTTCTATAGCACTATAGATTTACACAGTGCTGTACATACACTCATGTTTAAAAGAATATTTTTTTCAAGAGTCTTTTCTCTATTTGCTTCCACTGATTTGCTTAAAGCAGTTCCCCTACAATCTCTTCTTTTCTAGATCCTATGGGTAAGGATATGATCGTTCCATGGATTTAGGGGCATCCTCAACAGGGTCATGCTCGGGTCACACAAACAAACAACTTCATCTATATACTGCTTCATACCACCTAAGTAGTGTATAAGTAGCGGTTTACAACTGTAAGCTACTTGCCCCCAACCTGAGTACTCATTTTACCAACCTCAGAAGGATGCAAGCCTTGAGCCCCTTTGCTGGTATTGAACTTGCAACCTTATGGTTTTGAGTGAGTGGCTGCAGTACAGGTATTTAACCAGTGCGCCACTGGGGCTCAGACCAAATTTATTAATTTAATCTCAAATAGGGAGGGGTGAATGGGAGCTAAGTCTTGGGGTAATACCCTCCTATACTAACTCTGATATTCAATCTTGTTTGTCATTGTCCTTCTTTACAGAAGAATTTGGGAGTCATGACAGAGTCCACACAGGAGAGAAGCCATACAAATGCCAGCATTGTGGGAAATGTTTTTCTGAGAAGTCAACCCTAGTGACACATCTGAGAATCCACACAGGAGAGAAGCCATTCAAATGCCAGCATTGTGGGAAATGTTTTTCTGAAAAGTCAGCCCTAGTGAATCATCAGAGACTCCACACAGGAGAGAAGCCATACAAATGCCAGCATTGTGGCAAATGTTTTTCTCAGAAGTCAACCCTAGTGAAACATCAGAGTCTCCACACAGGAGAGAAGCCATACAAATGCCAGCATTGTGGGAAATGTTTTTCTCAGAAGTCAACCCTAGTGAAACATCAGAGTGTCCACACAGGAGAGAAGCCATTCAAATGCCAGCATTGTGGGAAATGTTTTTCTGAAAAGTCAGCCCTAGTGAATCATCAGAGACTCCACACAGGAGAGAAGCCATACAAATGCCAGCATTGTGGGAAATGTTTTTCTCAGAAGTCAACCCTAGTGACACATCAGAGACTCCACACAGGAGAGAAGCCATACAAATGCCAGCATTGTGGGAAATGTTTTTCTGAGAAGTCAACCCTAGTGAAACATCAGAGTCTCCACACAGGAGAGAAGCCATACAAATGCCAGCATTGTGGGAAATGTTTTTCTCAGAAGTCAAACCTAGTGACACATCAGAGACTCCACACAGGAGAGAAGCCATACAAATGCCAGCATTGTGGGAAATGTTTTTCTCAGAAGTCAACCCTAGTGACACATCTGAGAATCCACACAGGAGAGAAGCCATTCAAATGCCTGTATTGTGGGAAATGTTTTTCTCAGAAGTCAACCCTAGTGAAATATCTGAGAGTCCACACAGGAGAAAAGCCATACAAATGCCAGCATTGTGGGAAATGTTTTTCTGAGAAGTCAACCCTAGTGAAATATCTAAGAGTCCACACAGGAGAGAAGCCATACAAATGCCAGCATTGTGGGAAATGTTTTTCTCAGAAGTCAAATCTAGTGAGACATCAGAGAGACCATACAGGAGAGAAGCCATACAAATCTCAGCAGTGAACTAACATTATACTTGCCAAGAAGGAATACAAAAAAATATATTTTCGATCCAGTGGTTATAAGAAAAGGCCCTTGTATTTTGTTTGTCTGTCCATATGTCTGTTTATGTTTTAAAGTTATATTTTGTTAAGTTTAGGTTTTAATTGCTGTTAGTATAGATCATAGCTTTGGGTTATAAATTTGTCAGGGGATTAAGGGTCATGGTATAGGTTAGCTAGATAGTGGGCTGGGATTTGTTATAGGTCGCTAGTATTGTTATGCAAATAATACCTGTTGGGATTTATGAGAAGTTGGCTGAAGAAAGTTGGTAGCCAATATTAACAGAAAGGGAGCTACAGTTGCTGGGAATGACAAAGGTGGCCTGGTTAACTGTGGGATAGATTGTGGGAATTGGAGGTGGGGGCTAGGTTTGGTAGAGGGTGGAGTTTTAGTTTTGGGGTTTTAATTTATTGTTTGGCTTGGAGTGAGTAGTTCTGGCTGAAACGCTGGATTTCTGACTAGGGAGTTTATCACACAGAGGGCAAATTCGTAAAATCCCGTGCAGAAACGGGATTTCAAAATCTGGGTGTTGTTTGTCAGATGTATCGGCATGAAAGAGAACTAACGCAAAAAGAATCCGAATGGAAAGCTCCTTTGTACTTTTGGCATTTAGCATAAGTAAAAAGGACCTTGTTTTGACACCTTTGCATTCGGCTTATTTTCACGTTATTTCTCTTCCACGCAAACGTCATTTGAAAAACATCCCACAAATGCAAGTTTTTTCAACTTTCCATTTGGGTTAAGCTCGAACATCAGCTGAAAAACAACCTACAAATGCGAGTTGATTTCAGTTTGAATTTAGTTTCTACACAGGATTCGTCCTATGTGATAAACTCCTATGTGTTCTCAATAAAGTTCTTTGCTGTTTCAACACTCTGGACTTTTTGATGCTTAGAAGTTCTGAAATTGCACAAAACTGATACTTTCTTCTCTCCTCAGTCCTCAGCTTCATCCTCAGCCATAAGAACAAAGACAAACACACACACATATATGTATACACACACACACACACACAAACAGACAGTGGTATATGTACAAAGCAGACCCTTCCTCCTTTGCCTTTTCACTCCTGAGTCCAGCTCTGCACCTTGGACTCCATTGTGGCCTCAAAGTCTCGTCAGACGAAGGAAGGAAGGGCGTGCACCTTCCCTTTCCGCAAAGGCAGCCAGCGGAATAAGCAGCAGCAGCAACAACAAGGCCCCGGCAATCCCTGTGCATGCCGGGGAGGGGTCCTTTGGGGGCATCCGCACATGCACAGTCTCAGCCCCTGAAGCCATGGCTGCCCTCACAGTCTGTTCTGAGGAAGGGAAGTGGGGGAGAGCCCTTGTTCCTGGTTGGAAGGTCTTTTGGGGGGGCACTCTTCTCCCTCCTTCCTTCCCTGGCCCTTCTTGGGGGATTCCTTGGGGCTCAGATACTTGGGGAGATTATTATGAGAAAAGGGGTAGGGAGGACCCTTGGGGAGAGGCATGGCATTGGAAACAACATTTTTTGGGGGGGAGAAGGTTTCCCTGGGGTCCTGCAGGGAGGGGGCTCTGTCTGGGGGGAGGAAAGAGCCCAAATTTAGGCCAAAGCCAAGAAGAGGCAGAAGGAGGGACCCTCAAGCTCCTGGGGAGAGGGACCCCCCCCGGCAACCTGGGAACTAGGCAAGGAGAAGCCAAAAGGATCCCACCCACACAGAGTCATTTTCTTTCACAACAACCCTGCAGAGGAGGCCCAGCAGAGAGAACAACGGCCCCAGAAAGTTCCCCCAACGTTCTGACATCATTGTTAGTTCTTTGCCTGGGAGCCCCTTGAAAGGATGCAGGTTAAAGGAGGGAAGGAAGGAGGAGGAGGAGGAGGAGGAGGAGGAGGAGGAGGAGGAGGAAAGAGCCCAGATTTAGGCCAAAGCCAAGAGGAGGCAGATGGATAGACCTCAAAGCTCTTTCAGGGGAGAGAGACACCCCTCTGGCAACCTGGGAACTAGGCTTAGAGGCCCACAGAATCCGGATTAGCCCCCCCCCCCCATACATACCTTTTCCTTCACAAAAACCCTGTGGAGGTGGACCAGCAGAGAAAGCAACAATCCTGGTCCTGGGAACATGCATAAAGGGCATGGAAGCCATTGTTAGTCCTTTGCCTGAAAGCTCCCTTCTTTGAAAAGATGGAGGTTAAAGGAAGGAAGAAAGGAAAGTGCCAAAGGAAGAGAAGGCATATAGTGTGTGGCTGAAGGAGGGGGGGGGCATTGGATAGGAATTCCTCTGCATCCATTTTGAGAAAGGGGGCTCTGCCTCTGGACAGAGAGATGGAGAATCTGCTAATTTGGGAAAAGGTCAGGGTCCTTCTCTTGGGCCACAGGATCCTTTGTTCTGGAGCCTTCTTTTGCAGGCCCCATAGACAGGGAAGATCTAGTTCTTGCCTTCCCCCAGGAAAGGAAGCTTCCTCCCTTAGCAGGCCCCAGATAGAGGGCTGGTTTAGTACACACATCATCCAGTTAACAAAGTCTATGGTGGGAAACCCTTTTCGCAAATCCTTTTACACCTTCCAGTTCCCTTTCTTCCTCCTTTTCATCCTCTGTGTGACTGGACATTTTTTAGCAGTATTAGCATTGAAGGATGGTGAAGGAAGGCTGGAGACAGGCTGACCTTCAGGACAGGGTTACAGTAGCTTGTCTAAACCAAATGGAAACAAAGCTTGAGCTGGTTGGACTCTAGCTGGTTTTGCTCTTGCATCGTAGAATCATAGACTCTTAAGAGTTGGAAGAAACCACAAGGGCCATCCAATCCAATCATAGAATCATAGAATCTTAGAATCATAGAATCACGGAGTTGGAAGAGACTACAAGGACCATCCAGTCCAACCCTCTGCCATGCAGGAACTCCCAATCAAAGCATCCCCGACAGATGGCCATCCAGCCTCTGCTTAAAGACCTCTAAGGAAGGAGACTCCACCGCATTCTGAGGGAGTGTGTTCCGCTGTCGAACAGCCCTTACTGTCAGGACGTTCCTCCTAATGTTGAGGTGGAATCTCTTTTCCTGTAATTTGTATCCATTGTTCCACGTTCTAGTCTCTGCAGCAGCAGAAAACAAGCTTGCTCCCTCCTCAATATGACGTCCCTTCAAATATTTAAACAGGGCTATCATATCACCTCTTAACCTTCTCTTCTTCTTCGTGGTCTCTGTGCCTCACACAATAGGGTTTTGTGCCTGCCCAGAAGCTCCATTCGGAATGCTGGAAAGCTGAGCAGATTGGCGGATGCCCTGCCCCTCCCACTCCCTGAGCATGCCCAATCCCGCCAATCTAGCTCCACCTTCAGTTCTCTTTCGTCCACCGCGAGAGTAACATCTCCTTCGGAGTGCTCTTCCAACGCGACGAAAGCTGAGTAGATCCTCAACCTTTTATTTTTATTTGTTCTTGTTTATTTTATTTTTACTTTACTTCTCTGTTTTTTCCTCCCGTTGTACTCCTTGAGCTGCTCGTTTTTGGCTCGGAGCTTTGGGGACTCGGTCCGGACGGACCCCCCTAGCGACTGCTCGGCCGCTTATGGCTGCCCCCTTCAAAAAATGCTCCGAGTGTGGCGGTAAAATCCCGGTTGTGGATGGACACTCTAAGTGCATTTTCTGCCTAGGCAGTACCCACATCCCGGATAAATGCAAGCACTGCAAAGCTTTCAATCCCGCCACCCTCCGCCAGAGAGCCGATAGACTCAAAGCGCATCTTTGGGAAAAGGCCCTCTCCATCTCTCAACCAACGGACTCTTCGTCTGACCCTTTAGGGTGCCTTCCGATCTCTAAGTTCCCCAGGATTCCTAAGATCAAGAGGCCTACTTCGACGTCGACCTCGACACCGACTTCGACTTCGACACCGACGGAATCTATTTCGACTCCGACACCTGCCACCATGTCACGCCCCGAAGGGCATCCTAAGGAGCATAGGAAACGCCCCTCTTCTCTCGAGACCGAAAAGCCCAAGGCGAAGAAACATAAGTCTAAGGAGGTCCCATCTTCTGTTGCCTCGGCCACTGCCCAAGCCGATCTGGCTATGTCCTTTCTGAGACAGTCTTCGGCAACTGACCTCCCGGTCCCGACCCCGGTCACGGTACTAGACTCGGCACTGGAGACCTTGGAACCGATATCTCAGCCTGCATCGACCCAGGCCTTCGTCCCTTCGGGGATGGTGTCAGCCTCAGTCTCTACGATTTCGCCTATCTCGGCCCCGACCTCTTTGCCTCCGAAGCAAATTCTGGCCTCGTCAGAGCGCATTTACAGGCTGCGGTTCTCGTCTCCTCCACCCCGAAGGTCTCCGAAACCATTTGAGGAGCAATACTTTGACTCGCCCCATTCCTCGGCCTCCTTTCTGGCTCGACACCGGGTGGAGTCATATTGGAGAGAGCGTCATCCATCGTACCGGCCGTACTCTCCCTCCTATAGGGATTGCTACCATGTCAGATACCTCCACGCCGAGGACCTCTCTAGACGATCTCGATCTTGATCTCCAGCTCGTACCCGGACGGAGTACAGAGCCCCTTCACCGCCTCCGGTCACTACCGCCACGGTGTCACGACCACCCGAGGCCACGACTATTATGTCCACCGCGACGTCTATGATGGTTTCGACCTCGACGTCGACACGCTCTCCGCTGGTGAACTCTGCCGACGCTTCGACATCGACCTTCCGTACGGCCCCGACTCAGTTATACGAGGAGCCTCGACTGGCAGCTTCCCAGTCCACCGAGGAGTCCAATGGGGAAACAGATATTCGCCCAGACTCTCCGCAGCCGGCGATTTCCTCACCAAACGAGGATGTTGAGGACCATACTCCTGGGTCCCCTGTCGAAGACCTCCATCTCTTCATGGGAATAGTCGATAGAATGGCAAAAGCTGTAGGCCTACAGACGGCCCAAGCCTCCAAACCTCCCAGGGATCCCATAGACGGCCTGGTGGTTCGCCCAATTCAACCGGCGGTTATTCCGTTCTTGCCTTCCTTTTCGGATATCATGGTGGCCTCTTGGACCAAACCGGCGTCGACTCCTCCGGCATCGAAAAAGCTGGACTCCCTATATAGAGTTCAGTCGGACACAGCTCCCTTCTTGTTTACCCATCCCACTCCCAATTCGTTGGTAGTGGAATCCACCTGTAAGTCGACGGGAAAATCTCATTCTGCCCCGGTGGATAAAAACGGCAGGAGAATCGATATCTTTGGTCGCCGGTTCTACTCTTCAGCGGCTTTGGCTGCAAAGGTGGCGAATATGCAAGGCTGCATGGCCGGATATCAGAGGTTCCTTTGGGATCGGATGGTGGCCTTCATTCCATCGCTTCCCCAAGTGCAACAGGAAGCGGCTCACGAGTTTTATGCTGAGGCACTCTCTCTCATTGCCCAGGAGGTGCACTCGGCTAGACATGTGGTGGACTGCTCCGCAAAAGTTATGGCGGGAGCAGTGGCCCCCTGACGCTTCGCCTGGCTGAGGTCCACTTCTTTATCTGAAGAAGCAAAGTCTAAAATTGAAGATCTTCCCTTTGACGGTGAAGGTCTGTTTGCTGCCAAGACGGATGAGTCATTGGACACCATGGCTAAGGCCTGTCTCAATGGGAAAAGACTTGGTCTGACACCCAGTAAGCCTCCTTCCTACCGTTCTTGGTGTCAGAGGCCTTACGAACCGGGCTTTACCCGCTCTAGGTCTGCTCCATCTTCCACCTATAGGTCCCAGTCCTACTCTAGGAGACCTTTCAGACAGCCTCAACAGCAGCAACAGCAGCAGCAACAGAGGCAAGACCAACAACGTCAGCAGCAACAGCAATCCTCCAGGAAGCCGTCTTCCAAATCCCATTTTTGACGGGTCCATGGAGGCGACACCAAACTTTTCTTTGCCAGTCAACCTTTCCTCCGTCCCCAGACTTCACAGTTATTATGAGAACTGGTGCAAGATCACCACGGACTCCTGGGTGCTTACCATCATCCGCCTGGGATACGCCATAGAGTTCTCAAGTATTCCACCAAATGGCGTTTTCTGTTCCACTCCCTCCTCTCCTCCTCTTCTGGAGGAGATTTCCTCCCTTCTCGACAAAGGAGCCATCCAACGTGTTCCACCTTGTTGCAAACACCAAGGCTTCTACTCCAGGTACTTCACAGTTCCCAAGAGAGGAGGAGGTCTCCGCCCGATCTTGGACCTGAGAGGGGTCAACTCCTTCATCGCCCCCAAGAAGTTCAAGATGGTGACCCTTCAATCCATTCTGCCGTTCTTACGCGAAGGAGACTTGTTTGCATCTGTAAACCTCAAAGATGCCTATTTCCACATCAGTATCAGGCCACAACACTGGAAGTATCTTCGTTTTGCTGTAGACGGAGATCTCTATCAATATACCGTTCTTCCCTTCGGCCTCTCCACCGCTCCTCGCGTCTTCACGAAATGCATGGCAGTGGTCATATCTTACCTTCGTCTGAAAGGAATAAAGATCTTCCCCTATCTCGATGACTGGCTTCTGGTGTCGTCCTCCAAACTACAGCTCCATCAGGATGTTCACTACACCCTGGACCTATTGGACAATCTGGGACTCATGGTCAACGTCCCAAAATCCATCTTACTACCCGTGAGGGTGATAGATTATATCGGGACGTCTCTAGACTCCATCATGGGCCGAGCTTACTTACCCACCCGACGGGCAGAAGCCCTGTGGGAGCAACTACACTATGTCCTCGACAGTCCTCTGACTACCGCGAAGGACATCCAAAAGCTGCTGGGACATCTGGCCTCCACCACAGCGGTGACCTATCTGGCACGTCTAAGGCTCAGGCCTCTACAAGCTTGGTTTCTGGCCTCTTACGACCACCTGAGGGATTCTCCATCGAAGAGATTTGTTCTTCCTCCTCAGGTCAGGAACTCTCTGCTCTGGTGGCTGCTCCCTTCCAACATTCTCAAAGGGATGCCCTTTCAACAACCAGAACCATCCAAGATGGTCACTACAGACGCATCCATGATGGGATGGGGTGCGCATCTAGAGGGCTGGTGCGTGCAAGGACAGTGGTCCGCAGAGGAGGCGGATATGCACATCAATGCCCTAGAGCTGTTAGCGGTCATCAAAGCCTTTCGGGCCTTCGAACACCACCTTTGTCACCGAGTGGTTCAAGTGGTCTCAGACAACAACACCACAGTGTGGTATATCAACAAGCAAGGAGGAACTCATTCTCCTGTACTCTTTCATCTGTCTCAACAGTTCTGGATGTGGTGTCACCGTTGCTCCATCCACCCTGTAGCCATCCACCTTGCGGGCAAGGACAATGTCCTAGCGGACTCTCTCAGCAGGGACAAGGTGTTACAACACGAGTGGACTCTGTCGGGCGAGGCCTTCCGACTTCTGACATCCAGATGGGGGATCCCATCAGTGGACCTGTTTGCCACTCCAGAGAACGCTCTCTGCTGGATGTTCTACTCCAGAGCGGGCAGAGGTCTAGGGTCTCTAGGGGACGCATTCCTCTGCAATTGGGACGAGGGATTTCTTTATGCTTTCCCTCCCTTTCCGCTGATATCCAGGA
The DNA here is from genome assembly GCA_034509955.1 of Urosaurus nigricauda. Taxonomy (NCBI): domain Eukaryota; kingdom Metazoa; phylum Chordata; class Lepidosauria; order Squamata; family Phrynosomatidae; genus Urosaurus; species Urosaurus nigricauda. Next base: position 2,280,271 of record JAOEGL010000002.1, read on the forward strand.
CAGTAGCCAAAATGGCCAGGGACGGGTCCAATGCCATTCTGCTGACTCCTTTTTGGCCGAGACAACCATGGTTCACACCATTACTTCATCTGGCCAGGGGCCGATACTTCCACCTACCGAAGTGGCCGGATCTTCTGTCCCACTCCAAGGGAGCAGTCTTGCATCCGGATCTAATCAATCTGAGAATGACAGCATGGAGGATCGAACCCTGATGTCTCCTGAACTCTTGAGAGTCCTGTCGGCTTCTAGGAAAGACTCTACTAAGAGATCTTACGCCTACAAATGGAAACGGTTCTGTACCTTTGCTGAGGCAAGGTCTGAATCTTCATCGCCTGTAAGCCTTCATACTGTCCTACATTTTTTGTTACATTTAAGGGATCAGGGCCTTGCGTTCTCTTCCCTCAAAGTGTATTTGTCTGCTATAGTTGCCAACCAACCACCTGGCTCGCAATCATCTCCATTTGGAGGACTATGGAGAGGCGATACAAGCAGCTAAGAATTCGTTCTATGCTGCTCGTGTCACGTCCGCGGAGTCGCGTCCAGCAGAGTTGTTCAGGGTAGTGAGAGAGCTAACTCAGCTCCCTCCTGCCCCGAACCAGATCCTTGAACCTACCAAGGCCTGCTGTGACCAGTTTAACAACTTCTTCGCGGATAAAATCTCTCGATAAATGAAGGTCTGGACGCCAGTGTTGAAGCAGGATCCAGAATAGAGGTGTCCAGAGCTTCCGTGGACTCTGTTGTACTGGATCAGTTTGAGTCTATTAGTACCGAGGATGTGGACAAGATCCTTCGAAGTCTTAGGAGACACCTTGTCTCTAACCAGGAACCATGTCCGTCAGACTACCTATATCGAGTGTATTTACCTGACCCTGAAGGCTAGAGACAGTCTAGGGATTTTGCTAGTCTACCGGCCACCCCGTGCGCTAACAGACTCCCTTAACGAGCTGACACAGTTGGTCTCGGAGCTGATGTTGGAGTCCCCCAGGCTTCTAGTCCTGGGAGACTTCAACATCCCCTTCGCGGTCAACAATGTTCCATCTGGTGCGGCTCGGGAATTCATGGATACCATGACAGCCATGGGCCTGTCTCAGTTGGTTTCAGGTCCAACGCATTGTGCGGGGAATACACTCGATTTGGTCTTCTGTACGGACATGGAAAATCCGTGGGCGGAAATTACCAACACTTCCGCCCTGTCATGGACGGATCATTTCTTGGTTGAGGCAAGTATCAAGGCATCTACCCAGATCCCCTCCGGGGGTGGCGGACCTATTAGAATGGTCCACGCTCGAAGGCTGATGGAACCTGATAGGTTCCAAGAAGCCCTAGAGGGGTTTATGGTTGGAAGTGACGGCGACACTGTTGATGCCCTAGTTAACACCTGGGATACGGATCTCTCTAGGGCTATACACAGTATCGCTCCCAAGCGCCCTCTCAGGCCTGCTTCCAAAAGGAAGCCCTGGTACATGGAAGATCTCCGGGCAAGGAAGCGGGTCCTGCAACGGCTAGAGCACGCCTGGCGGAAACACCAGCGTTTATCCGACAAGGCTCTCCTAGATCTCCTCTTGGTGGACTATGGAGAGGCGATACAAGCAGCTAAGAACTCGTTCTTCGCTGCTCGTATCGCGTCCGCGGAGTCGCGTCCAGCAGAGCTGTTCAGGGTAGTGAGGGAGCTAACTCAGCTCCCTCCTGCCCCGAACGAGATCCTTGAACCAACCAAGGCCTGCTGTGACCAATTTAACAACTTCTTCGCGGATAAAATCTCTCGGATAAACGAAGGTCTGGACGCCAGAATTGAAGCAGAACCCAGAATAGAGGCGTCTAGAGCTTCCGTGGACTCTGTTGTACTGGATCAGTTTGAGTCTGTCGGTACCGAGGATGTGGACAAGATCCTTAGAAGTGTTCGGAAGACAACCTGCTCTCTCGATCCCTGCCCCTCGTGGCTAGTGGCCCAGGGGGGATCGGCGGTAACCTTGCTGTTACGCCAAATTATTAATACATCTCTGAGGGAGGGACAATTTCCTGACCATCTTAAATTGGCCATTGTAAGACCGTTATTGAAAAAGCCCTCCCTCGACCCCCTGGTTCATAATAATTATCGGCCAGTCTCGCTGCTGCCATTTCTGGGGAAGGTGATCGAGAGGGCGGTTGCATTCCAACTTCAATCGATCTTGGATGAAACGGATTTTCTAGATCCATTTCAAACCGGTTTTCGGGCGGGCTATGGGGTTGAGACTGCTATGGTCGCCCTGGTCGATGATCTCTGTCTGGGCATCGACAGGGGTAGCGTGTCCCTGTTGGTGCTCTTGGACATCTCAGCGGCTTTCGATACCATCGACCATGGTATCCTTCTGGAACGCCTGGCAGAGGTGGGAATCGGGGGCACTGCGCTCCAGTGGTTCCGGTCCTACCTCTCTGGGAGGTTCCAGATGGTGCAGCTGGGGGATGTTTGCTCCGATAAGAAGGCCCTTACATCTGGGGTTCCTCAAAGAGCCATTCTGTCCCCCATGCTCTTTAACATTTACATGAAACTGCTGGGAGAGATCATCCGGAGGCATGGGGCGCGGTGTTATCAGTACGCTGATGACACCCAAATAGTCTTCTCTATGTCTCCGACTGATGCAGTGACCAGGGATGGCATCGCTCCTCTCGTGGCCTGTCTGGAATCGGTAATGGACTGGATGAGGGAAAACAGACTCAGCCTGAATCCAGAGAAAACGGAAGTACTGGCGATAGGTTCTCCCGGTCCAGGGATGGAGGTGGTTCCACCTGTCCTGAACGGGGTCACGCTCCCCGTGAAGGACACAGTACGCAGTCTGGGGGTGCTCCTTGATTCGTCGCTCCATCTGACTTCTCAGGTGGACGCGACGGTCAGGAGCACCTGTTATCAGCTTCGGCTGATTCGCCAGCTGCGTCCCTACCTGGACCGGAGGGACCTTGAAACTGTAGTACATGCTCTAGTAACCTCTCGGTTGGACTTCTGCAATGCGCTCTACATGGGGCAGCCTTTGTATCACACTCGGAAGCTACAACTGGTGCAAAATATGGCAGCGCGGGTGGTCACTGGTGCTCCCAGGGCCGCCCATATAACACCAATTTTGAAAGACCTTCACTGGCTGCCGATTCGCTTCCGGGCTCAGTACAAAGTGCTGGTTATTACCTATAAAGCCCTATATGGCTTGGGTCCAGGGTACCTGAAGGACTGTCTCTCCCCATACAATCCGCCCCGCATACTTAGGTCCTCTGGTCAGCGGTTACTGAGAGTTCCGGAGACTAGATTGGCGAGTACGACGAAGAGGGCATATTCCATCTCTGCCCCCTGTCTCTGGAACTCTCTACCTATCGATCTCCGCTTGTCCCCCTCCCTTGCTCAATTTAAAAAGGACTTAAAGACCTATTTATTTAACCAGGCTTACCGCTGAATGGACTTTTATTTATCTGCCTGTTGTAATGCCGCCCACTGTTCTGCTGCTGCATATGCACTAGCACTTATATTGAGAATTGTGATTTTATTGTGATTTTATTGTCTTACTGGTTTTACTGTTTTTATTGTTTTATTGTTATCGGTTTGTTTTAATGGTTTTTATGTCCTACTGTTTTTTATATGCTGTACACCGCCCTGATCTATGGAAGGGCGGTATAGAAATAAATCATATTATTATTATTATTATTATTAGGAAGACAACCTGCTCCCTCGATCCCTGTCCCTCGTGGCTAGTAGCACAGGGGGGACCGGTTGTAACTTCATTGTTACACCGGATCATTAATTCATCTCTGAGGGAAGGGCAGTTCCCCGACATTCTTAAATTGGCCATTATAAAACCTATATTAAAAAAGCCCTCCCTCGACCCCCTGGTACATAATAATTACCGGCCAGTTTCGCTACTGCCATTTTTGGGGAAGGTGATCGAGAGGGCGGTTGCACTCCAGCTTCAATCGAGCTTGGATGAAACGGATTTTCTAGATCCATTTCAAACCGGTTTTCGGGCTGGCCATGGGGTTGAGACGGCCATGGTCGCCCTGGTCGATGATCTCCGTCTGGGCATCGACAGGGGTAGCGTGTCCCTGTTGGTGCTCTTGGACATCTCAGCGGCTTTCGATACCATCGACCATGGTATCCTTCTGGAGTGCCTGGCGGAGGTGGGAATCGGGGGCACTGCGCTCCAGTGGTTCCGGTCCTACCTCTCTGGGAGGTTCCAGATGGTGCAGCTGGGGGACGTTTGCTCCGATAAGAGGGCCCTTAAATCTGGGGTCCCTCAAGGAGCTATTCTGTCCCCCATGCTATTTAACATTTACATGAAACCGCTGGGAGAGATCATCCGGAGACATGGGGCGCGGGGTTATCAGTACGCTGATGACACCCAAATAGTCTTCTCTATGTCTCCGACTGATGCAGTGACCAGGGACGGCGTCGCTCCTCTCGTGGCCTGCCTGGAATCGGTAATGGACTGGATGAGGGAAAATAGACTCAGCCTGAATCCAGAGAAAACGGAAGTACTCGTGATAGGTTCTCCCGGCCCAGGGATGGAGGTGGTTCCACCCGTCCTGAACGGGGTCACGCTCCCCGTGAAGGACACTGTACGCAGCTTGGGGGTGCTTCTTGACTCGTCGCTCCATCTTACTTCTCAGGTGGATGCGACGGTCAGGAGTACCTGTTTTCAGCTTCGGCTGATACGACAGCTGCGTCCCTACCTGGACCGAGGGGACCTTGAAACGGTAGTACACGCTCTGGTAACCTCTCGGTTGGATTTCTGCAACGCGCTCTACATGGGGCAGCCTTTGTATCACACTCGGAAGCTGCAATTAGTGCAAAATATGGCAGCCCGGGTGGTCACTGGTGCACCCAGGACCTCCCATATAACACCAATACTGAAAGATCTACATTGGCTGCCTATTCGCTTCCGGGCTCAGTACAAAGTGCTGGTTTTCACCTATAAAGCCCTAAATGGCTTGGGCCCAGAGTACCTGACGGACCGTCTCTCCCCATACAATCCGCCCCGCACACTTAGATCTTCTGGCCAACATTCATTACGAGTTCCAGAGGCCAGATTGTCAATTACAACGAAGAGGGCGTTTTCAGTCTCGGCCCCGAGCCTCTGGAACTCGCTCCCCACGGAGCTCCGCCTGGCTGCCTCCCTGAACCTATTTAAAAAGGATTAAAGACACACCTGTTTGAGCAGGCCTACCCCTGACTCACTCCCCTTGCAGTTATCTCACCCTCTCCCTCATTATAACTGGACTGGGGCTTTGTTGGATATACTATTGCCGCTGAGCTGATTTTATATTGTGGTTGTTTTTTACCTGTATGTTTTAATCTGTATCTGTATTTTTATTCTGTGCTTGTTCACCGCCCTGATCGCAGGAAGGGCGGTATACAAATAAACTTTTATTATTATTATTATTATCTCATCTTTTTTCTTCACCTATGTTGAAGATATTCTTCAAAGGACTGCACCATCTTTATCTGCCATTGCCTCCGTTGGCCCCGGCGTGGTCTCTCTCTGGTGCTTACTCAAATCACAAGGCCTCTGTTTGAACCTCTGGGATCTGCTTCTCTGAGGTTATTGACTCTTAAAGTGTCTTTTCTTGTGGCCATAACTTCAGCCAGGCGTGCCTCTGAGCTGACGGCCCTGCGCTCGGACGAGCCTTACCTCACCTTTCGCAGGGATAAAGTGGTCCTCAGACCGGACATTTCTTTCCTCCCTAAAGTGGTGTCTTCATTTCACCTTTCCCAGGAGATTGTGCTTCCGAACTTTTATCCAGACCCTTCCTCGCCTCTGGAAAAGACTATGCACACCCTGGATGTTCGCCGTGCTTTGGCTTTTTATGTTCAACGTTCTGCAGAGTTCAGGTTGTCCAATAAGTTGTTTATTTGTTATGGTGGTGCCAAGAAAGGCAACCCAGTTTCTTCTCAACGGTTCTCCAAGTGGATTGCTCAAACCATTGCCTTGGCCTATGAACTGGCTAAACGCCCCTTACCATTTGGTGTCCATGCTCACTCAACCAGGGCCACTGCTTCATCTGCTGCCTTCCTCAGAGGTGTTCCCCTGCCAGAGGCCTGCAAGGCGGCTACGTGGTCACAGCCGTCCACGTTTGTTCGGCATTACCGGTTGGATTCCAGGTCCCGGAGTGATGCCAGTTTTGGTTGTGCTGTTCTGTCTTCTATTCTGCAGTGACCTTCCCACCTCCACAGGTAAGCTTTTTAGTCACCCTATTGTGTGAGGCACAGAGACCACGAAGAAGAAATACAGGTTGCTTATCTGTAACTGTGTTTCTTCGAGTGGTCATCTGTGCCCTCACACAAATCCCGCCCTACCTCCCCTCGGTCAGGTCCCTGCAGTTGCGGCAGACTTGAACTGAAGGTGGAGCTAGATTGGAGGGATTGGGCATGCTCAGGGAGTGGGAGGGGCGGGGCTCCTGCCAATCTGCTCAGCTTTCCAGCATTCCAAATGGAGTTTCTGTGCAGGCGCAAACCCTATTGTGTGAGGGCACAGATGACCACTCAAAGAAACACAGTTACAGGTAAGCAACCTGTACTTCTCCAGGCTAAACATCCCCAGTTCCCTAAGGCATTCCTCATAGGGCATGGTTTCCAGACCCTTCACCATCTTAGTTGCCCTCCTTTGGACATGCTCCAGTTTCTCCACATCTTTTTTATTTATTTTTATTTTTATTTTATTTATTTATACCCCGCTCTTCAGCCCTAAAGGCTGTCAGAGCAGCTTACAATTATTATTTTTTAAGACGGTTCCCTGCCCTCAGGCTTACAATCTAAAAGACAGGAGACAAAAGGAGAAGGGAATGGTGATGGGGAAGGGGATCAGGTCCAGCAGTTGTTCTCTCCCTCTGACTCCTGGACCAAGGCAGATGGACTGGAGGGAGGGCTTGGCTTCTTAATCTAGGCCCGATGGAGTTTGGCCTCTCCTGTCACTCCCTCCTAGTGTTGTCATGAAGCGAGGGCTCTTCAACTTGAGGCCAGGCCGGATGGTGCTGCTAGGCCTCTTTCCCTCCCTTCTAAGTGGCCAGATGATTTTGAATTGTGGTGCCCAGAACTGGACACAGTATTCCAGGTGGGGCCTGACCAAAGCAGAATAGAGTGGCACTATTACTTCCCTTGATCTAGACACTATACTTCTATTGATGCAGCCTAAAATTGCATTGGCCTTTTTAGCTGCCGCATCGCACTTTTGGCTCATGTTCAACTTGTGGTCTACTTGGACTCCTAGATCCCTTTCAAATGTGGTCTCATTCAGCCAGGTGTCCCCCATCCTATATCTGTGCATTTCATTTTTCCTCCCTAAGTGCGGAACCTTACATTTCTCATTATTGAATTTCACTTTGTTAGCTTTGGCTAGTCTATTCAGGTCATTTTGAATTTTGTTCCTGTCCTCTGGGGCATTAGCTACTCCTCCTAATTTGGGGTCGTCTGCAAATTAGATAAGTATGCCCCCAATTCTGTCATCCGTATCATTAATAAAGATGACAGTACTTCTGTGAGCAGAGTAGATGTGCTTTCCTGGTCCAGAGTTTTTCCAGTCTATAAAAACAGCACTATAAAAACACTAGTAGACTGGGCAAAACTTATCTGTGAACCCCACTTCTAGGAAGGTGAACTGAAACACCTGGACCGGGCTCTACAGGCAGATGGTTACTCCAGTGCAGACATCAGAAGGGCTGCCAGGCCCAGAAAAACCCAGAAGATTCAAGACAAGCAACCACCCAAAGGGAAGATATTTTTACCATACATCAAAGGAGTCACAGATAGAATAGAGAAAGTGGTGAAGAAACACAACCTTCAAGTGGTTTACAAACCGAAAGCTCCATAAAAAACATAATTAAAATGTTCACAATATAAATCAACGATCAATTGCATGGGTGTCAAAGGTCAAGATGTTAAAAACTGAGGGGACAGCTGGACCCACTAACAGAGCTAGGAGTTAAGGACTTTCTGGGAAGGCCTGCCGGAAGAGATGCACCTTTATGGCTTTTTAAAAGCAATTGAGAGATGTAATAAGATGTATCTCATCCGGCAGGTCATTCCGCCCTGATCATTGGAAGGGTGGTATATAAATAAAGATTTTATTATTATTTATTATTCCATAGTCTGGGAGCGGCAGCCGAGAACGACCTCTAGGAGGTCTGTGCTAACCTAGTTTTCATGGGCTGTAGCAGATTCCTCCTAGAGGACCGGAGTGTGCAGGGGGGATCATACGGGAAGAGGCGGTCCCTAAGATAAGATGGACCCAAGCCAGGTAGGACTTTAAAAGTTTTAAAAAAACACCTTTTACTGTGCCCGGAAACAAATTGGCAGCCAGTGGAGAGACTTGAGCACCGATGTTACATGCTCTCTCCTCATAGAATCATAGAGTTGGAGTGTGTTCCACTATCGAACAGTCCTTACTGTCAGGAAGTTCCTCCTAATGTTGAGGTGGAATCTCTTTTCCTGCAGCTTGCATCCATTGTTCCGCGTTCTAGTTTCTGCAGCAGCAGAAAACAAGCTTGCTCCCTCCTCAATATGACATCCCTTCAAGTATTTAAACAGGGTTATCATATTACCTCTTAACCTTCTCTTCTCCTGGCTAAACATCCCCAGTTCCCTAAGGCGGTCCTCATAGGGCATGGTTTCTAGACCCTTCACCATTTTAGTTGCCCTCCTTTGGACCCGCTCCAGTTTCTCCACATCCTTTTTGAATTGTGGTGCCCAGAACTGGACACAGTATTCCAAGTGGGGCCTGACCAAAGCAGAGTAGAGCGGCACTATTACTTCCTATGATCGAGACACTATACTTCTATTGATGTAGACTAAAATAGCATTGGCCTTTTTAGCTGCCGCATTGCACTGTTGACTCATGTTCAACTTATGGTCTACTTGGACTCCTAGATCCCTTTCACACATAGGAGTTCTCAAAGATTATTGCCAATGGTTCCGATATTACATTTGCCAGTTCTTTTAATACTCTAGGATGTAGTTCATCTGGTCCTGGAGAATTATATTCATTTAGGTTAACCAGATATTCCTGTACTGTCTCTACTTATTCTGTGCTGAAATTCCCCTATTCTGTCTTCTGCTCCATTATCCTTAGGTTGAGCACCCTTTGCCTTTTCTGAGAAGACTGAAGCAAAGAACGTGTTGAGTAATTCTGCCTTTTCTCTGTCCCCTGTGAGCATTTTGCCATCTTCTGCACGCAGTGGCCCTACTGTTTCCTTCTTCTTCCTTTTGCTTCGGACATACCCAAAAAAACCCTTTTTATTGTTCTTAACTTCTCTAGCCAGCCTGAGTTCATTCTGCGCTTTAGCTTTTCTGACTTTACCCCTTCATGTGCTGGCTATTTGTTTGAATTCCTCTTTGGTGATTCCCCCATTTTTCCATTTCATATACATGTTCTGTTTAAAACTTATCTCAGTTGAAAGTTCCTTAGTCATCCATCCTGGCTCCTTGAGACATCTTCCATTTTTCTTCCTCATTGGAACTGTTTGAAATTGTGCCTTCAGTATCTCCCTTTTGAGAAACTCCCATCCGTCTTGAACTCCCTTCTCTTTTAGTATTCCTGACCATGGGATCACCCCCAGTATTTATCTAATCTCTCGATGTTCCCGTGATAAGCCTGGATGCCATGTTCTGAACTAATTGAAGTTTCCAGGTTAAGCACAATGGTAGCCCCATGTAAAGCACATTACAGAAATCCAATTGTGACGTTACCAAAGCATGTACCACAGACTCCAGGTCCTTCAGACCCAGGAAAGGGTGCAACTGGCATATCAGCCAAAGCTGATAACAGGCTGACTCCCCATACCATCTCTCCCTCTGCCCATTACTGGTATGATGGCTGCTACCTGGGCTGCTTCCCCTCCTTTCCCCTTCTTGCAGCACATATGGCTATTACTGTCTGGCCTATTGTTTTAGAACACCAACCAACTAATGTACCCTCTCCTGCCAGCCAAATGAACTGGCCCCTGCCCTTGCTCACCCCGAAGCAGCTCCCCCAAAGGGGCGACCCTGATGCAGCAGGCTTCTAGCCTTTTTCCCCTTCCCAAGGGGAAAACAGGTGTTCCTGACTGGGTGCCTGGTCTTGGCAGGAGGCAGTCTCTGAGGCCAGGAGTCCTCCAGGTAAGATGGAGCATGCAGGTAGCAAGCAGCAAGTCCACAGAGCAGGTCCACATTGTCGTGACATGTTTTTATATAGTTCTTTACTTATAATACAGTAGGCCTTTTCCTTATGTGGAGGATCCGTTCCTGACCCCCTGCATAAGGGGAATTCCACATATGTTCAAGCCCTATTTAAATGAATGGGGATTGTGGGGGTGGCATCGCAGTGGTGCATGTCATTACTCCTTCCGGGGTACGTCAACCCTTTTTCCGGCACGGCTTTCAGCATATGATGAAAGCCATGTCCGCATATGACACAGGTGGACTGTAATGATTTTAAAAAACCTTCAAAAAGAAAAAGAAATTCTTACCCCAGGACAACTGTGGTAAGAGCAGAGGCCAGGTGGCCTGACCTCAGGATAAAGTGGCTGTTTTCTAATTGCCATCATTGTAATTTGAACCATGAAGAGTATAAGCAGGAAAAATGAAAATGGTAGAGTCAGAGTGGGATAGTGGTCACCAACATTTGGGTCAGGTTTTCCTGCATGGTGGCCAAGATTGTATTTTTAATTTTTTTCTTGCATCATCACAATTTATTTATTTAAAAGATGTCTACCCTGCTCTTTAGCGACAGTGTCTCTCAGAATGGATTATATCAAAAATTTTATATTTATTTTTCTCCCCTGCTCCCAATCACATAATTTATATATTGGACAGCAGCCTTCCCATCAAAGGACCCACATGGAGGATAACCCACATGAATCCTGCGGAGGACTTTGGGAGGGGCGGAGTGCCGGTGGGAGCGGCGCTCCATAAAATGCTGGCCTGCCTGACTCCCCCCCCAACAGCGCTAGTGCTTGAACACCTTTTGCCACCTGCAGAGGACTTTGGGAGGGGCAGAGCGCGGGTGGGAGCCCTACCTCCACCTGGGCTACTTCCATGCCTTGGCTCCTGGATTTAAGGAGGAGGAATGGACCATTTTCCCTCCTTCCCAACATCTGCCAGTGAAGAAGACTTGGCTGACAGAGTGTTTGTTTGCCCTACCTCCACCTGGGCTACTCCTATGCCTTGGCTCCTGGACTTAAGGAGGAGTCTTGTCTCCCCCCCCCTTTTTTTTCTTTTCTTTTCTTTTTAGATTGTATATAGTTCATATTATTTTAGGATTGGGATGGGGGTTGAGAATGGAGATTTTTTTTACTTGTTTTGATATGTTAATTGTTATGTATTTTGCTTTGTTAATTTTATTTTTTGTTATAATTACTATGTATTTTTGTTGTTGCTATAACTGCTTTGTATTTTTGCTTTGTTGTTATTCTCTCTTGTACCCCGCCCCGATTGCTCATTCAGAGGGGTGGGCTAGAAATAAAATGTATTATTATTATTATTAGTATTAGTATTAGTATTATTATTATATATGCATGGAATGTGGAAAGAGCTTTATTCTCACCGCAAGCCTAAACTCACACCAAAGAACCCACACAGGGGAGAAGCCATATATATTCATGGAATATGGAAAGAGCTTCAGTGAGAGTGGAAATCTAAACAAACATTAAAAGACTCACACAGGGGAGAAGCCATATATATGCATGGAGTGTGGAAAGAGCTTCTGTTACACTAGAAGTCTAAACTCACATCAAAGGACAGGGGAGAAGCCAATGTGGAAAGAGCTTTAGTCTGAATACGCATCAAAACTCACATCAAAGTGCTTGACGTGCACTTCTGCTTATTTACATCAACAAGGGTTATGGTGCCCAGATGTTATCTATGCAGGCATCTCCGTTAGTTGCTGTTGATGTGCTGTCAGTACCGGAAGGCTGCGTGGTAAGATTTTTTGGACTGTTGTCTGTGTCTTATCACTAGTGACAGTAGAAGCTGGGAAAACTGCCAGGACTCTATCTTTACACTGTTTAATGATGGAGGCAGCTAAATTTCCCAAACTAGATGAAACTAATTATGCAGCTTGGAGTTCATATTGTGAAGCTTTGCTCATTAGAGAAGGACTGTGGGGTGTTGTTGAGAGAGGACCCACAGCTGATACTCTTGACCCTGATAAGAGAGCCAGAGCTACAATTTTGCTTACAATCAGCCGTCGCAAATCAACCATGTCCGGGAGAAGAGAACCTCAAAGGCAGTTTGGGATGCTTTGAGGGAGATTCACCAATCTAATACAGCTTTGTCATGAATGATTTGGTGTAGGAGACTGTATGCCTGCAAAATGCAGAAAGGACAGTTGCCAGAGAAGCATCTGGAGATCATGTCTGATTTGTTCAGCCAGGTGCAGATGAGAGGTGTTGCCCTAGCATCTAAGCAGAAAGCATGCATCCTGCTTGGGAGTCTTTCTGAAGATTTTGAAAATATTTTGTGGAGTTTTCAAAATTTTAATGAGGCAGATATTACTGCGGAGCTGGTAGCTGCATATGTCTTGGAAGAGAGCCAACGTCGGCAGTACGAGACAGGGCTCCAGAGGCAGCATGCAGTACCAAGACAAACACACCCAACCACGGATTTCAAGCAGCTGCAACCAGAGAAGGCAGCTGTGTCCAGAGAGAGAAAGTGTTTCCACTGTGGGAAGCCAAGTCATCTCAAGAAAGACTGCAGGAAGCTGGCAGCAGCAAGGAAACAACAGCCTAAAGATCCTGTGACCAGGAAAGGTGTTGTTGCTGTGGTAAAGGACAATGACTATAAAGCCCATCAGGCTGTAACCCCTAAACACACTTGGTTGCTGGATTCCGGAGCCTCTGGGCATATGGTTAATTCTAGTACGTTACTGAAAAATAAGGTGCCATCTAATGTACATTCAGTTGATTTGGTTGATGGTGCACCAAGGGAGGCAAAAGAAATGGGAACTGTGTTCATCCCAAGTTTTGGAAAGGACTTTTCAAATGTATTGTGTGTTCCTAGGTTGCAAAACTGTTTGGTTAGTGTGTCTGCATTAACTACTAGTGGTTATGCCTTAAGTTTCAAAGGGGATGATTGTATCATTAGCATGAATGACCAGGTTTGTGCTAAAGCAATCAAAAGAAACAAAATGTACTATATGGTTGACAAGGCAGAATGTGCAATAGTCAACAATGTGCCTTTGCACTTAGACTGTGTTCATTACTACCACAGAGTCATGGGACATACAAGCTTCACGAGTTTGGAAAAGCTGGGGGAAGTGTGTCCAGAAATTAAAATGTCTTTTTGCGCAAACCACCTGGATTGTTCAGTTTGCAGCAGGATAAAGCTGAAAGCGTTTCCTGTGGTCAAACGCAGCAAATCCACCACACAAAGACCTTTTCAGGTTGTGCATGCTGATTTGGCTGGTCCTTTGGCCAAAACCATGGGCAAAAATCAGTACTTCATAGTCATTGTAGATCGTCACACACGGTTTTCGTATGTGATGCTCAGGAAGGAAAAAAGTGAAGCTGCTGAACACATCAAAGATTGGGTCAATATGATTGCAAGGGAGTTTGAATACAAAGTGGGGTCGTTGGTTACAGATAGAGGTGGAGAATTTCTGTCTAATAACCTGAAAAATTGGTTGAGGAGGAAAGGAATATGCCACAACACGACAAATGCGGCGTTTCCTAGTGAGAATGGCATAGCGGAGAGATGTATTGGGGTCCTAAAGCAAATGAAAGATTGCATGATGCTCGATGCAGAAGCACCTGAGCAGCTTTGGGGAGAAGCAATTTTGACAGCAAACCATGTTGCCAACTGCACTTGGAATTCTTTTGTAAAGAAAACGCCATATCACATGTTGTATGGTAGACCACCAAATCTCAAATACCTGAGAGTTTTTGGGCAGTATGCAAATGTGTATGTGCCTGCAAACTTCAGGAAGAAAGGGGATCCTAAATGGAGAAGGTTGATGTTTGTGGGATATTCTGGAAACAGCTATAGATTTCATCTAGGTCATGGGGATATCTTGCTGTCCAGAAGTGCCAGCTTTGAAAAACATTCAGGTCGGGAAAGCTACATGCAAACAAAGAGGTTTTTCTCAGGTACTGGAAATGGAGGGGTGCCAAAACAAGAGGCATCTACTGAGTGTAAACCTAGTACTTCTGCAGAACATCACACACAAACACATCCAACATTGCACTCACCGGTCACTACACAGAAGTTTGAAAAGGTGTCCATGAAAGACACAGAGGTGCAGACTAGTTCTGACAGTGAGGACGAAAGAGGCAGAACAAAAGTGATTGTGCCTAGGAGAACACAGAGGGTGAGGAGACCTCCAGATAGATTTGTAGTGCAGGGTGCAAGAGCTTGTTCAGTGGTGGCTGATGAGCCAGAGAGTTTTGAGGATTTGAAGTCTTATCCTAAGGAGGAGCAGGAGAAGTGTTTTCTGCCATGGATCAAGAATACTTGTCTTTGCTGGATAAGGAAGTGTTTGAGATTGTGGAAAGGCCTAAGAACCACAAGGTTGTAGGTTGCAAGTGGGTTTTCAAAAGGAAAGAAATGCCGGATGGTACCCATAGATACAAGGCAAGGCTGGTTGCAAAAGGTTTTTCGCAGCAGAGGTTTGAGAACTTTGACAAAACTTTTTCACCTACTGCAAAGCCAGAAAGTTTAAGGCTGGTGTTAGCTTTGGCAGCTAGGAAGAATCAAGTGGTGAGACATTTTGATTTTGAAACTGCGTATTTGAATGCTTGTCTTGATGAGAAGGTTTTCATGGAACAACCTTTAGGGTTTGACAAGGACAGTGATAGAAAGGTTTACAGGTTGAAAAAGGCACTGTACGGTCTGAAACAGAGTGCACGTTGCTGGAACCTTTGCATTTATGAGGAGTTGGTCAAATTGGGGTACAAACGCAGCATTGCGGATGCATGCGTGTATATAAAAGGTGATGTGACTATAGTGATTTACGTTGATGACTTGTGTGTCACAGCAAAGTCAGAGAGGGAAATTGAGTCAGTACAAAAAGAATCATCTAAGAAGTTTGTGCTCAAGGATCTGGGAAATCTAAAGACTTACTTAGGGATTGAAGTACAGTGGACTGAGGATGGCAGATGTTTG
Source organism: Urosaurus nigricauda (assembly GCA_034509955.1). Taxonomy (NCBI): domain Eukaryota; kingdom Metazoa; phylum Chordata; class Lepidosauria; order Squamata; family Phrynosomatidae; genus Urosaurus; species Urosaurus nigricauda. Next base: position 2,295,356 of record JAOEGL010000002.1, read on the forward strand.
TTGAGCCAAAAGAAAAAGATTGAGAGACTGATTGAGAAGTGTGGCTTGCAAAGTGCAAAAGTTGTAAAAAGTCCAATGACTTCTGGAAGTTCTAGTGCAGAGTCATCAAAGGAATTTGAGAATCCAGAATTGTTCAGAAGTGTAGTAGGTAGCTTGATGTTCATTGCAAACAACACTAGGCCAGACATTTCATTTGCAGTTGGAGTGCTTAGCAGAAAAGTGAGTGTTCCAAAAGTAGAAGACTGGACCAGAGTGAAACATGTGCTGAGGTACTTGAAAGGAACCAAAGATAGAAAGATAGAAAGTTGGTGATACAGGGCAGTGAACAACAACTTGATTGTTATGTGGACAGTTCATTTGCATCAGAATTGCATGACAGAAAGTCAGTGTCAGGTCTGCTTGTGAGATTTGCTGGTAGTCCAATAATTTGGCGCAGCAGGAAACAGAATTGTGTTGCTTTGAGTACTACAGAAGCAGAATTTGCAGCATTGATTGAAATTGCAGGAGAGATCCAGTGGATAAGGCAATTGCTAGTGGATTTGGGAGAAAAGTGTGAAGAGCCTATTGTAGTTCATGAGGATTCACAAACATGTATTGCAATGTCTGAAGCTGAGAATTTGAAATGTAGGACAAAGTACATTGGTGTGAGGTATCAGAATGTAAGAGAGATGGTTCAGAACAGAATCTTAAGTCCGGAATACATTGACATCAGAGACAACATTGCTGATGTTCTCACAAAGGCATGAACAGCTATCTTGTTTGATAGGCATGACACCATAAACACAGATTTTGGCTGTTCAACAAGTGTGTAAATATCAGAAGATGGCAAACACGAATTTGGCAAAATGTTACACATCTGTACATTTTGGAGGGCCATGTTAGGCTTTGAGGCCTGGGTATGAAATGTACAGATGTGCACAAATGAAAAACAGGAATGGTTGGAGTTTTGTCGGATGAGCGTATATATATATATATATATATATATTTGTAAATACAGCAACTTAAGAATAAACCCTCTGAGGAGAGAGTTTTGGCTCCAGTCTGTTTCATTCCTGATAAAGCCGAAGCTCCAGGGTCGCTGGTAATTCCAAAGGCATCGGAGATTGCTTGAACTGTGCACTTCTGCTTGTTTACATCAACAATTATTACTTCGATTTCTATATTTTGACGCTCTCCCATTCTATTACTTAAATGGCTTCCTCTGTTTCCTTCCCTGTAACCCCCTCCATTGCTGTCGGTAAGCAAGACATCCCGGCTTTGTTAAAAACGTGAATTGATACGGAACAATGCTTAATAGTAAAACGTGCACACATAGGTTATTGAAAACCCTAAACTTCTTCTGTTTCTCTACAGTTTTTACATGACATGTGTTCTCTCGATGTTATTTCAAGTTTATATGCTTTCCTATTTACTGTTAGAGGATAGCAGAAGGTCTTGTACTACAAGTAGGGTTCAAAAAATTATTGATGCTCAAGTTCTCTACCTATTATGGGTAGGGCCAAATATACATCTCCATCTGTTTCCTGGCTCATGAGCACTGTAGTATGGTAATTCAATTGTTTAACAGATATTGTGGTCTCCACATTTTCATGCAAATTTGTTGTGGTTTCCATCCTGGAATCCTCCATGTCACACTGCATGTCTCTGGTGTGGTTATCTGGAGAAAAGAAGATGTACACCATTATTTGCATAACATAATACTTTGTTTCAAAAGACATTGCCACATTTGTGGACAGACGATGCCCTCTAGTTTATTTTGAAAAATAAAGTGGTAGTCAAAGCGTATCTATTTCATAAAACCGGAAGCCTTATTTATGGAAAAGAATTCCTGTTTTCAGATAAATTGTTTGTTACAACATACTGGTGTTTTGTATTTTCCAGGAGGCCAGTATGACCATGTGGGATATCAAGTCAAAACTCTTTCCCTCTTTCCATTTGGATCCCATGATGGCTGGAGTGCAACAGCAAAGATAGGTTTTATTTTGTGTCCAGCTAAGGAAAGGATATGGCTTGCTAGCGAGATTTCTTAGTTCGTTAACAATCTGTGTTGTTGTGTTACAATTGCACATTACCCATGAACTTAGAATGTGATAAGGAGCATGACCCCTACCACAGAAAACATAGGCAAGCAATACAGTACACTAAAACAAAATGTTGGAGGGATAAACATGTCGGAACCGTGTTGGAGGGATACACACATTAACACTTGTGCAAATTTACATACTTGATAACTGACAAATGCTTATGGGTAACACTACACACTGTCCTAATATGTAATGTGGTGTTCAGCAATGGACATTCCTCTTGCAGAAAGTGTATTTTTGGTTTTGTATAGACTAGTGAACTATTAGTGACAGGGTGGAAACAGACATAGCTCCATATTGGGAAATATCAGATCTCCCCCAAGCGTTGGACCTAAGCATGGAGAAATGGAAGAAGGTCCTCTCACACCTTTGCTTTTTTCATGCAGCCAGGGTGCCAGCTCCTCAGAAAGTCAAGTTGTGGTGCCGACCTGCAGAGGAAATTTAAATTAGGCTTCAAAGGTTCCTCAGGATAAAGATAGCACAAGGTCTACAAGAAATATGCAGCAAGACACATGGAGGACATAGGTATATGTGTTACCTATGTATGTGTTACATGCAGGTGCATGTATGGGAGTATATACACATGGGGCACACATATGGGAGAACAGGTGAGCACGTGCATGGGGGTACATATCAGACAAGGTGTAGAAAGAGAGAGAGAGAGAGCATGGTGCGCATGTACATACGTTAACAAGTCTACCTGCAAAGTGCACCAATGCAGCACACGAACACACAAAGAAATAGGCGCACAAAATCATGGAGATGTAAACATTCATGTGCACATTTGTTTATACACACACACACACACACACACATACATCTATATGGCAAGCATTGTGACTCCGTGATATCATGAAATGCGGCAGTGTACCGCATAGTGTTTGTGTATACATCTGAGAGCCTCTCAATAGGTACACTCATACACACATGCACACACACACACACATTTTGTTAGTTGGTGATTACAAAAATCTGGAGCATGGTTAGAATAGTCGAGATAGTGTGTGTGTGTGCTTGCTTTGAGCAACAGCAGTTTCTCAGTGCAGTGTTCTATAGGGCAATTTACCATTCTCCCCTTCCCTTTTCCCTTTGTTCAAAAGGGTAGCAAAGGTTGCTTGGAGACCCATTCTAAAGGGAAGGGGGCTGGCCATAAAAGCCACATGCCAACTTCTATTCTCTGCTTGGGGGCCTCAATTGAGGCCGGAGTTCTCTGTGCCATTTCCAGGATAGCCAAAGGCACAGGCAGGGCACATAGCTCTGATCTCTCTTTTCCGCACTGGTGTCTGCATTTGCACTTCTTATTAAGTGCAGGGGCCTTTAACAAGGATCATAGAAGCATAGGTTCATAGAATTGGAAGAGACTACAAGGGCCATCCAGTCCAGCCCCCGCCATGCAGGAACTCCCTATCGAAGCATCCGCGACAGATGGTCATCCAGGCTCTGCTTTAACACCTATATGTAGGGAGACTCACTACACCCCAAGGCATTGTGTTCCACTGTCGAACAGCCCTTACTGTCAGGAAGTTCCTCCCAATGTTGAGGTGGAATCACTTTTCCTGAGGCTTGCATCCGTTGTTCCACGTTCTAGACTCTGGATCTGCAGAACACAAGCTTGCTCCCTCCTCAATATGACATCCCTTCAAATACTTACAGAGGGCTGTCATATCACCTCTTAACCTTCTCCTCTCCAGGCTACAGCGCCTGAAGTCGCTCCTCATGAGACATGGCTTCCATAACCCTTCACCATCTTAGTTGCCCTCCTTTGGCCACGCTCCAGTTTCTCCACATCCTTTTTGAATCGTTGTGTCCAGAACGTTGTGAACCAGTTTTCCAGGTGGGGCCTGGCCAAAGCAGAGTTGAGTGGCACTATTACTTCCCTGGATCTAGACACAGTACTTCTATAGAAGCAGCCTAAAATTGCATTGGCAATTTACAGATTTTACTACCAAGCATGATTACTTTGTAAGCTCATGGCCTTCCATCTACCTGCTTCATGGCTTGATGGCAGTTTTTGTTGTGCAATCGAGATATTTGGCTAGAGGTCATGAAAGTTCATGCCGCCAATATCTTTCTTTTGCCTGCATAACCTCTGAGGCTGCTTACAGATCCAAATATACCACAGAGCTCACTGTACAGGGATAATACCTTGCCTCTGGAAACCAAGGTAGCAGTTGGTTCATGCAGTGGAGACCTTTCTACTGTGATTGTATTTTGCATGTGACCAGAGGTTCCTTTGATTGGGATTGCATTATTTATTTATTTATTTACAGTATTTATACCCCCCTTCAGCCCTAAAGGCTCTCAGAGCGGCTTACAATTTTTATTTTTTGACAGTTCCCTGCCCTCAGGCTTACCATCTAATAAAGACATGACACATAAGGACAAGGGAATGGTGATGGGGAAGGGGATCATGTCCAGCAGTTCTTCTCTCCCTCTGAGGCCTGGACCAAGGCAGATGGACTAGAGGGAGGGCTCTGTTTCTTCATCTAGGCCAGGCCCGATGGAGCTGGGCCTGCATCTCTCCCTCTGTGGCCGGATGGCACCAGATGGACTGGAGGGATGGCTCTGCTTCTTAGAAGGCTCTTGGAAGGAAGAGGTCCAAGTAGCAGTAGAAACAGCAGCTTCTTCCTCTTCCCTCTGGCCCCAGATAGCCACTGCAGTCCTTCCATTCTCTATGCTGGGATGTTTTGCAACAGAATCCTGTTAGGTCCTGGTTTTACAATCCTAGCAGGCAAAGCCGCTGTGAGTGATGGGAGGGATGCGTGATGGGAAACACGGTGCCTACTGAGTCAGGGCCTGAAGAGAGAGGAATCTATTTGGAAGGCAGAGGTCTAAGTACCAGCAGAGTCAGCAGGTTCTTCCTCCCCCTGGATTCCTGATGGTCATTGTGACTCTCCTCCTCTCTTTGTTGGGGTGTTATGCTCTTCTCTCCCTCAGGGTTCAAAGCGGTGGCAGTTGGAATGGAGGGAGGATGCCTCACCAGCTGCTGGGACTGGCGGTGATGGCTCTTCTCTCCCTCAGAGCCCACAGCGGCAGGCCCAGTCGCAGCAAAGGAATGTAGACCAATGCTATAGAAGTACCCAAAATGGACAAGAGGAGAGGGGTCTAGATAGAAATGCCAAAGAGGAGGCTGTAAGGGAATGAGAGGCAGGCCCAGCTCCATCAGGAGAAGAAGAAGAGCCCTCCCTCCATGCCTTCTGACTTGGTCCAGGCCTCCGAGGGAGAGACCTGGCCCCCTTCCACACCAAAATTCCCTTCTTCTTTTGTGCCATGCCTTTTTAGGTTGTAAGCCTGATGGCGGAGTTGAGGCAGTGGCTGGGTAGGACTTTGCGTGGCACAATGTGTCAGCATTGAAGACCCCTGGCTCCCCCTCCCTAAATGGGTTCATTGTAAGAGAGTTCCTGCATGGCACAACAGGTCATCATAGATGAACCCTGGGCTCCCAATCCTAAAGGTGTTCTGTGAAAGAGAGTTCTTGTGTGGCACAACGGTTCTGCATTGACGACCCCTGGGCTCCCTTTCCTAAATGGGTTTCTAGAAAGAGAGTTCCTGCGTGGCACAACGAGTCAGCATAGATGACCCCTGGTTCCCCCTCTCTAAAGGGCTTCCTTGAAAGAGGAATTCCCTAATTACGTCCCAAGGGCCTCCTGATGGATTAGGAATAATAGGAAGTCTTAAAGATATGTGGTAAACCTCCTCGTATACATTAAGCCTCTTTTTGATTTTTATGATGTAACCCTTACCTGCCACCAAAACGTCTTCAGTGCGGCAGCAAGATGTGTCCTAAGGTGCAATTTTAGGCTGCATCAATAGAAGTATAGTGTCTAGATCAGTATAGTGTCTAGATCAAGGGAAGTAATAGTGCCATGCTATTCCCCTTTGGTCAGACCCCACCTTAAATACTGTGTCCAGTTCTGGCCACTACAATTAAAAAGAATTGTGGAGAAACTGGAGCATGTCCCAAGGAGGGCGAGTTTGAATGGGAGTTCCTGCATGGCAGGTGGTTGGACTGGATGGCCCTAGGAGTCTCTTCCAACTTTGAGATGCAATGGTTCTATGATTCTTTTGTTCTGTATTTTAAATGTGTCATGTCATACATGTGAAGAGAGCATTCCAATGCCTTCTGGGAGTTCCTCTGGGTAATATATAACAAGCCATTACTGTTGTGTTGCTACTTGCCTTATTCCTTGGGAAACCGCGCAATCTCACTGCGGCCTGTTCCACCAGGAGTATAAACAGGAACCAAAGAACCCAGAAACAAGCAAAATTCTCTGTGCCCGTGCCATACTTCATTTTTGAAAACTACACATTCCTATCCTATCCTATCCCATAGCCCAACACCCCAACCTTCCCGGCACAAGGATCTATCAAATCGCTAAATCATGTTAAACCAGCCTTACCTGTGTAATAGACTGAATCGCACGAAAACGGATACCAATACACAGACACGGTAAAGGAATAACACTAAACCTTTTGCGGAGATCCCAGTATTACCCTCCAAAAAAGGGGTCTTCACTTTTGCTTATTGTAGCCAAGGCGCGCGGTGGGCCAACCAAGCAGAAATTGCAGTGCTATTATTCAAAAGTACTGTTCTCCGTTGTGATCTTGATAAACCTTTATGAGGTCCCAGTAGAATGTAAACTCGCAATCACACAAAATTAGTGTTTATCCCTTGGTCGCCACGTGAAAAATGGTGACTCTTCTCCAGAGGTTCATTCTTGCGCATGCTCATTGTGAGATTTTTTTGCCAAATCACGATCTAGCATCATCTGCTGGCCAAAAAAGTGTGGTAACAAAAACTTTTCCTGGGACTTATTTTTCTTGGCCTTGCTTTTGGGAAGGCCACCAGGAGCCTAGAATCATGCCCAGGGGATGGTTCTTATGGGGGCCCCAGGAGCTTGAATGTCTGTTTCAGCCCCTTGAAAGGGAAAGGGACTTGGAAGTGATCATGAGCAGCACCTCCCTTCCTGACAGGGAAATCTATGCCAGGCTGGCCCAGAGGCTGCGCAGGCAAGGCATTAATAGTTCTGTGGACGAGGTGGCATCAAAAGTGAAGGTGCTTTGCACAGCATTCTACCATGCTGTGAGGGAGCACTGCACCAGTCCGTCCAGGGGTCACGCTCTGACACATTTACTATAATGCGGCACTTGTGGATGCTCGCTGGGATGCCGCCGGTGGAGCCATGAGCCGCAGTGGGTGAGTTTCATACCGCTGTAACCGGCCTATATGTGCATCTACAGACAGGATGTTATACTTATCGCGTGATATATATGTGTTTTTGCAGCTCGGCGTGACCCCGTCCATAGACAGGATGATGCCGCCCCCCAGGAACATGGTGCAGGTGCGCATGGTATGTACAAGCTTAGGTACATGTTGCCATATGTTCCCCTTGGGGATAAGTGGCGCTAAGGTGTGCATGCCAAAGGGCCATGTTCATTAGAGGGGGGGGGACAGAATAAGAGATACATACGTCAGTGCTAAAAATAATGAACAGGTGCTTCCATATTGTGCTTGCCAAGCAATAGCACGCATGAACACTGAGGTGCTATGTTTGGATAATCCCCTCTCAGAAACAGTAATCCTATGAAAACCATGCATATATGTACTCTAGTAAGTACTGTTAAATTTGCATGGCACACCACTAATTGTTTGTGGCTTTTCATCACTGCAGGATGCGAACCCGAAGACGCTCCACCAGCTGCACACCCACCGAGGGACTTGCCCGCACCACTCTCTGCCGTTGCTCTCGGCGAAGGAACGGGCAGCTAGAGCAGCATCTCCTTAACACGGAGTCGGAGATGCGCACCCAGCAGCATGAAAGTAAGCCACCAAGAAAGCTGCTTATTGTCAGACAGCAATGCCTTACAAGATGCACAACGCACGACAGGCAAAATGTCTGAGTATGTTCCTTTTTTTCCTTGGCAGTGCTGGAACGGCAGGACTTGATGGAGCAGCGTTTATTGGCAGTGGAGACTGGACTTGACCGGCATTGATGTGGATCGACCACTTTCATGTATCATGTTCCCCACCACACAAAGTTGAACCGGGAAACGGGAATTAGCTGCAGCTGGTTATGGGATACCTGTGGCCCTCTCCTTTCTTTGTGGGGCCACAAAGACATTATTTCTATCTCTTTTCTGTTTGTGTACAGTTAATGTATGTACAAGAGGGTGTGTGTGTGGGCATGTGAGTGTTCAATAGTGCAAAAGTTCTTGGATGTCAATTTTTTGTTTGTGGTTTTTTCCTGCCCCTCCCCTCCCCCTGCTACTTGCGTGGAAACAGGTAAAAGGTGTACCTTGGTTTTCGCCTATCCCTGTTCATGTGTGTGTAAGTGTGAGTTGATGTCTCCGTGAGTCTCCGTGTGTTTGTATTGTGCCCCCCACCCCCACCGATACCTGTGCCGGAACAGGTAACGGTTGTACTTTGGTTTTGTGTCCCCGCCCGGCCTTGGCCATATACGCACAGCCAATGTCCCTCTTAATTTTTGGATTTGCTACCTACCTGTTGTGTCTGTCTTGTACACAATAAAAATATTATTTTCTTGATACTTTTGTTGTCACATGTCTTCAGTTGGTGCGGGGAAGGAAATGGAGGGGTTGGTTTGCTGTTGTCATCTATTCTGACAAGTTGTGCCATGCAGGAATTCACTTTCAAAGTGCCCTTTTTGGGATGAGGAATGAAGGTTTATCTATTCTGACAAGTTGTTTCATGTAGGAATTCACTTTCAAAGTGCCGTTTTTGGGATAGGGACTACAGTGTCATCTATTCTGACAAGTTGTGCCATGCAGGACACAACGTTAGGAGGAACTTCGTGACAGTAAGAGGAGATGTGATATCCATGTTGAAATACTTGAAGGGATGTTATATTGAGAATGGAGAATGCTTTTGTTCCGAAGCTGCAGAGCATAGGACACAATGGAGCAATGGATTCAAGCTACAGGCAAAGAGATTATTCCAGCTTGAAATTAGGAGGAATGATCTTTCTGAAAGTAAGGGTTGTTTCATAACAGAAAACATTCTGAGATTTTGGTTGAGTTCTTGCAAACAATCTTGCAAAACAAACATTCTTGCAAAGAAGCTTGCAAAACCATTCTTGCATAGAATAATAGAATCACAGAGTTGGAAGAGACCAGAAAGGCCATCCAGTCCAACGCCCTGCCATGCAGGAACTCCCAATCAAAGCATCCCTGACAGATGGCCATCCAGCCTCTCTTTAAAAACCTCCAAGGACGGAGACTCCACTACACTCCAAGGGAGTGTGTTCCTCTGCAAACAAGCTTGTAAAATGTGGGCTAGACAAGTTAACTGTTACATGGATTAGTAATTGGTTGACTGGCCGAACCCAAAGGGTGCTCAACAATGGCTCCTTTTCATCCTGGAGAGAAGTGACCAGTGGGGTGTCCAGTGGGGTTCTGTCCTGGGCCCAGTGCTATTCAACATCTTTAATAATGATTTGGATGACAGGATTGGGGGCATACTTATCAAATTTGCAGATGACACTAAACTAGGAGGAGTGGCTAATAACCCAGAGGACAGGATCAAATTCAACAGATCTAGGATGGGGGACATCTGGCTGAATGAAACTACGTGTGAAAGGGATCTAGGAGTCCAAGTAGACCATAAGCTGATCATGAGTCAACAGTGCGATGCAGCAGCTAAAAAGGTCAATGCTATTTTAGGCTACATCAATAGAAGTAGTGTCTAGATCAAGGGAAGTAATAGTACCACTCTATTCTGCTTTGGTCAGGCCCCACCTGGAATACTGTGTCCAGTTCTGGGCACTACAATTCAAAAAGGATGTGGAGAAACTGGAGCATGTCCAAAGGAGGGCAACTAAGATGGTGAAGGGTCTGGAAACCATGCCCTATGAGGAACGCCTTCGGGAGCTGGGGATGTTTAGCCTCGAGAAGAGAAGGTTAAGAGGTGATATGATAGCCCTGTTCTATATTTGAAGGGATGTCATATTGAGGAGGGAGCAAGCTTGTTTTCTGCTGCTGCAGAGACAAGAACGCGGAACAATGGATGCAAGCTCCAGGAAAAGAGATTCCACCTCAACATTAGGAGGAACTTCCTGACAGTAAGGGCTGTTCGACGGTGAAACACACTCCCTCGGAGTGTAGTGGAGTCTCCATCCTTGGAGGTCTTTAAGCAGAGGCTGGATGGCCATCTGTCAGGGATGCTTTGACTGGGAGTTCCTGCATGGCAGGGGGTTGGACAGGATGGCCCTTGTGGTCTCTTCCAACTCTATGATTCTATGATTCAAAATGACCTGAATAGACTAGAAAGCTGGGCCAACGCTAACAAGATGAAATTCAATGCAGAGAAATGTAACGTTCTGCACTTTGGGAGGAAAAATGAAATGCACAGATATAAAATGGGGGACACCTGGCTGAATGAGACCACATGTGAAAGGGATCTAGGAGTCCAAGTAGACCATAAGCTGATCATGAGTCAACAGTGCGATGCAGCAGCTAAAAAGGTCAATGCTATTTTAGGCTACATCAATAGAAGTATAGTGTCTAGATCAAGGGAAGTAATAGTGCCACTCTATTCTGCTTGGGTCAGGCCCCACCTGGAATACTGTGTCCAGTTCTGGGCACCACAATTCAAAAAGGATGTGGAGAAACTGGAGCCTGTCCAAAGAAGGGAAACTAAGATGGTGAAGGGAATGGAAACCATGCCCTATGAGGAACGCCTTAGGGAGCTGGGGATGTTTAGCCTGGAGAAGAGAAGGTTAAGAGGTGATATGATAGCCCTGTCCAAATATTTGAAGGCATGTCATATTGAAAAGGGAGCAAGCTTGTTTTCTGCTGCTCCAGAGAACAGGACCTGGAACAATGGATGCAAGCTAGAGGAAAAGTGATTCCACCTCAACATTAGGAGGAACTTCCTGAGAGTAAAGGCTGTTCGACAGTGGAACACACTCCTTCCTCGGAGAGTGGTGGAGTCTCCTTCCTTGGAGGTCTTTAAGCAGAGGCTGAATGGCCATCTGTTGGGGATGCTTTGATTGGGACTTCCTGCATGGCAGGGGGTTGGACTGAATGGCCTTGGTGGTCTCTTCAAACTCTATGATTCTTCCTGCGTGTCAAGGGAGAGGAGGGAGAAGGGGTTCTCTCCTGGGAATCCTCCAGATGAGACTGGACCAGAGCAACCCTTACCACATTCCCCCCAGTCCCACTTCTGTCTGTCCTCCGCTTCCCTAGAAAGCCCCCTTCCTTCCCCAAGGGACCCGAACCCACCCATTTACTCTCCACCCACTCCCCATGGGACCAGAGGAAGGAGTCCCCAAGGCTTGGCCCCAGAGAGTCTGGAGGAAGGGACCTGGGGCTGCCTTGGGTTCCTCTCTGGCCATCATTGGATCCTCAGTGGGGCTGAAGAAATGTGTGGGTCCTCTTCTCCTTCCCTGCCTTGGTCCAAGATGGACCCCGCAAGGCCCTCCATCTCCCTCTGAGGATGCTGGTCTTGCCCTTCTAGGGGTCATCTATAGCGACAGCCCCACTGCTATCGTATATACTTTCCTCTACAGAGGACTTACTTTCTTTAGAGGGAAAAAAACTCACCCAGTCAAAATGGCTACCGAGAAACGTCTCTCCTTCTTCTCCCTGGAAGGTAACCATGCTGCCCTCCCCCATATAGGATCTTCTGGGGAGCAAGCAGGGGCCTTATTGAGGAGGGGGAGAGGTGACCCCCAGCCTAGCCCCCTCCTCACTCCTCCACCAAAGGGGCCTATGGTTGTATCTTCCTGTCTGGCCAAATGGGATCAAACCAGAAAACCCTAAACTCTAAGGTCCTATGAAAAGAGACCCCACCTCAGCATTAGGAAGGGACCCCTCCCCTTTATAGGGACTGTTCCAGGGAAGGCTGCCTCAGAGGGTGGGGAAGGGGCTCTCCTGCCCCGGAGGCCTATAAGCCTTGGGGCAGGTGGGCATCGCTTGGGGGCAATGATTCTCTATGTGCAAGTACTCCCCAATGATTCTCTATGGGCAGGTATTCCCCAATGATTTTCTATGTGCAAGTACTCCCCAATGTATCTCTATGGGCAAGTATTCCCCTATGGACAAGTATGGTTTTGCTATGGGCAAGTATTCCCCGATTATTCTTGGGGTGCAATTTTAGTTTCCCAGGGTGTTAACACTTTTAAAGAAAAAATAAAATACAGTGGTCCCCGGGTTACGAAGGTAATCTGTTCCGGATTACCTTTCGTAACCCGGAAGTCTTTGTTTCCCGGGGGACCGCTATTTCTGACGGACCGTGCGGCTGATTTAAAGGGGCCGCGCGGTTTTTCTTATTCGCATCCCGGGGGATCCTTCGGATCCCGGGGGATGTTTTTTGGTCCCGCCGGTTTCGGGTCCTGGGGATTTCATTCCCCGGGGGATTCGTAAACTGGGGGACCACTGTATGCAGGTATGAAAGTTAACTTGTTTGACTTTCATCAGCAGAGCAGCAAAAAAAAAAAAAATAAAAAAAAAATAAAAAAAAAATAAAAAAAAAATGGAATCAGATTATATTTTAATATGCTTTCCCAAAGAATAAAGACTAACTCCAAAATGACAGACTTGCAATTTTTAGTTTAAAAACAAACAAGAATGATAGTTTTTTGTGGGGCTATGTGGCCATGTTCTAGAAGAGTTCCTTTCTGACGTTTCGCCAGCATCTGTGGCTGGCATCTTCAGAGAATGACTTTAATAAACATTTATACAATAAACTAAAATCGAATCTAACTGGGATGAATAAAGCAGAGAGAGAGAAGAGACTGTGAAGTTCACTCAGAGGGGAACCTTACAGGCATACAACTTACTGACTGCCTCTTTGGCCCTTTGCAATGTTTGGAGGGTAAGTTAAAGCTGAGTCCAAGAGAGAGATAGAACGAGATCAAGGAGGGATCCCTCCAAATATGTCCCAACAATCCCCTTCTCATTCTCCTGGACCGATGTTGAAGATCTTCAGTCCTTTACGCAGCCTCTAGAAAACATTTTTTGGGAGAGGTTCAGTGAGGATGTCTGCAATCATCACTTCAGTGTTGCAGGATTCTAGTTGGACAAGTCCACTTTTGCACATCTCTTGCACTTTGTGAAATGCGATGTCGACGTTCTTAACTGGCTTTTCACTTTCCGAAATCTTGATGCGGCTCTGATTATTATCTTGCATCAGAATGGCTGGTTTGGATTCTGTGATCCCAAAGTCCAGGAGTAAGTTATGCAGCCATTTTGATTTGATCACATGCTGCTTTGGCTGAAACACACTCGGCTCCAGCAGAAAGACTCTGGTTGCCTCTAATCGTTGTTCCATATTGCTGCCTGACATTTTCATTCTGGATGCAATCCATTCTTGGATTTTATTGGCAATCTGTTAGGAAGGTATGTTACAGTCATGATGGCTTCAGACCAAGAGCATTCAGGCATATTAGCTTCCAAAAGCACAGTGACAGCCATCTCCTTTCTTCATTCTCTCTGCCAACATTTTGTTCTGGAGAATAAGCCTTTGTAGTCTGATAATGCCATGATGTTTCAAAAATTCATGAAATTTAGCATTGACAAATTTTGTGCTGTTGTCTTCAGTTTGTAGCCACATTTGTTAGAGACTCTATTCAAGTACTCTGAATTTCTGAATCACTTGACTCTTCTCACTGAGAAGATAAGTCTATGTGTATCTTCTGAAATCATCTATAACAGTCACAAGATAAGAGATACCCCCTACTGACTTTTCATCCATCAGACCAGAAAGATCAGCATATAGAAGATCCAATGCCTTCTTGGATTGTCTCTCAGTAAATGGAGGATGTGAGGCTCTGGTGGCCTTTGCTTTCAAGCATTTTACGCATCTTTCATTGTTTTGAACGTGCTTTGAATTTAAAATCTCTTTCAGGTTCCTGATTTGCCAGCCTCTTAATATTTTCCACTCTTTGATGTGGACCTTCGATGCTATAAAGTTGAACAGTCTCTGTGATTACATCTGGTCAAACCATTCAAAGGTGAATATAAAATCTGAATCTGAAATCTCCCCATTTCTCTCCCCATTTCTGCCTGCTTTGCCTGATATGCAGCCTGATGAGCCATTTTGTAAGATTCTCAGGATGGCTCTGTGGTGAACCACCAAGTTTCTATGAGGCACTGATATCTTTCTGGTAGCGTCACACTATTTAAAAGAGGCCAAGTAATATTTGAAAACAGGAATAAAGTTTATTTACAAATTAAAGAGATATTTAGTAAAATACTTTAACTGCTTTGTTTGTCTTTCTTAGTTACAGATTCATTTACCACAAACCTACACTAAAGCCACATAGGCAATCATACTACTATTCAATCTTTATTCACAGATTGCTAAGAGTCTCTTTTACTAACTTAACTAACTAGTCCCTCACTGGACTCTCCAAAACCCTACACTTGTCCCTTCAGGAACCTAGAGTACACCCACCCTCTGTGGTGTCTCCCTTTTTCCAGCCAAACTCCAACTAACTACCTTTTCTTTCCCTCAGCAACCAGGCTTCTCTCTAGCCACATCCAGCCAGTTTCCCATTGGCTGGTTGCCTGGTAATCGTTGACTGGCTGTTCTCTGTCTCCGGGGTTTGCTGTTTCTGGGGTCTTTTCACTACAGGCTCCCACTATTGAAAACATTCCCCTTGGTCCCAATAGAGGCTTTCAAAAACTTTTAAGTTTTTTCAGGAAATAGAAGAGATGGTCGACAGACCTTTGGAGCTGACATTTTGGGCCCTGCTGGCTGAAAATGGCTTCTCCCCCATGTGGGTCCTGTGATGTCTGTTTAGTGGTCCACTCTGACTGAAGCTCTGTCCACACTCCATACATTTGAATGGCTTCTCTCCTGTGTGGGTCCTTTGATGTCTGTTTAGATGTCCACTCCAACTGAAGCTCTTTCCACATTCCATGCATTTGAATGGCTTCTCTCCTGTGTGGGTCCTTTGATGTGACTTTAGACTTCCACTCTGACTGAAGCTCTTTCCACATTCCATGCATTTGAATGGCTTCTCTCCTGTGTGGGTCCTTTGATGTGACTTTAGATCTCCACTCTGACTGAAGCTCTGTCCACATTCCATGCATTTGAATGGCTTCTCTCCTGTGTGGGTCCTTTGATGTGAGTTTAGACTTCCACTCTGACTGAAGCTCTGTCCACATTCCATGCATTTGAATGGCTTCTCTCCTATGTGAGTCCTTTGATGTAAGTTAAGATTTCCACTCCATCTGAAGCTCTGTCCACATTCCATGCATTTGAATGGCTTCTCTCCTGTGTGGGTCCTTTGATGTGACTTTAGATCTCCACTCCGACTGAAGCTCTTTCCACATTCCATGCATTTGAATGGCTTCTCTCCTGTGTGGGTCCTTTGATGTGACTTTAGACCTCCACTCCAACTGAAGCTCTGTCCACATTCCATGCATTTGAATGGCTTCTCTCCTGTGTGGGTTCTTTGATGTGACTTTAGACCTCCACTCCGACTGAAGCTCTGTCCACATTCCATGCATTTGAATGGCTTCTCTCCTGTGTGGGTCCTTTGATGTCTGTTTAGACTCCCACTGTCACTGAAGCTCTGCCCACATTCCAAGCATTTGAATGGCTTCTCTCCTGTGTGGGTCCTTTGATGTAAGTTAAGATTTCCACTCCGACTGAAGCTCTGTCCACATTCCAAGCATTTGAATGGCTTCTCTCCTGTGTGGGTCCTTTGATGTAAGTTAAGATGTCCACTCCGACTGAAGCTCTGTCCACATTCCATGCATTTGAATGGCTTCTCTCCTGTGTGGGTCCTTTGATGCGATTTTAGATGTCCACTCCGACTGAAGCTCTTTCCACATTCCATGCATTTATATGGCTTCTCTCCTTTGTGGGTCCTTTGATGTGACTTTAGATTTCCACTGTGACTGAAGCTCTGTCCACACTCCATGCATTTGAATGGCTTCTCTCCTGTGTGGGTCCTTTGATGTGACTTTAGATTTCCACTGTGACTGAAGCTCTGTCCACACTCCATGCATTTATATGGCTTCTCTCCTGTGTGGGTCCTTTGATGTGAGTTTAGACTTCCACTCTGACTGAAGCTCTGTCCACACTCCATGCATTTGAATGGCTTCTCTCCTCTGTGGGTCCTTTTATGGGAAGACTGATGTCCATTAGGTGAGTTCTGTAATTGGGGGTGGGATGGGAGAGAAATAAAGATAAAATTATAAATAAGCCACTCTGGGAGCAGTTATGACTAAGGAGCTGAGTAGAAATGCTTTAAAGAAGTAAATAAGTAAAGGGCAATAGATGATGTGGATGCAATCTTGGCCAGCCAGCAGGGAAGCCTGATCCAAAGGTTGTCCAGGTGACCACCATAATAATAATAATAATAATAATAATAATAATAATAATAATGTTTTATTTATAGCCCGCTCCTCTGTATCCAATCGGAGCGGGTTACATCAATTAAAAAATGCAAGATAAAATATACATGACCCATACCCAACCACCCGCCCCTTAAAATTAAATTAAACGAACATCAATTAAAATGACATAATAAAAATTTCAATTTAAAACGGCAACCCATTGCATAGAGATCAGGGTCAAGATGTTAAAATGCTAATGGGAGAGCTTAACCCAAACAGAGCCGGGAGGTTAAGAATTTTCTGGGAAGGCCTGCCGGAAGAGGTGCGTCTTCAAGGCTTTTTAAAAACAATCAGAAGATGTAATAAGACGCATCTCGTCTGGCAGGCCATTCCATAGCCTGGGAGCGACAGCCGAGAAGGCCCTCTGGGAGGTCGGCGTCAGTCTAGTCTTCATAGGCTGCAATAAGTTCCTCCCAGAAGACCGGAGTGTGTGGAGGGGTTCGTATGGGAGGAGGCGGTCCCTCAGATAAGATGGACCCAAGCCATGTAGGGCTTTAAAGGTTAAAACCAACACCTTGTACTGCACTCGGAAACTAATCGGCAGCCAGTGGAGAGATTTGAGCACTGGTGTTATGTGCTCTCTCCTTGATGTTCCCGTGACAAGCCTGGCTGCCATATTCTGAACTAATTGAAGTTTCCGAGTTAGGCACAAGGGTAGCCCCATGTAGAGTGCATTACAGAAGTCCAATCGTGAGGTTACCAAAGCATGTACCACTGACTCCAGGTCCTTTGGCTCCAGGAAAGGGCGCAGCTGGCGGATCAGCCGAAGCTGATAACAGGCACTCCTGACCACCGCATTCACCTGACTAGTCATGTGAGGTGACGAATCAAGGAGTACCCCCAGACTGCGAACAGGGTCCTTCGAGGAGAGTGTGACCCCATCCAGGACCGGGAGGTGTATTCCCAATCCTGGCTTCGGTCCTGTGACAGTTAGTACCTCCATTTTGTCCGGATTGAGCTTCAACCTGTTTTCCCTCATCCAATCCATTACTGCCGTAAGACAGTCATTGAGAGGAGAGACGCCATCTGAAGTCTGAGCCGACGATCTTGTCAAAGGCCGCTGAGAGATCCAAGAGCACGAGCAGGGTCACACTACCCCTGTCGACGCTCAGGCGGAGGTCGTCGGCCAGAGCGACCATGGCAGTCTCAACTCCATGTCCTGTCCTGAAGCCCGTTTGAAATGGATTCAGATAATCAGTTTCATCCAAGACAGCTTGGAGTTGGGAGGCGACTGCTCTCTCGATGACTTTGCTCAAAAATGGGAGCAAGGAGACTGGCCTGTAGTTGTTTTTATCCAAGGGATTAAGGGAGGGTTTCTTCAGGAGGGGGTCTAAAGGCCGCCTCCTTTAGACAAGATGGTAAAGAACCCTCCCTGAGGGACGCATTGATCACATCCCGAAGGAATGTTCTCATTGCGTCCCCTCCCTGGGCGACCAGCCAAGATGGACAAGGATCGAGACGGCAAGTCGTCTTTCTCAAACTTCCAAGGAGCTTGTCCACGTCCTCGGTACTTGCAGGTTGAAATTCATCCAGTAAAGAAAAAGCAACGGAGTTATCAGACACCTCACCTATGGGCTCTGACAATACATTGACATTCAAGTCGGCCCTTATCTGAGAGATTTTGTCTGCAAAGAAGGTGTTAAACTCATCACAGCAGGCTGTTGTTGGGTCCAGTAGGGGATTTGGCGCAGGGGGCACCCGCGTCAGCTCCCCCACAACCCTAAACAGCTCTGCTGAGCGGGACTCTGCAGACGCGATGCGTGCAAAGCAGAAGGATCTCCGCGCTGCACGCAAAGCCTCCCGATAGGCGCGAAGATGCTGCCTATGGCGAGTTCTGTCGGAGAAGAGTCGAGTCTTCCGCCATTTGCGCTCTAGTCGTCGTCCAACCCGCCTCATCTCCCTGAGTTCCTCCGAGAACCAGGGTTTGCGATTTGGAGCGGGTTGGAGAGGACGCTTGGGGGCGATTGCGTCGAGAGCCTTGGGAAGATCGGTGTTCCAGGTATTCACCAAAGCTTCGACGGAGTCACCGGCGTTGCCAACCATTAAACCCTCTAAGGCCTTCTGGAAACTAATTGGTTCCATTAGTCTTCGAGGGCGGACCATTCTAATGGGTCCACTACCCCCGGGGGGGACAGAAGTGGCTTTTAGTTCCAACTTGATCAGGAAATGATCCGTCCATGACAGTGCGGAGGTTTTGGTTACCTCCGCCCACGGATATTCCTCTTCCGTACTAAAGATTCCATCGAGTGTGTGACCCGCGCAATGGGTAGGCCCATTGACCAATTGGGATAGATTCATGCCTGTCATGGATTCCATGAACTCCCGAGCTGCTCCAGATAGATCAGAAGAGCTGGTCTCAAGAGGAATGTTGAAGTCACCCAATACAAGAAGTCTGGGAGACTCCAACAACAACTCAGAGACCAGCTGAGTCAGCTCAGTCAGGGAATCTGTTAGACAACAGGGTGGCCGGTACACTAACAGAATCCCGAAACTATCCCTGGTCTTCAGGCCACGGTACACACACTCGATGTGGATCGTTTTCCAGACAGGTTTCCTGATCAAAGTTAGGTTAGTTTTGTGAACTATTGCCACACCGCCCCCCTGCCCACTTTCCCTTATCTGCTCACTAACCGTGTAGCCGGCTGGGAGGGCCTGCGCCCAGGTAGCAGCGCTGGCATCTCCCAGCCAAGTCTCGGTGAAGCATGCCAGGTCAGCCTGTTCATCCATGAGAAGATCGTGGATGATATGAGTCTTACCTTTGGCCGACCTGACATTGCAAAGGAGCAGATTAAGGGATTGTGGAATGGTTGGTACGCTCTCCATGTTATCTTGGGAAACAGGGTGAACTGAAGAAGGGATAGATATCAGACATCGATCCCTTCTTCTTTTGTAACATTTGTTCACTCTGTTGCCGCCATACCTTCCCTGCCCCCACACAACCTCAATTCCTGCTCCCAGGCTATTCCCGGCTCCATCATCTGGTGCTGGAAATGATTTATCCGTCAGAAGTTTCTGACCCAGAATAGGAGGTCCATGTCTAACAGACAATGGACAGATATTAACATTTTCCTGTCTAGTCAGCTCTCCCATTATAAGCATTATGCCTAAAAACAAAAGGCCCTGAGGTAGAATGTTCTCCTTTATGGCTAACCTAGCCATGCAATGATGACGGGGAAAGCAATATATGGAAATGTCTTAGCTCCTCCTCTTGCGGCCAATGCCGCGTTGTTTTGCTGAATGGAGGGGTGGCCTTGGCAGGCCCAGGTGTTGCTTTCTCCTTCCCCGCCGCCTCTCCCCGCTGCCTGGCCTCTGCTGCCTTCTTGCCCAGGTGGAGTTGGGGGAAAAGAAGGCTGCTGGTGGCTTGGCTTGCTGCTGGTCTTCCTGAGGGGTGGAAGAGGAGTGGCTTTATAGTTCACCACTCCTGCCACACCCTCTTGCTGCTGCCTGGCCTCTGCTGCCTTCTTGCCCAGGTGGAGTTGGGGGAAAAGAAGGCTGCTGGTGGCTTGGCTTGCTGCTGGTCTTCCTGAGGGGTGGAAGAGGAGTGGCTTTATAGTTCACCACTCCTGCCACACCCTCTTGCTGCTGCCTGGCCTCTGCTGCCTTCTTGCCCAGGTGGAGTTGGGGGAAAAGAAGGCTGCTGGTGGCTTGGCTTGCTGCTGGTCTTCCTGAGGGGTGGAAGAGGAGTGGCTTTATAGTTCACCACTCCTGCCACACCCTCTTGCTGCTGCCTGGCCTCTGCTGCCTTCTTGCCCAGGTGGAGTTGGGGAAAAAGAAGGCTGCTGGTGGCTTGGCTTGCTGCTGGTCTTCCCTCGATGCAAGCTCCAGGAAAAGAGATTCCACCTCAAAATTAGGAGGAACCTCCTGAGAGTAAGGGATGTTTGACAGTAGAACGCACTCCCTCGGAGAGTGGTGGAGTCTCCTTCTTTGGAGGTCTTTAAGGAGAAGCTGAATGGCAATCTGTCGGGATATGCTTTGATTGGGAGTTCCTGCATGGCAGGGGGTTGGACTGGGTGACCCTTGAGGTCTCTTCCAACTCCATGATTCTATGATTCTGATTCTGCCATATTCATTATTCCTACATATGTTCTTTGTGGTTGAAATTACAATTAAAGAAAAAATGTTCTTTATGGTTAAAATAACAATTAAAGCAATTAGAGAACTGAGTCCCAGGCCAGGCGGCCTCTGTTTTTGCCACAGCAATGTAAACCAGACCTGCCTTGCTATCCTCCTGGCCTAGGCAGGGAATTGGTAACTCTTGGAAGATTTTAGTATTCTCTCTTCTCCTCCTCAGATAGATACGGATTTCCTGCCTGCAAACTCTGCTCTCTCTCTCCCCTGATTCAAACATCCCATTTGCTCCTATTGAATCTTAGGGCAATACGTTGGAAGGCAGGGCTGGAGGTAAAAGTCAAACTGTTATAGAGGAAACAAGGCAAAGAGTGCAGGGACCCAACAATGTCTAGATGTCTCTATGGAAATGTGCAGAGAATGGGAAACAAGCAAGATGAATTTGAACTACTAGCAAAATAATGCAAATACAATACGATAAGCATCCTGGTGGGATGGGTCTCATGATTGGAATGTAGGAATGTAGGATTTGCAGGATGTGAGAGCACTGGACGACTCCCCTGGACTTTCCCTTTCCTTTCCAGCCAGAGAGGTGTTGTGGGGCATGGGCTTCTGGCTCCTCAAACCCCACTTGCCAGGCCAAGGCAGGCCCAGGAGATTTTTGTAGGCAGCGGCGAGACCTGGACCAGTGGCTTCACTGGGGTGGGCTTGGGTTCGAGAGTGGTCAAACGAGCAGCCAGTCCCGGCTGGGAGGCCTTGGCCCTGGTGGCTTCACTGGGGCATGTGGGCTTCTGGCGGAGCAGCCTAGCAGGGGGAGCAGCCTAGCCGGAGCCTGGGGCCTTCTCTCGGGCGGTTGGAAGGGAGGGCGGGTGGAGGAGGAGGTCACTGCTGGGGACCTTTGTGGGGGGGCCGGGCCCTTCCCTGGACCTTCCTTTCTCCAGACGTTGCTGGGGGGGGGGGGTTTACAGCCTTTCCCTGAACCTTGATGGGGGGGGACAGGGCCCTTCTCCAAACCTTGCTGGGGGGGGCGGGCCCTTCTCCTTTGTTTGGTGGGGCAGCCTAGCAGGTGGAGCCTAGCCGGAGCCTGGGGCCTTCTCTCGGGGGATTGGAAAGGAGGGCGGGTGGAGGAGGACGAGCTCACTGCTACCACTGCAACACTTTGAACAGGGCACCCTAACAGGCAGGGAAGCCTAGCCGAAGCCTGGGGCTTTCTCTGGGGAGAACAGGGGGGCAGTGGGAGCAGGAGGAGGCCACTGCAGCTGCCGCCACCACTACTACATTTTTGGGACAGGGCCCTTCCCCAGAACCCACCAGGGGGATGGAACTCTTCTCTGGTCCTTGCCGGAGGGACAGGGTCCTTCCCTGGACTTTGCCAGATGGACAGGGCCCTTCCCTGGACCTTGCCGTGGGGACAGGGCCCTTCCCCGGACCTTGCCGGGGAGGACAGGGCTCATCTCTGTACCTTGCCAGGGGGACAGGGCCCTTTCCCAGACCCTGCTGGGGGTAAGAGCCTGTCCCTCCAGCAAGGTCCAGGGAAGGGGACATCCCCCTTGGCATGGTCTGGAGAAGAGCCCTGTCCTCCCCGGCAAGGTCCAGAGAAGGGCCCTATCCCCTAGGCAATGTCCGAGGAGCTTGCCAGGATGACGGGGCCCTTCTCTGGACTTTGCTGAGGGAGACAGCCATTCTCCTGGCCTTGCCGAGGTAAAGGGCTCTTCTATGCACCTTGCCTGGGGGACAGAGCTATCCTCCAGACCTTGGCTCCAGACAGGGCTCTTCTCTATATCTTGCTGGGGGGACAGGGCCCTTCTCCGGACCTTGCTGGTGAGGGACAGTCCCCTTCCTTGGACCTTGCAATTGGGTGCTCAACAATGGCTCCTTTTCAACCTGGAGAGAAGTGACCAGTGGAGTCCCAAGGGCTCTGTCCTGGGCCCAGTGCTATTCAACATCTTTATTAATGATTTGGATGACAGAATTGGGGGCATAATTATCAAATTTGCAGATGACACTAAACTAGGAGGAGTAGCTAATATCCCAGAAGATAGGATCAATAGACTAGAAAGCTGGGCCAAAGCTAACAAAATAGAATCATAGAATCATAGAAATTTAGAATCACAGAAATTTAGAGTTGGAAGAGACCACAAGGGCCATCCAGTCCAACCCCCTGCCGTGCAGGAACTCCCAATCAAAGCATACCCGACAGATGGCCATCCAGCCTCTGCTTAAAAACCTCCAAGGAAGGAGACTCCACCACCCTCCGAGGGAGTGTGTTCCACTGTTGAACAGCTCTTACTGTCAGGAAGTTCCTCCTAATGTTGAGGCGGAATCTTTTTTCCTGCAGTTTGCATCCATTGTTCCGAGTTCTGTTCTCTGGAGCAGCAGAAAACAAGCTTGCTCCCTCCTCAATGTGACATCCCTTCAAGTATTTAAACAGGGCGATCATATTACCTCTTAACCTTCTCTTCTCCAGGCTAAACATTCCCAGCTCCCTAAGGCGTTCTTCATAGGGCAAGGTCTCCAGACCCTTCACCATTTTAGTCGCCCTCCTTTGGACCCGCTCCAGTTTCTCCACATCCTTTTTGAATTGTGGTGCCCAGAACTGGACACAGTATTCCAGGTGGGGCCTGACCAAAGCAGAATAGAGTGGCACTATTACTTCCCTTGATCTAGACACTATACTTCTATTGATGCAACCTAAAATTGCATTGGCCTTTTTTAGCTGCCGCATCACACTGTTGACTCATGTTGAGCTTATGGTCTACTTGGACTCCTAGATCCCTTTCACATGTGGTCTCATTCAGCCAGGTGTCCCCCATCCTATATCTGTGCATTTCATTTTTCCGCCCTAAGTGCAGAACCTTACATTTCTCCACATTGAATTTCATTTTGTTAGCACTGGCCCAGCTTTCTAGTCTATTCAGGTCATTTTGAATTTTGATCCTGTCCTCTGGGGTATTAGCTACTCCTCCCAGTTTAGTGTCATCTGCAAATTTGATAAGAATGCCCCCAATTCTGTCATCCAAATCGTTAATAAAGATGTTGAATAGCACTGGGCCCAGGACAGAGCCCTGTGGGACCCCACTGGTCACTTCTTTCCAGGATGAAAAGGAGCCATTATTGAGCACCCTTTGAGTTCGGCCAGTCAACCAATTACAAATCCATGTAACAGTTAACTTGTCTATCCCACATTTTGAAAGCTTGTTTGCAAGAATGTCATGGGGAACCTTGTCAAAGGCCTTACTGAAATCGAGGTATACTATATCCACAGCATTCCCTTCATCTACCAAGCTGGTAATTTTATCAAAAAAAGAGATCAGGTTCGTTTGGCATGACTTGTTTCTCTGAAACCCATGTTGACTTTTTGTGATTATGGCATTGGCCTCTAAGTGTTCACAGACTCTCTGCTTAATGATCTGCTCTAGAACCTTTCCTGGAATTGATGTCAGACTAACTGGACGATAATTGTTGGGATCCTCTTTTTTTCCCTTTTTGAAGATGGGGACAACGTTTGCCCTCCTCCAGTCTGCTGGGACTTCTCCTGTTCTCCAAGAGTTCTCAAAGATTATTGCCAATGGCTCTGATATTACATTTGCCAGTTCTTTTAATACTCTAGGATGTAGTTCATCTGGTCCTGGAGATTTATATTCATTTAGGTTAACCAGGTATTCCTGTACTACCTCTTTACTTATTCTGTGCTGAATTTCCTCTATTCTGTCTCCTGTTCCATTATCCTTAGGTTGAGCACCCTTTGCCTTTTCTGAGAAGACTGAAGCAAAGAAGGTGTTGAGTAATTCTGCCTTTTCTCTGTCCCCTGTTAGCATTTTGCCATCTTCTGCACGCAGTGGCCCCACTGTTTCCTTCTTCTTCCTTTTGCTGCGGACATATCCAAAAAAGCCCTTTTTATTGTTCTTAACCTCTCTAGCAAGCCTGAGTTCATTCTGCGCTTTAGCTTTTCTGACTTTACCCCTACATGTGCTGGCTATTTGTTTGAATTCCTCTTTCGTGATTTCTCCATTTTTCCATTTCTTATACATGTTCCGTTTAAAACTTAGCTCAGTTGAAAGTTCCTTAGTCATCCATCCTGGCTTCTTGAGACATCTTCCATTTTTCTTCCTCATTGCACCTGTTTGAAATTGTGCCTTCAATATCTCCCTTTTGAGAAACTCCCATCCGTCTTGAACTCCCTTTTCTTTTAGTATTCCTGACCATGGGATCACTCCCAGTATTTCTCTAAGTTTATTGAAATTAGCTCTCCTAAAGTCTAGAGTGCATGTCTGACTATGCCTAGCTTCTCCCTTCCACTGTATTACAAACTCCAGGAGAACATGGTCACTTCCACCTAAGGATCCCACCACTTGCACCCCATCAACTAGGTCTTCCCTGTTGGTTAAGATCAGATCTAAAATGGCTGATCCCCTTGTTGCCTCTTCCACCTTTTGGACAATGAAATTGTCTTCCAGGCAAGTGAGGAATTTGCTAGACTTTGAGGATTTGGCTGAGTTTGACTTCCAGCAAATATCAGGATAGTTGAAGTCACCCATCACTACTACATCTCTCCTTTCTGAGTGTGTGGTCATCTGTTCTAGAAAGGCATCATCCATTTCCTCTGTCTGACTTAGGGGTCTGTAGTAGCCTCCCACAGTAACATCCCTGTTGTTTCCCTCTCCTTTAATTTTTATCCAGATGCTCTCAACCTGGCTTCCAGTATTGACCTCCTGGATCACTTCACTGGTGTAAATATCCCTGACATATAATGCTATTCCTCCTCCTTTCCTGTTTGGCCTGTTTCTCTTAAAAAGGTTATACCCCTCTATTTCTACATTCTAATCGTGAGACTCATCCTACCAGGTTTCAGTGATACCTATTATATCATATTTCCCTTGTTGTGCTAGGAGTGCAAGTTCATCTTGCATATTTCCCATGCTCTCTGCATTAGTCTAAAGACATCGAAGACCATGTGTCCCCTTTACTTGATGCCTGTGCACGTTTTTTTGCCTCCTATTGTTGGGTCCTTGCACTGTTTGTCTTCTTCCCTCTATGTCAGTTTGACTATTTTTTCTAGCCGTTTTGCCTTCCAGACTGCTGTCTCCCTTCCCCAGATCACTCAGTTTAAAGCCCTCCTGATCAATTTTTTGGGACTATTGGCAAAAACGTTTCTTCCAACTGGCGTGAGATGCAGCCCATCCCTTGCTAGAAGTCCCTCGTCATGGAACCGCAGCCCATGATCCAAGAATCCAAATTGTTCTCGGTGACACAATCTGTGGAGCCAATCGTTGACATCTGCTATTTTCCTCTCTCTTCCTGGACCATGCCCTTCTACTGGTAGAAGAGACGAGATGACAATCTGTGCGTCCATTTCCTTCAGCTTCTTCCCCAGAGCCTCGTAATCCCTTCTGATATTCTGAAAGCTGTGTCTTGCTGTGTCATTCGTTCCCACGTGGACCAAAAGGAAGGGGTATTTGTCAGTAGATTTGACCAGTCTTGTCAGCCTCTCCGTCACATCACGGATCTTTGCCCCAGGGAGACAACACACCTCACGAGACATCTTGTCGGGCCCACAAATCACTGCTTCTGTACCCCTCAGCAAGGAGTTCCCCACAACAACCACGCGCCTCCTCTGAGGCTTAGCAGCAACTCTTCCCTGCGATGGAACTCCCAGGCTCCCCTGCTGTGTGCCTGAGGTCTGTCAATGCTGCTCTTCCTGATCCTCCTTGATAAGTGAAAGGACTTCGAAACGATTCTGTAGCTGCAAGCTCCTACAGCTATCCCTGATTTCTGTGCTTCTCTGTGTGACATTCCTCCAGTTGTCTGCCTCCTGTGTACATGTAATGACCTTCTCACCCCCAGCGACTTTCTCTATGTGGTCCCCTTCCTAGATCGTGCTTTCCGTTGTGTCCAGGAAAACCTCTTGGTCCCTGACATGCTGAAGTGTCGCTACCCTGGCTTCCAGCTGCTGTACTTTCTCCTCCAAGAAGGCTACGAACTTGCACTTGGGGCATGTGAAGCTCCCCACATCTGTAGGCAAGAAGACAAACATCCCACAAGTGTTGCAGGTGTCTGCAGGTGCTCCCTCAGTGCCCATACCGAGAAGTATTAAGGAATCACTAAAAGAGGACTGTGGGCTTCCTCCTCAAAGAATATCCTTCTTTAAACACCAATGTCAAAGGCCCCTGATGTCCTGGCCTATTTCACAAATCTCTATCAGTGATCTCAACCTACTGAGAATGTTACTTTATACAGATGTCCTGGTTTCTAACTAGTATTCACTTCCTTTGAGGTGGAGAGGAACCCCTCAAAAGCACTTTTGAAATGAAATTCAACACGGAGAAATGTAAGATTTTGCACTTAGAGTGGAAAAATGAACTGCACAGATGAGAGGGATCTAGGAGGCCAAAGAGACCATAAGTAGGCCCATGCTATTTTAGGCTGCATTAATAGAGGTATAGTGTCTGGATCAAGGGAAGTAACAGTGCCACTCTATTCTGCCTGGACCTTACTGGAGGGATATGGCCTTTCTCTGGATTTTGCTGGGAGGACAGGGCCCTTTCCTAGATCATGCTGGCAACCCTTTGGCTTTTGCCCTTTTGTATAAAAAGTTCCATTCCAAATCCCTTAATCTGCTCCTTTGCAATGTCAGGCTGGCCAAAGGTAAGACTCATATTATCCACGTTCTCCTCGTGGATGAACAGGCCGACCTGGCATGCTTCACTGAGACCTGGCTGGGAGATGCCAGCGCTGCCACGTGGACGCAGGCTCTCCCAGCTGGTTATTCGGTTAGTAAGCAGATAAGGGAAAGTGGGCAGGGGAGGGGGGGACGGTGTGGCAATAGTCCATAAATCCAATCTAATCTTGATCAGGAAACCTGTCCGGAAAACAACCCACATCGAATGTATATACCTCAGCCTGAAGAACAAGGAATAGTTTGGGGATTCTGTTAGTCTACCAGCCACCCCATTGTCTAACAGACTCCCTAACCGAGCTGACTCAGCTGGTCTCTGAGTTGCTGTTGGAGTCCCCCAGACTTCTTCTCTTGGGCAACTTCAACATTCCTCTCGAGACCAGCCCTTCTGATCTATCTGGAGCGGCTGGGGAGTTCATGGAATCCATGACAGGCATGAACCTATCCCAATTGGTCAACGGGCCTATCCATTGTGCGGGTCATACACTCGATGGAATTTTTAGTTCAGAACAGGCATATCCGTGGGCGGAGGTAAGCAAAACCTCTGCATTGTCATGGACAGATCACTTCCTGATCAAGATGGACCTTACAGCTGTGCCTTGTCCCCTCAGGGGTGGTGGACCCATTCGAATGGTCTGCCCTCAAAGGCTAATGGAACCAATTGGCTTCCAGAAGGCCCTAGAGGGTTAATGATTAGTAATGCCGGTGATTCTGTCGAAGCCCTCAATTGCTCCCGAGCATCCTCTCCAACCCGCTCCTAACCACAAGCCTTGGTACACTGAGGAACTCAGGGAGATGAAACGGGCTGGACGGCGACTAGAGCGCAGATGGTGGAAGACTCGTCTCTTATCTGACAGAACTCGCCATAGGCAGCACCTTCGCACCTATCGGGAGGCTTTGCGTGCAGCGCTGAGATCCTTCTGCTCTGCACGCATTGCGTCTTTAGAGTCCCGCTCAGCAGAACTGTTCTATATGGTGGGGGAACTGATGCAGAAACAACTATAGACCAATTTCCTTGCTGCCATTTTTAAGCAAGGTGATCAAGAGAGCAGTCGCCTCACAACTCCAAGCCGTCTTGGATGAAACCGATTATCTCGACCCATTTCAAACTGGCTTCCGGGCAGGATATGGAATTGAGACCGCCATGGTTGCTCTGACGGATGACCTCCGCTTGAGCATTGACAGGGGTAGTGTGACCCTGCTGGTGCTCTTGGACCTCTCAGCGGTCTTTGACACTATAGATCATGCCATCCTTTTGGGCCGGCTGAGAGAGTTGGGCATCAGAGGCACTGCTTTGTAGTGGTTCTGTTCCTTTCTCTCTGGCAGGTCCCAAAGGGTGAGGCTCGGGGACAGTTGCTCGTCTAAAATTGAGCTTAATTGTGACGTCCCTCAGTGAGCCATCCTGTCCCCAATGCTATTTAACATTTATATGAAGCCGCTGGGGGAGATCATTCGGAGGCATGGAGTTCAGTGTCATCAGTACGTTGATGACACTCAGATATATTTCTCCATGACAAGATCATCTGCTCAGACCTCCGATGGCGTCTCCTCTCTCAATGACTGCCTGGCAGGGGTAATGGGTTGGATGAGGGAAAACAAATTGAGGCTTAATCCAGACAAAATGGAGGTCCTGACGCTTACTGGCCCGAAATCAGGCTTGGGAATACAAATCTCGGTCCTAGATGGAGTCACACTCTCCTCGAAAGACCCTGTTCGCAGTATGGGGGTACTCCTAGACTCGTTGTTCCACATGACTAGTCAGGTGAATGCGACGGTCAGGAGTACGTGTTATCAGCTTCGGGTGATACGCCAGCTGCGCCCTTTCCTGGGAATGAGGGATCTGGAAACTGTGGTACATACTCTGGTCACCTCACGTTTAAGATTACTGCAATGTGCTCTACATGGGGCTGCCCTTGTGCTTAACCCGGAAACTTCAATTGGTTCAAAATATGGCAGCCAGACTTGTCACTGGGGCAACTAGGAGAGAGCATATACCACCAGTGCTTAAGTCTCTCCACTGGATGCCGATCAGTTTCCGGGCACAGTACAAGGTGCTGGTTTTGACCTTTAAAGCCCTCCATGGCTTGGGTCCATCCTATCTCAGGGACCGCCTCTCCCCATATGAGCCCCTTGCACTCTTAGGTCCTTTGGGAGGAACATGCTACAGCCTATGAAAACTAGGCTGGCACAGACCTCCCAGAAGGCCTTCTCTGCTGTTGCTCCCAGGCTATGGAATGGCCTGCCAGAATGGCCTGCCACAACTTTAGATTGCTTTAAGAGAGCCACAAAGACTCATCTCTTCCAGCAGGCCTTCCCAGAAAATGAAAATGATTAACTTTCTGTCATCCATTGCTCCTCTAGTCCCATAAAATGATACATTAGATACCCCGGTGGCTGCCCCTCATCCAATTTTTAAAGCCTCTACATGTTTAATGTTTAAATGTCTTACTGTATTAAATTTTATTCCTAGTTTAATTCACATTTAAGGGGTGGGAGGGGAGACTGAATTGTTTTTTTAACTGTATGTATTTTTAAATGTTGTACTCCACCCTGATTGCTTATCCAGAGGGGCGGAATATAAATAAATATTTATTATTATTATTATTATCATCATCATCATCATCATCATCATCATCATCGGGGAACAGTGGCCCATAGGGAATCATTGGGGAATAGTGGCTCATAGGGAATCATTGGGGAATATGGCCCATAAGGAATCAATGGGGAAGAGTGGCTGATAGGGAATCATTGGGGAAGAATGGCCCATAGGGATTCATTGGGGAAGAGTGGCCCATAGGGATTCATTGGGGAAGAGTGGCCCATAGGGATTCATTGGGGAAGAGTGGCCCATAGGGAATCATTGGGGAATATTCCCCAATGATTCCCTATGGGCCACTTTCCCGCAATGATTCCCTATGGGCCACTATTTCCCAATGATTCCCTATGCATCACTATACACGGAATATTTTTATTATTATTAACTTCCAGCTAGTAACCCTTGGCTTTGCCCTTTTGTGTAACAAGGGGAGACATCTGCCTCTGCCACTGTTTTCCATGAGAGAGAGAGAGGGAGAGAGAGAGAGACTATATATATATATATATATATATACACACACATACAACACAAAACACTCAAAAGTAGCCTACATAGAGACACTCCCCTCCTCAGTCCTCTCTTCTATTCCTGCCAATAAGAACAACAGAGGCATTATACACACTCACACATTATATGTATTTGTATATTTATGTGTGTGTCTGTATATACACACACAAATACACACATTATATATAGTTACACACATATTATATCTATACGCATACACTCGCACACATATTATGTATTTATACAACCACACATTACATACACAAGCACATATACACACACACTATATAATAATAATAATAATAATAATAATAATAATAATAATGATGATGTTTATTTATAGCCCGCTCCTCTAATAAAATACTCGGAGCGGGGTCTCTCTCTCTGGCTTTTCTTCGCTAACGAAGATTCAGGAAGGACTTATCCCACGCTTACTACAAGCGCGTTGATGACTAAAAAGGCCGATCCGAGATAAGCAAGTCCGGATACAGAAAGCACAGCAGAAAGTCTCCTTGGGTGATGTTTCCAAGTTGTGGTTCTTTCTGTGTTGTTGTTTCTCTTCGAGACTCGTTCGGCGTGAGTTCTTGAATGAGGCTGCAGCATTGTGGAGAGTGCGTCTCCATGCCTCCCGATGTGAGGCCAGGGCAGACCATTGTTGGTGATCAATTTGGCCAAGCTTGAGATGTTGTTTCAGGGAGTCCTTGTATCTCGTCTTTGGGGCACCCCTCTTTCGCTGACCCATGGCCAGTTCACTGTAGAGTACTATTTTGGGGAGACGGTGGTCCTCCATCCTAGAAACACGTCCTGCCCGGCACAGCTGCGTTTTCAGTAGAATGGCCTCAATGCTGGTGATCTCTGCTTGCTCCAGGACAGCAACATTCGTCACATAGTCAGTCCAGTGTATGTTTAGGATTGTGCATAGACAGCACTGATGAAAGCATTCAAGGAGTCGTAGATGTTGGTGATAGGTGACCCATGATTCAGACCCATAGAGGAGAATGGACAGTACAATGGCTCTGTACACACTGATTTTGGTGCTTCGCCTCAGGTGTTTGTTACTTCAGACTCTTTTGTGAAGCCTTCTGAATGCACTATATGCCTTTGCTAATCTGTGATCGATCTCTTTGTTGATCTTGGCGTCTGAGGAGATGATACTTCCCAGGTAGGTGAACTCCTGTACGGACTTAAGTACAGATTTGCCGATGGTGACATGGGGGTGATAGTGCTCTTCCTGTGGTGAAGGCTGGTAGAGGACTTCCGTTTTCTTCAGGCTGACTTCCAGCCCAAACAGCTCTGCAGCCGTTGCAAAGGAGGATGTTAGGTGCTGCAGAGCTGCTTCTGTATGGGCAACAAGGGCAGCATCGTCGGCGAAAAGCAGCTCACGTACTAGATAGTTTAGAGTCTTTGTGCGAGCCTTCAGACGGCTTAAGTTAAACAAGCTACCATCAGTATGGTAATGTATATAGATGCCGTCTTTTTCTTCGAGATCTGCTGTAGCCCTTTGGAGCATCATTCTGAAGAAGATTGTAAATAGAGTTGGAGCGAGAACACAGCCTTGTTTCACACCATTAGCTATTAGAAAGGGCTCTGAGAGAGCATTGCCATATTTGACTTGTCCTTGCTGGCCCTCATGTAGCAAGATGATCATTTTGAGTAATTTGGGGGGACATCCTAGTCGTTCCAGGATCTGCCACAGTCCTTTTCTGTTGATGTAAACAAGCAGATGCACAGGTAAAGCAATCTCCGATGCCTTCGGAACTACCGGCGACCTTGGAGCTGTTCGGCTTTATCAGGAATTCCTCCTGCCGCCTGCTGATGAAACAGACTGGAGCCAAATCTCTCCTCAAGAGGTTTTATTCTTAAAGTTGCTGTATTTACAAATATATACACGCCCGTCCAACAAAACTCTCCAACCATCTATCCACTCCGACTACCCAACAACCCACACTGCGGTGTGCAGGCTATTTATAGATTTGTGCCATGCGGTCACAAACCCATCCTCTTCTGGTGACTCTTTTTCCTTGTGCCACCAACAATGTTGTCCCCTCAGTCAGGAAGACTTTTGATGTTACCCAGGCTTACGTGCAATCAAGCACATATCTGACCTTGAACACTGTCTGCTGTTCCAGCCTTCAGCTGCAGACAATTATGCCCATGATTCCTGGTTTCCTTTTGTGCACATCTGTACATTTCATAGTCGGGCCTCAATGCCTAACATGCCCCTCCAAAATGTACAGATGTGTATCTTTTTGCCACATATGTGTTTGCCATCTTCCGATGTTTACATTTGTTGAACAGTCAAATTCTGTGTTTATTGTGCCATGCCTATCAAACATGATAGTTGTTCATGCCTTTCAATTGGCAAAGCTTCTGTGAGAACATCAGCAATGTTGTCCCTGGTGTCAATGTACTCCAGATTTATGATTCTGTTTTGAACCATCTCTCTCACATTCTGATACCTCACACCAATGTACTTTGTCCTACACTTCAAGTTCTCAGCTTCAGACATTGCAATACATGATTGTGAATCCTCATGGACAACAGTAGGCTCTTCACACTTTTCTCCCAAAAACCACAAGCAATTGCCTTATCCACTGGATCTCTCCTGCAATTTCAGACAATGCTGCAAATTCTGCTTCTGTAGTACTTAAAGCCACACAGTTTTGCTTCCTGCTGCGCCAAATTATTGGACTACCAGCAAATCTTACAAGCAAACCTGACACTGACTTTCTGTCATGCAATTCTGATGCGAATGAACTGTCCACATAACAATCCAGCTGTTGTTCACTGCCCTGTATCACCAACTTTCTTTCTTTGGTTCCTTTCAAGTATCTCAGCACATGTTTCACTCTAGTCCAGTCTTCTACTTTTGGAACACTTACTTTTCTGCTAAGTACTCCAACAGCAAACGAAATGTCTGGCCTAGTGTTGTTTGCAATGAACATCAAGCTACCTACTACACTTCTGAACAATTCTGGATTCTCAAATTCCTTTGATGATTCTGCACTAGAAGTTCCATAAGTCATTGGACTCTTTACAACTTTTGCATTCTGCAAGCCACATTTTTCAATCAGTCTTTCAATCTTTTTCTGTTGGCTCAACAAACACCTGCCATCCTCAGTCCACTGAACTTCAATCCCTAAGTAAGTCTTGAGATTTCCCAAATCCTTGAGCTTAAACCTCTTAGACAACTCTTTCTGAACAGATGTAATTTCTCTCTCTGACTTCGCTGCGACACACAAGTCATCAACGTAAATCACTACGGTCACATCACCTTTTGTATACACGCACGCATCCGCAATGCTGCGTTTGTATCCCAATTTGACCAACTCTTCATGAATGCAAAGGTTCCAGCAACGTGCACTCTGTTTCAAACCATACAATGCCTTTTTCAACTTGTAAACCTTTCCATCCCTGTCCTTGTCAAAACCTAAAGGTTGTTCCATAAAAACCTCCTCATTAAGATGAGCATTCAAATATGCAGTTTCAAAATCAAAGTGTCTCACTACTTGATTCTTCCTAGCTGCTAAAGCTAATACCAGCCTTAAACTTTCTGGCTTTGCAGTAGGTGAAAAAGTTTTGTTAAAATTTTCAAACCTCTGCTGCGAAAAACCTTTTGCAACCAGTCTTGCCTTGTATCTATGGGTTCCATCCGGCATTTCCTTCCTCTTGAAAACCCATTTGCAACCTACAACCTTGTGGTTCTTAGGCCTCTCCACAATCTCAAACACTTCCTTATCTAGTAAAGACAAGTACTCCTGATCCATGGCAGAAAACCATTTCTCCTGCTCCTCCTTAGGATATGACTGCAATTCCTCAAAACTCTCTGGCTCATCTGCCATCACTGAACAAGCTCTTGCACCCTGCACTACAAATCTATCTGGAGGTCTCCTCACCCTCTGAGTTCTCCTTGGCACAATCACTTTTGTTCTGCCTTTTTCATCCTCACTGTCAGAACTAGTTTGCACCTCTGTGTCTTTCATGGACACCTTTTCAAACTTTTGTGTAGTGACTGGTGAGTGCAAAGTTGGATGTGTTTGTGTGTGATGGTGTGCAGAAGTACTGGGTTCACTTTCAGTAGATGCTTCTTGTTTTAGCACCCCTCCATTTCCAGTACCTATGTCACTCTGCCCCAGCTTGAGAAAAACCTCTTTGTTGGCATGGAGCTTTTCCCAACCTGAATGTTTTTCAAAGTTGGCACTTCTGGACAGCAAGATTTCCCCATGACCTACATAAAATCTATAGCTGTTCCCAGAATACCCCACAAACATCAACCTTCTCCATTTAGGATCCCCCTTTTTCCTGAAGTTTGCAGGCACATACACATTTGCATACTGCCCAAAAACTCTCAGATATTTGAGATTTGGTGGTCTCCCATACAGCATGTGATATGGAGTTTTCTTTACAAAAGAATTCCAAGTGCGATTGGCAACATGGTTTGCTGTCAAAATTGCTTCCCCCCAAAGCTGCTCTGGTGCTTCTGCATCGAGCATCATGCAATCTTTGATTTGCTTTAAGACTCCAATGTGTCTCTCCGCTAAGCCATTCTCCTGGGGAACGGCCGCGTTCGTCGTGTTGTGGCGGATCCCTTTCCTCCTCAACCAATTTTTCAGGTTATTAGATAGGAATTCTCCACCTCTATCTGTAACCAAAGATCCTACTTTGTATTCAAACTCCCTTTCAATCATATTGACCCAATTTTTGATGTGTTCAACAGCTTCACTCTTTTCCTTCATGAGCATCACATACGAAAACCGTGTGTGACGATCCACAATGACCATGAAGTACTTATTTTTGCCCATAGTTTTGGCCAAAGGACCAGCCAAATCAGCATGCACAACCTGAAAAGGTCTTTGTGTGGTGCATTTGCTGCGTTTGGCCACAGGAAAAGCCTTCAGCTTTATCCTGCTGCAAACTGAACAATCCAGGTGGTTTGAACAAGTGGACATTTTAAATTCTGGACACACTTCCCCCAGCTTCCCCAAACTTGTGAAGCTTGTATGTCCCATGACTCTATGGTAGTAATGAGCACAGTCTAAGTGCAAAGGCACATTGTTGACTACTGAACATTCTGCCTTGTCAACCATATAGTACATTTTGTCTCTTTTGATTGCTTTAGCACAAACTTGGTCATTTATGCTAATAGTACAATCATCCCCTTTGAAACTCAATGCATACCCACTGGTGGTTAATTCAGACACACTAACCAAACAGTTTTGCAACTTAGGAACACACAAAACATTTGAAAAGTCCTTTCCAAAACTTGGGATGAACACAGTTCCCATCACTTTTGCCTCCCTTGATGCACCATCAGCCAAAGCAACTGAATGTACATTAGATGGCACCTTATCTTTCAGGAGCCTATCACAATTAATCATATGCGACGATGCTCCGGAATCTAATAACCAAATGGGGTCTACAGCCTGATGGGCTTTATAGTCATTGTTCTTTACCACAGCAACAACACCTTTCCTGCTCACAGGATCTTTAGGCTGCTGTTTCCTTGCTGCTGCCAGCTTTCTACAGTCCTTCTTGAGATGGCCTGGCTTCCCACAGTGGAAACACTTTCTCTCCCTGGACACAGCTGCCTTCTCCGGTTGCAGCTCCTTGAAAGCCTCGGTTGGGTGTGTTTGTCTTGGTACTGCATGCTGCCTCTGGAGTCCTGCCTCGTACTGCCGACGTTGGCTCTCTTCCAAGACACGTGCAGCCACCAGTTCTGCAGTAATCTGTGATTCATCAAAACACTGAAGACTCCAGAGAATATTCTCAAAATCATCAGAAAGACTCCCAAGCAGGATGTATGCTTTCTGCTCAGATGCAAGGACGACACCTCTCATCTGCACCTGGCTGAACAAATCAGCCATGATCTCCAGATGCTTCTCTGGCGATTGTCCTTTCTGCATTTTGCAGGCATACAGTCTCCTACACCAAA
Organism: Urosaurus nigricauda; assembly: GCA_034509955.1. Taxonomy (NCBI): domain Eukaryota; kingdom Metazoa; phylum Chordata; class Lepidosauria; order Squamata; family Phrynosomatidae; genus Urosaurus; species Urosaurus nigricauda. The sequence continues at coordinate 2,331,589 of JAOEGL010000002.1, forward strand.
TCATTCTTGACAGAGCTGTTTTAGATTGGTGAATCTCCCTCAAAGCATCCCAAACTGCCTTTGAGGTTCTTTTCTCCCGGACATGGCTGATCTGCAACGGCGTGATTGTAAGCAAAATTGTAGCTCTTGCTCTCTTATCTCGGTCAAGAGTATCTCCTGTGGGTCCTCTCTCAACAACATCCCACAGTCCTTCTCTGACCAGCAAAGCCTCACAATAGGAACTCCAAGCTGCATAATTAGTTTCGTCTAGTTTGGGAAATTTAGCTGCCTCCATCATTAAGCAGTGTAAAGATAGAGTCCTGGCAGTTTTCCCAGCTTCTACTGTCAATTGTGATAAGACACAGACAACAGTCCAAAAATCTTACCATCCAGCCTTCCGGCACTGACAGCACGGCACAGCAACAAAGTACCTCTCTCACTCAGCCAGTTGAACTCTTCAGCACAAACTGAGATGCCTTATCAGATAACGATCTGGGCCCGTAACCCTTGTTGATGTAAACAAGCAGATGCACAGGTAAAGCAATCTCCGATGCCTTCGGAACTACCGGCGACCTTGGAGCTGTTCGGCTTTATCAGGAATTCCTCCTGCCGCCTGCTGATGAAACAGACTGGAGCCAAATCTCTCTCCTCAAGAGGTTTTATTCTTAAAGTTGCTGTATTTACAAATATATACATGCCCGTCCAACAAAACTCTCCAACCATCTATCCACTCCGACTACCCAACAACCCACACTGCGGTGTGCAGGCTATTTATAGATTTGTGCCATGCGGTCACAAACCCATCCTCTTCTGGTGACTCTTTTTCCTTGTGCCACCAACAATGTTGTCCCCTCAGTCAGGAAGACTTTTGATGTTACCCAGGCTTACGTGCAATCAAGCACATATCTGACCTTGAACACTGTCTGCTGTTCCAGCCTTCAGCTGCAGACAATTATGCCCATGATTCCTGATTTCCTTTTGTGCACATCTGTACATTTCATAGTCGGGCCTCAATGCCTAACATTTTCTACTCACAGTGTCAAAGGCTTTGGTAAGGTCGACAAATGTTACATAGAGTCCTTTGTTTTGCTCTCTGCATTTCTCTTGCAGTTGTCTAAGAGAAAATACCATATCTGTAGTGCTCCTATTAGCTCTGAAGCCGCACTGACTTTCAGGGAGAAGTTCTTCTGCAACAGCAGGAATTAATCTGTTCAGGAGTATCCTTGCAAGGATTTTTCCAGCAATGGAGAGCAGTGTTATACCTCGATAGTTTGAGCAATCAGATGTTGTTCCTTTTTTCTTATACAGGGTGCTGATAACTGCATCTCGGAGATCTGATGGCAGTTCACCATTTTCCCAGCAACTCACAAGGAGCTCATGGAATTTGGCATGGAGTACATGACCTCCTCTGGAATCTCCCAGATCTGCACAACGTTGTGGCTTTTCTGCTAAATTGATCCACTACTTGTTCTGAATGTCTCTGAGTTTTTGTTGGAGTTTACTGCATGCGAGACGGAAGGCTGCTTTTGTTACATGGCAAGATGGCTGAGCGAGGTGTGCCTGATGAGCAGTTCTCTTCTTTGCTAACAGCTCCTGGATCTCTTGATTGTTTTCATCAAACCAATCTTAGTTTTTCTTGCTAGAGAACCCGAGGGATTCTTCCGCAGACTGCAGGATACTGTTTTTGATATGTTGCCAAAGCACTGTAGCAGAAGAATCTAGAGGATGGTCTTCAAGTTTTGATTGCAGATTTGCCTGGAAGTTGTCTCTCATGGCAGCTTGTTGAAGATTGTTGATTGGAGTCTCCTCTTTAAGATGCCACCCGTCTTAGGTTTGAGCTTAAGATGAAGATTTAGTTTGCATCTTACAAGGCAATGATCTGTTTGACATTCTGCACTGGGCATCACTCGAGTATGACGGACATCGCGAATGTCTCTCTGGCGCACCAGAACATAGTCAATGAGGTGCCAGTGTTTGGATCGGGGATGCATCCAGGTTGTCTTCAAACTATCTTTCTGCTGAAAAATAGTGTTTGTAATAGTCAGTTGCTGTTCTGCACAAAATTCTAGCAGGAGGCGTCCGTTATCATTACAGTTTCCAACTCCATGCTTGCCTAGAACACCTTTCCAGGCTTCGAAGTTCTTACCTACTCTGGCATTGAAGTCACCAAGGATAATGATTTTATCTTCTGCAGGGACTTTTTGTATGAGGTGGCGTAGGTCTGAGTAGAATTTGTTTTTCTCCACAGGGTCGGCTTACATAGTTGGGGCATATATACTAAAGAGCACAACATGAGGGAGCCGTAAGGAGATAATGCGATCAGAGTGACCTATTGGCAGGGTTTCGAGTTTGGAGGCAATGGAGTTTTTAATCATAAAGCCTACTCCTGAAAGACGTTTTTCAGTTTTTGGTTTGCCAGACCAGTAGAGTGTATAGCCAGCACCGTGTTCTTTAAGGCTGCCTTCCTCATGGAGATGAACTTCACTAAGAGCAGTGATGTGTATATTAAGTCGTGATAGTTCATGGACTATTAGAGCAGAACGACGCTCAGGACGTCCACTATCTGCAGAATCTTGCATGTTCTGATGTTCCAGCATGCAAGCGTCAGTCTGTTTGCACCTCTGGAGGCTGGTGCATGCCTTTCTACCTTTGTTTTTGTTTGACCGCATCAGAAGATGCCCGTTGACCGTGGCTCGCCAACTGGGTGGATGGAGATGAGCTTTCTTTAGGCCACCTTTTCTAGGCCCCTCTCCGTATGGAGCAAGCATTGCTCTCCTTAAAAGGCTGCTTGGTCATTCAGGATGCTGCCGAACAAGACTGTCATCTCCCGGTCAGTCTCGAGTGACCAATGTCATGAACCACCTGCATGCAGGGTTGGGTCTGCGGCTTCCAGTGCTTCTTACACCTGCCGTTTTGTCCCTCACCTATCGCTACAGGACTTTTTTGCGGAGGTATCGGATCAGATGTATCCTTCGAGCCTGTGCAATGGCTTTTTCTGGTGAAGCGCAGCGTGCACAGAACTGGCCTCACCCTTTAAACCAGAGGTTCGTCTGCTGGGCCAAGCAAGCAAGGACGGTGGCAGCGAGATCCTTGGGTCGTAGGTTTGATTAGAGTTTCCTTCTTTTAGATGGTTTACCTTCCAGGGTTATACGAGCACCATCTGCCCGGGTTTGGGATTGGAGTTTTCCTTCTCCTAGGATGATTGCCATAGGCTAGAGAGCCCATCCTTCCCTTTGACGCTCTTAGTCTGACCCTTCGGTTGTGACCTGTCTGGCATAGGAGGCCCTACCAGTGGCTATTTGTGCCACCGCCAGGATAGCTCACAGCTTCATTAGGGTACGCAAGCCTCTCCCCCACAACAAGGGGGCGTCAATCGAGCGGGGTACAGCAGAATAAAAAGATACAGAGTAAAAACAACAATCACATCCCACCCCAACCCCCCCTTAAAACTGAATTAAATCTAGACAGTTTAAAATTAACACAATTAAAATTTGTCGACAGTTATTAAAACAAAGTGCATTTTCATGAACAATCCATATATATATATATATACACACACACAAACATACACATACCAGACACATATTATATATATATATACTGTATATATATATGAACACATACACACACATTGTATCTATGTTTATATTTATCACTTTCTATACACATACACACTATATATATATATATACACACACACACACAAACATATATACAGAGACACCTCTGTGTGTGTGTATATATATATATGTGTGTGTGTGTATATGATACACACAAATTATATATATATATATATATATACACACACAGACACAGAGAAACATTGATGGCGACGAAATAGAAATGGATGAGCAAGCCCCATCTGTTCAGCCTCTCACAATCTCACACGGAGATGGGGTCAGGGCTCTAGACATCGCAATGAAGCATATGGAGCGACAAGAAGAAGCTCCATTGGCTTCCTCTCTCTCAGCTCCACCCATTAATTTCTGTTCAGCACTCAGCTTCTCGCATCATCTCCCTCGCTCGCAGGTACGACCATGTCTCCCCCTTACTGTCCTCCCTTCGCTGGCTCCCCTTTCCTTTCCGCATTCAGTACAAGCTTCTCCCGCTTACTTTCAAAGCCCTACCTACATGGGCTGGCCCCTCCCTATCTCTCTGAACTTCTTTCTCCCTCCATTCCCACCCGTTCCCTCCGTTCTGTCTGGGAGCCAAGGTCTCCTGTCCCAGCCCAGGATTTCCACTGCCCCGTCCCGCATTCGTCCCTTCTCCCTCGCTGCCCCTCACTCCTGGAGCCTCCTTCCCTTACAAGAACGGCTCAACACGGCTCTAACCGGTTTGAAAACCGAGTTAAAGACCATATTGTTTAGGGAAGCTTTCCCAGGGAGTTCGTGATTGGGACACCTGGGAGTTTTGATGCAATATCTGATCTCTGCTGTTTTGTTTTCTTATGATGTTGTTAACTTGTTATTTTAACCGCTAGATTGTATACCATTGGCAGAATTTTTATATGTTCCTGATTTTATTGGGTTTTGTACAGCACCGTGTACATTTATGGCGCTTTATAAATAAAGCTAATAATAATTATAATAATTACGATGCTGAAAATATGGCGAGATTTGGCTGCGAAGAAACGGCAATCATCGGGAAAGCAGGAAAAGATCAGCAATTTTTAAAAAGAAGTATCAGGGGACTGAACTGTTTATAAAGGTACGTACATCAAAATGTTGACCAGTGATTTTTTAAACATTTTTATACTGTATTTTCATAGTGAGTTCAAGGCTTTTCACGGTCATTTCAAGGCTTTTCTATGACCCTCTGGATTATCCGACATTTTCGGCTATTTGACTAGCAGCGGGTCCATTTTATGTTGGATAATCATAATCACTTTATGTTCGGAGTGAAAGGACTGGAGAGGCCTGGCAACACCATTAGGCCTGGCCTCGAGTGGAAGAGCTCTCTCTCCATGGCAGCACCATATGACCCAGGAGGGAGCGAAGGAGAGGCCAAGCTCCATGGGGCCTGTCCTGGATTAAGAAGCCGAGCCTTCCCTCTAGTCCATCTGCCTTGGTCCGGGCCTCAGAGGGAGAGAAGAACATTTGGACCTCATCCCCTTCTTCCCCACCAACATTCCCTTCTCCTTTTGTGTCATGTCTTCTTAGATTGTAAGCCTCAGGGCAGGGAACTGTCTCATTAAAATAATTATTATGCTGCTCTGAGAACCGTTAGGGCTGAAAAGCAGGGTGTAAATAATAATAATAATAGTTCTAATGGACACTGTATTCTATATATTTATGTGTGTGTGTGTATATATATATATATATATACACACACACATTACATATATATACATACACACACATACAAATGCCACAACTTGGAAACATCACCCAAGGAGCCTTTCTGCTGTGCTTTCTGTAACCAGACTTGTTTATCTCGAATTGGCCTTTTTAGTCATCAATGCGCTCGTAGTAAGCGTGGGATCATGAGTCCTCCCTGAATCTTTGTTAGCGAAGAAAAGCCAGAGAGAGAGAGAGAGCATATATATATATATAAACAGAGAGAGAGAGAGAGAGAGAGAGAGAGCCTTCCCTCCATTCCTACCATTCTGGCCTCAGTCTTATAATAATAATGTTTTTTATTTATACCCCGCTCTTCAGCCAAGACTATCAGAGTGGCTTACAATTTGTTAAACAAACAGCTTCATTTACAATTGTAAGCTATTTGCCCCCAACAATCTGGGTACTCATTTTAGCGACCTCGGAAGGATGCAAGCCTGAGTCGAGCTTCAGCCCTTTGCTGGTCTTGAACTCGCCACCTTCTGGTTTTGAGTGAGTGGCTGCAGTACAGGCATTTAACCACTGCGCCACCAGGGCTGTTATTCCTTCCTCCAAGGAAGGAAGGGAGGAAGGAAGGAAGGAAGGGAGGAGGCCCAGGGCCTTTTTAGTCATCAATGCGCTTGTAGTAAGCGTGGGATCATGAGTCCTTCCTGAATCTTTGTTAGCGAAGAAAAGCCAGAGAGAGAGGGAGTATATACAGTATATATACAGAGAGAGAGAGAGAGAGAGAGCCTTTCCTCCCTCCATTCCTACCATTCTGGCCCAGTCTTCCTCCAAGGAAGGAAGGAAGGAAGGAAGGAAGGGAGGAAGGAGAGAGGGAGGCCCAGGGCCTTGGAGCCCCAGCAGCAGCAGCAAAGGCCTCTCTGCTCCCTTCCCCTGAATCTCCTTCTCCTTCTTCTTCTTCTTCTTCTTCGCAGGGATCCCTCAAAGGCAGCGATGGCCCAAAGCCCCGCAAACGACGAGGAACCAGGCTGCCTTCAACCACGCTCAGCTTAAGGCTGGCCTGCTTTACTCCAGGGGTCTCCAATGCGGCCTTTCTTTTTAAAGGGACTCTTGGACTTCAACTCCCAGAATCCCCGGATATTGGACGACTTGGCTGAGGCTTCTGGGAGTTGAAGTCCAAAATCTCTGCTGCTCCACTTCCTGAGGGGTGAAGGAGGGGCTCCGTCCTTGCGTCACTTCCGAGGTGAGGAGGGGCGGGGCTTCTTCACTTCCCCAGGCGCCGAGCACCCGGTTGCCGTGGCAACGAGAGCGGTCCTGCGGCTGGCTCACTTCCGGGTCCGCCCCTCCGCAGTCGAGAAGCAGCCAATGGGAATCGCGGGGCGTCTGACTGGGAGCCAATCAGAGGAGACCAGATGAGGCGCACAGAGCTACGAAAGAGAAGAGGCGCCTGAGAAGCCACAACTTCCGAGTCCATAGACCGCTCATACTCAGCCCCTTAATTCTAGATTCTAATTTAATTATAATCACAATCCGTGTGTGGAATGAGCCAGAGCCAAAGGCTGTTCTTTGTAGTGATAAACATGGCAAATCCACCTCAGCTCTGGCCTCAGAAGGGAGCAGCAGGGTGAGGCCTGGTTGGTTCTTGGAAGGGAGACCGACAGGAACTAGGCCCGCATCCTCCTCCGAAGGCTCAGCCTTTCCAAGGAAAACTGGTGGCAAAATCCCCCTCAGAGGTCCCCAAACTGTGCCCTTGAAGAGGGTTTGGACTACAACTCCCAGAAGCCTCAGCCATGTTGGCCAATAGCCTGGGATTGTGGGAGTTGAAGTCCAAAAGCCCTTAAAGAGCACAGTTTACGGACCCCTGGATTAAAGTAACCTAACCATGGATTAAGCTAACCTGGTTTAACCCATGGCCTAAGCCTTGAACCTGGTTTAAACCAGCTTATCTTAAACCATGGTTAGGTTACTTTACCTTAAGCCTTAAAGCATCCTGGATTAAAGCATGGATTAAGGCAGTGGCCCCAAACTGTGCCCTTTGAGAGGTTTTGGACTACAACTCCCAGAGGCCTCAGCCATGTTGGCCAATAGCCTGGGATTCTGGGGGCTGAAGTCCAAAGTCCCTAAAAGGCCCCAGTTTGGGGACCGCTGCCTCAGACGATGGTTTGAGCGTTGACTAAGACCTGAGAGAGCAGGGTTCGAATCCCTCCCCAGCCATGGAAACCCATAGGGAGACCTTGGGCCACAAGTCACACTCTCTCAGCCTCATCACAGCCTGGCCCCACTTTTAACCCCATTTGTACTGACAACAAAATAATAATAATAATAACAACAACAACAACAATAACAATTGTATTTATATCCCGCCTGTCCGGTTGGTTCCAATGAGAGTAAAATAAAACACAAAGTACAATAAAATACGGAACGAAACCCATTATCCCTCCCTCCAACACAACCCTTTAAAAATATGAACACCACTTTTAAATGAATTAAAAACACATAAAAATAATCAAATCAGATTAATAATCATAACGATAAATAATATCCAACGATAAAATAACGGTAAGACGATGGGAGTCCTGGGTTGTGATACACGGGGGTTCGTATTATTAAATATATATACATTTAAAAATATCTCTTACATTATATTATAGCTCTTATATTAGTATATAATTATATTTTATTATATTATCATTATTAAACTGAATTCTTACATAATTCTTATTCTTCTCCCCCTCCCTCCACCCTATTATTATATAATAATATTATATTATAATTGTTATATTTAATTCTTACATAATTCTTATTCTTTCCCTCTCAGGCTTCCCTCCACCTTAGTCTTCATTCTATAGAAACCAATATATTTTACAGTAATATTCATACATTCCTCTATTCTTTCTTGTTTTTCTCTCCATTTCACAGTATAACACACATTTTTTGTTTAGATAGATTGGACTGTGTACATTTCTATTATCCTTTTCCCCCTTTTAGTATATAATTATATAAAAATATTCCAGGTTCAAATTACATCTTTGGGACTGCAGGGGTTTTAGAGGTTCCTATTCGTAGAATCATAGAATGAATAATAATAGAGTTGGAAGATGCTCTTTGCCCGGCTTCCAGGATTGATTTCTTCAGCTGGAACCTCTTTTCCTGTCGCTTTGCATCCATTGCTCCATTGTCTCCTCTTCTCTGGAGCAGCAGAAAACAAGCTCCCTCCATCCTCAATATGACATCCTTTCAAATAGTTATTATTACTGTTCGGAAGTTCCTCCTAATATTGAGGTGGAATCTCTTTTCCTGGAGCTTGCATCCATTGCTCCATTGTGTCCTGTTCCTTGGAGCAGCAGAAAACAAGCTCCAGGGTGCAGGACACAATGGATCAATGGATGCAAGATGCAGGAAAAGAGATGCCATATTCTTCATTCTTCCCAGATGAAGAAAAGCAGGCTAAGAGGTGATATGACAGCCCTGTTTAGAGATTTGGAGGGATGCCCTATTGATTGAGGAGGGAGCGAGCTTTTTCCCTGCTGCTGCAGAGAACACCCACCTTGTACCCGAGGTCCTTGGTCTTCTCCTCCAGCGCGCTGTGCTTCTCCCGGTGTTGGCTGAGATGCTCCCGGTCGCCGCCGGAGGTCCCTTCGAGGTGCTTCAGCTTCTGGTGGGAGATCTCCAGCTGCTTCTGGAAATGGAGCTGCTTCTCCACCTTGGCCTCAAAGTGCTTCAGCTCCTCCCTATACACCCATGTTGATATTATATCATTATCATTATTATTAATTACGTATGCAGAAAGGAAAGGGGGGCACCCTCGTCCCAACAACTGGACTGGACACTTCTCATTATTTCCACACATTTGTAGCCTGGCTATGTTGTTTTTCTTAAATAATAGTGCACCCAGCTTTTAGGTTTATATTATTATTATTATTATTATTCCTATTTAATTATTTATATAGTTGGGCAGGGGGTCCTTGTGGTCATTTCCAGCAAAAGAGGCCCCAAAGCTGTGCACAAGGGGTCCGAGATGAAGTTCCTTCAGGATAAAAACCCCGATTCCTGCAGCCCCAGAAGGGCCTCTTCTGCTGCAGTCCTCCTTTATGGCAGGAGCGTAATCCCCGGGTCAGAGGCCGATGTCTCCTCAGCCGCAGAGAAGGGCTGCTCCGAGTGCGAAGGTGGAGAAGGTCCACAGGGATCAAGGAAGGCCTTTTATATCCCTCTGAATTAAGCGCCTGCCATAAGGGACTTTATCCTGAAGGAACGTCATCTCGGACCCCTTGTACACAGCTTTGGGGCCTCTTTTGGGGCCACCAGGACCCCCCTGCCCAACTGATGGCCGACACAAAGGCCAAGCATTGGGAGTTGGGCTCCAAGAGAAAGAGGCCGCCGAGGCACAACAGCTCTTTGGTATCCTTTGCGGACGTGGCGGCATATTTCACTGAGGAGGAATGGAAACTGTTGACTGCGCAGCTTCTCCTTGAGCTCCGAGTCTTTCTTGTGCAGCTTCTCCTCCTTGAAGGGACTCACCTCCACCTCGTCCTCCGTGTCGTCCTCCAAGGCGGTGACCGTGTTTTTATGGAGGGCTGGGAAGCAGGAAGAGGAAGAGCAACAGCAAATGAAGCAAACACTGGTCAGTTTCTGGCTCTGTGGCCATGTTCTAGAAGCGTTTGTTGCCAACGTTTTGCCAGCGGCGCCTGTTCTTTTTGCCCCGTGCGCAGGTTGCGCCATGTGGTTGCCGCTGCTTGCTTCCAGGGTACGAGGGTAGCCCCATAGAGAGAACATTGCGGAAACTGAGTCATGAGGCTACCAGCGCACGCACCATGGTTTCCGAGTCCCCGTTTCCCAGGAAGGGGGCGGCTGATAACAGGCACTCCTGACCGTCGCATTAGCCTGATTTGCGGTCAGAAGTGATGAGTCTCGGAGTGTGACTCCCCTCCAGGACCACTTGACCTATCCCTAAACCTGGATAAGGGCTCCCAACAGCGAATGCCTCCATCTTGTCTGGATTTAGTTCTACAGTCATCCCTCCGAACTCACAGGGGATCCGTTCAGGGGACCCTCACGAATTTGAAATTTCACAGATATTCATGTCCCATTGTCCCCAATGGTGCACCGCCATTGGGGACAATGGGAACTGGAGTACCCTCCCTCCTTACCTTATTGAGCCAAGGCCTCGGCCAGCACAGGCGTCTTAAAATGGCCACACCGGCCGAAGGAAGGCAGTGCTGACCGAACCCAAAGGGTGCTCAACAATGGTTCCTTTTCATCCTGGAAAGAAATGACCAGTGGGGTCCCACAGGGCTTTGTCCTGGGCCCAGTGCTATTCAACATCTTTATTAATGACTTGGATGACAGTATTGAGAGCCTAGTTATCAAATTTGCAGATGACACCAAATTAGGAGGAGTAGCTAATACCCCAAAGGACAGGATCAAAATTCAAAATGACCTGAATAGACTAGAAAGCTGGGCCAAAGCTAACAAAATGAAATTTAACACAGAGAAATGTAAGGTCCTACACGTAGGGCAGAAAAATGAAATGCACAGATATAGGATGGGGGACATCTGGCTGAATGAGACAACATGTGAAAGGGATCTAGGAGTCCAAGTAGACCACAAGTTGAACATGAGTCAACAGTGCGATGCAGCAGCTAAAAAGGCCAATGCTATTTTAGGTTGCATCAATAGAAGTATAGTGTCTAGATCGAGGGAAGTAATAGTGCCACTCTATTCTGCTTTGGTCAGGCCCCACCTGGAATACTGTGTCTAGGTCTGGGCACCACAATTCAAAAAGGAGGTGGAGAAACTGGAGCGTGTCCAAAGGAGGGCGACTAAAATGGTGAAGGGTCTGGAAACCTTGCCCTATGAAGAACACCTTAGGGAGCTGGGGATGTTTAGCCTGGAGAAGAGAAGGTTAAGAGGTGATATGAGAGCCCTGTTTAAATACTTGAAGGGATGTCACATTGAGGAGGGAGCAAGCTTGTTTTCTGCTGCTCCAGAGAACAGGACTCGGAACAATGGATGCAAACTGCAGGAAAAAAGATTCCACCTCAACATTAGGAGGAACTTCCTGACAGTAAGAGCTGTTCGACAGTGGAACACACTCCCTCGGAGGGTGGTGGAGTCTCCTTCCTTGGAGGTTTTTAAGCAGAGGCTGGATGGCCATCTGTCGGAGATGCTTTGATTTGGAGTTCCTGCATGGCAGGGGGTTGGACTGGATGGTCCTTGTGGTCTCTTCCAACTCTAAATTTCTATGATTCTATGATTCTATTCTATGTGCCAGACAGGGTCTTTCCTCAGCAGTCGTGGGCTTCTTCCAGCCGGCGCGGCCGTGCTTCAATAGGATCAAAGTCGCTCTGGCCGGCTGAAGGCCGCTCCAGCCGCAACAAGACCGTTCCAGCCAAGGCAAGGCCATCCTTAGGCCACAGCGGCCTTCAGCCAGCCGGCACAGCCATTTTCATCATCATCAATCCATTTATCTGATTTTATAGGGTTTAATTATTAACCTTATTAAAATTTCCAAATATATTTTTATATTCTATATATTTTATATTCTATGTACATGGAATATACACCCTCTTCGAAGATTCAATAATAAATGACTTCCTCCTCCACTAGGGTGCTCCCCAAAAGTCTTAATTTTGAAATTATCGATTTTTCATCTTATCAATATCTCCTAGAACATATAACACATAAATAATAAATGTTCCTGTTCTTTACTTTGGCAATTGAATGGAAGGTCTAAGGGCAATGGATGCCAGAAGCCATTGACTCCAAGGAGCTAGTTCAGGTCTTTCTGACCCCAAAGCCATGGCTTCGTTTCCCCACTGACCCACCCCATAGACCCACCCCATAGACCACCATGCAAAGCCCTTCGTACCTTCCGTCCAGCCGATGGCCTCCAGGAGAATCATGTACTCGTGGATCTTCTCCTTGTGATGCTTGAACTCCCTCCGGAGCTTTTCCAGATCTTCTGTGGAGAACTTGCTGGACTTCTTGGCCTGGTTGGGGTTAGGGTCATGGGGGAGAAATTTAGGGATTGCAAGGCGGAAGACAGCAAGGACCCCTACTCTGTACTCTCAGAGAGTTTCTCTAAACACAGAAGATGGAGGAAGCTTGTTTTCTGCTCCTGCAGAGACTGGGAAACAGGACGTCCCTTTGGGTCTCTTCTAAGATTCCACTCATCCCTCCATATTTGCAGATTTGATATATTCACGGATTTGATATATTCATGGATTTGATCTATTACGGATTTGTTTCATATGCTTTCTCTGGGAATATCTAGTGGTACTGAAAGACCTAGAGATACCTCGAGAGGACACTCCTAGGCCTTTGTAGCTCCTCCAGCGCAACTCTGTGGTCAATATCTGGCAGACGTTTACCACAGCGTTGCCCTGGAGGACCTAGAGATTTCTAGAGAGGTGTCCTCTTAGGTCAAAACATGATGTTTTTGTTATTTGCGGGTTTTCCCCCATATTCATGGGGTCTTGTGTGAATATGGAGGGATAAGTGTGTATTGGTTTTTCCTCTCCGTTCTGCAGAGATTTCTTATAGGACTTCTCCCAGACCCAGCAGGAATGTGAGAGATCAGGAAGCCATCCTCCCACCCACCCTCCCAAGCAGCGGAAGCGGCGAGGAAGAAAGACGCGGCCAAGGAGGCAATGCCAGCGCCTCCAATCCCCCGTCTGTATGACGGTAACAGAGTGAACACATATTACAAAAGAGGAAGGGATCGATGCTTGATATCTATCCCTTCTTCAGTTCACCCTGTTTCCCACGATAATGTGGAGAGTGCACCAACTGTTCCACAATCCCTTAATCTGCTCCTCTGTAATGTCAGGTCAGCCAAAAGTAAGACAGATATCATCCACGACCTCCTCGTGGATGAACAGGCCGACTTGACGTGTTTTACCGAGACCTGGCTGGGAGATACCAGTGCTACCACACGGGCACAGGCTCTCCCAGCCGGGTATACGGTCAGTGAGCAGATAAGGGAAAGTGGGCGAGGGAGCGGAGTGCCCCTAGTTCACAAGACCAACCTGACTCTGATCAGGAAGCCTGTCCAGAAAACAACCCACATCGAGTGTATGTACCTTAGCCTGAAGACCAGGGATAGTTTGGGGATTCTGTTGGTATACCGGCCACCCCGTTGCCTAACAGACTCCATGACCGAGCTGACTCAGCTGGTCTCTGAGTTGTTGCTGGACTCGCCCAGACTTCTAGTTCTGGGAGACTTCAACATTCCTCTAGGGACCAGCCCATCTAACCTATCTGGAGCAGTTCAGGAGTTCATGGAATCCAGGACAAGCATGAACCTATCCCAATTGGTCGACAATAATATCTTGATAAAATCGCTCCTGAGTGTCCTCTCCATCCCGCTCCTAACCATAAGCCCTGGTTCTCACAGGAACTCAGGGAGATGAAGCGGGTTGGATGATGACTAGAGCGCGGAGGGCAGAAAACTTGTCTCTTATCTGACAAAACTCGCCATAGGCAGCACCTTTGCACCTATCGGGAGGCTTTGCGGGCAGCGTGCAGATCTTTCTGCTCTGCATGCATTGCGTCTGCAGAGTCCTGTCCAGCGGAGCTGTTTAGGGTGGTGGGGGAACTGATGTAGGTTCCCCCTGCTCCAAACCCCCTGCTTAACCCCACGACAGCCTGTTGTGATGCATTTAACACCTACTTTGCAGACAAAATCTCTCAGATAAGAGCCGACTTAGATGCCAGTGTTTCAACAGTATCTGCAAATGGGGCACCAAGCAACTCCGTTATTGTTACCTTACTGGATGAGTTTCAATCTGTAAGTACTGAGGACGTGGACAAGCTCCTTGGAAGCGTAAGGAAAACAACCTGCTCTCTCGATCCATGTCCATCATGGCTGGTCATCCAGGGAGGGGACACATTGAAGACATTCCTTCAGGATGTGATCAATGCATCCCTCAGGGAAGGTATTGTTCCACCTTGTCTGAAGAAGGCAGCTGTAAAGCCTCTCTTGAAGAAACCTTCCCTTGATCCCCTGGACTGAAACAACTTTAGACCATTTTCCTTGCTGCCATTTCTCAGCAAGGTCATCGAGAGAGCTATCACCTCCCAACTCCAAGCCGTCTTGGATGAAACTGATTATCTCGATCCATTTCAAACCAGCTTCTGGGCAGGATATGGAGTTGAGACTGCCATGGTTGCTCTGACAGATGACCTCTGCTTGAGCATCGACAGTGGCAGTGTGACCCTGTTAGTGCTCTTGGACCTCTCAGCGGCCTTTGACACCATTGATCATGCCATCCTTTTGGACCGGCTGAGAGAGATGGGGAACAGAGGCACTGCCTTGCAGTGCTTCCATTCCTTTCTCACCGGAAGGACCCAAAGGGTGAGGCTCGGGGACAGCTGCTCTTCCAAAACTGAGCTAAACTGCGGCGTCCTCAAGGCACCATTCTGTCAGCCTGTTCGCAGTCTGGGGGTGCTCCTAGACTCGTTGCTTCACATGACTAGTCAGGTGAATGTGACAGTCAGGAGTGCCTGTTATCAGCTTCGGCTGATACGCCAGCTGCGCCGTTTCCTGGAGATGAGCGATTTGGAAATGGTGGTACACGCTTTGGTCACCTCACGTTTAGATTACTTCAATGCACTCTACATGGGGCTGCCCTTAGGCTTAACCCGGAAACTTCAACTGGTACAAAACATGGCAGCCAGATTAGTCTCTGGAGTTTCCAGAAGAGAGCACATAACTCCAGTGCTCAAATCTCTCCACTGGCTGCCTATTAATTTCCAGGCACAGTATAAGGTGCTGGTTTTAACCTTTAAACCAATACATGGCTTGGGTTCATCTTATTTCAGGGACCGCCTCTTCCGGTACGATCCTCCCTGCACGCTTCGATCCTCATAATCCCTTATGATATTCTGAAAGCTGTGCCTTGCAGTATGATTGGTTCCCACATGAACCAAAAGAAAGGGGTATTGATCAGTAGGCTTGACAAGTCTTGTCAGCCTCTCCGTCACATCACAGAACTTTGCCCCTGGGAGACAACACAACTCCCGAGACTTCTTGTCAGGCCCACAAACCACTGCTTCTGTACCCCTCAGCAAGGAGTCCCCCAGCACCACCACGCGCCTCCTACGAGGCTTACCAGTGTCTGTTCCCTTTCGTGATACTCTCAGGCTCCCCTGCTCTGTCCCTGACGTCTGTCCCTGCTGCTTTTCCTCATCATCTCTGATACCAGAGAGAGATTCAAAGCGATTCTGTAGCTGCAAGCCACTCACAGAACGTTCCCTGGTTTCCTTACTTCTGTGTGTGACATTCCTCCAACCATCTACTTCTGTTGTGTGTGAAGTGACCTCTTCTTCCCCAGCAACTTTCTCTGCGTGTTTCCTGTCCAAAACGGTCCAGTCCGTTCTGTTCAGGAGATCCTTCTGCTCTCTATGATGCTGAAATGTAGACACCTGGGCCTTTAACTGCTGAACTCTCTCTTCTAAGAGGGCTACCAACTTGCACTTGGTGCAGGTGAAGTTCCCCACATCTGTAGGCAAGAAGACAAACATCCCACAAGTGTTGCAGGTGACTGCAGCAGGTCCCTCAGTGTCCATAGTGAGAAGTCTTAAGGAGGCACTGAAACAAGACTGTGGGCTTTCCCCTTTAAATATCAGTGTAAAGAATCCCTGTTTGGCTCAATCAACTGGGCCTATAGTTATCTGGAGAGCTCCTGGCTGCTAGCTCCTTCCAGAGGCACTTCCTCTGAATCCCCACAACCCCTGAAGGGGAAAGTGAACAGACAAGTATTAAAATTGAATGAGTTGCCCTCTAACACTGTGCCTAGGTCACCTTCACCTCTGTACTCCCTCCTCCTTGACTACTCATTGTGCTACTACTAAAACTCTGCACTTCCCCCCTCCTTGACTACAAAAAATAAAAATGAATATGAAAAGATTTTTAAAAAATAATAAAATAAATAAATTTTTAAAAATTCCTTTTGCAAGGTATGTCCCAGAATTCCTCTGCAAAGAGTTGTATAGAATGAGGTTTCTACTTCCTCCTTCCAGATAATAATAATAATCCAGGAGGAAGATGTGATATAAACAAACATAATAATAGTAATAATGCACTGGGAGGAAGGTGGGATATAAACAAACATCATAATAGTGATAACAATGATCTTGAAGGAAGCTGGGATAAACTGGAAACAGGTCCAAAGGAGAGCAACTAAGATGGTGAAGGGTCTGGAAACCATGCCCTATGAGGAACGACTTAGAGAGCTGGTGATGTTTAGCCTGGAGAAGAGAAGGTTAAGAGGTGATATGATAGCCCTGTTCAAATATTTGAAGGGATGTCATATTGAAGAGGGAACAAGCTTGTTTTCTGCTGCTGCAGAGACTAGAACGCGGAACAATGGATGCAAGCTGCAGGAAAAGAGATTCCACCTCAACATTAGGAGGAACTTCCTGACAGTAAGGGCTGTTCGATGGTGGAACACACTCCCTCGGAGTGTAGTGGAGTCTCCATTCTTGGAGGTCTTTAAGCAGAGGCTGGATGGCCATCTGTCAGGGATGCTTTGACTGGGAGTTCCTGCATGGCAGGGGGTTGGACTGGATGGCCCTTGTGGTCTCTTCCAACTCTATGATTCTATGATTCTATGCAATTTTAGGCTGCATCAATAGAAGTATAGTGTGTAGATCAAGGGAAGTAACAGTGCCTCTCTATTCTGCTCTCATCCAGCCTCACCTGGAATATTGTGTCCAGTTCTGGGCACCACAATTCAAAAAGGATGTGGAGAAACTGGAGCGGGTCCAAAGGAGGACAACTAAAATGGTGAAGGGTCTGGAAACCATGCCCTATAAAGAACGACTTATGGCGCTGGAGTTGTTTAGCCTGGAGAAGACATGTCTGGAGAAGACATCTGTGAGTCACTAGTGGGAGGAGCTAGAAGACCAGCTACATAGAACTCCTCTCAGAGCCAGTTGCAGACCAGTTGCAGTTAGAGAGAGAAGAAGGAAGAACAGCTTCTTGGCGGCCATTTTAAGTGTGTGTCTGTTGCAGAGGAGGAGGAGGAGCTTCTGTGAGTCACATCTGTGAGTCACTAGTGGAAGGAGCTAGGAGACCAGCTTCATAGAACTCTTCTCAGAGCCATCTGCAGACCAGTTGCAGCTAGAGGGAGAAGAAGGAAGAACAGCTTCTCGGCGGCCATTTTAAGTGGTGCGCAAATTTATTTCCCCCACCTCAGAGGAAAGTGACTACAACTTAGCAGCCAGGAGATCTGTGTAAAGTTATATTCCCAGTAAATTGAGCTCACTGACAGAGATTGGTGAAATAGGCCAGGCCATCAGGGGGTTTTGACCTTGCTGTTTACCAGGGGATTTTCTTTGAGGAGGAAGCCCACAGTCTTGTTTCAGTGCCTCCTTAAGACTTCTCATGATGGGCACTGAAGGAACTGCTGCAGTCACCTGCAACACTTGTGGGATGTTTGTCTTCTTGCCTACAGATGTGGGGAGCTTCACATGCCCCAAGTGCAAGTTGGTAGCCCTCTTGGAGGAGAAAGTACAGCAGCTGGAATCCAAGGTAGCAACACTTCAGCATATCAGGGAGCAAGACGTTTTCCTAGACAGAACTGAAGAAATGATCTTGGAAGGGGACAACACAGAGGAAGTTGCTGGGGATGAGAAAGTCATTTCATGTACACAAGAGGCAGACAATTGGAGGAATGTCACACAGAGAAGCAGGAAAATCAGGGATAGCTGTGGGAGCTTACAGCTACAGAATCATTTTGAAGCCCTTTCTCTTATCAAGGACTATCAAGACCAGCATGGACAGACGTCAGGGACAGAGCAGGGGAGTCTGGGAGTTCCATCGCAGTTGCTGCTAAGCCTCAGAGGAGGCGCGTGGTTGTGGTGGGGGACTCCTTGCTGAGGGGCACAGAAGCAGTGATTTGTGGGCCTGACAAGATGTCTCGGGAGATGTGTTGTCTCCCTGGGGCAAAGATCCATGATGTGACGGAGAGGCTGACAAGACTAGTCAAACCTACTGACAAATACGCGTTCCTTTTGGTCCATGTGGGAACGAATGACACAGCAAGACACAGCCTTCAGAAAATCAGAAGGGATTACGAGGCTCTGGGTAAGAAGCTGAAGGAAATGGACGCACAGATTGTCATCTCGTCTCTTCTGCCAGTAGAAGGGCATGGTCCAGGAAGAGAGAGGAAAATAG
The DNA here is from genome assembly GCA_034509955.1 of Urosaurus nigricauda. Classification (NCBI taxonomy): domain Eukaryota; kingdom Metazoa; phylum Chordata; class Lepidosauria; order Squamata; family Phrynosomatidae; genus Urosaurus; species Urosaurus nigricauda. The sequence continues at coordinate 2,350,027 of JAOEGL010000002.1, forward strand.
CCGATTTCAACAACTGGCTCCGCGGATGGTGTCACTGAGAACAATTTGGATTCTTGGATCATGGGCTGCGGTTCCATGAGGAGGGACTTCTAGCAAGGGATGGGCTGCATCTCACGCCAGTTGGCAAAATTTTTTTTGCCAATAGTCTCAAAAATTTGATCAGGAGGGCTTTAAACTGAGTTATGTGGGGGAGAGAGACAGCATTTTGGAAGGCAAAAGGGCTGGAATAAATACTGAAACTGACATAGAGGGAACAAGGCAAACAGTGCAAGGACCCAACAGTAACAGGCAATAATAATAATAGTAGTAGTAGTAGTAGTAGTAATAATAATAATAATAATAATAATTATTATTATTATTTCTAGTCCGCCCCTCTGAACAAGCAATTGGGGCGGATTACAACAAGGATTAAAACAATATCAAGTAAAATATCCCATCCTTTCCCTTACCACCCCCCCTTAAAAAGAGATTAAATCACAATTGAGTTAAAACAGTAACTAGCTAAAATAGGAATAAAAACAAGATTAGAGAAAAACGGACGCAGCCAAGGTTATGTAGAAGTAGAAACAAAGAAGGAAGGCTGGAAGAAAAGGCCACTCTAAAGCCTAGATTTGGAGCCGGGGGATGTTTACATTCTCTGGAAAGGCCTGCCGGAAGAGATGCGTCTTTAGGGCTTTTTAAAAGCCTTCTAAAGATGAAATAAGACGCATCTCATCCGGCAGGTCATTCCACAACCTGGGGGCAACAGCCGAAAAGGCCCTCTGGGAGGTCTGCACCAACCTGGTCTTCATGGGTTGCAGCAAGTTCCTCCCAGAGGACCGAAGTTTGCGGGGGGGGGGGGTTCATATGGGAAGAGGCGGTCCCTTAGATAAGATGGACCCAAGCCATGTAGGGCTTTAAAGGTTAAAACCAACACCTTGTACTGTGCCCGGAAACTGGTCGGCAGCCAGTGGAGAGCTTTAAGCACAGGAGTGATGTGCTCTCTCTTAGATGTTCCAGTGAGAAGTCTGGCTGCCATATTTTGGACCAGTTGTAGTTTCCGGGTTAGGCACAAGGGTAGCCCCATGTAGAGTGTGTTACAGTAGTCCAAACGTGAGGTTACCAGTGCGTGTATCACAGTTTCCAGATCCCTCATCTCCAGGAAAGGGCGCAGCTGGCGTATCAGCCGAAGCTGATAGCAGGCGCTCCTAACCGTCGCATTCACCTGACTTGTCATGTGAAGCGATGGGTCAAGGAGTACCCCCAGACTGCGAACAGAGTCCTTTGAGGAGAGTGTGACTCCATCCAGGACTGGAAGTTGTATTCCCAGGCCTGGTTTCAGGCCTGTCACTGTGAGCACCTCCGTTTTGTCTGGGTTGAGCTTCAATCGGTTTTTCCTCTTCCAATCCATTACAGCCGCAAGGCAGTCATTGAGAGGGGAGACGCCATTGGAGGTCTGAGCAGATGATCTGGTCACGGAGAAGTATATCTGGGTGTCATCAGCATACTGGTGACACTGAGCTCCGTGCCTCTGGATGATCTCACCCAACGGCTTCATATAGATGTTAAATAACATCGGGGACAGAATGGAGCCCTGGGGGAGGCCACAGCTAAGCTCGATCTTAGAGGAGCAACTGTCCCCGAGTCTCAACCTTTGAGATCTGCCAGAGAGGAAGGATTGGAACCATCGGAGTGCGGTGCCACTGATCCCCAACTCTCTCAGCCGATCCAAAAGGATGGAGTGATCGATAGTATCAAAAGCCGCGGAGAGATCCAAGAGCACCAACAGGGTCACACTACCCCTGTCGATGCTCAAGCGGAGGTCGTCAGTCAGAGCAACCATGGCAGTCTCCACTCCATATCCTGCCCTGAAGCCGGTCTGGAACGGATCGAGATAATCGGTTTCATCCAAGACAGCTTGGAGTTGGGAGGCGACGGCTCTCTCGATCACCTTGCTGAGAAAAGGCAGCAAGGAAACTGGTCTGTAGTTTTTTCTGTCCAGGGGATCAAGGGAAGGCTTCTTCATGAGGGGCCTAGCGGCCGCCTCCTTCAAACAGGATGGAACACTGCCTTCCCTGAGAGACGCATTGATCACCTCCCGAAGGAATGTTCTCAATGTGTCTCCTCCCTGGATGACCAGCCAGGATGGACCTGGATCGAGGGAGCAAGTCGTCTTCCTCACACATCCAAGGAGCTTGTCCACGTCATCGGTACTCACCGATTGGAACTCATCCAGTAAACTGACAGCAACGAAGTTTGCACAGGCAGCAAGTAAAGGGGACACATAGTCTTAGATGTCTCTACACTAATGCACAGAGCATGGGAAATAAGCAAGATGAACTTGCACTTCTAGCACAACAAGGGAAATATGATATAATAGGCATCACTGAAATCTGGTGGGATGAGTCTCACGATTGGAATATAGAAATAGAGGGGTATAATCTTTTTAAGAAAAACAGGCCAAACAAGAAAGGAGGAAGAATAGCATTATATGTGAGGGATATTTACACCTGTGAAGAGATCCAGGGCATCAGTACTGGAAGCCAAGTGGAGAGAATCTAGATAAAAATTAAAGGAGAGGGAAACAACATGGATGTTACTGTGGGAGTCTACTACAGACCCCCGACTCAGGCAGAGGAATTGGATGATGCCTTTCTAGAACAGATGGCCAGCCATTCAGATAGGAGAAATATAGTAGTAATGGGTGACTTCAACTATCGTGACATTTGCTGGAATTCAAATTCTGCCAAATTATCAAGGTCTAGCAAATTCCTCACTTGCTTGGAAGACAATTTCATTGTCCAAAAGGTGGAAGAGGCAACAAGGGAATCAGCTATTTTAGATCTGATCTTAACCAACAGAGAAGACCTAGTTGATGGGGTGCAAGTGGTTGGATCCTTAGGTGGAAGTGACCATGTTCTCCTGGAGTTTGTTATACAGTGGAAGAGAGAAGCTAGGCATAGTCAGACACACATTCTAGACTTTAGGAGAGCTGATTTCAATAAACTTAGAGAAATACTGGGGGTGATCCCATGGTCAAGAATACTAAAAGAGAAGGGAGTTCAAGATGGATGGGAGTTCCTCAAAAGGGAGATACTAAAGGCACAATTTCATACAGTTCCAATGAGGAAGAAAAATGGGAGATGTCTCAAGAAACCGGTATGGATGACTAAGGAACTTACAACTGAGCTAAGTTTTAAATGGAACATCGAAAAATGGGGAAATGACCAAAGAGGAATTGAAACAAATAGCCAGTACGTGTAGTGATAAAGTCAGAAAAGCTAAAGGACAGAATGAAGTCAGGCTTGCTAGAGAGGTTAAGAATAATAAAAAGGTTTTTTTTGGGTATGTCCGCAGTAAAAGGAAGAAGAAGGAAACGTTTAGGCCACTGCGTGCAGAAGATGGCAAAATGCTAACAGGAGACAGAGAAAAGGCAGAATTACTCAACACCTTCTTTGCTTCAGTCTTCTCAGAAAAGGCAAAGGGTGCTCAACCTAAGGATAATGGAGCGGAAGACAGAATAGGGGAATTTCAGCACAGAATAAGTAAATAGCTAGTACAGGAATACCTGGTTAACCTAAATGAATATAAGTGTCCAGGACCAGATGAACTACATCCAAGGGTATTAAAAGAACTGGCAAATGTAATATCGGAACCATTGGCAATCATCTTTGAGAACTCCTGGAGAACAGAAGAAGTCCCAGCAGACTGGAGGAGGGCAAACATTGTCCCTATCTTCAAAAAGGGAAAAAAAGAGGATCCCAACAATTATTGTCCAGTTAGGAAAGATTCTGGAATAGGCCATTAAACAGAGAGTCTGTAAATATCTAGAATATAATTCCATAATCACAAAAAGCCAACATGGGTTTCAGAGAAACAAGTCATGCCAAACAAACCTGATCTCTTTTTGATAAAATCACCAGCTTGGTAGATGAAGTGAATGCTGAGGATGTAGTATACAGTGGTCCCCCGGGTTACGAATCCCCCGGGTTGCGAAAACCCCGGGATCCGAAACCGGCGGGACCGCGATTGTATCCCCCGGGATACGAAAGATCCCCGGGATACGAAAAAAAACCGCGCGGCCCCTTTAAATCGGCCGCGTGGTCCATTGAATATAGCGGTCCCCCGGGAAACGAAAGCTTCCGGGTTACGAAGGTAATCCCGGAACGGATTACCTTCGTAACCCGGGGGACCACTGTATCTTGATTTCAGTAAGGCCTTTGACAAGGTTCCCCATGACATTCTTGCAAACAAGCTTGCAAAATGTGGGATAGACAAGGTAACCGTTACATGGATTTGTAATTGGTTGACTGGCAGAACTCAAAGGGTGCTCAACAATGGCTCCTTTTCATCCTGGAGAGAAGTGACCAGTGGGGTGCCACAGGGTTCTGTCCTGGGCCCAGTGCTATTCAATATCTTTATTAATGACTTGGATGAAATTATTGAGAGCCTAGTTATCAAATTTGCAGATGACACCAAATTAGGAGGAGTAGCTAATACCCCAAAGGACAGGATCAAAATTCAAAATGACCTGAATAGACTAGAAAGTGGGCCAAAGCTAACAAGATGAAATTCAACACAGGGAAATGTAAAGTTCTGCACTTAGGGAGGAAAAATGAAATGCACAGATATAGGATGGGGGATACTGGCTGAATGAGACCACATGTGAAAAGGATCTAGGAGTCTAAGTAGACCAAAAGTTGAACATGAGTCAACAGTGCGATGCAGCAGCTAAAAAGACTAATGCAATTTTAGGCTGCATCAATAGAAGTATAGTGTCTGGATCAAAGGAAGTAATAGTGCCGCTCTATTCTGCTTTGGTCAGGCCCCACCTGGAATACTGTGTCCAGTTCTGGGCACCACAATTCAAAAAGGATGTTGACAAATTGGAATTTGTCCAGAGGAGGGCTAGCAAAATGGTGAAGTTTCTGGAAATCATACCTTATGATAAAAGACTTAGGAAGGTGGGTATATTTAGCCTGGAGAAGAGACAGTTAAGGGGTGATGTGATAGCCCTGTTTAAATTTGAAGGGCTATAACATTGAAGATGGAGGAAGCTTGTTTTCTGCTGCTCCAGAGACTAGACCATAGAACAATCAATGCAAGCTACAGGAAAAGAGATTCCACCCTAACATTAAGAGAAACTTCCTGACAGTAAGAGCTTTTTGAGAGTGGAACACTCTCCCTCAGAGGATGGTGGAGTCTACTTCTTTGGAGGTCTTTAAACAGAGGCTGGATGGCCATCTGGCAGGGATGCTTTGATTGTGATCTCCTGAATGGCAGAAGAGGGTTTGAATGGATGACCCTTTTGGTTTCTTCCAACTCTGTGGGGCTCTCGCTGGCAGACCGCGAGGCGGCTACCACCCCGCCCTGATAGTGGGCCGGATACATGGTTTGCTAACCCACATTTGAAACACCCGCTCACTGAGGTGATGCTGCCTGGCCCAATCAGCACCCGCCAAGTGTACTTTTGTATCCAATCATGTAACCTCATACTTTGTAGCCAATAATGTAGCATGTAACTCATGATGTAACCAAAGACAATAAAAGGAGCGTTTTTGAAACGCGGCGGGAAGAAGCCTGCCTGCAACCTCCAGCTCTGCCTGCGACTGAGTGATTTCCCAACATCTGGTGACCCCGACGTGATAGATAAGGCCTTGCTTACTCGACTGGAAAAGTCTGCACGCTCATCCTAATCTCAGGATCCCGTAAGTATGGGTGGATTGTTATCTTCTGAGCAGAAAGCTCACGCGAAGGAATTACATCAGCTGGTTAAACGGCTGATAACGGACAGGCAACTGTCTCTGGGGAAAATTGAGGCACTCCTATTGGAAATTGCATGCCAATGTCCCTGGTATCCCGAGAAGGGAAGACTTTCCACAGATCAGTGGGAAATGATAGGGAGTCATTTGAAAGCAGAAACCCGTGCCTCTCTGCCACATTTGGTAGCATGGCAAACAGTAAACACCGCAGTCGTTAGGCTTAATGAGTCAAGACCCACTGCCCCTCCCATGTCTTTGCTGACACCACCACAAGCCATAAGTAACTTCCCGGTGGTGGCCCTCCCATTGCCCCAGCTGCAAAAATCTGCCACCGTCACCTCTGGAGGCACGGACCCCGCCCGAGCATGGCCAGCTCAGATGGGAGCCGTTGCTGCCGGAATTGCGGAGGCTAGGCGGCAAGGGGTCAACATGTGGGAGGGAGACATACAATGGGACCCAGAAAATCACCCAGCACTCTACCCTGCAACCATCACTCCCCAAGGCGATGGCACCACCAATTACGCATGGGACCCACTCCCGTTTTCAGTAATTAGGGAACTCCGAAAAGCCATCACGGAGACGGGCATCAAATCCACGTACGTGCAAGGAATGATAGAAGGTATTTCCACGGGCTACCGTATGATTCCTAGGGATTGGAAAGATTTGTTTCGGATGATCCTGTCCCCTTCCCAGTACTTGGTGTGGGATAGTGAGTACAAGCAGTCCGAACCACTATACAGATTGAAGGATTAATTCTGACCAAATTTATGGGTCCGGACAGTTTGCAACAATGGAAATGCAGATGCAACAGGCAGATGCCGTTATCACGGCTATCAGCACATGCGTCCAAAGGGCATTCCGTAGGGTGCCTGAGGCTGGGAAGCCATTGAAATCGTTCGTCAGCATTAAACAGAGCCCAACAGAGCCCTACCCTCAGTTTATAGATAGGCTTAAGGAGGCCATTGGGAGGCAATTGGACAATGAGGTTGCTCAGAGCGAGCTATTGGTGAAGCTAGCTCATGAGAATGCAAATGCAGATTGCAAGAAGGTGTTGTAAGGGATAATTCATAAGTCTAATGCCACCCTTGCTGACTACATTCAGGCTTGTGCTGAGATAGGGAGCCAAATGTACGCTATGCAGTTGCTGGCAGGGGCATTAAGGAAGGGAAACAGGCCCACCGGAAATTGCTTTAACTGCAAGAAGCCAGGACATTTCCGGTCCGAATGCAGGGCCCCCGGGGGAGGGGCCTCAAAGGATGGAGGAAGGACAAAGCCATCTAAAAAATGCCCGAGGTGTAATAAGGATTACCATTGGGCCAACCAGTGCCGCTTGCCCTCCCCGGCAGCGGGAAACTAATTCGCGGGCAGGCCCCCAGCCTTGGACACAAGGGGGCGCCTTCTGCGACTGCCGCTCCGGCCACCTCCGGCAGTGCAGGCATAAACCTGGAGCTAGTAGAGGACCATGAGTCAGTTCTCCCTGGGGAGGTGGTAATTGCCCAAACACAGTTTAGAGGGCCCCTGCCCCCAGGCACAGTAGGCCTGGTTCTTCCTCGGTCCTCTTCTTCCGAGCATGGCCTTCACATCATCCCTAGCGTTATCAATTCTGACCACAAGGGTGTGGTTAAGGTCCAGATATGGTCACATATGCCCTTCAAGGCGCACAAGGGAGAATCATGGGCACAGCTTATCATCCTGCCCTGTGTCTCTCCCCCGACCCGCTCTTCTGTTGACAGAACCTGCGGTTTCGGGTCTGCTAGACAGGTCCAGTTAAATGCCATCATTCACCCGACTCCTGAGACCCGCCCGACACAGAAAGTACTTTTGAGAGGCGTAAGTTTTGCTGGGCTGCTGGACACGAGAGCAGATGTCTCAGTAATTAGTCAAGCCCTGTGGCCAGCCTCGTGGCCTTTGGAATCTGCCACCACCGTATCCGGAGTTGGGGGGCAACAAACGGCTTGCCAAAGCACTGAATGGCTATCCATTGCCCTTGAGGCTAAACCACATGACGTGAAGGGTTATATCAAACCTTATGTCCTGCCGCTACAGCTCAATTTGTGGGGTCGGGACTTGATGGAACAAGTACATGCTGTTCTAACAATCCCTGACTGAAAATGCCTGCCACCCCAATTCCGCTGCGCTGGAGAACAGATAAACCCGTCTGGGTTGACCAGTGGCCATTGACAAGCGAAAAGCTCAGAGCCCTCCACGAGTTAGTGCAGGCACAATTACAGGCAGGCCACATTATCCCAACTACCAGCCCATATAATACATCAGTTTTCGTCATTAAGAAAAAATCAGGAAAGTGGCGATTTTTACATGATCTCAGAGCCACTAACGCTATCATTGAGCCAATGGGTCCTCTCCAGTGCGGACTCCCAAACCCAGCGGATATAAAGCCTAATGGTATCTATGTTCAATGGATAAAACAGACAGCTAAGCTCCTTTAAATCTGAGCTTGTTCTCTTCATGAGTCTAGTTCTTCGTTCTCCTTTCCTGAAAGTGTGTAGCCCAAGAGTGACACTGTCTCAACCTTTTGGTCTCTTCCTCCATTCTGCCTTTCAGCTGATTCTGTATGCTTTTAGTTTGTCCTCTCTTTTTAAACTATAGGCCTCCTATATAGCCCGGACATGGTTGTTTGGAGACATGTGTAAAAAGAAAATCTGATAGAGTCCTATAATTGTGGAAATTGTAAAGGGACAAGAGTTTCTAGTTTTTTCCCTTTACTCAAATCTGTGCTATTGTTGCTATTTTGGTTGTGATAACGCATAATTAAAATCCCTTCTGGATGCACAAGTCTTGCAGACAAAGAGAACATCACATTTTGTGGAATAAAATCAGTACTTAGCGTGGTACTTGGGAAAACTAGGCTTTCCATGTTCTATATCTCCTTCTTCTAGTGGTCAGCTCAGCCTGCCTGTGTTCTTTGTGGGATAGGCTTGGCTGGAGAATTTCAAAAGCTAGAGGCCAGAATGGTCAAAATAGGTGTTAATTGCTGTTTGCATTTGTCTATCTGTGTGTTTGTTTGGCTGTCTGTGATTTGCAAATCTGAAGGCAGCTCCTTTCTCTTGCTCTAAAAGTCCTTGCTGTGTTGAATTTTGATAGGAATTTCTGTTAAGCTTCATCTTGATCAGCACAGTCTATCTGTGCTAAAGGACTACATATCTCATCAACCTGAAGTGTGGTACATCCTCTCAGTTCAAATTGCTTGGTACAACTCCCAAGCAATTAGCAGATGGTGCAAATATCTCCAGTTTTTTGAACTCTCCCTATGCCCAGAGGTTAGGGGGACATAAAACGTTCCTCATCCTCCCTTTTACTGACTCAAATAGCTTTCTTCTACCAAAAAAAAAAAAAAAAAAAAAAAAAAGGGGGGGGGTGGAATGCACCCCCCAACCAACAAAAACAAACAGGTTGTGAACCAGGCCACATCTGTTATATTTGATTTGCTTGGAATCATTTAACTTTACTGTCAGATTATTTATTTCAGAAACATTCTTCATAGCCTACCCATGGCATGCACCAAGGACTGAAAACCCCGATCCCAAATTTCTCACTCAGCCCCATCCCAACAGTAGCCATGGCAGAGGACATCCGACCCCATGTCGTGGCACGACGGACTGAAGAACCCAATTCCAGACTTCAACATACAGATAAAGGACACCGAGTGCCAGGCCACTGAGTGCCAGGCCAGGAAGAGGGGATCAGGGAGACGGAACGACCCGGTGACCTGGGGACAGATCAAGGCCTTGAGCAACCAGGCCAATGAACTCTTAGAACAACGGGGCCTGCAAAAGACTGACGAGAACTTTACTGTTGCGCTAATTGCGGCGCTAAATGCTAATTCCGTAGTCATGATATGTATTTTTCTGTTTCTCTTTGTGCCAGGAACCGTGAGCAGGAGCACTACCCAATCACCCACCCAGCCTGTAAACATTTGGGAAGCTTTTGCCCTCTCGCTTAATCAATCCTCCTTCTGCCTGTCTAACCAACATGCAGTAGGAGAGATATTAAGTACATGCCTCATACCTGTTTGCCATGATCCTCGCGATATGCAGAATGAGACCTGGTTTTACAATGGTCTAAGTAAGGGCAACCGCTTGCGCAATGAGGGGTACCGAGGATACCACAATTGGGGAACCCAGACGAAAAAGGGGCCATCCTCAGCCACACACTTGTTAACCCCTCGGGTGGCTGACAGTAACATGACATGCGCTCGCATGGTCAACTGCACGGCTGCAAATTGCGTCCGTCTTGGCCACAGGTATGAACTCAATTGCTCCAGCTATGTAAACGTATCATATGTTTATAAATTCGCTCAGCTACCTCTTGGGTGGTTTTGGACATGTGCGGGGTACACCTTCAACTACATTCCCGCTAACCTCACACATGGGACAAGGTGCTGCTTGAGCCGATTGTCCCTCATCCTACCCCCCAAACACAAGATCCGAACCAGGAGATCGGTCCAGCTTAGCTCAGACTGCGACTCCGAAGTGAAGCTGCTAAGCAAAGCCGAGTACCTGTCACTGGCCTTCTCCTTGGTGGGGGTTCCTGGGTTAGCAGTGGGGAAGGCAAAAAACATACACGAGCTCGCATGCTGGGCAACAAAAAATTTGAATGCCACATCCAAAGCTTTAGGGCTGCTCAACCAGGAGCAGACTGAGCTGAGGCATGGACTCTTGCAAAACCGAGCAGCCATTGACTATTTGCTACTCTTACACCACAAAGGGTGCGAGACAGTGGAAGGCATGTGTTGCTTCAACATGACTGATAACAGCCAGAAGGTAGAGGATCAAATAGGACAGCTGAGGAAGCTCGCCCAAGAGATTAGAGAGTCATCCTGGGAGATTGGTGGGAAGGCCTCTGGAGTTGGCTCCCCCTGGGGTGGGCTCGATCCTTGGTGCAGTATCTCATGATCGCGGTGGTGTGCTTGATTGGGCTTTGCTGCTTCATCCAGTGCCTCCCCGGATTGGTCCAGATGGTCGCCTCTTCTGCCTCGGCGGGTGCGCAGAGGAGGGAGTTCGCGGGCTATGTATACCAGCTCATAAAAAACAAAAAAGAGGGAGGTGTGGGGCTCTCGCTGGCAGACCGCGAGGCGGCTACCACCCCACCCTGATAGTGGGCCGGATACATGGTTTGCTAACCCACATTTGAAACACCCGCTCACTGAGGTGATGCTGCCTGGCCCAATCAGCACCCGCCAAGTGTACTTTTGTATCCAATCATGTAACCTCATACTTTGTAGCCAATAATGTAGCATGTAACTCATGATGTAACCAAAGACAATAAAAGGAGCGTTTTTGAAACGCGGCGGGAAGAAGCCTGCCTGCAACCTCCAGCTCTGCCTGCGACTGAGTGATTTCCCAACAAACTCTATGATTCTATGATTCCAACCCTCACCCCCACTGCCAGATAAGAAGGCTCCCTTCAAGCCTCCAGCATCAAAGTGTCTTGGCTTGACAAGTGCTTTTCTGTAGGAACTGAATATAGTTCCAGGCCTCTCCAGTAGGTCTTTTGGTGCCAAAGACTGACCCAGGTTACCGCTTATAGCATAAGCTTTATTGATAGTCAATAGGTGCAGGAGGTGGTCCCCAGCACAGAAGCATTGCAGCATTCCTTTCACTGGTGAGGTCTAGCATCCCCTCACAACAGTTGGTAGAACTGGGCCCCAAACAACCACTTCTTGGCAGAAGCCAACACAGAAGATCTAAGGGGCAAGCTTCTTCCTCTCTCAAAGCTATGAGAACTATATAAGCAGGTTAGCACCACAGGAAAATCCATTCTCACAGTCCATTCTCAGAATTCATATCCTTTGCCATCCTCAAACTGACAAGCTAATGCAAAAAGTATCAAACAAGCTCACTAAAACAAATGGAGACTTTTACTACCCTGGACAGTTGTTAATGTTTGGTCCTGATGCCAAGAAGGACTCCCAAATCCATCAGCTTAAAGGTGGAAGCCCAATTGAATACACATCTAGACTGCAGTGGTTACCCATTGCCAAGTTCAAGACAGAGTCTGCATTGGAGTCTCTGTAAGAGAGAGTCTCTACCTGCATTTGCACTCTCCTGGGTCTCCAATTGAAATGCTAGCAGGAGCGTTCTCAAATTCTGACTAGTTGGCTAAATCTTTGATATCAGAAACAGAACTCTTTATTCCATTCAACAAAATGACTGTCCTGCTAAGTACGACTAAGACTCAATTGGCCAAGTTGAAGCTGTGCTGAATCCAAATTCCTTCTTATTTAGGGATGTTGGAAATTCCTGTTGCCTCCCTCAGCCTGACTTTGCACTGGCCTTGGGGTTGTGGCCATGAGCTCAAGGAGGTTTGGGTCTGGCATAGGTCAGCTCTTCACTCCCTCACTCTGGCCCCTTCTCAGCTCCTTTTTCATTTTTATGACAGCAGATCCTCACCATCTAGAGTATCAGCAAGCAGATCTCTCTGTGGGCAGATCTCTCAATTCAGGCAGTATAAGGACATATCCTCGGGAAAGAGAAGTCCTAATTCTTATTTTTTATGCCTGTTGTGTCTTTAGAGTTAGGTTTGCATTGTAAATCAGGGGCATCCTGGCTCAAAAGATATGGAAATTCTTCCTCGCACTTGCCACTAATAGAACAGCCAGATGATGGCAATGTAAGTCCACAAGTAGCTGTGTATTGGTTTTGTTTCCAAGTCCAGGTCAGTTTGCTGTGGATAGATATGAGCAGGCAGAGGTTTTGGGGTGGACAAGCCCTGTGCCCCAACCCATCAAGGTTTCTCTCTCCCTAGATCTGGGTCAGCAACTTCCTGTCCAACAAACCCTTTCTGGAGGACCAGAAGCAGAAGCAGTCACTTGCTGAGCATGGCGTTCCCATGTTGCTTGAATATGTCCAGCTGGAGGCTGAGAGGAAGGTAATGACTGATGGCATGCGGGAAGCATGGGCTTTGTGTCTGTGTCTGATCCCTCTCTCTTTCTCCCTCTCTTGTGGGTCCTTGTAGGAGAGGATTGTGGTGGAGAATCTAACTGGCTGGTGGTCATCCTCTACTGGGCCACCTGGCCTTACCAGACCCTCTTGCTTCCAGGACCTTCAAGAGAGTGAAAGAGAAAGTAAGTGTCCAGCTCTGCCCCTTTGGGGCTGCAGGGGAAGGTGGGAAGCTGGTGGCAGAGCGTGCTCTTGAACCAGGGAGTGTGGGGGCAGGAGAAAGCAAAGCTGGATAGGGATGGAGAGGGTTCAAATTCCCCTTGAAATGGACTTGGCTCATGAGGAAAAGAGAAGTGTTGTTCCTCAGTCAAATAGTATATTGCATTTATGCGTGTATTGAGATGTAACAGAGCAGGACACAGTGTATGGTGGCGTCAGGTTTTGTGTAAGGTTCTGTGTTAGTCAGGCCTTGTTTGGGGTCCTGTGTCTAGGTTTAGAGATGTAAAATATCTGGAAATTTTTGAAGTCATGGGGGAAAAACTTCCTTTTGGGGAAAAAAAACCTCTGTTCCCTCCATTTGATTTTATTTTTTTCTATTTTTTTTCATTTACACTTTTGTATTTTATTATCGAGTACAAAAGCTAGCTTAGTCAAAGAGACCAAAGCCTATGTCATCATCAGATTCTTCGGACTCTTCTTTCTTCTCTTCCTCTTTCTTCTCCTCAGCAGGAGCAGCACTGCCAGCAGGTGCCCCCCCCCAACCAGCAGGGGCTGAAGCAGCTGGAGCACCATCACCGACTCCTGCATTGCAGATGAGACTTCCAATGTCAATGGTGGCTAATGCCTTTGCAAATAGACCAGGCCAGAAAGGTTCCACATTTACTCCAGCTGCTTTGATAAGAGCATTAATTTTGTCCTACATGACAGGGACTTCGTCATCATGGAGAATTAGGGCCGAATAGATGCAGGAGAGTTTGGAGACAGAGGCCACGGCAAAGGAACGGGGGGCGCGGTGCTGGTCACCGGCTGGGACTCGGCCTTAGCTTCAAGTGAAGGACATGGCACTTTGTGCGCTTGGTGGCTGATTGAGGCAGCAGAAGGGGAAAAAAGCTCTATTTTTAATAATAAATGGAAGTAGAATGTCCTGAACTTGTAAGGGACCTCTTGGGTTTTGCCAATTTATTAGTAGCATTCATTCTTGCAAAAAGAACATAGAAAAGAAGTTTCAGACAAGGAGTTGCAAATATCCACTACTATATATTCTCTTAAATAGAAGTCTTTATGTTATATAGAGTTTTTAGAAACAATATTGTGGAACTGACTAGATGAACATTTTGTCTTAAATATTTTATCTGTCATTTTTAAAACACTCCAAACTCCATTTCCCCCTTGTTTTAAAAATCTCCAACTTGTCCACAGAAAAAGGCTGATATTTTCGAGTCTTCTGTTGTAGGCCTGGCTTCCATTATGAAGAGGCTTTTCACCAAATATGACAATCTCTTCCATATCTGCTTCCCCTACTCTGTGAGATGGCATGGCAAGCACCTGGGGTAAGAACATTGACTATTAGGCCTTTTGGGCATCACTTTCTCTCTTTTCACTGTAAAATGAAAAGAAAAGCAACTTTCTTTTTGCTTCACACCTTTCTTTTGGGCAGGGACGAAGAGCATATTGCACTCCAAGCATTGTTTGATCCCAACTTCCATCATTTCTGCCCTGCCAGGATTAAAACTGAAGATGAACGACAATCTCTGGAGGGCTACTACAGCCCTGCTTCTTTTTTAGGGGCTGACATGACGACAGATTGAGACTTGCATGCACGATTCAAGAAGGATGTTGACAAACTGGAATGTGACCAGAGGAAGGTGACCAAATTAGTGAAAGGTCTAGAAACCATGCCTTATGAGTAGAAACTAAGGAGTTTATCACATGGGAGGAATTTATCTCAATTTCGAAAGAAATGAAGGTGGGGCCAGTTCGGAATTGAGTGAATTTGCTAGTTCAGTGAATTTACATGATTGCGTATTGATGCCGCATCACGTTTGGAACTGCCCAAAATTGCCTCCCAGTGCTCAAAATTGCGTGAGTTAGTTTCTCACACAATAACATGAAACTCCACGATTGCATTCGGAAGGACTTCCCATTGTCTGAAAATATGTGTGATCAGCTTTCATGCAATAACACGAAACCCCATGATTGCATTCAGATTGCCATTGGATTATACTTCCAATTCCCGTCGTGTGATAAACTCCTAAGGGAGCTGGGTATGTTTAGCCTGGAAAAGAGACGGTTCAGAGGTGAGAACGTTATGGCCCTGTTTAAATATTTGAAGGGGTGTAATATGGAGGTGAATCAAGCTTTTTTCCTGTTGCTCCAGAGAATAAGACATGGAATCACTAGGCTTGGTCTCACCTGGTGTAGTCTCATGGTGAGCTGAAGAAAAATGGGGAAAAATGGGAGGAGGGGAAGAAAGTGAGACGTTTTAAAAGCAGCTGGAAAAGTGGGATAGCAGAGGATCAATCAGGAGGGCCCCTGCTAAATTGGGGCATTTGGAGGGTATACAGAAGGATCTGGGCCTGGAAATAGAGGAAGAGAAAATGGCTTGCTAAAGACTACCAGAAATCTTTTTCATTCCAGGCTCCCTGAGAAAAAGCCATTGTGCCTAATTAATTACCGCCGTTGCCTGACCCCAGAGCAGCCGATGGCATCCTCCCAGCCTCCTCCGCCGAGGTGCCTGCAGCATCTGGCCTGGCGCTGCCACTCTGCATGCCGTGTTAACACAGTGTATTTAGAAGTCATCTTGCTCCTAATGGGACTCGCGGCTTTATTTCTCTCTCTCTCCTGCTCCCCTGCATCTAAATTGTCAAATTTATTTTTAAAGGCCCATTTGTAATTAATCTTTACACTGCTGGGGGAAAATTGAGATTCTGCTCCTGCCACTGAACGACCGCTTTTGAGCGGAAACAGATGCCTAGTGTAAAAACACCCTCAGGGTGAAGGAAGGCATTTTGTGGCTTGAAACATCAAAGGGGTGTGAATTTGGAGGGAGAGATGGAGTTGGCTGTTAGCCCCAGCTCAGCCATTCATTCCTTGGAGGAGTCTTACAAAGGAGATCAGCAAGATGGGAGATGTCCAGAAGGAGAGCCAAAGGTCCAGCAAGGCTGTATCCTATCGTATTATGATAGGGCTGTCATAAATACAAAAATTATTTGAACGTACACAACAACAACAACAACAACACATTTGTGCAATAGGATCAGCTCTGGTTGTTTCAGTGACCTCTATGTAATAATATTGTTTAAGGATTGTGTCTCAACCTCAAAAAGTAAAAGTGCTTGTGCAACTGTTACATTGGTGTAACATTACTAGTGAAAATGCTTATTAGGACACTACCTTTGGTTAGGATAATTACTTATTTATCTAACATGTTGCCATGCTATGGGATACTTGGGTTTGTAGGTTTTTGGGAGGCACCAGAACTCTCTGAGAGAGAATGCTAAAGAGATCACAAAACTACAAATCTCAGAGTTCCATAGCATTGCTCCATGGCAGTTAAAGTAGTGTCAAACTGCATTATTTCTGCAGTGTAGATGCAGCCCTAGTTTTTGTGGCCTGGCAGTGTTTGTTGGTGTGTCTCAACTATTTATCAAGAAAACAAAAGTGTGGTGCAATCCTGCCATGCAGCCCAGGTCTTCCAGCCTTCCCAAGGGTGCTTTTTCATCTTCATTCTTTAGCTGTCATCAAGGAAATTTTCACCCATTCCATAATGAGGGTTGAATTATTGTCTCTAATTGGTTTCTCAGAGACTGGGGGTATTTGATGGGAGAAGAAACCACTGCAAAGCTGTTTTCTTCCCTGCTGAAAGCCATGAGTGCAAATCCATTCCCTTCCCATGTGTCTTCACAACTTTCACCTGGTTGTCAAGGAAGGACTCAACATCCAAACTTCTCAACACCTTTCTCCTTAGTTGTGAGATAGATTTATAGATGTGACAGCCTTTTTATAAGGTTGTTTTAGCAAAATGAAAAGATTGAGGGATTTCTTTCCCCTTTTCTTCAAGATTCTAAGTCAAAAGGTATAAGCATGGTCTGTTGTATAGAAAAGTTTCTCTTATTTTTAATATATTGTCTTTGAATTCGGGTGAGTGGGAAATCCATTCTTGTATGGTTTTTAAGTAGAGGACGGGGTTGAGTAACTTAGGATAGTATTGCAACTGTATTTATGTTGTGTATTGTATGTTTGTTTTGTTTATTCTTCTATTAATAATGATTATTACAAACCCCCCGCTTGTGTCTGTGTTGAGACAGATATCCATAACATTCGGAGGTGCTGTCTGGTATCTTTTTATTTACATGTTTTTTACACACACACCTGTTGAAATATTGGCATCAATGCTTGTTTTGTAGATCTATGTTTCTTTCCTTTAGAAGGGGGTGTCTTCTATGCAGGAACACTGATGTATATATCGCTATGGTCATTTGGTCAGTGTCCTTGTGCAGAGATCACTTCCCAAACCCTTCCCTTTTCTGGGGGTCAATAAAGTTCCTTGCCCTTTGTTCTCTGCTGTCTTCCTCTCTCTTCTCTCACCAAGCATGGAAGCAGAAACCAGGTTGTGCTACTAAATATGTTTTTCTTACACACAGGAGAGCTCTAGAGACTCTTCTTAGCAAGTACAGTTTTCTCTACTGAGTAGTTATTTTGTAGAACCTAAATGTAGCAGTAAAGTAAGGTTTTTTTTTTAACCTACCAATGTATCTTGTTTATTTGCCAGAAGCTCAGATCTAATTGTTTCTACCAAATACCTGTGGAGTACATGCTTGTTACTGAGTTGCAGCAGCTACTAAACTTTCTTAACCACAAATAACCAAGACAATCTAACAACACCCTCCAAGACTAACCAGACCCAATCTCCCCCACATTGTGCTCTGCAGATGAGTCGGACTACAACTTCTATATCCCCAGCCTTGGGGATGCTGGCAGTTGTAGTCCAACCCATCTTCAGGGTGCAAGGTTGGGAAAGACTGCATGAAAGGGCATAGAAGGTGGCACTAAATGCATCGGCCAGGATCCCATTCATGTCTTACCCATCTACAGATCCCCTACAGTAATGGTTGAATGTTTTTTCGGATGCAGAATGCCCACATTCAGTTCAAAGTTATAGAAGTGACGTTGCAGACAAGGTGCTGTTGTGCATTGTTCATGTGGTTTCATTGTGCACTTCAGAACATAAGGACCAACTTAGTTTTATTTATTAATTGGAAAGAAGTCAACACCCAAATAGAGAGACTCTCTCTTGCATACATCCAAAAAACTAATGATATAGATGACAGTAGAAGACAACAAATTAAGGGGTTGCAAAGGGAGATACTGCACCAATTCCAGAAGCAGAACTCAGATCGGAGGGACACCATGAAGTGAGGTGGTAAGCAAGCTGTCTGGGGATGATGGGATGGCCAGCTAGCTGAGGAGTCAACTGAGCTGTGGACATAACGGGTTTGTCTGATCTCAAGCAAGACCAAATTGGTAGCGCCCAAGCAGGCATGTTTATATGGTAAAACCAACCCTGGGGCATAATTCGGAATTAGAGTGGATTTACTATGAGAGAAGAATGGGAGGAGAAGCTGGGAAAGGTTGGATAATAAATGCAAATGTCTCTGGGTGAAGGAATATTGCTCCCAGGGGTTGCTACTCTTGGATTTCAGTTTCAATCTTGATCAATCTCTTCTTGGCTACATGATCTTGCACCTCTCCATGCTGAGCCTTCTGGATCCTCAAATATGGTCCCAGATATCCTTATATGGGATGGCTGTTTCCTCACACTGGGGGCACATTCACGGTGCCGTGCCCCAAACATCCCTTTTTTTATTAACATCAGAAAGAGGGATGAATCTTGGGGTAATACACTTAGGGCAAATTAGGGGACACATTTAAGGATTCTAACTTGCAGAACCTGCCTTCTTAAAGCAGCATGGCTATTCTAGGAGCTGCAGTTGAAAAAATAGTAACTTTTCCAGGATGGGATGAGCTTACAAACCTATCCTGTTGTGCCTTTGACATGATGCTCTGCAGTTCAAACACTTACTGTCAGCTTTGGAAAGAGAATCTCAAATCACTTTGTTCCGGCAGGTGTTCTTTAATTAACGGTAGTTTTATTTTTAAAGGCCCTGGAGGACTCTGTGATGTTTTATTATCTATATGATGCTCCTGAATTGGATTTGGATTTTAAATAGTTTTATTTGATGTTTATTACTTTTTGCAATCTGTTTTGCGTCTGCTTCCAACGAGGGCAGGACACAATTTTAAAAATGAATTATTTAATTTAAAAGCTTGAGTTCTCATCACCCCAAAACCGCCTTATATACATACTAGGTGTACTGTTAGGATATATGTAATCTGTTCATTGACCTCCTGAGAAACTGCATCATGGCTCAGAACTTGGAAAAGCTACTTTTAACAACTCAGACTGTTAGCTGATAAACTGTACTGGAGCTCATAAAATGAAAAGTCTGGAAACCCTTTCTTGTCTTCTTGGGCACCTTGGGCATCAAAGAAAGTGGGTTTGCCAATTTCTTCCTCTGAAATATAGTCTACATCACCTGAGATTCTTGGCAGTCCTACATCCAAATGCAAACCAGAGCTGACCCTACATGTCTTTTTTTTGCAAATTGCAGAGGTTGGTATTTTCTTCCTCACTCCATTATGACAGATCCCACACCAGGACTCATGGTTTTGCTGCAATAAGCCCCCTGAGTGGCCATCCCATGACTGGTGGAGTGTGTGGGGGTGGGTGGGGTGGGTGGGTGCGGAATCGGAAAGGCACCTAGCTATGTCCTCCTAGCCAGACATTTAATGCATATACTGGCTGACATCCTGTTTGTAACATACACAAATGTAAGTCCATCTTAAACTGGTGTATGTCTTTTTTGGTTACTGCACAGGCCAGTATGTTCTTCTATCCTTCCTCTGCTTGACCAGCATCAAATATCAAGAGAGGTGATAGTCCCACTACATTCCGCAGTGGTCAAGCCTCACCTAGAGTCCTTCCTTCAGTTCTGGAGATCTCATTTTAAGAAGGTTATAGGCAAGTTGAAGCAGATTCAGAGAAGGGCAAGCACGCTGATATTTGTTTATTTATTTGGAGTATTTATACTCTGCTCTTCAACCACAAAGGTGCTCAGAGCAGCTTACAAATGGTTAATTAGATGGTTCCTTTCCCCCAGGCTTACAATCTAAAAAGACATGACAAAAAAGAAGGGATAGGATAGGGGGAAATAGAGAAAAAAACCTATGAGGAGAGGTTGGAGGAGCTGGGCATGTTCAGCTTGGTGAAGAGTAGACTGAGGGGTAGCATAATGGCCCTCTTTAAATACTTCAAGGGGTGTCATAGAATCATAGAATCATAGTATCCTAGAGTTGGAAGAGACCACAAAAGCCATCCAGTCCAACCCCCTGCCATGCAGGAACTCTCCATCAAAGCATCCCCGACAGGTGACCATCCAGCCTCTGCTTAAAGACCTCTAAGGAAGGAGACTCCACCACTCTCCAAGGGAGTGTGTTCCACTGTCGAACAGCCCTGGCCTTACTGTCAGGAAATTCCTCTTAATGTCTAGGTGGAATCTCTCTTCTTGCAGTTTGCATCCATTGTTCTGGGTCCTGTTCTCTGGAGCAGCAGAAAACAAGCTTGCTCCCCCCTCAATGTGACATCCCTTCAGATATTTAAACAGGGCTATCATATCACTTCTTAACCTTCTCTTCTCCAGGCTAAACATCCCCAGCTCATAGGGCATGGTTTCCAGACCCTTTACCATTTTAGTCACCCTCCTTTGAACACACTCCAATTTCTCAATGTCCTTTTTGAATTGTGGTGTCCAGAACTAGACACCACAATTCAAAAAGGATGTTGAGAAACTTGAGTGTGTCCAAAGGATGGTTACTAAAATGGTGTCAAGAGAGGAGAAGGCAGGCCTGATCTCTATGGCCCCAGACGTAGGACCAGGTCTCATGATTTGAAGTTACAGGAGATTAGATTTTGATTGAACTTTAGGAGGAATGTCTTGAAAATAAGAGTTGTTCAGCAATGGAGCCAATTGCCTAGGGAGATAGTGGGGCCTTCTTCTCTGGATATGTTCAAAAAGAGTCTGGACAGCTCCTTTTGGGGATGCTTTAGATGGACAACATACACTGAACAGGGGGTTGGACCCAAAGGTCCATGAGGCTCCTTCTGAGCCTAGGATTCTATGAAAAATCAAAGCCCCTCCAGTTTTGCTGCAACAACTCCTTCTGAATGCCCATCCCATGATAGGTAGGAAGTGTGGGGGACCAGAGAGGTGCCTGGTTATGTTGTGCTAGACAGGCACAGAATGATGGCATCGTCCACTGAGACCTCTGGAAGACCTTAGCAGACCCAACAGAAGATGGCATTGGTCTGCTTCTGGACATGGGGCATGGCTAGATGTTTTTCAGATGTCCTGGACTCTTGACTAGTCACAGGATGTCTCTCCAGAGACCCTGTTGCAGCAACATTGTGAGTCATGAGGGTGATGTGTCAGGAACATTGTGGAATATTGCTTGCAGAACTCTTACACTATGATGTACAATGTAGGATTTCAGCCACAGATAGCTACACTTGTCCGCACTCCTCTTCTTAATACAGTGGGCCCTTGGTATCCACTGGGGTTTGGTTCCAGGATCTACTGGGGAATATAAAAAACCATGGATGCTTGAGTCCCATTAAATACAATGGCATAATGAAATTGTGTCATTTATATAAAATGGGAAAAATATGAATATTTTCAAGCCATGGATGCTTGAATCCATGGATAAAAAAGTCCATGGTTACTGAGGGCTGACTAGTTTCTAGCTTAATGCAAAAACTGGGGGTTTATTTTTGTCATTACCTGTGGCATAGAGGTTTGAGTGTTGGACTGTGATTCTGGAGACCAGGATTTAATTCCCAGCTCAGCTGTGAAACCCATGCTAGAATTAGGGTTATGTTTTTGGTTATTTGTGGTTAAGAAAGTTTAGCAGCAGCAGCACCAACAGGAACAAGAATGTACTCCACAGGTATTTGGTTAAAATCTACTGGATCTGAGCTTCTGGCAAACAAACAGGATACATTGGTAGGTAAAAAAAAAAAGAAACTTACTTTATTGCTACATCTAGATTCTACAAAAATAACTAATCAGTAGAGAAAAACTAACCTTGGTAGAAGAGTCCCTAGAGCTGACTCTCCTGTGTATAAGTAAGAATTAAAACCATTCTTAGGAGCTTAACCTGGCTTCTGTTTCCATGCTTGGTGAGAGCAGAGAGAGGAAGAGGAGGAAAGAGAAGCAGAGAACAAAAAACCATAAACTTTACTGACCCCTAAAAAGGGGAGGGCTATGGGAAGTGACCTCTTCACAAGCGACACTGACCAAATGACCATCGAGAGATGCATCAGTGTTACTGCTAGAAGACACCTCCCTTCTCAAGGAAAGAAAACAGATCTACAAAACAAGCATTGATGCTAATACTCCAACAACCCACTGGGTGATCTCGGGCAAGTCACATGCTCTCAGCCTCAAACGAAGGCAGCGGCAAACCTCCTCTAAAGAAATCTTGTCAAGAAATCACCATGTCTTGGAGTCCCCATAAGTCAGAAATGACTTGAAGGCACACAATAATACGTCCTTTAAAAACTTATATGTACTTTTGTGCTTTTCCCAGAAACTTTTATTGTAGAAGCACTTCTCCCAATTTTTGTCTCTGACCCCCACAAAAATTTTCTCACTATGCCCCTGTTGTGAGGGTTGTTCTTTGCTCCAGTTCCCAAGTTTGGTGGCATTTATGCAGAACAAGAAACTCACAAATCCAGAGAGGTCTAGGAAATGGTCTGTTCAGAAGCCCAGGCACGCCGCCTGCTGTTTTCTGCCTGAGTCCCTGTCCCCAGAGGAAAGGAAACAAACACAGCCAGTTGGCACTGAAACTGATGCCTTCTTCTCGACGTGTGCCATCTCTGTTTCCCTGGCAGATGTGCTTTTTGGAAGAAATGAGGCCCGGTCCACCAGCTGTGTCCTTTTGTTTGTTTGCTCAGTCCTCCTGATTTGCTCTGCCAGGTCTGCTTGCAATGAGGCAGGCACCTGGAAAGCTTGCTTCTTTGGAAAGTTACTTCTGAAAAGCAATTTTGAGCAATGAGCAATGATAGTGTTTTTCAAAAAAGATAATTTGTTGTCCTTACTCGTTATGACATAAAAGTTAATGAGCATTGCATGTCACTGCTTTTTCTTTTTTAAAAAACATCTTCTGCATGAACAAAGTTGGCATGAATGTATCAAATTCTGATCTGAAGATCTCTGAAATGCTTTTTAAAGGTAACTTGAAAAAGCAACAAGAAAACATTACTGGTTCCACTGACAAATTAACTTCATTCCTAGATCCTATGTGACTACTCACTTGTTTACCGGTAACTTATTACTCTGTTCATTTGTGTCCCTAACGTGGAGCTAAGGCTGCATTTACACTGTAGAATTAATGCAGTTTAACACCACTTTAATTGCCATGGCTCAATGCTATGGAGTTCTGGGATTTGTATTTTGTGAGATATTTAGACTTCTCTGTCACAGAGCTCTGGTGCCACAGCAAACTGCAAATCCCAGGATTCCATACAATGAAGCCACGACAGTTAAAGTGATGTCAAACTGCATTAATTCTACAGTGTGGCAGCAGCCTAAAAGATTGCATTCTCTCATGCAAAGGCTGCCATTACTAGAGTACAACAGAAGGTAAAGCTGTGCTATCCAAGTCCTCAAATAGGCACAGACCTTGGGCCCCTTCATGCTACACCATTATAGCACTGTGATTTCGCTTTGGCTGCGTTCCCACTGGAGAAATAAACCGGTTTAAGTGCCATGGCTCAATGCTGTGAAATTCTGGGAATTGTAGTTTGTTGTGGGGCCCAGAGCGGAGCTCTGCTCCACTCTGGGCCCCACAACAAACTACAATTCCCAGAATTTCACAGCATTGAGCCATGGCACTTAAACCGGTTTATTTCTCCAGTGGGAACACAGCCTTGAATTGCCATGGCTACATCCTACAGAATCTTGGAATTTGCAGTTTTGGGAAGGATACTTAGAATTCTCAGCCAGGGTGTTCTAGTGCCTTTCCAAACTCCCTACCTAGGATTCCATAGGATGCAGCCATGGCAGCTGAAGAAAGAGGAATCCCAGGGCTACAGTGCTGCAGAGTGGAAGAGCCCCTTTTCTTTGCTCATAAGATCACCTTGCTACCATTTCATTGGTAGCTACCCCGTGCCTTTCATATTTGTGCGGCAGTGAAGCTGCTCTGGGATTAAAACTTTAAAGTAAAAGTGTTGAACCTGTGGGTCCATATTAAATCCAGCACTGAAACCAGTATTCATCCCAATAATGCTTATCTGACAACTGATAGTCTGACTTTAACAGATTTAATTAACTACTAAACTGACTTTAGCAGATTAGAGAGCTGGGCCAAAACTAACAAAATGAATTTCAGCAAGGAGAAATGTAGGATACTACACTTGGACAGTAAAAATGAAATGCACAGATATAGGATGAGTGACACTTGGCTTAGAATCATAGAGTTGGAAGAGACCACAAGGGCCATCCAGTCCAACCCCCTGCCATGCAGGAACTCCCAATCAAAGCATCCCCAACAGATGGCCATGTAGGAATCTTAGGGACCAAAGGATGAACATGAGCCAGCTATGTGATGCAGGGGTCAAGAAAGCCAATGCAATTCTAGGCAGCATCAATAGGAATGTAGTGTCTATATAGAGAGAAGTAACAGTACCACTCTATTATGCTTTGGTCAGGCCTCATCTGAAATACTGCATCCAGTTCAATTCAAAAAGGATGTTGACAAGCTGGAGTGTGTCCAGACAAGTGGGACCAAAATGGTGAAGGATCTGAAAACCACCAAGCCCTAGCAGGAGCGACTTAGGGAGCTGGGGATGTTTAGCCTGAAGAAGAGAAGATTAATGAGTGACATGAGAGCTGTCCTATTGAGGATGGAAAAAAACTTATTTTCTGCTATTTCAAAGAATAGGACACAGAGTAATGGATTCAAAGAAGGAAAAAAAAAATGATTCCACCTCAACATTAGAAGGCATGTCCTGACAGTAAGAGCTGTTTGACAGTGGAAGATGCTCCCTTGGAGGGTGGTGGAGTCTCTTTCTCTGGGGATTTTCATACAGAGGCTGGATGGCCATCTGTCAAGGGTGCTTTGATTGTGTCTTCCTGCATGTCAAAGGGGATTGAATTGGATGGCCCTTGGGATCCCTTCAAATTATGATTCTACAAATCTAGCTATTGCATTTATATCGTTGTAAGTCTGTGATGGTGAACCTTTTAGAGACTGAGTGCCCAAACTCAGTAGTGTTCCCATACCAAGTGTCACCCAGTGCCAGGGGGTTGCTGGGTGGGACTTCCGGAGGCAGGACTTCCAGGGGAAAAAGCCCAAGGCACACTCTTTCAGCCTCAGGCTGGCAATAGCACCCCCCCCCCCCCGATGAAACTTGCCAAGAAATTTCCATGATAGTTTCACCTTAGGGTCGCCATAAGTTGGAAATGATTTGAAGGCACCACACACTCAAGTCAAGCTCTCTCAGCCTCAGAGGATGACAATGGAAATCCCCATCTGATAAAGCTTGCCTCATGATAATTTCACCTTAGGGTCACCAGGAATGACATGAAGGCACACACACACACCACACACAAAGCACACACTCTCAGCCTCTGGCAAACCTCCCCAGTGATGAAACTTGCCAAGAAAATGCCATGATAGTTTCACCTTAGGGTCGCCATAAGTCAGAAATGACTTAAAGGCACCACACACATGTCACTCTCTCTCAACCTCAAGGGATGGCAAGGACCAGCACCCTTCACTCCTTCGCTCTGGGAGCCAGTTAAAGGAATGAGGGGAGGAAAAGGATTTTCCTGCTTATTCTTCCCCCCACCCTCTTCTGCTTTTAACTGGATTTGGGAAGCTAATTAAAGGCATGGGGGGGGGGAGGAACAGGTACACGCCAGATCTTCTTCTTCCCCCATCCTCCCATCCCTTTAAATGCCTCTCCAGAGACAGGAGAGCAGGGGAAGAGGAGGAGCCCCCACGTGTGGTGGCAGAGAAAGCTCCACATGCCAGAGATGGCACGCATGCCATAGAGTTGCCACCACTGGTGTAGGTTGATGTTTTCCATGACCATGGGACAGTAAATTCACTCTATGTTTTAAAAAATGTCAGCCTCTTAGGACAGAGACCTGTCCTCTTATTATTTGTCAAGCACCTTCCATGGCCATTGCAGCAAAAAAAGCATTACCAGCAGAGATGAGGGTCAAAAGAGTAGAACATTATTGGAGCAGTTGCCTTGCAAACCATATTAATGACACTCCACGAGGTCCTTTCAACTTCCTTTTTTCAGGGGTGGAGGGGAGGGCGGTGTTCTCACAGAGCAGGTTTTTGATCCTGCCGCCTTATTTTCTCTTTAACAAATTACACAACCATCTGAGAGTTTGAAAAATAACTCTCTGAAGCTTACATACCTCTGGACAGTAATTGAGTTCATCTCCTGGCGTGGCAGCTCGATTTAATTAGACCTGAAGGATTGAGGGGGAAAAAAGTAGTTAATGTATTATGGATCGACTTATTTTATTAAGCAGCGGATTAACGGCAGTGTTCATAATACAAAGCCTTTTATGTGGTGGTTGCAAATGTCTTTGCTCTGTAATAGAAATGTCCACTTATACCAGCTTGCCTTAATCCAAAGAGTCCTTTAAATCTGCCTAAAACCTGGAGGCCTTTTCACTCCCAATAACTTCAATCGTATACACTCAGATTGGCCTGACTTTTTAACCAGGGAAATTTCCTGTTTTCTGGCTTCTGTCCTTGTCCAATAAAAATGCTGTCAATGGGATAAATAATCACAGGCAGGCATTTTAACTTTTAACCACAAAAAAGGAGATGCAAAAGACTGCAGCAACTTCATAGCACCATAGAAAATAAATTCATTTGAGATGTGGTGCTGGTGAAGAGTGTTAAGGACAGCAAAAAGAATAAACAGGTGGGTCCTAGAGCAGATCAAGCCTGAAATGTCCCTGGAGCCAAAGATGACTAAACTGCGGCTGTCGTACTTTGGTCACATAATGAGAAGACACAACCCATTAGAAAAGACAATAATCTTGGAGAAAGTGGTAGGAATTTGGAAGAGAGGAAGACCACATGTTAGATGGATGGACCCAATTAAGGAGGTCATGGGTATGAATCTGCAGAAACTGGGAAGAGTAGTGGACAATAGGGGGTCTTGGAGATGTCTCATCCACAGGGTCACCATAAGTCAAGATTGACTCAAGGGTGGTTAATAACAACAAAGCATTAATTTCCTATGCAAACAAAATTATGCTCAAAATTCTGCAGCCTAGATTTTAATCATATATGGAGAGAGAATTGCCAGATGTCCAAGGTTCAGGAAAAGAAGAGGCACTGGGGACCACATTGCAACCATACAATGGATCACTGAATGAGACAAAGAATTCCAGAAGAAAATCAGCTATAGACTATAGCAAGGCCTTTGGTTGCATAGATCATGGAATGCTCTAAAAGAAACAGAAGTGCCACTATATCTGAGAGTCCTGATGAGGAATCTGTACATTGGAAATGTTCAGATTTCAGACCCCTCCTTTTAGTCTTTAGAAAAACTCAGCAGTGTTTACAGCTGTATGTGGTGGTATATGGAAAGCCCCACATCATCAGTGGTGTCTGATGCCCCCCATGAATTTGGTGTAAGTTAATATTTAATTTAATATTTGATTTTAAAGGAATTGTCCAAGCTGCTAGAGCTCTTTAGGAGACTAGGAATCAACAATGGATGCAAGCTCCAGGAAAAGAGATTCCACCTCAACATTAGGAAGAACTTCCTGACAGTAAGGGCTGTTCGACATTGGAACACACTCCCTCGGAGTGTGGTGGAGTCGCCTTCCTTGAAGGTTTTTAAACAGAGGCTGGATGGCCATCTGCTGGGTATGCTTTGATTGGGAGTTCCTGCATGGCAGGGGGGGTTCTATGATTCTATGAACATTTCAGCTTATAAAATCATAATTGGGAGGGACCTCAAGGTCCATGAAGTCCAACCCCTTGCCATGCAAGAACCCACATCTAAAGCACTCCTGAGAGATGGCTATCCAACTTCTTTTGAAAGACTTCCAAGGAGTCCACCACCTTCCAAGGCAATCCATTTCTTTGTTGAACACTGCTTACAGTGAAAATGTTCTTCCCTAATGTTTTGGTAGACTCTCCTTTCTCATACTTGGAACCCATTTCTTTGGGTCCTATCCTCTGGAGCAACAGAAAACAAGTTTGTTCCACCCTGTTTGAAAGACTGTATCTTCCTGTACCATGTTTTAAGAACCTCAGGAGAGGGCTTTCTCTTGGTCCCACCACAATCTCAGGAAGATTTGTTGTGGACACAGGCTGTTCTCAGGTTGATTTCCAGCCCATGGAAGGTCTGGTTGGTCCTCTCTCTCCATTCCTTTCACTGGCAGGCAAATCTTATTTGGCTAAGCCTTTGTCTTATAAATTATGTGCCAGAAATGGTTTTTAATGGGGTTGTGTTTTAGAGTAAAAAATTCATGGAATCATAGAGTTGGAAGAGGCCCCATCCAGTCCAATCCCCTTCTGCTATGCAGGAAGACACCATCAAAGCACCCTTGACAGATGGCCATCAGGCCTTGTTTTCAGCCTCCAAAGAAGGAGAGTCCACAACAATCTGAGGCAGCAGTGTCTTTTGATGTCAAATAGCTCTTACTGTCAGGACTTTATGTTAGGGGGAACTCTTTTTCCTCTAGCTTGAATATATCACTTCATGTCCTATTCTCTGCAGCAGCAGAAAACAAGCTGGTTCCATCCTCAGCACAACATTTCTTCAACTACAGTCCACCCTCTGTATCTGTGACTTGCCATCTGTGGATCTGAGCCCATGGAGAGGTGGCAGCAGAGTCGGAGGAGGAGGACAAGAAACAGCGGAGAAGAGGAGACAGAGGAGGAAGGAAAAGGAAAACAAGCAGCAGCAGGGTGACAGAAGGGGTAAGAGGAAGAGGAGGAAGGTGGAGGAGGCTGGGAAGAGAAGAAGGAGGAAGGAAAAGGAGGAGGAAGAGCGAAGAAGAGGATGAGGAGGAAGGTGGAGGAGATGGGGTAAGGAGGAGGAAGGAGGAAGAGCAGAAAAGAAGTGGAGGAGGAGGAAGAGAAGGAGAGCAAGCTGTATCCGGGTGATGGAGGGGGTAAGAGGAAGAGGAGGAAGATGGAGGAGGCAGGGTAAGAGGAGGAGGAGGAGGGGGGGAAGAGCAGAGAAGAGGAGGAGGAGGAAGGAGAAGGAGGCAGGAAAGAGAAAGGGGAAGAGGAGAAAGAGCCTTGGCAGTGGCAATGAGGGAGAGGAGGAGGAGGAGAGAAGGAGGAGGCTGGGAAGAAGAGGAAGGTACCCCCCTGCCATCCACTGAAGACAGAGTGGCAAGGTTGGCATTAGGGTGACGGGAGGGGGGGGTAAGTGCCAATGTCCTTTATGGTGGCACAGCCATTTGACGGCACCACCATTGAGTAGTACAAGACTTGAGCATCAGCAAATTTTTGTATCTGTGGGGTGTGTATGTTCTGGAGGAGATCCCCCATGGATACTAAGGGCCCACTGTATTTAAACAGGGCCATCATATCACCACTTAACCTTCTTTTTCTCCAGGCTGAATATACCCAGTTCCGTAAGTCGCTCCTCAGAGGGCATGGTGGTTTCCAGACCTTTCACCATTTTGGTTGCTCTCCTCTGGACATGTTCAACCTTGTCAATATCACTCTTGATTTCATACACACTCACACACACTTTTAATTCTGTTTTATGTTGAGCAGAGACAGGCTTGTCTAATTAATATCTACTTTATTAAAGGGGGAAAAATACACTCACACAATGCACTTACACACACACAAACATCCAAGGCTGAGGAAAGTCAGTAGTTAGCACTGGGGATAGTTTGAGGCTTGACTAGGGTGATGCTTACCAAAGTGTAGATTCTCCTCTGGGAATTGAATGAGACAGTGATTTCTGGGACAGGTCCGCTCCACAACGTGGGTTTGAACAGCTCTTGTCGGTGTCCAGTTCAGAAATCAGACTGACGTGGAGTATGGAGACCTCATAGACTGGCACACTGAGTGCCTAAAACTGGAGGTTTTTATAGAGGAAAAACCCCTTCTGGCAAAGGTGCTTAATGGCTTGGCTGAAGCCTAGACAAAGGTATTGGATTACTTGGGCATTGTAAACTAAGGCTTTGCATTGTCATGTCTAAGCAAAGTGGTCTGACAACAATCAAGAGGAGATGGTAGATGAGTTAAGTTAATCACTGGCTCATCAATGTGAGACCTAAATGTGAGACTCTTGGAGGTGATGGCTGTCCCATTTAGCAACTCTTTCCAAATCTTTCCAAAGTGTTGTTTTTCAGGGGTCTTGTGAGTATGACTCATCTGCCTACCTGACCCAGTGCTTTTGGGATCATGGCTGCTAGCCTGGCAGGTCAGTTTGAGGTCATGAAGGAACTCCACACACAGTCCAAAACTTTGTATTAAAAGCATATATCGTAACATGCACCTTTGCATATTTCTAAACAAAACCTTCTTTTATTCATTACACTTTGAATCCCTCTGCAGTTAGTACTGGTATACACAAGTGTAAAGATTCTTGAAGTTACCCTCCTCTAACAGGCCTCCTTTTGAGCAAATAATTCCACCAATATTTAAAGGAGATGCTAATACTGGTAGTGGGGAGCCCAAGTCTTTGCCATCTTTTAGGGTAACAGTATCAAGTGGTATATCGAGCTGTTGCTACCAATCGACACAAGAGGTGTATAACACAACCAAAATATAACTCTACATGCAGAGATTTAATAATAATAATAATAATAATAATAATAATAATTTTTATTTCTAGCCTGCCCCTCTGAACAGGCAATCGGGGCGGGGTACAACAGGATTTGCTATATGCACCCCTGATGTTGGGTCCCAGACAAGGTTTCTTGGGTGGAAAACTTGTACAGATGACCAGGTTCCTTGTCAGGCCTAGGAGGAAACCTGAGTAATGTATTTGACCAGCCATGCCTTCAGTGGAACCTGTGACCTTTGCCATTGCCTGCATGATGGGGTGTAATCATAGAACTGTAGAATCATGGAATCATAGGCTGGGAAGGGATCCTCAAGGGCCATCCAGTCCAACCCTCTGCCCATGCAGGAATACACAATCAAAACACTCTATGTGACAGATGGCCATCTAGCCTCTATTTAAAACCTCCAAACAAAGAGACTCCACAAGCTTCCAAGGTAGCAGCACCTTCCATTGTTGAACAGCTCTTACCAACAGAAAGTTCCTCCTAATGTCTAAGTGGAATTGCTTTTCCTGTAGTTTGATTCCACTGTTCTGTGTCCTAGTCCCTGGAGCAGCAGAAAGTAAGCTTGCTTCTTCTTCCATATGACATCCAGGAGGAGAAATGTCAGATTTGCATGGGTGTGCAAGTCTAGATTGCAATAATGATCCAACAAACCGATTGTAATGGAGCCCATCATCTCTTTCTACACGCACAGTTAGCCTTGATTTAATAGGCCAGTGGCACTCTGCTTTGGCTTGGGATGGGTCGCCATCTGGGAGTGCGGTAAATGAAACTCGCAGTAAGTCAAGCGGTATTAAACTTTATGGCTGCTGTATTTAAAAATGAGACACTTTCACCAATCAATCAGAGCGAGTGGAATTGTAAATATCAAGGCAGGATCCATATTGCTTAATTAAACAGAAGCTAACGAGCATCGTGGTTGTTGGGCTGTGATTTAGGACAAGGATGACGCAGATGGGGAAGAGTGCTGGAGAATTTGGCAGAAAGGTAGCTAAGCACAGAAGTGGCAAAAGTTACACTCTTTGGGTGTAATTGGCTCAGCAAAGTAGGAAAAGCTAGCAGAGTGAGAGTGGAAGTGGAATGAATTGGAATGATACCTGGATCTGGATTTGCTGAATCTGATTTAAGAGCCAAAATTTTGAAAGAGGAATTCCATTTTGGTTTCTTCACTTGTCTTAAGCCCCCTACTGATGGATTCGGAAGACACTTCACTTGTTAACTGTAATGTCAAGTGATGACCAGCAGGAATAAAGTTATAATAATAATAATAAATAAATATTTATTTATATCCCGCCCCTCTGGGTAAGCAATTGTATTAGCTGCGATACTACATAGAATTTGCATAGCATAAGCTTCTACATCTTTATTCATGCATTCATTGTGCTACTCAACTCTTGCGCTAAATGGCAATGTTGTGCAACTAAATCAAGGTGACACATGGGCAGCATGGCAGAGTGTAATGCTTCACTAGTGGACTGCTATCCCTCCCCCTTCTCTTCCAATACAACAATTTTTTTCCATGTTAGAGATTTCTTCCATAGACAATTAAGAAGTGAGGTAGGATAGGGGAAGTGTCCAGCTGCAGTTCCACAGCTGGAAGCAAATAACACAAAATAGAATCTTAGAGTTGGAAGGTGCCACAAGAGCCACCTAGACCAACCCCCCAACATGCAGGACTACACAACTAAAGCACTCCCAAAAGATGCCCATTCAACCACTTTTAAAGATCTCCAAAGAAGGAGGGTCCACCACCCTCCAAGGCAGTCTATTCCACTTTTGAACAGCTCTTATTAGTAAAGAATTTGTTCCTTATGTTTAGGTAGAACCATTTTTCTTGTAATTTGAAGCCACTGGCTGATGTTCTATTCTCTGGAGCAGCAGAAGACAAGCTGGCTCCATCTTCCACACGACATCCCTTCAGGTATATCAAGATGACTACTAACGTATCACCTCTCCATCTTCTCTTTTCCAAGCCAAGTATCCCCTGCTCCCTAAACCACTCCTCATAGGGCTTGGTGCTTTCCATATCTTTCACCATCTTGGTCACTCTTCTCTGGGCACATCCCAGCTTGTTAATAGATTTCTTGAATTACGTTGTCCAAAAATGGATCCAGCCACAAATGGCATCATTTGTGCCATCGTAATTAGAAATCTTCCCACACCTTCAGATACATCATAATTAAATTTATAATGGGGGGGGGGAGTGTTTCTATAGTCTCGCAATTAGCTGGAATGTCTGCAAAAGTGTTCTCATCTGACCAGCCATCAAGACAGTTGCATCATCTGCGTGTCATCAGTGATGTCCGAGGCAGCCCGGCTTGGGAAGTGACTGCAAGTAGTTACAAAACCAATGAACCAAACCTTCTACCAATTAAAAAAAAAAAGACACCACAAGCAGACCACAAGCACAAAGGGCACATCACAAACACAGTGTGTGTGTGTGTGTGTGTGTGTGGGTGGTGGTGGGGGCGAAATGGTGGATCTACCAAAAACTGAGGAGGGATGGTAAACACTCCTCTGCCATTAGTCCCTCCCCTCCAGAATGATGCAATTCAGATCCGTTGTTCCCACTTGTTGAACACGTTTTGGAATAAATTTATTTCACAAAAAACTGAAAAAAGAAGAAAAAAACTGAGAAAAAGAACTGCCAAATCTTACTGACTAGTGTCAGTAAAGATTTGCATTTGCCTCGCTTCATCATGATTGAAACTGATCACAGTAGGATTGGAACCAGTTTCAAATGGGAACGATGGTCATATAACCCGATCAGCAGTTCTCTTTAAGTCATAGTGGAGATGCAGCCAGGGAGTTCTTGAGAATTTGAATGTTCTCTGACAAAGGAGGGGACAGGTAACCTCACAAAGAAAAAAGACTACCTGGTTCTCAAACGAGGCTTCTTACTGTGTTGTTAATGGAGATTACATTTTACTTCCTGGTGTTTACTCTTTGTTTCCCAGAGCCCGCATGGCAA
Organism: Urosaurus nigricauda; assembly: GCA_034509955.1. NCBI lineage: Eukaryota > Metazoa > Chordata > Lepidosauria > Squamata > Phrynosomatidae > Urosaurus > Urosaurus nigricauda. Next base: position 2,383,562 of record JAOEGL010000002.1, read on the forward strand.
AGGAGGAGGAGTGGCCTCTGCCTATGTGGATATCCCTCCGTACTATCTTAACTGGGAACAACTATAACAACACCTTCACAAAATGTAGGCTTATGAGTCCAACGTCATTATTTTTTTTCCCCCTTTCTTCTGTTTCATTTTAACACTTTTGCCTGATGAAGAAGCCAGTGGAGCTTTGAAAGACTGCATTATGTATTTTGTGCATTTTGGTTGGTCAAAAAAAGGTATCACTGGCCTGATCTAGATTGGCAAAAAGAAGTGTGTTCATGGCTGCATGAAAGTCTAGCCTTTAGATGAGAAAAAGGGAAAGTGTGCCATGAAAACGCTTTTTTTGCGTTTTAGGGGAGAAGAAGCGCCTTTAAAAAGGTGCTGGTTTTCCCAACTTCTTTTTTAAAAACTGCGGAACAGCGCAGCTCCATATAAAGGCTGCGGTGCAGCTGCTAAGCATTAAGGAAAAGGCAACTTCATGTCACACTTTCCTGCCAATCTAGAAAGCCCCACTGTTTTGTGGGGTTTGGGTATTATACAATACTTTAGTACTTAAATATGATTGAGGAAACAGCCACTGTGCATATTTCATAATAATAATAATAATAATAATAATAATAGAAGATTTATTTCTAGCCCGCCCAACCACAAAGAATCCAGGCGGGTTACAACAATAAAATACACGAAGTTACAATAAAATCAAACCCTAAACCTCCCCCGCCCCCAAGGACAATAGGACAATAAGGAGGCATATTGCCATAGATACCATAGGCTTCACAATGTCTGTATTTAGCGGAAGGATAGTGTGGTGCCAGCCAGCATCACAATAAATTCCAATAACTTCCATCACCATTCCTATGGGCAGAATTCAGAGACATCTCGTAGCTGTGTTCATCTGGCATATCATTATGAAAAGGGATCTTGAAGCACCTTAGAGACTGAGTGAAAGAAATTGTAGCATAAGATTTGGTAGAGTTTGGTAGACAAAGCATAAGCTTTGGTAGACTTGGTCCACTTCCTCAGATGCTTGGAGTGAACTGGTGCCCAAGAAGGACCTTTATAATCAGACTAGAGAAACAGCCATAGAAATGCAAAATGTGTGGGTATGGTGATGAGGTGACAAGTTCAGGTTTAACAGTGGTTATTGAAGGACAAGGGCAGGAGGAAAGATATTGTCTAAGGCTAGGATGAGTGGATGATTATATGAATGGTGAAAGGAGTTCTAGAATGTGGTCCTTGCAGATCAGGAATTAGAAAGAAGATGTGATAAACTGACTAATTATGAGATTGGGGTGTTAAAAGGTGTTATATGTGTAGTATGCAAGGAAGCCATTCATATTATCTACTTACCCTGGTCATAGACAACATCCTTCCTACTGCCTTGTCCACTAAGGACCATAGTTAAAACTGAACTTGTCACCTCATCTCCATATCCAGAAGTTTTACTACTACTACTACTACTACTATTTTTTATTTATACCCTGCCCCTTTGAGATCAGTCGAGGCGTCTATTGCTATTCACACACAGAGTGTCTCCTTATAAAGGTCTGTTCATACACTTCACTCCATGCATCTGAGAATGTAAACTTAAGTCTACACAAATTTATTGGTGAGTCTCAAAGGTGCTGTAAGACCCCTTTGCATGCTGATCCATACTGACATGGTTATGTTCTTGATTCCTATCACTTTGAGTCTCAAAGGTGCTACAAGACCCCTTTGCATGCTGATCCATACTGACACGGTTATGTTCTTGATTCCTACCACTATGTAACTATGTGGGTATAAATTTACAATGTGTGTGTGTGTGTGTCTACCTTCAGCCTGCAGATTATTTGGTAAAGAAGAATGGTTTAATGGTGCACTTCTATCTATCTATCAACGTATTATTAACCTGAGCAGTTTCTGTGCTGCTATGCCACATTTCTCTGCAGTGTAATAGTCTTGATGAAAGAACTCTCAAGTATAATATGCCTAAAAAGTGGATTAGAATATGGAAAATTGTTAAAAAGTTGGAGTGGGTGGGTATGGAGAGAAGAAGGAAAAAGAAATATGCGTTCTCCTGGATGGGGAAATGGATTGGCCCATTCTGCAATCTGCAGTTTAATCTGCAACACTGCTCTGTGTGATGCATTTCTCTATATCTTTGCAAAATAGAATTCACAATGTCTGGAAATAGTTCAAGCACAGCCTCTCTCTCAGGCTGAGACAAACCATAGTTCAAATGAATTAATAACTCATTTTATGTCATCCAGAGTAGAGCCCTGGCTCAGATAGACTGGCCTAAACAAGAGACACTTAATTCTTCCATATACTTTTTAGGGACTTTGGCCAAGGAACTGCATTGTGGTTGCTAACTAGACATCCATACACCTTCCAGAGAAGAAAATGGAGACACATATGGCCAAGCAACATCAGAATGCGGTTAAGATGGCAAAAGTGGCTGAGGGAGTTGGGTGTGTTTAGCCTGGGGAAGAAAAGTTTAAGTGGGGAGGGGGGGGCATGATAGTCAAGTTTAAATATTTGAAGGGATGTCATGATGAAGATGGAGCAAGCTTGCTTTCTGCTGCTCCAGACACAAGGACCCAGAGCAATGGATGCAAACAACAGGAAAAGAGATTTCAACTCAACATTAGGAGGAACTTCCTGACAGTAATTGCTGTTCAACAGTGGAACATACTTCCTCAGAGTCTCCTTCTTTGAAGGTCGTTAAACAGAGGCTGGATGGCCATCTGTTGGGAGTGCTTTGATTGTGTCTTCCTGCATAGCAAGGGGTTGGATTGGATGGCCCTTGGAGGTCCCACTCTATAATTCTGTGAAGACACATGAGAACAACATCATAAGACATCAACTAGATTCCAACCAATTTGCCTTTCCCCCCTTTTTTGGCTAATAGAAGCTAGGGACACAAGAGCCCCACAATTTAGGCTGGGACTGTGGTGTGCATGGAGCAAATTAACATCTCCTCTCTTTCACTGTCATCCCAATCCAAATTGCCCCCCATGTCAGGTTTTGATGGGTGGTAAAGGGCCTAAGAGGGGAGGGTCACATATCTTCAACACATCATGCTACCTATTGGTTGGGTTTTTTTTTTCCCAGGAAACCTTCTGTGCCCACCTCCCAATTTCTCAGTCAGTCATTTTTCATCCTGTAGCCAGGACACTTGGAGTTCCTGGAAGCCATTCAACAACTTATTTTAGCAAACTGTGTTTCCAACATCAAGCAATTTTTATTATAGCCGACACTAGGCCTTATGTATTGACACAAACTCTAGCTTCCATCATCTCCTGTAAGCCCTTTTGACAAGCTAAACTGGAAACTTCTGGCTTTAGGTCAGACTCCAGACAATCAAGTCAGGAGGTCACATTTGAAACAGACCCAGTGGCAAAGATATATATCTCCATCCAGCAGCTTTCCAATGCTTTCTCTTCCCTGGTTCTCTGCTGTGCTTTAGGGCGCACCTGCACTGTAGAAATAACGCAGTTTGACACCATTTTAAGTGCTGTAGCTCCATCCTATAGAATCCAGGGATTTGTAGTTTTAGAAGGTCTGCCAAAACATGCCAGTGCCTCGGACATCTACCAATCTGAGATTAGAATCCTGCAATAAATAAATCCACCAGTGAAGTAACATGAAGAATTCTTCAAAACCTCTGTTTCAGTGATGTCATTGTCATGAAATGATGTTGATAGTGGAACTTGTTGGTAGTAGAATGGTAGTAGAGATGACTACCTCTGGAGTTTTTGAATATATATTAATTAGTAATATTGAAGTGTAAATTCCAACTGAGGATAAACTTTTAAAAAAATCATATCCAAAATGCAGTTATCCTCAAAACACAGTGTATTTATTTGTTGCAGGATTCTAATCATGGGGTATATTCTACTACAGGAATATTTACTCATCTTCTGTCCACAGCTGCAGTAAAGGTCTTTTGTGGTCTTCAGTGTTGCCGACCTGTATCATATGTCTATAGTATGCTTTATTCCATCCATATAACTGGTTGGAATCTATAGTTTTCTATGGTACTTTGCATTATGTATTTATGTGTCTGTCAGCATCACTATAATGTGATTATTTAAATTACGCTATGGTTAACTTTTTCAATTATTGAGTTTGCTATTATTTCTTTGGGATATTGTTGTAACAGAGTTTATTTCCATTATTAGATTCTCCCTTGCTGTTTTCTCAGTGTTTTCTGTGAAATGCTCCTGTTGTTTTTGTGGACTTCTGTAGCCATGACAGTTACAGTGATGCAAAACTTCATTAAATCTACACTGTAGATGCACCCTTAAAAGGTATTTGACTATCAAAGAACTCTGCAGTACTGTACCTGAAAGTGGGATGTAGAATCATAGAATGAGAGAATCACAGAGCTGAAAAGGACTGCAAGGTTTCAGGGTGTGCCAGAGGCTGGATGTGCCAGAGACAGGTGAATTGAATTGAATCCACAGCATCTGGAGCAGCAGACAGAGAAGCAAGGACTGGTTTGACAACCAGTAGGCCCAGAGATCTCTGTAGCAGGAGAAGAGAAGAAGACAAGAGTTACAGGACACCTGAGACAACTGATGCAGAGGTTGCAGTGTTGTCTGGTGGTAAGTGTGCAGGACAGTGGGCTAGTAAGTTAAATCAAATAAATAAATAAATAAATAAATAAATAAATAAAACTTTTATTTATACCCCGCTTTTTGTGAGAATAATCAAAGCAGCTTGCATAGATAAGAATACAAAAACAAATATACACTGTATCCCCCCCCCCAAAAAAACAGAATTAGACAGTAATACAATTAAAATTTCGACATTAGTTAAAATCACAATAGTACAATTGACAATTAGTGGTGGGCAGAGTTATCATGACCAAGGTTGCACCCATACAGGTAGTTTGGGGTTCTTATGTGGCCGGGGGCTGTTCTGGGAAGGCCTGCTGGAAGAGATCCATCTTAACAGCTTTCTTGAAGCTGTCTAGGTTGGATATTAGACAGATCTCATCTGGCAGGCCATTCCATAGAGTGGGAGCAACTGTAGAAAAAGTCCTCTGGGAGGTCATGACTAACCTAGTCCTCACTGGTTGTAATAGATTCCTCCCAGAGGATCTGAGTGTACAGGGCAGATTATATGAAGACAGGTGATTCCTCAGATAGGTTGGGCCTAAACCACGTAGGGCTTTAAAGGTGATAACCAACACCTTGTACTGTGCCCAACAGTTTCAAGGTCTCCAGGTTCCAGGAAAGGGCGCAGTTGGCGTATCAGCCGAAGCTGATAACAGGCGCTCTTGACTGTCACATTCACTTGATTCCTCATGTGAACTGACGGATCAAGAAGCACCCTCAAACTATGTACACAGTCCTTCGAGGGTAGTGTGAACCCCTCTAGGACAGGAGGTTGCAACCCAATACCTGGTTTAGGAGCCCCTACTGTAAGTACTTCAGTTTTGTCTGGATTCAACTTGAGCTTGTTTTCCCTCATCTAGTCCATTACTGCCACAAGACACTGATTGAGGGGAGAAATGCCATCTGTCATCGTCGCTGATGACCGAGACATGGAGAAGTATATTTGGGTGTTAACAGCATACTGATAACACCTTGTCCCATGTCTACAGATGATTTCTCCCAGTGGCTTCATATAGATGTTGAATAACATCGGGGACAGGATGGCTCCCTGAGGGACGCCACAGTTAAGCTCTGTTTTTGAAGAGAGAGTTTCATGGATTATATGCAACTTGTTTTTAACTGACCTGGCATTGCAAAGGAGCAAGGTAAGGTTCTGTGGCATGGTTGATAGGCTCCCCATCCTATTTTGGGTAACAGAAAGAACTGAAGGTGGGATCACTTTCAAACATTGATCCCGTCATCTTTTGTAACAAAATTTTGCCGTTATCACCATATCTTCCTATGCCCCATACAACCTCTATTTTTGCTCCCACATTATCCCTGGCCATCTCATTCCGATCATCCCCCTTGGGTTCATGATGTTAACCAGTGTTCCCAAAGGACAGTGGGGGAGATCTAATTCAGCCTTCACCTGATGTTCAATATTGGGTCTGGCTACACCTGTCCTTAGTTCAATGGATAAGAAAAAACAAAGAACAAAATACAGAATAAAGGCAGTATCCTAGCTTGTAGTCTAGGTGAACACTGGCACACTGCAACTGAGATGAACAAAAGTTCACAAGCATGCTGGAGGCATGTCAGAGTTTCAAACTCTAGGAATGTAGGACCAGATAGATTGTGGCATGATATCAAGAGTCAAAAGGGTTGTGCAGAATGGAGAGCTTAGGCTGCAGCATGTTGCTTCTGGGAACAATATAGCTAACACATCCACATAGCAGACACCTGTAGGATGTCATACATGGGTGACTAGCAGGGTAGCTACACACACAATTGGAACAAATGCAGTGACACATGGGACACACTGCATATCATTTTGGAGGGGATTGTCAAGACCATTTGCACACTTGGTCTGGAAAATAACATGGATGTGACCACTAGGGGGGACTGAGCAGAGGTTACTACAATTCAAGTGGCAGGTGTGTGTAAGTCAGTAATTGGAGCTGTGCATCATGTTGAGGGATATGAAAGGCAATCATGGATCTTGCAAGCAGAGCAATTAGTTCCTTAGGCAGAAGCTGAACAACAACCAGTCCCACACCTTCCCCTCCAAAAGGATCAAGCAGAGTAAGAAAATAAGCTTAGTTTCTTTGTAAGGTATATAAAAATAACTTGATTCACTAATGCTTGTGGATATTTAACACAGATGCATCTTCTTTAAGAAAACAGGTAAAGAAAAAAGTACTATCTAGTATTAGGAAAATTGGAAGATCTCATATACGCTTCATTTACACTGCAGAATTATTGCAGTTTGATACTGCTTTAACAGCCATGGCTCAATGCTATGGAATTATGGGATTTGTAGTTTTGTGAGCCCTTTAGCATTGTCTCTCAGAGAGCTCTGATGCCACAACAAACTACAAATCACAAGATCCCATAGGATGGAGCCAGGACAGTTAAAGTGGTGTCAAACTGCATTCATTCAGCAGTGTGGCAGCAGCCTGAGAGAGGCTGTTCATACACATGCTTTCATGGATGAGAGAGAGACAGTGAAAGAGAGATGAAAAAGGTGAGGACAGATGATGTTAAAAAGGAAGAGTGTGGGTCTAGAAAAAGAAACACAAAGGAAGTTACCATAAACGCGTTGCACCTAAATTCCTAGAGAGTGACTTGCTAACTCCAACAGAAAAAGAATGAAAACATATGGGACTTATCAGATGAAGTCTGGGAATCTGTTTTGAGAGGGGTCTCATCAGTCTAAACAATAAGCAAACTATAATTAAGAAGCAAATAATGGCTATTATTTCATGTTGGAAACCAGGAGGGACCAACATGGCAGGGAACAGGGTTGCCAAGAGCAAGCAGCTTCCTTGACGTACAGCATCCTGCATGCCCTGCTAGAGACTATATAACTGCCATTTGCTGCTTTTTATGCCAAACTCCTCCTGTGACCTATTTGTTCTGTTTAATAAAATGAAAAAGGGAACAAGAGAGAGAGATAAGGTCATTCTAGGAATAGTATCACTTACTTCTTAAATTGCTTTCATTCTCTGAGCCAAAAGGCAAAACCTTTTCTACAATTTTTGAACAAAAAAAAAGCCTCTGTCTGGCTTCCCCACCTCACTTTCTTACCTTACCCCCTGGAGGCAAACACAATTACTGAGCAGAAAATTGTTTGAGCTTATCAGAGTTAGTTAAAGCTTTCTGTAAATCAATCATTTAATTAACACTTACAAGAAAAGATTATGACTATACTCAAAACGAATCTGGGGTATGTCCCGCTGGGGACCCATTTTTGGAAAGAGATTCTGAGATTGCCTTTGTTGGGTCTTGGTGGATGAGAACCAAAGTGTTACACACAAAAAAACCCCACATCTATTCCAATTGTGTCTCTCTCATACAGATAATGAAGGTTTAGGGAGAGATGGTGGGTGTTTGCTTGGAATGCTGAAATGATTTCCCATATTAGAAGAGTGGTGCCAAAGCAATGGTTGCTGTGTTTGTCTGAAGGAGAAAGAAGGCAAAAAATGCATTTAAAAAAATGTTATCCAGAATCCTGTTGCTGCCTGTGTTGTTGTGGTGGACCTTCAAGTCAAATCTGATTTAGGATGACCCTCTCAAAAGGTTTTCATGCCAACAAATGGCCCATGGACCTTCCATATAATCCTGATTTATGCCAATAAAAAGTGAAAAAGGACAGAACCTCTTGAAGCTTGACACTGTTGTGTGCACACTCACACAGCGGCCCCATACTTGGTGAGAAAAAGGGAGGATAAGTGATTGTCGCTGAGCTAACCACTTCCTGAAGTTGACTGCTGTGTGAATGTGCACACAGCAGCTGACTTCAGGAGACTGTTGGCATTGTTGTTGCTGAGATTGGGAGGAGGGAGAGAAGCAGAATCACAGCCACTCACACCTTGTAACTGCCTGAGAAGTGGTGGAACTGCAGCAGAAGATGACGGGAGAAATGGAATAGCAGTGAGATTGTGAGCCCATTGATGGGTTTTGTCCTCAATGAAAAGGTGCACTACAGTCACAAATGCAATGCATTGCAAAAACAGAACAGACACAACACCATGTGATAAATACTGGCCAAAGACATTGTTAAAAGTTCTAGGCAATGGGACTGTTTTCAGATTAAGATGAAATGAGAGGATTATTACTTCTCACTTAATTTAGGGAGATGGGATAAGGAACATTTAATCTAGACTCCTTGCTTCGAAGCAGAAAGCAGAAGCAGAGCAAAGTGGAGGGTGAGACCTTGCGTTGTGACAACTCAGATGGAAGGAGGAACCTAAGTACTGTAAATACTTCATGCAAGAAGAAATAAGTTAACCCTTGCAAATAGTAGGAAGCTGCTGCTCTGCTAGCAGAACTGGAAATTTGTACCCAGTCCTTTTTCTCCTGCATGGAGCTGAACCTAGCAGAACTGGAGAATTTGCATCCTTTTCTCCCACCTTGAAATGGCCTACAAAAACCAGAGACTCAGGTCCAGATCCTGAGATCTGGAAACCCAACTGGAAGTGACTTCCTGTTGCCTCTCCCAGACCTAAAATGGTCCAGAGGGGACCCGAAATGGCAAAAAGGCCCCTATGTCCTCTAGAAGATATTTGAGGGCAATTTCTTTCCAGAAATGTGCAATGAGAGGGCTAATTTCCCAAAGCCTCTTGGGAGGCTAAGTCTTCCACAGTTTTCTGCTTGTGCCCTATGGATATGGATGAACATTTTTGTCAGATGTGAAGCAACCTCATTCAGATCAAGGTTGCAGAAGCAGATTGCATGGGTGGTTCTACATGAGCATGCACATTTGGTTGTGGTTTTCAATGGCTGCTGAATATAAGGGTTGTGTAGCGCAATTAATGTGTAACTCCATATGCAATGATTTACAAAACCTGGATGAAGCATCTTGATCTAAATTTTTAGAGAACCTTGCACCCTTAGCTGATAAGAAAAAAATAGTCTACTGTTTCCACATCTGTTCTTTCTTCCATCCCAGTTTCTCAACCTGTTAGTCAAGAGGAACCCTCAGTTGAAGAGGGATCTGTCCGTCTGTTGCTGCTTTATTTACTCTCCAAAGTGCTGGAAGGAGTCTTGCTTCTCTCCGCCCAATGCTGCCAATGGAACAGCTTTGGAGACGCAGAAGATCGTTGTGTCCCTTTGGCCAGCCTTGGTGATAACGGAAACCTGCCAGCACCTGGAAATGAAAGGGAGATTTTGGCTGCTGCCAACTGAGTATTTGAGACTCCAGCATGAGTTTGGAAGGAGATGGAGGTGCTACTCAACAACACAGAAGGCAGTTGTGCATGAAAGATTGCGGAGCTTCAATTAAATGGACAGCTTCTGTCAAGTTGTTCCACAAAACAATAATATGGGAGAAAGTGCTAAAAATATGAGACTGAGATAAAAGGACCAATTAAAATGAAAACATATTGGAAGATGGAAATCTGTTTGCTTCATTCTGGAAAAGATATCAGAATGGCCACGGGGTGGAACTCCCTTTGAAGCCCTGTAGCAATGGATTCCTATAGTGGCAGGTTGTTAGACTAGATGACTCTTGTGGCTCCTTCCAATTCTATGGCCAGAATCCTGTTGGTGCCATGCATTCATAAGTTTCCTTGCAGTATCAGTTCAGCATTTTTGTCTGTGGTGTAACTTCTGCAATCAGTTCAAGGTCACAGAAGTGCCATGTGGCCCCATTATGCATTCAGGTGAGCACTGTTTAGAGATATTCCTTGGACAATTCACAATGCACCTGTACATTTGGTTGGGCATTTGGTTGCATGTTTGGTGTCTTGATTAAGTTATTCAACATTGCCGTTCAACACAAAGTCTGCATAGCATGATTAATGTGTAATTCTGAATGTGGAGATTTACAGTATGCCACCAATGCAGAATCTCATCTCATGTTTAAACTATATTTATGTTTCTGCCTGAATTCTGTTATTCTCATGTGGTGTCAGCTTATTTTTCTATGATTCCTTAAAGTGGAATCCACAGCCAGGCAGTTATGATTTAAAGCAGGGAATGGTGCTCAGCTTTGCCTCTATCTATCTATCTATCTATCGATCGATCGATCTATCTATCATCTATCTATCTAATCTCTGTTGTTGTTGTTCCTCCCTCAATCCATTGGAAGAGGTGGGCAAGAAATAATAATAATAATCCACATTAAAAAAACATTATTTAAAATTCACAATTTAAAATTAATCTGGATAGGCCTGCTGGAAGATACTGGTCTTTAATGCTGTTTTAAATTTGGATAACGTATTTGGTTGTCATATCTCTCCTGGCAGGTAATTCCACAGTCTAGAGCAGCTGATGAAAATGTCCTCTGGGTAATGCTTGCCAACCTAGTCCTGGCTGATTGTAGTAAATGTCCTCCAGAGGACCTAAGCATACTGGGCAGATTATTTGGGAGGAAACAGTCCTGTAGGTAACTTGGACCTAAACCATGTAGGGCTTTAAAGGTAATAACCAACACTTTGTACCTTGCTTGGAAACTAACTGGCAGCTAGTGGAGTGATTTTAATATTGGTGCGATATGCTGACTCCTAGATGTAACAGCAGTCAATCTGTCTGCCATGTTTTAATAATAATAATAATAACATTTATTTATAACACCCTTTCCACCAAAATGTGGAACAACAGACAGAAATAATAAAAATGAGTGATAAAACACAAGGCTATAAAATGCTAAAATACTATACCAACACATTAAATAACAAAATCATAGAATCATAAAATCATAGAGTTGGAAGAGACCACAAGGGCCATCTCTTGACATACAGGAACTCACAATTAAAGCATCCCTGACAGATGGCCATCCAGCCTCTGCTTAAACACCTCCAAGGACGGAGACTCCACTACGCTCCGAGGGAGTGTGTTCCACTGTCGAACAGCCCTTACTGTCAGGAAGTTCCTCCTAATGTTGAGGTGGAATCTCTTTTCCTGCAGTTTGCATCCATCGTTCCATGTTCTAGTCTCTGGAGCAGCAGAAAACAAGCTTGCTCCCTCCTCCATATGACACCCCATCAAATACTTAAACAGCGCTATAATATCACCTCTTAACTATCTCTTCTCCAAGCTAAATGTACACAGTTCCCTTTTCTCGTCACTACCCATCTCAGCCACCTTAGGCACACTCAGCAACTTAATCAGATGAACTGAACAGGAAGGTCTTCAACTCTTTACAAAAGTAGGTGAGGTCCTCCTCTAGTTGAAGTTGCAAAGAAAGGCTGTTCCGCAAACACATTGTTTCCCTTATTACCATGTACAGTTGCTAGAGCTGGACAGTGAAGAAAGTGGATAGAAAGAACATCAATTTATTTGAGATGTGGTGCTGGAGAAGAGTGCTGAGGATACCCTGGACCACTAAAAAGACCAATGAATGGGTCCTAGAGCAGCTCAAATGAGAGATCTTCCTGGAAGCCAAAATGATAAAGTTGAAGTTGTTGTACTTTGGTCACATCATGAGAAGGAATGACTCATTGGAAAAAACAACAGTGCTAGGAAAGGTGGGGGGATATAGAAAGAGAGGAAGACCACATGCTAGATGGATAGACTCTATTAAGGAGCTCACAGGCATGATTTTACAGGACCTGAATAAAGCAGTGCAAGATAGGGAGTCTTGGAGATATGTCATCCACATGGTCTCCATGAGTTAGGATAGACTTGAGGGTAGTTAACAACAACAAACATGCCATGCTAGCCGAGCTGCTAGGTGCTGGAGAAAGTTAGAATACAAAGCCTTAAATACCAGGACCAAAAGCTTGTAATGAACTGAACTGGTAGCCAGTGGAAGGATCTACAAGGGGAAACGACATGTGAATATTTGGGAAGATTTAAAACAGCCTGAACAATAGTGTGGATTAAAACCAGAGGAGTAAGAGAGCAGGAAGGCAGACCTGCTATTAGGCTAGATGATCAAAACTAGTTGAAAATAATTTTGAACTAATTGAAGTTTCCAAACATGGTACAAACCCAACCCAATGTAGAGTGCATTGCAGAAATCCAGCTTTGAGGTTACCAGTGCATATACAACCAACTTTAGGTCCTCCAGTTCTAGGTAGGGGTTCAGTTGGCATAACACAAACAGGTTGGTATGAAAGATATAGCTGTGTTAGTCTGAAGAATCAGTATGTAGAGAGATATTGTAGCACATTTGAGACTAACTGAAAGAAAGAAGTTGGCTGCACGAGTCTAAAAAAGTTCATGCTGGCAAGTTCTTTCTTTCAGTTAGTCTCAAAGGTGCTACAAGATTTCTCTACAGGTTGGTATGAAATTGTGTAAATGCATAACAGGTTGGAATGAACTAATATAAAAACTGATCCATGCACAGTGATCCATCAATAAGTAGGGGCATCCAATATAGTAACCATGCTGGAAACTTCATGACACAGTATCAGTTAGTGGTTTCTGTCTGAACTTTAAAGGAAAGATCCAAATTGCTGACTTTTATGCTTAAAACAGCACTTTGGATATCTCCCTTAAAGCTTGAACTGAAACCTAGAGCAAATGCACAGCCACATTGAAGGGAAGCCACAGGCCACCATTGTTATGACATGATGTGTTTGGGTATGATTCACTTATCCCACTGAGTTATGGTGAACATCATGGGAAATGCGGATGCAGTTCAGTTGCCATGGGAAATCACATTAAATTTCATATTTTCCAGTTACCAATAGGTGTGTTCAAGACTCAGGGGCTTTGAAGGAAAAGTTGAAATGCACAATGATTTTTCACCGTGGGCAAACATGGTATGAGTCATTCCGTACAGCCCTAATTTTTATATCTGCTTTCCTGAAAGCTCAAAGGAGCCTTTCAAATTCCATTTGTCTTTGAACAATGTGTGTTCTCTCTTTGCACCTACACAATCCCATTCTTCACATGTGTTTTCAAGACCTGAAGTGCCTGGCATCCCATCTATTCTATTGATTGGTGTGAGATGCACTAGGAAAGCGGCTGCAATTATGGCCTTAACTAGGCACCTGGTGTAAGATTTGCAATTGGATCCCCTGACATCGTTTTATTCTTTCGAAAGCAGCTGTGGATCTCTTAATGAAGTGAATGAGTTATTTCCACCACTCCTCATCCTGATTTCCAACCAAGACCAGAACCTTCTTTTCAAACTGTTGTTGTTATTGTGTGCCTTCAAGGCCCCTCCAGCTCATGCCAATGCTATCACAGGCTTTTCTCAGCAAGATTTTTTTCAGAGGAAGTTCACCATCATTGCCTTTCTTGAGAGAGTCTGACTTGGCCAAGGTAATCCAGTGGTGTTTTCCATGGCTGAGTGGGGATTTGAACCCCAGTCTCCTGGAGTCCTGGCCCAATGTTTCATAGAATTGTAGCATTGGAAGAGATCACAAGGGCCATCCAGTTCAACCCCATTCTGCCATGCAGGAAGACACAATCAAAGCACTCCTGATAGATGGCCATCCAGCCTCTGTTTTAAAACCTCCAAAGAAGGAGACTCCATCACACACCAAAGAAGGAGACTCCACCATACGCCAAGGAAGCAGTGTCTTCCACTTTCATACAGTTCTTAATGTAAGGAAGGTTTTCCTAATGTTTAGGTGGAATCTCTTTTCCTGTTATTTGAATCCATTGCTTCAGGTCCTAGTTTCTGGCATAGCAGAAAACAAGCTTGCCCCTTCTTCCATATGAGATCATTTCCAACCACTGTACGAGATGGAGTGACTTTCTGCAAGTCACACACTCTCTCATTCTCAGAGTAAGGTAAAAACAAACTTCCTCTGAACAAATCTTGCCAAGAAAACCCTATAAAAGGTTCACTTTAAGGTTGCCATAAACTGGAAATGACTAGAAGGCACACAATGATAAACCACACTGACTCTAAGAATAGGGTTTTCTTGATAAGATTTATTCAAGGGAGGTTTGCTGCTGATATTTCTCTTGGGGTGAAAGAATGGGAATTACCCAAGGTCACCCAGTGGGGTTTCAAGGCTGGGTCATGGTCTGAACACTGGTTTCTTGGGGTCATAATCGAGCAGTCAAAACACTACATCGGAGAAATTGCAATTGAATGGGGTCCAGAGGCCAACTTTCCCCAGAAACCCAAGGCCACACTTTGCATACCCAAATATCTCCCTTTTCTCTGCAGCTCATTCCAAAAGGTCACCATTTTGAGAACGTTTGTCATTGTGTGCCTTCCAGTCGTTTCCAGTTTACGGCAACCTTAAAGTGCACCTTTCACAGGGTTTTCTTAGGTGCATGATGCAGCATGAAGGAGCACTGTAAAGTTGCGGTGCCACAGCCATCGTATCCTTTGCAGTGCGCAAAAAGGAGTTGCTTTTTGTGGCTCCTTTTTGCACCCTGCAAAGGCCAGATCAGATCTGTGGTGTGTGGTTGCCATGACCCTGATCTGCACAGCCCTTATGTTTTTCTAGCTGGGATTAACAAGAGAATTCAGGCCTTAGTAGAGTTTTTTCTGTCTTTCACATAGACACATTTTGAACATTCTCCCAAATGTGAGAATTTATTTATTCAAAAATGAATACATTTTCTCCCTAGAGTAAAACATGCATAGTTTTAAAAATATGCATTTTCTCCATTAACTATAATATGTTTAAGTGCAATAGACATGGAAAGTATATTCAAAAAATGTTTTAAAATGTGTTGGGGAATTCTCTGGCAAAGAGAATCCTGGACTGACATGAATGTTTGCAGCACAGGAGTTATGCTGTGCAAAATTAATCTGTCATCTATTCCTTTGCCTTTGCCTAAGTCATTTAGAAAGGCAATAAATGACAGCAGCCCTATGTGAGAATCAGTGTTGGCTGATGGCTTCCATGTCCATGATTGTAGAGTCCAGATCAAGGGAAGTAGTTGTCCCCCTCTATTTTGTTTTTGTCATACATCACCTGGAATACTGTGTCCAGTTCTGGGCACCACATTTCAAGAGGTATAGAATCATAGAGTTGGATGAGACCACAAGGCCGGGTCATCCAGTCCAACCTCTGCCATGCAGGAACTCACAACCAGAACATCCCTGATAAACCTATATGGACAAGCCTGAAGTCTAACTAAATTGGTTAAAGGTCTGGAGACCAAGTCTTATGGGGAATGAATTAGAGAGAAAGGTACTGTTAACCTTTCGTATCCACAGATTCTTTATCCATGGATTCAGAAATCCATGTCTTGAAAATATTTTTTTAAAAAAATCCAAAAATCATAGAATCATAGAATCATAGATTTGGAAGAGACCACAAGGGCCATCCAGTCCAACCCCATTCTGCCATGCAGGAACTCCCAATCAAAGCTTCCCCGACAGATGGCCATCCAGCCTCTGCTTAAAGACCTCCAAGGACAAAGACTCCACTACACTCCGAGGGAGTGTGTTCCACTGTCGAACAGCCCTTACCGTCAGGAAGTTCCTCCTAATATTGAGGTGGAATTTCTTTTCGTTCAATTTGTAACCTGCAATTTCCTGCAATTTGTTTCTGGTCTTAGTTCAGATGCTAGGGAGGGCTATCTGCAGGCTGGCACCCCTCACCTCTTTTAGCCATGCGGTCACTGGGAAATTTTCAAAGTCAAGGAAAGTTAGTGTCCATTTGCAATTCAAAGAAGATGTCTCTTTTGAATCCAGCATGTCTCCTTCCTTTGTGAAGCCACAGGCTCCTATGTAGGTAGAGAACACTAATTTCTCAAGAGGTCTTCATGTTTTGCATCAGGAAAACTTTAGGGGGTGTAGAGGCAAAGCATGCCAATCCCAATATTAGAAACAATTGCTTTACCTTTGTTGGAGGCAGAAGCTTCAGATGGCAAGATCCCAGTGCACTGGCTCTTTCTATAGGATTCCCCGGTGACAGCTAAAATGGGATATCTTGAAATCGCAAAAAACATCTAGGGGTAGCTGTGTTGGCCATATAGCAAATCCAATCCAAACAATCCAATCCAAGCAAATCCAAACAATGATACCTTTTTTGAACCAACCAAAATGCACAATTACATGTTGCATCTTTCAGGAGCAGCTTTCAGATGGGCATCTTTCAGGGGTGCTTTAGCTGTGTGTATTCCTGCATGGCAGAGGGTTGGACATGGTTCTTTTGGTCCCTTCGAACTCTAAGATTCTGTGAGTGAGACAGTGAATGCACTCTGGGTTATATTCTGGAAGAATCCAAGGTGTTGAACCTATTTGGAAGGTGTTCTTCAGCACCATGGATAGCAGAGAATTTGTGTTCAGTTGGATTCTAGATTTTAAAGTAGCCATTCAATGTGCCAGATCTATTTGGTGAACAAGGATAAATACCTTCGAGAACTCTTAATATTCAAACCCAAGTCCAGAGTGGATTCATTTCCCCATTGAGATATGTAAGCAACTGATCACTATCTTCCTGCACTTCACTTGCCACCTCTATGCAGGATGGTGAGGGATCATTGTTGATGTCTCTTTAGAGAACATCATCCAGCTCCGAATCCAACAGCAGCATCGCCAAGCCCACTTTACATTCTTAAAGACACAGGCGCCACTATGGCCACCTTTTAAGAAGTGCATGCCCTCTGTTGCAAAGTGCAAATCAGAAAAAAACAACAACCAAGTTTTGCTGAGTGAGAGTCCATCCTTCCATTTTTCTTGGTGCCATTTTACCCTTGACACTTGTGGCAGGAAGGATCCCTGCCGATCTAAACTGAGGAAACTTTTGTTAACATGTGAATTTCTTGACAAGGGCTCAGCAGTGGTGCACCAGTGTCAGTGTCTGTAGAATGGGCTTTTATGCTGGCATGTATCAAGCAAGAGAGGCAAGGCAAACGGAGCCTAATGTGCACTCCATGGGAGGGATTCAGTAACATCTGCTTCCCATTTTCCTGCCCTCTTGCTACTTATTTGAATGGAAATAGGGAGCCTATGCACATCTCCAGATGAAAGGATTTGGAAAAACCTCTGTTTCTGTTGTGTGGAACTGCTCCCATGCGGTGAATCACTGAATTGCAAGGGACAACTTGCTTCTTAGCAAATGGCTTGAGACTCTAGTCTAGATTGTTGTGTGCCTTTAAGTCATTTCTGACATATGGCAACCTGAAAGCAAACCTATCATGGGGTTTTCTTGGCAGATTTCTTCAGAGCAGGTTTGCCATTCTTTGAGGCTGAGAGTGTGTGACTTGCCCAGGGTCAATCAGTGGGTTTCCATGGTTGAACAGGGATTTGAACCCTGGTCTCCAGAGTCTTAGCCCAATGCTCAAACCACTATAGCATGCTGACTCTCATAGTCTAGACTAAGGGTTGCCTGCATTGAGAAAATGTGCCTTGATTTATAGCAGCCCCTTATAGAGAAAATAGTCAACCACTGTGAGATTTTCCACATTTCAAGATCTTTTTGTGAAATAATCATTAATGCAGAAATATTTAGTTTGGTACCAAAAAAAGAAAAAAGAAAAAAAGGTTGTTTCTTCCAGACCGCCCCCCCCCCATAGCATGTGAAGAAAACAGTGTATTTTGTGCAGCATACTGTGCTTTTGCACAAAAATGTTACCCAGAATCTAAAGGTTTCTTTTCTTTTCTTCTTTTGACACAAGTTAGTTTTTCACAAAGTTCCAAAGGGCAAAAAATAATTGAAAAATGTATGCATAAGGCCGTGTTTCCTGGATGGGAGAAAAATGTTTGTAGGTTTATTTGTCCTTGTGTGAGATGATGAAATAAGCAAAGGCTGACATCCCTACTCTGGACTGACATCTGTGCTAGCCCACACCTTAGAAAATTACATATAAAAAGTAATGCAGTTTGATAATGCAGTTCCTTCCTATAGGACCCTGGGATAGTAGTGTTCTGCAAGGCCTTTCACCTTCTCTGCCAAAGAGTAATGATGCCTCACCAAATTACAAATTCCAGGATTCTGTTGGATAGAGTCATGGCAGTTAATGTGGTATCAAACTGCAATATTTCTGCACTGTAGATGCACCACTAGCCCCATGCTGGATGGAGGATTCTTGGAGCTATAGTCTCAAAAAGTTAAGTTTTCCAAACTCCACTCCTTTTCAGAGTTGCTGAGTTCCTGATCCCTGATTGCTCTTTGTCCCTATCTCTCAGTTTGTCCTTCCATCTTGACCTGTCCCTTGATTTCTGAGACCTCTGTCTTTGAAGAGAGAAATGCTCTGGGTAGGTGTATATATAAGACAGCATCCCAGATTCCCAGGCTGACACTGGGCTAAATGGGCCATTAGCTTCCCAACAAAGCATTTCTGAGTCTTCCATTTGTGGCAGCATTTCTCCAGGCCAGGTGCTGCTTCCGTGGGGATTCATGGGACAATTAGAGAAATGTCAGGAGTGAGCAGACGTGAGAGACGAGGACAGTTCGTGGCTGCAATGCAAATGTGTTGAAATTCATTGGCGCTGTCGGCAAGGCCTCCATAAAACCTCCATAACCTTTTAATATTGCAGCAGGTACATATCAGTGCAATTGGAAAAGCAATTTATAGGAATTGCTGAATCGGCTCATCACCAGGTTGAAGGCCTGGAGGTTAAGGGTGGGTGAGGGTAGAGAAGGGACTGGCACCCTGCCAAGAGTCATCTTTGGTCTCTCCTGCCCAATGCCTGCCTAGGCAGCCATGGTGGTGTATTGCCAAGTCAACAGCTGTCCCACCTTCTTCTCTGCCCTGACTTCTTAAAAAAGCAAACAAGGGAGGGTTGTCATGTCTTACATGGAGGGGCATACAGTGTCTAAATGGAGAGAAGTAATAGTGCCATTCTATTCTGCTTTGGTCAGGCCTCACCTGGAATATTGTGTTCAGTTCTGGTCACCATAATTCAAGAAGGATGTTGAGAAGCTGGAGTGTGTCCAAAGGAGTGAGACCAAAATGGTGAAGGTCTGGAAAACCCCAAGCCCTGCGAGGAGCAGCTTAGGGAGCTGGTTATGTTTAACCTGGAGAAGAGAAGGTTAAGAGGGTACATGATAGCCATGTTTAAATATTTGAAG
The DNA here is from genome assembly GCA_034509955.1 of Urosaurus nigricauda. Classification (NCBI taxonomy): domain Eukaryota; kingdom Metazoa; phylum Chordata; class Lepidosauria; order Squamata; family Phrynosomatidae; genus Urosaurus; species Urosaurus nigricauda. The sequence goes on from JAOEGL010000002.1 coordinate 2,403,024, forward strand.
TGCTATCATATTAAGATGCTCCAGAGACTCGGACATGGTGCAATGGATGCAAACTACCAGAAAAGAGATTCCATTTCAGCAATAGGAAGAACATCCTGACAGTAAGAGCTATTGAACAGTAAAGTCTCCTTCTTTGGATGTCTTTGAACAGAGGCTGGATGGCCATTTGTTGGGGGTTACTTTGATTGTGTATTCCTACATGGCATGGGGTGGACTTGATGGCCCTTGTGGGCTCTTCCAACTCTATGACTCTATTGCGCAATACAGAGGGCCCCTTTGGGCTGTTCCCGCGCAGTGATTAGGGTCAGGGAGCACGTAGCAACCGCACACTCCCTAACCCTAACATGTATGGGTGGCGCCATTTTAAAATGGTGCCATTCAAACGCATGTGCCATGATGATGTCTTGGCATGTGCCGCATCCAGATGGACTGGCGCGTGCCTAACGTCATGGAGCTGCAGGAGGACACCTAGGGCACCCTTTCTGTGGCATGGAAAGGAGCTCGATGACAGAGCTCCTTTCCCTCTGGCACGTTGTTCCTGCGGCAACCAGATTGCCACAGGAACGAAGGCAGGGAGAAAGGGCCAGGCTGCTCGTTTCTCCCTTGCCTCTGCCAGTTGGGCTGTCCTTGGGGTTTCATGCCCCAAGGACAGCCCTTTCCAGGCTGCGGGGAAGGGGTATTTTTCCCTTTTCCGTGGCCTGGTAAAGCGGCGGATTGAGGCCTCTGGTGGAGCCTGTGAGGCTTCCCTGCTGCCAATCTGCTGCTCAAAGGGGCAGCAACAGACCACCCTTTTGGGGCGGTCTATAAAGCCCCTATGATTCCTCAGACAAGGAAGCAGAAGAGAAGAGTCCAAATAACAGTCCTGGACCTGGCAGAGGTAGACTCTGTCTTGTGCAGCTCATGCAGGAGGAAACAAAGCCTCTTTACCCTTTGGAGCATTGTAAATTAAAATGCCAGTTGCAAAAGGACAGGAGACACTGTGACCTGTTATAAAAAGGAAAATACTGAGTTAACTAGGCTGGCTGGGATGATTTATAGCTAGCAATAAATTAGCTGAACCAAAGCTGCAAACAAACAGCTCCAAGACTCCCTCATGCCCACTTGTGTGATGTGTCTGGCTTTGGAGATTTCTGATTTTCAGTATATACCTTGGAATAGTTTTTCTGGCAACTCTTTTATCAGATTTGGAGCTTGCTCAAGACAGCTGCTCCCAGCTGGGCCACAGACTGCTTGGACCACCCTTCTGTCCCCTCTGATACCCTACATGATTTGGGACTGGTCTGGTTTCCCCCTATCTGTTCCTATGGACTACACATGCACTTACCTGGGCACTTGCCAGACTTAAACAGGGCAAGGGCAAACTTATCCAGCCCTCCCAGCTTCCATCCATTACCCATGCACTTTCCAGTGCCCTCCTCTTGCTCTGTTCCCGGAGGACAGAGTGATGAGTACACCAAAGTAAATCCACTTTTCCCTTCCTATTCTCTGGAGGGCAGTGCTCTGTGTGCTAAGCATCCAAAAGGCACCACAAGTTTATTTTTATTTTTAACAGATCGTGTATCCATATTGCACAATTACAGCAGTAACTCTGATGGTCTTGTCCTAAGAATCTTGGGATCTGTAGTTTCCTGAAAGACAAGCCCATTTCCTTAAACTGTAGAGAAGCAAGCCAGCCCTGGAAGCCACAAAATGGCTCCGGAGAGCCACATGTGGCAGATGGGGCTGCACTGTGCCCTACTTTGGGCTAAAGAGACAAGGGCATGGGCATGCTATGAATTATATTGCATTTCATAAGTTCTTTGACACAATCTGCAGCACACTGGACTTTAATTTCCTCACTCCAAGCAAACTGAGCCAGGATGTAAGGTGTCCTGCTTTTCTTTGTGGCTTTGCTCCTGACTTTTCGGTTGGGTCTGTGGAAATAGGAGGGAAGAGTAGCATTCCTGTCTCTTCTCCCCATGGCATTACAAATCCTCATGGAAATAATTACACCCAGCAGGGGACGAAGGCAGTGTGCTTGGTGTTTTATCCAGCCTCCTGTTTATACAGAGCGCAACAGACTCTCCTATTGAAAACAAGCAATGGAAAGGAGAAGGAGAAAAGGAAGAAGCTGGGGGCAGCAGCTGTACATGGCCTAAGTAGAATGATTGCGCATGGCAGCTGTCAGTTGTGGCGTTGGCCCATTAGGAACACATTAAAATCCCATCAGCATGTTTGCTTTTGCCACAGTGTGCTAATAACCCTTATTGGAGAGGGCTGGGGGGCCTCCAGCAGTTAGATTGCATTGCTGGGTCAGCAAACATGCACTTCTGCAGCATGGAATGAGAAAGCCATTAAAGCACCAGGAGGGGCAGGAGATGAAATGGCATTTTGGGTGGGGGGGGGTGCATGGAGGGGGGAGGGAGAGTAGGTGGGCAGGACTCACCAAATTAGTCACGTCTTCATTTTTTATGCTTCTTTGCACTGCTCAGTAAGAGGAAATTACAATGCAAGTTAGTTCCGTGAATTACAGTGGTCCCTCTACATTTGCTGGGGTTAGGGGTGAAGGACCCCCTTGAATGTGGAAAAACCACATATAAAAATAAACAATTCTTTTTACCTAAGAGAACACCTCTCTGGGAATCTCCAGATCCTCCAGTGCAATTCTGTGGGCAACCTGCCAGAATTTGACCATACAATCATGCTGGAGGACCTACAAATGCCTAGAGAAGTGTTTTCTCAAGGAACATCTATGGTCTCGAGCACAACTCTATGGCAGAGTTGCGCGGGAGGACCGAGAGATTCCTAGAGAGAACATATTAATCAAAACAGCAAATAACCAAAGCCGCAAAAGACAAAGCCACAAATATGGAGGGTCAACTGTACTACCTCCCATGGAAGCAACTGAAATTTGATATTGGACAAGATCCTGCCTTGAGGACAGAAAGGATTGTTTTTGCTCATGGAGTTAGGCCGTGCCATCTTCTTAGCAAATTGCAGTGCCAAATGCACATGTATACCTGCATATACAACACATAGTGCACATCAGTGAACATCCATGTGTAATGTCCAATGCACATCCAGGTTGTTGTTGTTGTTATAATTATTATTTTGTATTCCCGCTTTCCCCCCAAAATTTAGACTCAAAACGGCTTATAATCTAAAAGCACAGTACAATTAAAAACTTACAAAAATGACAAAAGTTTTGTTCTTGTGTCCCTTCAGGTCATTTCCAACATATGGTGACCCTAAGGCAAACCTATCATGGGGCTCTCTGAGGCTGAGAGTGTGTGACTTGCCCATATCATAGTATTATAGAATGAAAGAACTAGAAGCATCCCTTGCCTCAAAGCCTTGCGTTTGGAAACTGTGAGAGAATTCTTAACTAAAGGGGCTGTTCTTTGCGGTGAGTGATCTCCAGCTTACCGCAAAGAACAGCCCCAAGATTTGAAACAGCTACTAAAGAAACTCAGAAAGAAAAGTGCCAAGGCAGGCTTACTTTATACAGAAAATATCATACGAAGAGCAGGTTTAGATGTAGAAGGAGGAGAAGTGAAGATAGGAGGAAGGAACATCAGCAGTCCGAGATATGTGGATGACACTATAATACTAGCAGGAAAAATTTAATGAACTTGGAACAATTCCTAAGAAAAGTTAAAGAAGAAAGTAGAAAGACAGGTTTACTGCTGAACATAAAATGAAAAAAAAAATGCAATATTGTATTTTTTCCTTTTCCTTTTTGTTTGTTTTTGCCAGTGTAGAGGCTTTGCTTGATGTGATGTTTCTGCCTGTGAGAATGTGTTGTTTAATGTTTTTTATTACTATGTATTATTTTAATGTAATAAAAATAAAAATAAATAAAAATAAAAACAAAACAAAAATAATGACCATGGTGGACCTAGATAAATTCAATCTAGATGACAAGGAATTCAAAATAAAGATTTCTCTTGGATCAAACATAGATCATAACAGAAGAGATTATCATAAGGGGGTTATCCCATCCTTTTCCTGTCCTTCCCATGCAATCACATGAAGTACTTTCAGATGACATCACACGGATCCTGTCATTAACCCATCTGAAAAGCAACTTTCAGATGATATTGTGCAGATCCCGCCATTAACCCATCATTAAAGCAACATTGCCTGGCATTTTGCATTAATGGAAATTTGTGTTATTGCAATGCCACTTTAATGATGGGTTAATGGTGGGATCAGCACTACGATTGATTTGAAAGCCTTTCATGCTATCGCAGTCATGGACAGGTTAATGATGGGATAAGGATGGGGGAGCAATCCTGTCTCTGTCCTGCTGTGTGTGATAGTCTCTGAAGACTGAAGTCAAGAAATACAAAGACTAGGAAAGGCGGCTATGAAAGGACAAGAGAAGATCCTAAACTGCAAAGATATTCAACCCTAATCTGGAAGGCATGCCTTTGTCCGCACCTGAGGTTGCAGGAGACGGACTGCCTCCCTTGCTTCCTACACCAAGGGATTCTGTGATCCAAATATGATTTCACATCTGGAAACAGGTGATGTCATCTCCCCCATCTTGCCAATAATTTCCCCAGGTAATAAATGCCGCCTGCAAGCTCTTGTCAGAATCAGCCTTTCTCCTTTGCTCAGAGACCTGCTTCTTTAAAGCTGCTTTGTTCTGTGGGATTTATAGAGCGATCTTTCTGAGACTGCAGGTAACCTTCTCTCCCCCCCTCCCTTTTTGGGTGGATAGGGGGAAGAACTGAAGCTATAACTTTTTAAACGAGAGATGGAGGAGGAAGAGAGAAGGAAACATGGAGGTTTTAAAGTTTATGCCAGTTCTGTTTAAAACGTCTCGTAGCAAAGATTCACTGCTGCGTCTTATATCCATTTCATTTTGGCTTTCAAAATCAAGGAGTAGCTGTAAAAAATGAAATAAAAATGAAAATAAATAAATAAGGGCCCGGCTACCCCACCATAATAGAGGGTTCACTGGAACAGGGAAGTTAGATGATGGTTTATGGCCAGGTTTTAGTGGCATCCTCTAGATTGCAGTAGCTTGGAGTTACATGCAACACTACTTCTAAAACTTTATATTGCAAAATGTGAATCTGTGGGCAGGAGGGAGGAAATGGTAAGGCAGTGCAGTGGTGACAGTTCACTGTTATTATGATTTTTATCTATACAGGTTGAGTCTCCTTTCTCCAAAATGCTTTGGACCAGAAGTGTTAGATTTTGGATTTTTGAATGTCTGCATACACATAATGAGATATCTTATTGATGAGACTCAAGTCTAAACATGAAATTCATTTATGTTTCATATACTTAATGCACATGACCTGAAGGTAAATTCATACCTAATATTGTTAATAAATTTTGTGCATAAAATAAAGCTTGGGTGCATCGAACCATTAGTAAGCAAAGGTGGTCACTATCTCAGCCACCCATGTGGACGATTTGGGATTTGGGAGTATTTCAGATTTTGGAATTCTGGATAAGGGAAACTCAATCTGTAGTATTTATAAACCCAACTTTCAGCCCAAAAGGCTCCCAGAGTGGTTTACAAATGATTGATTTGACAGTTTCTTGTCCTCAGCTTTGCAATCTCAATAAAATAAGGAAACACAATGAAAAGGGAATGGTGGTTAAGGATAGGATTAAGTCCAGCAGATGCTATTTATTCTTTTCCTCTCTCTTTCTCTTTGAGGCCACAGCAGTGACAACCGTGATGAAAGGAAGCCTTTTCAATAAGCTGACCATAGGAATAATTTTAAACTGGACAGTACTGTTTTATTCTTTTCATATTTGAAGACTACTCCATCGTTTTAATATAAATGTCAATTTTGTCTCCTTTTCAGGAAAAAAAATTGTCCTGTCAAGTTGTGAAAATGATTTGAAAATCCCTTTTTCAAATTGTGCTGGTCATTTCATAGAATCATAGAATCATAGAGTTGGAAGAGACCACAAGGGCCATCCAGTCCAACCCCCTGCCATGCAGGAACTCCAAGTCAAAGCATCCCTGACAGATGGCCATCCAGCCTCTGCTTAAAGACCCCTAAGGAAGGAGACTCCACCACACTCCGAGGGAGTGTGTTCCACTGTCGAACAGCCCTTACTGTCAGGAAGTTCCTCCTAATGTTGAGGTGGAATCTCTTTTCCTGCAGTTTGCATCCATTGTTCCGCGTTCTAGTCTCTGCAGCAGCAGAAAACAAGCTTGCTCCCTCCTCAATATGACATCCCTTCAAATATTTAAACAGGGCTATCATATCACCTCTTAACCTTCTCTTCTCCAGGCTAAACATCCCCAGCTCCCTAAGGCGTTCTTCATAGGGCAAGGTTTCCAGACCCTTCACCATCTTAGTTGCCCTCCTTTGGACGTGCTCCAGTTTCTCCACATCCTTTTTGAATTGTGGTGCCCAGAACTGGACACAGTATTCCAGGTGGGGCCTGACCAAAGCAGAATAGAGTGGCACTATAACTTCCCTTGATCTAGAAACTATACTTCTATTGATGCAGCCTAAAATTGCATTGGCTTTTTTAGCTGCCGCATCACACTGTTGACTCATGTTCAGCTTATGGTCTACTTGGACTCCTAGATCCCTTTCACATGTGGTCTCGTTCAGCCAGGTGTCCCCCATCCTATATCTGTGCATTTCATTTTTCCGCCCTAAGTGCAGAACCTTACATTTCTCCGTATTGAATTTCATTTTGTTAGCACTGGCCCAGCTTTCTAGTCTATTCAGGTCATTTTGAATTTTGATCCTATCCTCTGGGGTATTAGCTACTCCTCCCAGTTTAGTGTCATCTGCAAATTTGATAAGTATGCCCCCAATTCTGTCATCCAAATCGTTAATAAAGATGTTGAATAGCACTGGGCCCAGGACAGAACCCTGTGGCACCCCACTGGTCACTTCTCTCCAGGATGAAAAGGAGCCATTGTTGAGCACCCTTTGAGTTCGGCCAGTCAACCAATTGCAAATCCATGTAACAGTTAACTTGTCTATCCCACATTTTGCAAGCTTGTTTGCAAGAATGTCATGGGGAACCTTGTCAAAGGCCTTACTGAAATCGAGGTATACTATATCCACAGCATTCCCTTCATCTACCAAGCTGGTAATTTTATCAAAAAAAGAGATCAGGTTCGTTTGGCATGACTTCTTTTTCTGAAACCCATGTTGGCTTTTTGTGATTATGGCATTGGCTTCTAAATGTTCGCAGACTCTCTGCTTAATGATCTGCTCTAGCACCTTTCCTGGAATTGATGTCAGACTAACTGGACGATAATTGTTGGGATCCTCTTTTTTTCCCTTTTTGAAGATGGGGACAACGTTTGCCCTCCTCCAGTCTTCTGGGACTTCTCCTGTTCTCCAGGAGTTCTCAAAGATTATTGCCAATGGCTCTGATATTACATTTGCTAGTTCTTTTAATACTCTAGGATGTAGTTCATCTGGTCCTGGAGATTTATATTCATTTAGGTTAACCAAGTATTCCTGTACTATCTCTTTACTTATTCTGTGCTGAAATTCCCCTATTCTGTCTTCTGCTCCATTATCCTTCGGTTGAGCACCTTTTGCCTTTTCTGAGAAGACTGAAGCAAAGAAGGTGTTGAGTAATTCTGCCTTTTCTCTGTCCCCTGTTAGCATTTTGCCATCTTCTGCACGCAGTGGCCCTACTGTTTCCTTCTTCTTCCTTTTGCTGCGGACATATCCAAAAAAGCCCTTTTTATTGTTCTTAACCTCTCTAGCAAGCCTGAGTTCATTCTGCGCTTTAGCTTTTCTGACTTTACCCCTACATGTGCTGGCTATTTGTTTAAATTCCTCTTTCGTGATTTCTCCATTTTTCCATTTCTTATACATGTTCCGTTTAAAACTTAGCTCATTTGAAAGTTCCTTAGTCATCCATCCTGGCTTCTTGAGACATCTTCCATTTTTCTTCCTCATTGGAACTGTTTGAAATTGTGCCTTCAATATCTCCCTTTTGAGAAACTCCCATCCGTCTTGAACTCCCTTTTCTTTTAGTATTCCTGACCATGGGATCACTCCCAGTATTTCTCTAAGTTTATTGAAATTAGCTCTCCTAAAGTCTAGAGTGCGTGTCTGACTATGCCTAGCTTCTCCCTTCCACTGCATAACAAACTCCAGGAGAACATGGTCACTTCCACCTAAGGATCCAACCACTTGCACCCCATCAACTAGGTCTTCCCTGTTGGTTAAGATAAGATCTAAAATGGCTGATCCCCTTGTTGCCTCTTCCACCTTTTGGACAATGAAATTGTCTTCCAGGCAAGTGAGGAATTTGCTAGACTTTGAGGATTTGGCTGAGTTTGACTTCCAGCAAATATCCGGATAGTTGAAGTCCCCCATCACTACTACATCTCTCCTTCCTGATTGTGTGGTCATCTGTTCTAGAAAGGCATCATCCAATTCCTCTGCCTGAGTCGGGGGTCTGTAGTAGACTCCCACAGTAACATCCCTGTTATTTCCCTCTCCTTTAATTTTTATCCAGATGCTCTCCACCTGGCTTCCAGTATTGACTTCCTGGATCTCTTCACTGGTGTAAATATCCCTGACATATAATGCTATTCCTCCTCCTTTCCTGCTTGGCCTGTTTCTCTTAAAAAGGTTATATCCCTCTATTTCTACATTCCAATCATGAGACTCATCCCACCAGGTTTCAGTGATGCCTATTATATCATATTTCCCTTGTTGTGCTAGGAGTTCAAGTTCATCCTGCTTATTTCCCATACTCTGTGCATTAGTGTAGAGACATTTAAGACCATGTGTCCTCTTTACTTGCTGCTTTTGCACATTTTTTTGCCTCCTACTATTGGGTCCTTGCACTGTTTGCCTTGTTCCCTCTATGCCACTTGGACTATTCTCTCCATCCCTTTTGTCTTCCAGTATAATGTCTCCCTCCCCCACATAACTCAGTTTAAAGCCCTCCTGATCAGATTCTTCAGACTGTTGGCAAAAACGTTTTTGCCAACTGGCGTGAGATGCAGCCCATCCCTTGCCAGAAGTCCCTCCTCATGGAACCGCAGCCCATGATCCAAGAATCCAAACTGTTCTTGGCGGCACCATCTACGGAGCCAGTTATTCACCTCTGCTATTTTCCTCTCCCTTCCTGGACCATGCCCTTCTACCGGGAGTAGAGATGAGATGACAACCTGTGCATCCATCTCTTTCAGCTTCCTTCCCAGAGCCTCATAATCCCTTTTGATATTCTGAAGGCTGTGCCTTGCAGTATCATTGGTTCCCACATGAACCAAAAGAAGGGGATAACGGTCAGTAGGCTTGACAAGTCTTGTCAGCCTCTCCGTCACATGATGGATCTTTGCCCCAGGGAGACAACACACCTCCCGAGACATCTTGTCAGGCCCACAAACCACTGCTTCCGTACCCCTCAGCAAGGAGTCCCCCACCACAACCACGCGCCTCCTCCGAGGCTTAGCAGTGGCTGTTCCTTTTCGTGATACTCTCAGGCTCCCCTGCTCTGTCCCTGATGTCTGTCCCTGCTGCTTTTCCTCATCATCTCTGACAACAGAGAGAGATTCAAAGTGATTCTGTAGCTGCAAGCCGCTCACAGAACGTTCCCTGGTTTCCTTACTTCTGTGTGTGACCTCCCTCCAAGCCTCTACCTCTGTTGTATGTGGAGTGACCTCCTCCACCCCAACAACTTCCTCTGTCTGTTTCCCACCCAAGACATTCTGGCCTGTTCTGTTCAGGAGATTCTCCTGCTCTCTATGATGCTGGAGTGCAGATATCTGCTCCTCTAGCTGCTGTACTTTCTCTTCCAAGAGGACTACCAACTTGCACTTGTGGCAGGTGTAGTTCGCCACTTCTGTAGGCAAGAAGACAAACATCCCACAGGTGTTGCAGGTGACTGCAGCAGGGCCTTCAGTGTCCATACTGAGAAGTCTTAAGGAGGCACTGAAACAAGACTGTGGGCTTCCCTTGCTAGACTTGGCCTTTATTCCCAAGCTCTGTCACTGAGTTCAAGTCACGGGGCCTATAGGTATGTAGAGAGCTCCTGGCTAAAAGCTCCTTCCAAAGGCAAGTCTCTGATTCACTTCCTCTGATGCTTCAGGCCGGCTCCTCTTCTATTCTCTAAAGACCTCCTTGACTAGATAAAAAAAAAAATAATCAAAATTCGCGCGCCGTTAGGCGCGCGCTTCTGCTAGCCTTGAGTAGCCTTAAGTAGCCTCCCAGCACTGGCTCCCAGAATGCAATGGCTCAAGTGTAAATTAAATTAGATCTCACCCAAGCACATGGACTACAGCCTCCTCCTTTTCTTTCTCCTCCTTAAAGGAAATGCAGCTTCTGCTAGCCTGCTAGCCTTGGCTCAAGTGTAAATTAAATTAGATCTCACTCAAGCACATGGACTACAGCCTCCTCCTTTTCTTTCTCCTCCTTAAAGGAAATGCAGCTTCTGCTAGCCTTGAGTAGCCTTAAGTAGCCTCCCAGCACTGGCTCCCAGAATGCAATGGCTCAAGTGTAAATTAAATTAGATCTCACCCAAGCACATGGACTACAGCCTCCTCCTTTTCTTTCTCCTCCTTAAAGGAAATGCAGCTTCTGCTAGCCTGCTAGCCTTGGCTCAAGTGTAAATTAAATTAGATCTCACCCAAGCACATGGACTACAGCCTCCTCCTTTTCTTTCTCCTCCTTAAAGGAAATGCAGCTTCTGCTAGCCTTGAGTAGCCTTAAGTAGCCTCCCAGCACTGGCTCCCAGAATGCAATGGCTCAAGTGTAAATTATATTAGATCTCACCCAAGCACATGGACTACAGCCTCCTCCTTTTCTTTCTCCTCCTTAAAGGAAATGCAGCTTCTGCTAGCCTGCTAGCCTTGGCTCAAGTGTAAATTAAATTAGATCTCACTCAAGCACATGGACTACAGCCTCCTCCTTTTCTTTCTCCTCCTTAAAGGAAATGCAGCTTCTGCTAGCCTTGAGTAGCCTTAAGTAGCCTCCCAGCACTGGCTCCCAGAATGCAATGGCTCAAGTGTAAATTAAATTAGATCTCACCCAAGCACATGGACTACAGCCTCCTCCTTTTCTTTCTCCTCCTTAAAGGAAATGCAGCTTTTGCAAGTGGTCAAGTGTCTGCATTCCAAACATAATGTTATTTCATTGAAAAAGATAATATTTCAATTACCGAAGTAGCTATCAGCATTTAAAACCTTGTCAACAATTTAGAGTCCAGAAAAAAGTGAAGTGCTTGTCACTACTAAAAGACAATTGTGTCATGGAGTGTGAGAAGTTTTATGATATGGTATTGAATGTTTATTTTTGCTACATATGATTACTTCATCATGAATATCGAGTATTACATAACTCCATCCCATTTTTGTCAACCCCATGTCCCATATATGTCTCAAGGAAATATGGTCAGTTTATCTTTCGTCTGCTGCTGGGGCTAAGGCTCACAGCCACAGCGGGTGGGAAAATGGGAAAGCAGCCAAGAATGCTGATAGTTGCACTAAACAAGAGAAACTACTCACAGATAGTTTTTTGTGGGGTTTTCGGGCTATGTGACCATGTTCTAGAAGAGTTTCTTCCTGACTTTTGCCAGCATCTGTGGCTGGCATCTTCAGAGAGCTGGTGCAATTTTAAGGCAAAGCAAAGTCCATTGCAAACAAAATAGGATTAAAGCAAAGTTTTGTAGTACAAACCAAAAGTATAGATCTTGGATTCTAATGAGGCAGATTAACAAGGCAGTCCAAACATCAAGGGTTCCAGATAGTCAAGATGTGAAAGCAGTTCGAGCATCAAGAGTTCAGGCCAAGGAGACAAAGAAAGAGTCAGAAACAAGCATGCCTTTGCCAGCAAACTCAGATAATCTCTGACAACTGACCTAGCATCCCGCACCTGTTTATATTAATAGCTCACGTGAGCTTAGCTGTTGTTGATGGCTCGGTGTTTTTCATAAAGCCACCTGAAATGCCAGAGGCACATCCTTTCAGCTCTTTGCTTGTTGAAGGAAGGTATATTCCTTTTATCCTCTTCCATGCCTGAAAGCTCTGCTGCCGGGCCGCTTGGTTGCTGAACCTCCTGGAGACCACAGACTCTGCTTGAGCAGGCAGGGCAGAGGTAGGGCCTAGCTCAGCTTCAGGCTCAGTCTCAAACTGGGACTCTAACTTAGCTCCCTCATCCTCTTAGTCGTTAGCCACACTAGGAATGGCAGAATGGTTTCCAGACCCTTCACCATTTCAGTCATCCTTCTCTGGAAGTGCTCAAATTTGTCAACATCCTTTTTGAATTGTGGTGCCCAGAACTGGACACAGTATTCCAGGTGGGGCCTGACCAAAGCAGAATAGAGTGGCACTATTACTTCCCTTGATTTAGACACAATACTTCTATTGATGCAACCTAGAATTGCATTGACCTTTTTAGCTGCTGCATGGCACTGTTCACTTCTTTGACTTCATCAGGCCCTTACAGACTGATTGGTGAGATGGGAAAGGGCCTTTCATAATGTGCTGTAGTGTCTGCTCTTATTGTTATTCTCTTTTAATGGCCATTCTTTTAAACTGTGTTTAAATATATTGATGATGTTGTGCTTCTTTCCAATGTGTCCTCAAGTTGATTCCTGCTTATGGCAACCCTCTCTTAGGGTTTTCTTGACAACATTTATTCAGAGGAGATTTGCCACCATTGCCTTCCTCTGAGGATGAGAGGGCGTGACTTGCTTATGGTCACCAATTGGGTTTCCATGGCTGAACAGGGATTTCAACCTTGGTCTCCAGAGTCATAGGTCTAAGACACACTGCAGAAATAATCCAGAACTACAGTTCCCAGAATTCCCTAGCATTAAGCCAGGGCAGTTAAAGTGGTCTCAAATTGGATTATTTTTGTAGTGTGTTTTGGACCATGGTCAAACGCTCAAACCACCACACCATGTTGGTTCTAATCATAGGGCTTCCTTGTCAATGAATAGAGGAGCCCTGCCATTGCCTTCCTCTGAGGCTGAGAGAGAGTGACTTGCCAAGCAGGGATTTAAACCACTGTCTCCTAGAATCCTAGTCCAACATTCGAAACACTGCACCATGCTGGCTTCATTTTTCATGCCAACTCTGTTTTAAGTGATCGTGTTGTCAGATTTTCTTTGCAACTTTTATTTCACAGAGGTTTACCATGCCCTGCCTCTAAAGCTGAGACAGTGTGATTTGCCCACTAGATTTCTGTGCTGAGTTGGGATTTAAATTCCATGAATCCTACTCCAGCACTCAAACCACTACACAATGCTGGCTTTCTAGGTGCTGCCACAATGCAGAATTAATATAGTTTGACACTGCTTTAAATGTCATGGATCCATCCAACTGGGATTTACAGTTTGTTTTGGCACTATCGCTCTCTGACAGAAAAACCTGAACATGTCACAAAACCATAAATCCCAGATTTCCATAACATTGATTCATTGTAGTTACAGCAGTGTCAAACTACATTAGTTTTGCAGTGTAGATGCAGCCTTGGTCATTGTTAAGTGCCTTAAAGTCACCTTCATCCTATGGTGAACCTATCAGGGGAATTTCCTCGCAAGATTTATTTGGAGGAGGTTTGCCAAGTCCTTCTTCTGAGGCTGAGAGAAAGTGTGACTTGGCCTAGATAGACTTCCTGGGTTGAGTGTGGACTCAAATAAGAGTTTCCTAGTCCAACACACAAACTACCACATAGCTATCCTGAACCTCATCCCTTCAAGCAATCTGCACAGTAGAACCAGCAAATCCTCCCCACTCCAGCTTGGAGCTTTCTAATTTGCTTCAGAATTTATCGGATCAGTCATTTTGCACCCCCATTTCTTGCACATTTGTTATTATGTCAGGATGTGCTGTGTGCCATGGATCTTCCAGTGTTCACAATGCAGCCGCTCAAACAATAAATCTCCTTTGGCACGGAAGATGCTATCACGAAGGGCTTTGATGAGACTCCGGTAGGTGCTTTGAAATACTGCGAGAAGGTAGTTATGGTAAGGATACATTAAGCTTCTGGTAAATGTCAAAGCAACAGTGATTTCTTACTTTCTTCCAGGGAAATCATGATGAAAAGTAGGAGGGAACAAGGGAAACTTTGGGAGTGGCTGCTTTGGACTTTTTGTGCCCTGACTTTTCAAGAACCCAGAGAACTGTTCTCTTTTCGGACAACTCGGTTTGCATCCATCTGTACAGCTAAAGAGGGCTTTACAAAGGTTACAGTGCCGCTGCCAAGGAGCCACCACTTGTCTCTGTCCCTCTGGCCTTTGCAACATCTGGCAGAGAAAATGGGTTTTGATTTTAACCTCAAATTCATATTCACCCTTCACTTTTTGATCATCCCTTTTCACCTCAGGGACTTGGAGCGGTGCAGAGGCCATAAATAATTCATGCCAAACAGCTGTCAAAACAATCAGCAAAGGATGGAGTCTCTTCACTGGCATTGCGTTGCTGCCGCCGATGATCACAAACAGCCTGGCACCAGTAGCACTTCTTTTGTCACTTCTTGGAGGACAAGAAGCACTCCAGCAACATGGGACGGTTTTTCTTGTTCTCAATGACTTGACCATATCTCGCACAGAGTTCTTGATCCTTTGAGGTCTACCATTTGACGTTGCTGTCAGAACAGGCTGAAAGAAAGCCCTCCATACAGTGTAAAAATTAAGATACAGAGTTTGCTGTCACAGAATCGAGAAGACACAACAACAACAACAATAATATAATCTGTACAATATGATGGAGATGGGTTTGTTGTCAAAAAAGCTAAAGGATGGCTCAAAGAATTGATAAAAGATTGAGAAAAAGTGATCATATTCTTAAAGAAGAAATGGAGTAATTTAGCAACAGTGGGAGTTATGGGAGGGGTGTAGAATAATTACAACAGAGATGGATGGGAAAGATTTAAAACACTGGATAAAAGCCGAGATTCCCTTTTCTGTTACATTAGAATTTTTGACAATGTGAATTGAAATTAAGAACATTATAGCTACATCTAATATAGTTATAGTGATTTAAAATTATTTTCAAACCACAAAAACAGTTGGGTCAAATAGTATTTTCTCTTTGAATTAGTATAAGAAAGTGAATTGGGAAAATAGTCAAAAAAGAGATAAAAGATATGCATAGTAATGTGGAGATACCTTTGAAAGAATTTATAAAGAAGGTAGTCAAGGAGAATAAAGTGTTGATAGAATTTGGTGTACCGGAAGGCACAAGAAGTAATGATTCTGAGACAAACGTTATATGCTTTAATTGGATTATTTTAATTGTTTTTAAAAGTGTTGTTTTAAGGTATTTACACACACACACACACACACAACTTGGAACAAAAGCGGGCTAAAAATAAATAAATAAATAAATAAATGGGAGAAAATATAAAGTATATGTATGCATGAGATTTTATGTAAAACAACAACAAGAACAACAACAGCAACAATAATATGTATCCCTTACCTGTTGCTCCCCATAGATGGAAGCAGGGAACAACAACAATTAACAGACAAACAGCATTTAAAAAAGACATTAGTTAAAGCATACATCAATTAAAAGGACAAACAAGATGTATACATATTAAAACAATGAATATTTAAAATTCATCACTTAAAATTCACAATTTAAAAATCATTTGGATACGTCTGCTGGGAGAGACTGTTCTTTAATGCTCTTTTAGATTAGAAACCCTGCTAGTTTGTAGAATCAGTGTGTAGAAAGGTCTTGTGGCACCTTGAGATTAACTGAAAGAAAGAAATTGGCAGCATGAGCTTTTGTAGACTAAATGCATCTGATAAAGTAGACTTAAGTCTACGAAAGCTCATGCTGCCAATTTCTTTCTTTCAGTTAGAGGCGGACTCTTTTTTTCCTGTAGTTTGAATTCATTGTTCTGGGTCCTGGTCTCTGGAGCTGCAGAAATTTGCTCTATCTTCAGTATGACATTCCTTCAGATATTTAAACAGGGCTATCATGTCACCTCTTAACTTTCTCTTCTCCAGGCTAAACATTCCCAGCTCCCTAAGCTGCTCCTCATAGGACATGGTGGTTTCCACACTTTTTACTATTTTGGTAACCCTCCTCTGGACATCAAAATACTTTTTGAATTGTGATGCCCAGAACTGGACACAGGAGTCCAGGCAAGGCATGACCAAAGCAGAACAGAGTGGCACTATCACTTCCTTTGATCTAGAGACTACACTTCTTTTGTTGCAGCTCAGATTCACATTGGCTTTTTAGTTGCTGCATCACACTGATATGGAAACCACCTCTGTCAGGGGGAAGGAAGTGAAACCCCCTCAGCCCTCCACCCTGTGCTTTTTGAGGGAAGGAGGCCTACTTGCAGATAGGCACAGTGGCCAACAGAGTTGTCTCTGACCCAGATCCTTCTGCAGAGTCTCTGAGCCAGGTAAGCAAAGCTTCCTGGGTTGCCATGGAGAGCTGGTCCATCAGGCATCCCTCCTGGGCGGGAGCCATCAATCAGCTCATCAGGCAGTGTTGTCCCGGATAAATGCTACCTGTCTTGCTGAGGCCCAAATTGCACAGTGGAGACATGCAACAAGCCTCCTTTCCCAATGTCTGTGTGGGGATGTGGTGTAATTGGTACAATTTGCTATTTCAGAGCTCAAGGGAAGGGACAGAAATTACCAGAAGGAAGCGTCAAGAGCAGGTGGGAAGATAGAAGTGCAGCTTCCTGGTTGACACCATGCTTGGCACAACAAGTCAGGAGAAGCTGGGGACATCATGGTGTGTAACAACCCCTCTCCACAGTCAGGCAGGGCCCACTCTTGGCTTTGGAGAGCAATTTGGCAGCTGATAATTACCAGGCACCTGAATATTAGGCAGCTGTTCCTCCATGGGGGAGACACGTAGAGCTGAACATGCTGAGAAACATTTGGGTTTGCATCTCTTTCTGTATAGATATCATTAGCTTTCTAAACAGCAGATTGGGAAATGAAGGCATGGAGTGTGAGTCCAAATGGCTGAGAGGGTTTCATTGTTTCCTTAAGTTGCACCATGCTTTCTTTTGAGAACAGCATGTGGTGGGATTAAAGCCTGCCAAGAAGTTGGTGTGTGTGTGTGATAAAAGATATATACCGTGTTTCCCCGAAAATAAGACAGTGTCTTATATTAATTTTTGCTCCCAAAGATGTGCTAGGTCTTATTTTCAGGGGATGTCTTATTTTTCACGAAGAAGAATTCACATTTATTGTTGAACAAAAGAAAAAAAAAGAAAAAATATTATATAATGTATATATATTTATATACAAAAACTTTGCTAGATCTTACTTTCGGGGTAGACCTTATGTTTAGCAATTCAGCAAAACATCTACTAGGTCTTATTTTCTGGGGATGTCTTATTTTTGGGGAAACAGGGTAGTAGGTTCCAATCCTATTGGCATCTTATGTGAGTGTATCAAACATTGATAGGGACTGCTGTCAAGAAATCAAAAGAGCAAAGATGTACAATTGAACACAAAAGTTAGAATCGTAGAAGCCATTGTATCTCCTATTGCCATGTATGGATGCAAAAGCTGGACAATAAAGAATAGGAAGAAAATCCATTCATTTGAGAAGTGGTGCTGGAGAAGAGCGCTGAGGATCCTGTGGATGGCCAAAAAGACAAACAAATGGGTCCTAGAGCAGATTAATAATAATAATAATAATAATAATAATAATAATAATAAATTAAGCCTGAAATCTCCCTAGAAGCTAAGATGACTCAATTGAGGCTGTTGTACTTTGGTCATATCATGAGAAGGCATGACTCATTGGGGGAAAATAATGCTAGGGAAGGTAGAGAGAAGTAAAAAGAGAGGAAGGCCACATGCTAGATTGGTGGACTTTATTAAGGAAGTCACGGATAAACAGAGCAATGGAGGTCAGGGACTCTTGGAGATGCCTCATCCATGGGATCACCATGAGTCAAGATTGACTCAAGGGTGGTTAACAAGAACAAATGTTTCCCTACAGGAGTGGTTTGACATTTTTGTCTGATGTAGGACACTCATGTTCACTTCAAAGTTGTGTATATGGAGTTGTGCATGTGGGTCTATTCTGCACCACAGATTTAATGCACCTCGTACATTACATGTGCACAGCAGGTTGTACATTTATTATGTATTGTTGTTGTTATGTCCCTTCAAGTTGTTTCTGAATTATGACAACCTGAAGGCAGTTCACCTACAATGGGGTTTTCTTGGCAAGTTTCTTCAGAGGAAATTTGCCATTGCCTTTCCCTGAGACAGCATCTGGCTTACCCAAGATCACCTATATTTGATTAATATCCCATTCTCCTCCTATGTGGGAGCCAAAGTGGCATGGTCAGTTGTAAAGTTGGATTTTGTCTCTTTGATATAGAATCTTGGCCTACGTTTTTGCAACTTGGTTACTTCTGTATTTTTTAATTCTGGGCCAAAATTGACTGAATGTGTCAACACATGTGTGAGTTCAAAGGTAGATTGAGGCCACGAAAGGCAAAACAGCCCAAGTGGAAGAAAGAGGGTCACAGAGATGGCACTGCTGAACTCAACCAGCCACGGAAGGAACCTTGACCAAGAGGTGCCCATTAGCAGCAGAGGGCCACATGAAATATGCATGGAGGATGCCATAGAGGCCAGCTGAGCTGAATGTCAAGGCCTTGCCTCCCATCACCTTTCCTTGCCTGGTGCTTTGTGATTTTTCCAGTGCGTCGGAGCAGCTGGGCAGCTGATGGTGGAGAGTTAACCTTTCTGTGTTTGGTCAAGATCTGTTGAACTGCAGGGAGTGAGGTGGTGAAGGATCAAAAGAGCCCAGGACCTGCTGTGTTGGAGAGATCGGTAGAATTTTGACTTGGATGCAAAACCCTTTTCCTCATTCCTGCTGCTATTATGGGCCCAGTAGAGAGACAAGCCTTCATTTGATGGATGTAATACATTTCACACTCAGCTGCTTGGGAGGATGTGGGTTAGAAACTACCTGTGCAGCTCAAACAGTGCTCATGCATCATTCATGCAGCCAGGGATGGATGTGCTGCTGACAGCTGGGTTGCAGACTCTGTTTGAGAGAGCAATGAATCTGGCTTGCTGACCTGTTCCCAGTCCTTCCTAGACTATTGGGCTGTCCAGCAATAATTCTAATGACATGGTTGGCTCATCACATACTCTTTCATATGTAATAGATGAATGTCAGTGCAGGTGTGGCCAGTACTTTCAAAGTGTGGTTCAGATTGCTAAAGTTATAAATAAGGAAGAACAGATGAGCTACGAGAGGCTGCAGCAGTTTGCATTTGCCTGAGCCATCTAGGAAATGCAAGACTCTTTCCATTCCTCTCCTCTCCATCCTAAACAGAATTGAGTGTGAACTTTGAACTCAGTTTGTGATGTGACAGAGGAGACATAAAATGGAGTCTGAAGAAGCTATTTACTATAGCCAAACATAAACTGAATCTTTATGATTCTTTCTCAAGACAACACTGCTGAAAATAGCCAACACAGCAACTTTGGTTCTTGGAACTAGCTAACTGCACTGGGGCAAAGCTGGAAAAAAAGACATCAAAGCTTGCCAGGTGTAAGAAGACAAAAGATGGGAAATTGTCTGAAGGTTGAGATGGGACATAGGGTCAGCTTGACCCAGCAGAGGTCCAGAGACTGGTTTGAGCCAGACAAATGGGAAGGGGAGTGACTGGAGGGAGCAGATGATCTGCTGGACCAAGTAGAAAGCAAGGATATGGTGGAGATAAGATGGAAATATCAAGGCTAAGATGCCAACTTTGTCAGGGTATTGTTAGAACATCTGCATTATTAAAATTTTGGAAGTGTGGAGTTCCCTCCATGACCCCAAGCCGACCCCCCTGAGCAGGTCCATTATGGCTAGGTGAGAGGGTCGGTAGCCAGCTTGGCTGCTATGACATCAGCCTCAGGAAACCCTTAGAAATTGCCCACAGGAAGGTTTGGGAGTTGCCAATGAGAAGCCCATCACCTTCAAGACTTAGACAATGTTGGCTGTTTGTTTTCGGTCTCACACCTAATGGGTCGATAATCAGCTTAACAACCCACCAATCACTCAGTTTGTCCTCCTCAGTTGTGTCCAGACCCATCTGCATTGTCCCAACTTGCCCTCACCTTGGATTAACAAAGCCCAGGCAATCAAATACCTTTGCCTTGACCATTAAGCTCATTGCTAGAGGCTAGATTTGGCCTATAAGAACCCAAGATTTGGCCACTCTGTGTGCTATTACCGGAATACAGCCCAGTCCACACCAGACTGAACTCTGATTCTAGCTCCCTCAGCCACCCCTTCCTATGTTTCGGCGGCCATGTCCTTCCATCATCCACACTGCATAGGACTCCTGGAGAAGCCTTCAGAGGTATGTATTTCCCATAGTGGTGCCTCTCTCAACCTATCTCCCTATTTCCCTTCAATAATAATAATAATAATAATAATATGATTTATTTCTATACCGCCCTTCCATAGATCAGGGCGGTGTACAGCAAGTAAAAACAATAAGACATAAAAACAATTTAAAAAGCCAGATACGATAAAACAGTAAAACAGTAAAATCACAATTCTCAATATAAGTGCAAGTGCATATAGGCAGCAAAACAGTGGGCGGCATTACAACAGGCTAATAAATAAAAAGTCCATTCAGCGATATGCCTGGTTAAATAAGTAGGTCTTTAGATCCTTTTTGTATTGTGCAAGGGAGGGGGACAAGCGGAGATCAATAGGTAGAGAGTTCCAGAGACCGGGGGCAGAGATGGAAAATGCCCTCTTCGTCGTGGTCGCTAGTCTGGTCTCCGGAACTCTCAATAACCGCTGTCCGGAAGATCTAAGTGTGCGGGGCGGATTATATGGGGAGAGACGGTCCTTCAGGTACCCTGGACCCAAGCCATATAGGGCTTTATAGGTAATAACCAGCACTTTGTACTGAGCCCGGAAGCGAATCGGCAGCCAGTGAAGATCCTTCAGAATTGGTGTTATATGGGCGGCCCTGGGAGCACCAGTGACCACCCGCGCTGCCATATTTTGTACCAGTTGTAGCTTCCGAGTATGATACAAAGGCTGCCCCATGTAGAGTGCATTGCAGAAGTCCAACCGAGAGGTTACTAGAGCATGTATTACGGTTTCAAGGTCCCTCCGGTCCAGGTAGGGACGCAGCTGGCGAATCAGCCGAAGCTGATAACAGGTGCTCCTGACCGTCGCATCCACCTGAGAGGTCAAATGGAGCGACGAATCGAGGAGCACCCCCAGACTGCGTACTGTGTCCTTCACGGGGAGCGTGACCCCGTTCAGGACGGGTGGAACCACCTCCATCCCTGGACCGGGAGAACCTATCACCAGTACTTCCGTTTTCTCTGGATTCAGGCTGAGTCTATTTTCCCTCATCCAGTCCATTAACGATTCCAGACAGGCCACGAGAGGAGCGATGCCATCCCTGGTCACTGCATCAGTCGGAGACATAGAGAAGACTATTTGGGTGTCATCAGCGTACTGATAACACCGCGCCCCATGCCTCCGGATGATCTCTCCCAGCGGTTTCATGTAAATGTTAAAGAGCATGGGGGACAGAATGGCTCCTTGAGGGACCCCAGAAGTGAGGGCCCTCTTATCGGAGCACACGTCCCCCAGCTGCACCATCTGGAACCTCCCAGAGAGGTAGGACCGGAACCACTGGAGCGCAGTGCCCCGGATTCCCACCTCTGCCAGGCGTTCCAGAAGGATACCATGGTCGATGGTATCGAAAGCCGCTGAGATGTCCAAGAGCACCAGCAGGGACACGCTACCCCTGTCGATGCCCAGACTGAGATCATTGACCAGGGCGACCATGGCCGTCTCCACCCCGTAGCCCGCCCGAAAACCGGTTTGAAATGGATCTAGAAAATCCGTTTCATCCAAGATCGATTGAAGTTGGAGTGCAACCGCTTTACTTTCCACAAGCATTGAATGTGTGCGAGTGTGTGTGCGTGTGCCCCCTTTTGAATAAACTTTAAATATTAATTGGAAATAGTCCACTTCTGCATTATCTCTCAAGGGATTCTTTCTCTCTTTGGTATATGTGATGGGACACAATCTCGAAGGGTATTGTTAGGGCGCCACTCTCGACAATTTGAGCGAATTAAAATTCCCCTGATTAGATCCTTCCTAACAGTAGAATCATAGAATCATAGAAATTTAGAGTTGGAAGAGACCACAAGGGCCATCCAGTCCAACCCCCTGCCATGCAGGAACTCCCAATCAAAGTATACCCGACAGATGGCCATCCAGCCTCTGCTTAAAAACCTCCAAGGAAGGAGACTCCACCACCCTCCGAGGGAGTGTGTTCCACTGTCGAACAGCTCTTACTGTCAAGAAGTTCCTCCTAATGTTGAGGTGGAATCTTTTTTCCTGCAGTTTGCATCCATTGTTCCGAGTCCTGTTCTCTGGAGCAGCAGAAAACAAGCTTGCTCCCTCCTCAATGTGACATCCCTTCAAGTATTTAAAGAGGGCTATCATATCACCTCTTAACCTTCTCTTCTCCAGGCTAAACATCCCCAGCTCCCTAAGGCGTTCTTCATAGGGCAAGGTTTCCAGACCCTTCACCATTTTAGTCGCCCTCCTTTGGACCCGCTCCAGTTTCTCCACATCCTTTTTGAATTGTGGTGCCCAGAACTGGACACAGTATTCCAGGTGGGGCCTGACCAATGCAGAATAGAGTGGCACTATTACTTCCCTTGATCTAGACACTATACTTCTATTGATGCAACCTAAAATTGCATTGGCCTTTTTAGCTGCTGCATCGCACTGTTGACTCATGTTCAACTTGTGGTCTACTTGGACTCCTAGATCCCTTTCACATGTGGTCTCATTCAGCCAGGTGTCCCCTATCCTATATCTGTGCATTTCATTTTTCCGCCCTACGTGTAGGACCTTACATTTCTCTGTGTTAAATTTCATTTTGTTAGCTTTGGCCCAGCTTTCTAGTCTATTCAGGTCATTTTGAATTTTAATCCTGTCCTTTGGGGTATTAGCTACTCCTCCCAATTTGGTGTCATCTGAAAATTTGATAACTAGGCTCTCAATACTGTCATCCAAGTCATTAATAAAGATGTTGAACAGCACTGGGCCCAGGACAGAACCCTGTGGCACCCCACTGGTCACTTCTTTCCAGGATGAAAAGGAACCATTGTTGAGCACCCTTTGGGTTCGGTCAGTCAACCAGTTACAAATCCAGTATGCCAGTTTGCATTGTAAGTTGTAATGAGATAAAGGTGTGGTAAATGGCAAGTGTAACCATGGTAGGTAAACCTGCATTGTAAATTAGTAGAACAATTGGCCAATCAGGCAGATGACTGTATAGTCAATTAGCAGACTGTTGTAAGAATCTCCTTAGAGTTTGGGGGCATGCTTTTAATGTGTGCTCTCCATACTGGTGGGAGTTCTGTTTTACACCTCAACAGAGTTGATCTAAACAGTTGCCTTGTTTCACACCGTTAGTTATTAGAAAGGTCTCTGAGAAAGCATTGCCATATCTGACTTGATCGTGCTGGCCCTCATGCAGCAAGATAATCATTTTGAGGAATTTGGGGGGGGGGGGCATCCTAGTTGTTCCAGGATCTGCCACAGACCTTTGCACAACCGTGTGGAAGGGCAACACATGTGCAACTTCGTTTCGGCAGCCTTGAAGTGAATGTAGCCATTCTGCTTCATCCACAAATATCCAACCTTTTTCATCTGGGAACTTACACATAGGTAAGACATGGACAGGACCTTCCCTATGTTTATTACATGTGGATGCTGCACAGAACTTGGAGAAAGTGCCTTTATCTTAATCACAGCTCCAGAATCCCCCAGCCAACTTGTCGCTTTTCCTTTAAGGAGCCCAATGATGCATATCAGATTCCAACAACACACCAGTCTTATGAGGTAGACTAGATTGAGAGAAGGTGGTGAGTCCAAGGTTGCCTTGTGAGTTTTTTGAGTGAATGAGGTTTAGTACTCAGGTCTCCCTGGGTTTGGTCCAGGGGTGAGGACAGTGCAACCTATGGTCTGTATGTGGTTTCAGCCTCTGGTGTTGTCATAAAATGTCTCTGGATACTGGATAGTGGCCCAAACCTGCATCTAAACTGTAAAAAATAATGCAGTTTGAGACCAGTTTAAGTGCTGCAGCTCCATCCTATGGAATCCTGGAATAGGTAATTTTACAAGGTCTTTAGCTTTCTTTTCCAAAGAGTGCTGGTGGCTCACAAAACTGAAAATCCTAGGGATTGTGAATGTGAATCAGTTATGAATGTGTAACTCTACCATTGTGTCAGCCTTTGAAGAAATAATGCCGTTTGACACCGCTTTAATTGCCACAGCTCCATAGCACAGAATCCTGGCAATTGTAGTTTTGTGAGAAATGAGCACTCTGGCAGAAAAGACTAAAGACCCTGTAAAACTAAGTAGCCCAGGATTCCAGAAGATGGAGCTATAGCACTGAAACATGCGCCAAACTGCATTATTTCTACAGTGTAGACACACTTTTAGACAAACACTGTCACTACTATGTTACATTTTCTGCTCTCTTGCTGCATGTAACATGACTCACTTGCTTGAGCCATTTGAAGTTAATGTTCTCTGCAAACACCTCCTTTATGCTTGGGGCAAATCCACAGATTCTGATCCTTACAGGGACTAAAATAGGTTGATTTTTATCCTTGGCTGAACCCTGATTCTGTGGTCTGGATTTTTTTTAAAAAAAGAACTTCCTTATGTTTATCACAACAATGCATGTGCTATTTATTTCTTGATTTATTTATGTTGCTGGGCTTTTATTGCTTATGCGATCCCTGAGGCTTTCTAAAGGTGGAGGATGTCAGTTCAAAACATCACTGGCATCCTAAAGACCACTGAAATTATCTGTGGCTGCAGGAAACAAAAGCAGAAAAGGGCCATTTTATGCAACTAAACAATGAACAAACAGATCCCTGATCACTTTCAGTTGCTAAATGCTTTTTGAGGTTGAAAGTTTCTGCAGCTTTTCCAGAATACATTTCAAGCTCCAAGATTGATGTCTAAAAAGGAATTTTCATGCTCCAGATGTGTGCATTAACTAATTTGGTCTGTGTGAAGGAGAATGGGTAGGAATCACACAGCCCCCCAGATGTTATTGGAGTGCAATCCTGGAAATGTAACTATATTTTAATAAAACCCTATACGGATCAAGTCCAGGTTATCAGAAGGACTGTGTTCATCCGTATGAGCATGCCTGTGCTTTGAGCTCCTCCACAGAGAGTCTTCTCTTTGTCCTACGACCTTCACAGATATTTTAATGATATTTTCAACTTTTGTATGAGGAGGCACTCTATTCTGCTTTGGTCAGGCCTCACCTGGAATACTGTGTCCAGTTCTGGGCACCGCAATTCAAAAAGGGATTTTGAGAAGCTGAAGTGTGTCCAGAGGAGGGTGACAAAAATGGTGAAGGGTCTGGAAAACATGCCTTATGAAGTAAGACTTAGGGAGCTGAGGATGTTTAACCTGGAGAAGAGATGGTTAAGAGGTGATATGATAGTCTTTTTTAAGTATATGAAGGGCTGTCCTATTGAGGATGGAGAAAGCTTGTTTTCTGCTGCTCCAGAAACTAGAACATAGAACAATTGAAGCAAACTACAGGAAAAGAGATTTCAGATCAAAATCAGGAGGAATTTCTTGACAGTGAGAGCTGTTTGACAGTGGAACTCATTTCCTCGGAGAATGGTGGAAACTCCTTCTTTGGAGGTCTTAAAACAGAGGCTGGATGGCCATCTGTTGGGGATGCTTTGATTGAGAGTCCCCGCATGGCAGGAGGGACTTCTCTTCCGAAGAGTGGCTCACAAATGTACAAATCCCAGAGATTGTCAGTGTGAATCAGTTATGAATGTGTAACTCTAGTGTTGGAGCAACCTAGTAGAGAGGTAGATAGAAAGACAGTATAGTGAGAGCCAGCATGTTGTAGTTGTTTGAGGTTTGAACCAGAGCTGGAATCCCAGATTGGTCATGTAAACCCACTGGGCATCCTTGGGCAATTCATACTCTCTCAGCCTCAGAGCAAGGCAATGGCAAACCCCCACTGTAAAATTTGCCAAGAAAACCCCATGACCTGCTTTGCCTTTGGGGGAAGAGGAGGAGGAAGAGGAGGCAGCCCGCTGCTATCCATCGTGGTGAGAGTGCTGAGGTAGGCATCAGGTGGCTGGCGCCACAAAGTCTACTCAGAGTAAGTTCTAGTAAATTCAGTGGTAATTTGCTCCAGACCCCAACAAATATAGGTCCAAAGTACAAGCTTCCTTTCATAGTTATAACTTAGATGATAATACAATGAGCCCAAATAGCCTGAAGGCAGCAGATCCGATCTGATCTTGGAATGTCAGCTCTGGTTGGAACCTGGATGGAGAACCATTAGGGAATTCCAGCTGCTCATGGCTATATTTCCGAGGAAAAAACTGGAAAACCACCTCTGATGCTTTGATTGAGAGTTCCTGCATGGCAGAGAGTTGGACTGGATGGCCCTTGTGATCGATTCCAACTCTGTGATTCTATGGACTTTATCACACTGGATGTATCCTGGGCAAAAATTAGATTTAAAAGTAGAAAAAAACCCCCTCTGCAAATGTGGCATGTTTTTCAGACGATATTTGCCCGAAAGAGAAATAAAGCGAAAATAACCTGAATGGAAAATTGACAAAAATGACTACTGTTTACTTTCAGGAAATTCCAAAAGTAAAAAAGAGTCATTTTTGTCAACTTTCGGTTTGGGTTATTTTCACGTTCTTTCTCTTTCAAGCAAATGCATCTGAAAACATCCCACATTTGTGGGTGTTTTCCAAATTTTAAAATCTTGTTTCTACATGGGATTTAAGCAAGTTGCCCCCATGTGATAATATCCTATGATTTTAACTCCCCTCATCCCTAGTCCAGAGATCTGATGGTGAGGAATGCTGGTGGTTGCAATCGAATACCTTCTGGAGGTCCCATGCTTCCCATCCCTGATATAAAGGCTACATTTTGACCAGGAGCTTATGACAACAGCTAGATAAGAATTTAGGATCGACCACTGAAAGGAACCTTGCTACATGCTGTGTGCTGTTACAACCGTCTCTTCAGTCGTATATACCACAGGCAGGTTGTGAAAATGCCCCATAAAGTTTTTTATGAGTGTGCCTATGGCTGGCAATGGCCAACATCAATCCACGATTCCCTTCCTCAGCCCAAAGAGCCACTCTCCTGCCATGCAATCAAGCAATATAGTAATTGCCAGTTGGGAAGTACAACTTTTGTCTCTTTTTGATTTATATGGACTCCCTTAGGGTTTCATCTACTCTGCATGAGCAGGAACATCTGATCCTCCAGATCAAGTGGAAATGCTCACCTCCACTGGAATTAAAATAAAATCACTTTACAGATTCCTGTAAAGTGATTTTGATGATATTGGTGAACCAGTTTTGTGGACAGAATTCAGAAGCTTTAAACTTTGGAGTAAAACCCTGACATGGAAAAATAAGACAGCCCTGATGAAAGAAGATTGGATTCTGAAATTGTATGATTTGGCTGAGACAGATGAGCTGCCTTAATTAGAGAGAAATCTTTAACTAATTTTAAGAGAGATTAGGAAGCAGTAATTGCTTTCTTGCAGATACAACAGGGGAAATATTCAGTAGTTGGATTTTAAAGTTTGAACGTTGGGCTAGGACTCTGGAGACCAGAGTCTGAATCCCTGCTTCTCCATGCAAACCCACTGGCTGACCTTGGGTGAGTGACACAATCTCAGCCCCAGAAAAACAGGTGATAGGTTTACCTTAAGGTCAAGTGATTTCAAAGTACACAACAACAAACAACAAAACTTAACAGGTTAATCAACAGTAAAAATGTAAGATAAAGGATTGACAATAGGAAAAAAAAGATTATATCATATCATATATAGCCATTAGTTGAAGAGCTGGAAGTCATTATTACTTATGCTTATCTATGTTTTGAGTGTATGCATTTTTTTGTTTTTTATGCTTTTGTTTTATGTATTTCCATTATATGCAGTTTTATTGTATGAAGAGGTTCTCCTAATAAAAAATTCATAAAAATAAAATATAATAAAACATTGAATGGATTGATCATTGACATGGAAGCTAGCAGGTGCCAGTATTCTGATATCATGGGCAATTAGGTTCTCTCCCCATTAGCACATCTTTCACTAAAAATCCCCATATCATTATTGTCTTATCCTAGAACTTTCTATTGAAGTCTATGTTGTATAATTTTATGCATACTAAGTTATGTAGCAAAGGTGCTTGGTAGTGAATTGTGAAGGGCCATAACAGGACACTGGCAAGAGTATGCCAGTGCATACTGGGCTCTGATGATGCACATTGGCAATCCTTAGCCAGTGTCCCATTCTGCATAAGTCCTGATGCACAATGGTCACTTTTCTGGCTGTTGTTGTTGTTGTTGTTGTTGTGTGCCTTCAACTTGTTTTCGGCTTCTGGCAACTCTAAGATGAACCTATCATGGGGTTTTCTTGGCATGATTTGTTTAGAGGGTGTTTGCCTTTGCTTTCTTCTGAAGCTGAGAGCATGTGACTTGTCCAAGGTCAACTGGTGGGTTTTCATGGCCAAGCAGGGGTTTGAACCCTGGTGTTCCAGAGTCCCTGTCCCACATTCAGACAATTACAGCACACAGGCTATACAGTAGACTCTTGGTATTGGCATGCTTCCCATCCATAGATTTGAGCATCCATGGATCACCACACCCCATATTATCATGCAAGCACACTGACCATATAGGAGGTGGGTGGGTGGGGGTACCTGGCAGTACTACATGTGAAAAAAATCTTTGGATTATTGTTGACCATAAATTGAACATGAGGCATCAGTGTGATGTTGCAGCAAAGAAGGCAAATGCCATCTTAGCTTTCATTAATAGAAGCACAGTTTCCAAGTCAAAGTGAGTAATAGTCCTACTGTATTCTCTACTGGTTAAGCCTCACCTTGGAGTACTGTATTCAGTTCTTGGCACCTCGTTTTAAGAAGGTTATATACAAGTTGGAGCAGGTTCGGAGAAGGAGAATGAGGATGATAGGGAGCCCTGATGGTACAGTGCCGGTACTGCAGCCATTCACAAACAAAGGCTGTGAGTTCAATTCCAGCCAAGGGCTTCAGGGTTGACTCAGCCAGGAATCCTTTAATAGGTTGCTAAAATGAGTAACCAGCTTGTTGGGGGCAATTAGCTTACACTTTGTAAACTGCTTAGAGAGTGCTTAGTTCAGTATGAAGTTCAGTATAGAAATGCAGCTGCTGTTGTTATTGCTATGGTAAGAGGGATGGAAAACAAAACTTATGAGGAGAGGTTGAGGTTGGCGAAGGGAAGTTTGAGGGATGATACGATCAAACTCTTTAAAAATCTCAAGAGCTGCCACGGAGGGGAGGGAGCAGGCTTGTTCTCTGCTGCCTCGGAGGGTAGAATTAGGTCAAATGGTTTGAAGTTACAAGAGAATAGGTTGTGATTGAACATTAGATGGATCTTCTTCACAGTAAGAGAAGTTTCACAGTAATGGACCCAATTGCCTAGACTAGAGAGATGGTGAGGCCTCCTTCCCTTTGTTATTGTTGTGTGCCTTACTGTCCTTTCTGACTTATGCTGACCCTAAACCATGGGGGTTTCTTGGCAAGATTTGTTCAGAGGAGGTTTGCTGTTGCCTTTCCCTGAGGCTAAGAGCATGTGACTTGCCCAAGGTGGGTTTCATGGCCGAATGGGGAATTGAACCCTGGTCTTCAGAGTTATCATCCAATTGAAAGCTACCTGGTAGGAACTCTCTAGATCAGTGGTTCCCAAACTTTCGCACTCCAGATGTTTGGATTTCAGCTCCTAGAATTCTTGACTGTTAGCCAAGGTGGCTGTAACCTCTGGAAGATGAAGTCCAAACCACCTAAAGGACCAAAATTTGGGAATCACTGCTCTAGATGGAGATCTGCACTGAGCATCAGGTTGGACACGAGAGCCCCTTTTGTCTGTATAAGTCTATGATTCTGTGAAAATGAAGAAAATTAGTTCATTGAGATGTAATGGTGGAAGAGAGTTTTATGCATATCGTGCCAAAATGACAAATGGATGGTTTTTAGAGTAAATCAAGCCTGAACTCTCACTAGAAGGAAAAATGTCTAAACTGAGATATGAGACAATGTGACTCATTGGAAAGGATTAAAAAGTGTGAGGAAATAGGAAAAGAGGAAGACTGCACCAGAAATGGAATGCTTCAGTGCAAGACTGGAGCAGGACAGTTGGTAACCAGGGATCTTGGAATCAGAGAATCATAGACTCGGAAGAGACCTCAAGGGCCATCCAGTCCAACAAAGCAACCCCAACAGATGGCCATCCAGCCTCTGTTTAAAAACCTCCAAAGAAGGCCTTTTCTGCCCAGTGGATGCAAAACCAAGAAAGGGAATGATAGACTCCACCACCCTGCTGTCTAATGGAACATAAGGGAATGTGTTCCACTGTTGGACAGTAATCACTGTCAGGAAGTTCCTCTTAATGATGAGGCGAAACCTCTTTCTCTGTATTTTGAATCAATTGATCTGTGTCCTAGTCTCTGGAGCAGCAGGAACAAGCTTACTCCATCCTCAATATGACACCCTTCAAATACTTAAAGAGGGCTGTCATGTCACCTCTTCACCTTCTCTTCTCCAGGATAAACATATACCCAGCTCCCTAAGCCACTGCTTAGAGGGCTTGGTAGTTTCCAGACCCTTCACCATTTTGGTGGTCCTCCTCTGGACCCACTCCAGCTTCTGAACATCCTTTTTGAATTGTGATGCCCAGAACTGGACACAGTACTATTCCAGGTGGAGGTCTCTAATTCATAGAGGCACCATAAGTTGAAGTCAACTTGATGGTAAACAACAACAACAACAGATCTTGGACATGTGATGAAATGTTCTGGGTAAAGACATCTGTTATGCCTCCCTCCCCTAGATCTATCAGCAGTTCTGTCAAAGATCTGCTAATAAGAAAAGTGGTTGCTTTCCATGGTGCTGAACTCTGCCTTTGTCCTTCCTAGTCCCTAGAGATGCTTGCTGTATTTCAGGCAGAAGATGACAAATGCAGTGGCACTGATGAAAAGTTCTTGAAATACCTACAGAATGATAGAAATGGATTCTTGGAGGGTTTCCAGCTGAGGCCCTGAATTCTCTCCTTGAAGAACACTTTGAAAACACTGTTTTAAAAGTGCACCATTAAATGCAATTAAAGCACTATTAAAAAGCTGAGGAATGTCAGCTCCCTGGAGAAGGATTCCTTCCCCCACCCTGCTGTCTAATGTAATATATCACCCCCTTTCCTGGTTTTGCATCCGCTGTGCGAAAAAGGTCCTCCTGCAAGGGAAAGAATATTGTAAGAAAAGATTTGATGATGCTGGTTGGGGGATTTGGGGAGTTGTAGTCCAAAATGCAACATTTCCAAGCTCTGGCTCAAAGACAGAGGGGGAAAGCATGAGGAAGAGCAATGGCGGATAGACCCCTTCCCTCGTTTTGAGACTTTGAACAGTCATTTGAGGTAGTCAAGGAGAGATGTCTAAAAAGCTGGGATAGGAGAGACTAAGGCTAGCTCACAGCATAGCAGAAATTGGAAAAGTTAGCGCTGTAAAATGGGAATGAAGATAAATAAATGGAACCTGTTCTGCTTTGACCACATCTGATCTGGAGTCCTGCTTAAGAAGAATGTTAGCAAACTGGAAGGTGTCCAGAGGGGGTTGCCCAAGACTATAAGAGGTTGTCCCATTGACATGGGAGTTACCATTGCCTGAGAAAATAGCAATAACAATAACAATTACACGTGTCCCTCCATATTTACTAGGGTTAGGGGCACAAGAACCCCATGAATATGGAAAAACTGCAAACAACAAAAACACCATGTTTTTACCTGAGAGGACATCTCTCTAGGAATCTCTGGCCCAATAGAGATGGGCACTAAGAGGTGCTTGGGTGGTGCCATTAGGGTTCATGAGCATGCAGCATTCGCACGGTCATAAACTCTAATGTGTAATGGCATTGCCGCCATTATGTCACACCATTTAGATGGCATTCATAATGGTGATGCCGCAGCTGCGCAGCTGCTAGATGCAGCTGTGCAGTTGTGGCGGTGGAAAGGTGCCCAATGGCACCTTTTCCCCTACTCATGCCGCAACTGTGGTGCAAAAAAGGATAGCAGTTTCCCCACTCCTTTTTTGCGCTGCAACTGTGCTGCAGCATCTAGCTCCACAAAAAGAAGTGGTGCCAGACTGTATCCCCCCTCTAGGTCCTCCAGTGCAACTCTGTGGTCAACATTCAACAGACACTGACCATAGAACTGCACTGGAGGAGCTATAAATGTTTAGAAGAATATTCTCTCTAGGGATCTCTAGGTATTTCAGTGCAACTTTTAGTTAAAGTTGACCATAGAGTTGCAATGGAGGACCTAGATATTCCTAGGGAGAACATATTAATCAAATTTGTGAAATATCAAATCAGCAAATATCAAAGCTGCAAATATGGAGGGATGAGTGTACCTGTCCATTGAATATTTAGTGTTATTGTTGCATTGCATCCTGTTTTTCTTTTTCGATTTCTTATTGATTTTCCTTCTTGATACATTGATTCTCACTGATTTTACTTCACTGTGGGATTGCTCACAGAGGTGTAGACATGTCAAGTTGACAATCAAATTGCACAGATGTTAGTCATCTCTGCACATCCAGTAAGGTATGGGTAAAGCCTGTGAAAACTTAATAGGCAAGCCAAGTTTATCACATGGGATGGATCCCTTGCAGAAACTTGATTTAAAGTGAAAAAAAATTGCAAAATAGCAGGTTGTTTTTCACATGACGTTTGGGGTTAACCAAAACAAAAATTAGAAATAACCCGCAAAAGCGGGTGGTTTTTCAGATGTTTGCTTCAATGAGAAATAACATGACATTAATCTGAATGCAAAGTTGACAAAACTCATTCCTTTTTACCTTTGGGAAGTTCAGCTTTGTTTGGATTAATGTCGTGTGATTTCTCATTGACGCAAACACGTCTGAAAAACAACCCACAAAAGCAGATTTAAAAATCCTGTTTCTGCATGGGATTCAACCAAT
Source organism: Urosaurus nigricauda (assembly GCA_034509955.1). Classification (NCBI taxonomy): domain Eukaryota; kingdom Metazoa; phylum Chordata; class Lepidosauria; order Squamata; family Phrynosomatidae; genus Urosaurus; species Urosaurus nigricauda. Next base: position 2,436,008 of record JAOEGL010000002.1, read on the forward strand.
TTGCCTCCAATTTTCTTCTGTGTGATAAAGTCCTTAGAAAGTTTTAAAAGTCCTTAGAAAGGTTTTAAAATCCATTAGATTGCCTAAAAGGTGCTAAAAAAGTGGCTACAGAGATAGGTGAACTGTGACTCTGTAGCCTCAAATTGTCCCGGATAAATAAAGATGTTTAAGAGAATGCAAAAAAGCAGAAAATCTCCAGAATGTGTTTATATGTTAAAGGCACAGTAATAATTTGCATTTCTTGCACACATCTGTCCCAGGAGTTGCTGTTTGTTATAACAGTGGACTCTTGGTATCCACTGGGATTTGGCTCCAGAACCCTCTGTGGATATCGAAATCCATGGATTCTGAAGTCCCATTAAATACAATGGTGTAGTAAAATGGCAAAATCAAGGTTTGCTTTTTGGAATGTGTATGATTTTTTAAATATTTTCTTTTTTGGACAAAAAAGTCCATGACCATGGAGGGCTGACTGTATATGACTTCAGGCTGACTCTGAGTTTTGACCACCCTCTCCTAGGTCAGATTGAAGAAATCTCCTTTTGTCACGCCCATGGCTGAGAAGTGAACTGAACCCTGGGATCCTGGAGTCCTAGTCCAACCCTCAAACCACTGCACCTCACTGCCTCTCATAAAGTTTTCCTGGCCACATATATTCAGAGGAAGTTTGCCACTACCTTCTCCTGAGGCTGAGAGAAGAGAGGGACTTGCCCAAGGTCACCCAGTGGGTTTCTATGGTTGAGAAGTGACTTGAAGTCCCGCATCCTAGAGGGTTGGAGTCCAACCCTTGAAAGAAACACTACATGCCATTTGCTCCCCTTCTGGAGGCCAAGCTGTTGATGAAGTAGATCATGCAGTTGGAAAGTATCTTAAGGCTCCTGTACATCTGTCAGTTTGGAATCCCCAGGTATAGCAGAGAGGTGGTCATCCAACTTGTGTTGAAAAATCCACAAAGAAGGAGAGTCTGCCACCTTTTGAGTGAGTCAATTTCTTACCATCAAAAAAGTTTCCCAAAAATGTATTTGGAATCTCCTTCCTTGTAATTTGGAATCATCACTTTGGCTCTTTATCTTCTGGAGCAGTAGAAAAGAAGCTTGTTCCATCTTTTACTTGATGGTCTTTCTGGTTTTAGCAGATACCAGGACCAAGAAAAGGCAGGAGAAGAGAATGCTGCTGGAGTCTGATGAGAACATTAGAAGCTGAAAGTTTGAGGAAGGTTATGAGGGGACAAACATTATATGGGGCTTTGTAGGATGAAGCAGTCAAATGTGGATGGGTCTTTGCAGAGGTTTGATTTGGGACCATGAATTGGTAACTAAAGAGCCCATTTGCAAGGAAAAGTAGGTCGTTCATCTGCAAAGGTCTCTTTTCAACAGGCAGGAGGTTACGATGCCCCAAGGTAATTTTTTCAGAAGGAATAATAAAATTATTCTAGCCTCCTGAATAATAGGGTCAGGGTTTTTTTTCCCCCCTCCACCTTTTAAAGGTCCTCATAAAATAACTGGGCAGCTCAGTAAAGAACATTATAAGAGACTCCAAATGCAGCAATTGGAGGAAATATTCTGGAGTTGTGCATATCACCACACAAGGAGGCTTTTTTGTGCCATTTATCTGAGCTCAACGCATGGTTATTTATCAAGAGATGCTGTAGTTTTAACATGTGAGCTTGTGGGAAGACATATAGACAATATGGTCCCCTGCTCTCACACAGATGAAGTGTGTGAGTTCGTATTCTCAAAAGAGAGCCTCTTTTCTTCCCTTATGTCTCTGAAGACTATTTCAACACTCCCCCTTCCCCTCCAACTTAACCACAAAAACCACTCACGATTAAAACCAGACCCTAGTTTTTTCCCCCTTCCTTCTTCATCCAACCGCAGTAGCATTGAATTTGCCAGGGATTTGTTATTACAAGAGGAAATGTGAAACAAAAATCAAAGCAAAGCAAAACAAAAACCCATGAATGCAATTAACTGCAAGCAAGGGCCCAGTTGGAAGTACAGTTCAAAGTGGGTTGGATTCCCATTGGTTTCAATATGATTTAAGTCCAAGGTTCCATAACTCAGGTTTAAGAAAACCAGATTTGCTGGTAGATGGATACCTGGATGGCTGCCATTACCACTGCCCACAACTGCACCTAAAGCTTTCTTTTCTTGTCAGGTGTACTAGAGCCCTTTTTGCCTTGGCAATTGTTGGCATTGCATTGAATCACTGTGGATCCATGTACGGCTCTACAGAACTTGGAAAAGTTAGCTCTTTGAAGTGCAGCAAACAGAATCCCCCAACCAATATAGAAATGTAAAGTACTGCACTTAAGTAGAAAAACAATGAAACACATAGATATAGCATGTGGGACACTGGATTTAGCAAGACTACATATGAAAGGGATCTAGGAGTCCTAGTAGACCACAAATTGAACATGAGTCAGCAATGTGATGAGGCAGCTAAAAAAGCCAATGTGATTCTAGGTTACATCAATAAAATTATAGTTCAAGGGAAGTAGTAGTGCCACTCTATTCTGCTTTAGGAGCCCTGGTGGCGCAGTGGTTAAATGCCTGTACTGCAGCCACTCACTCAAAACCATAAGGTTGTGAGTTCAAGACCAGCAAAAGGGCTTAAGCTCGACTCAGGCTTACATCCTTCTGAGGTCGCTAAAATGAGTCCCCAGATTGTTGGGGGCAAATTAGCTTACAGTTGTAAACCACTCAGACACTGCTTAGGTGGTATGAAGCGGTATATAAATGAAGCTTGTTTTGTTTGTTTTTGTTTGTAGTTGGGCCTCACCTGGAATACTGTGTCCAGTTCTGGGCACCACAAGTCAGAAAGGATGTTGACAAGCTGGAGCATGTCCAGAGGAGAACGACCAAAATGGTGAAGAGTCTGGAAACCAGCAAGCTCTATAAGGAGTTACTTAGTAAGCTGGGAATGTTTAGCCTGGAGAAGAGGAGGTTAACAGGTAATATGATAGCCCTCTTCAAATTTTGTAGGGGTGCCATATTCAGGATGGAGCAAGTTTGTTTTCTGCTACTCCAGAAACTAGGACACGGAGCAATAGATTCAAGCTACAGGAAAAGAGATTCCAGCTCAACATTAGGAGGAACTTCCTGACAATAAGAGTTCTTCAACAGTGGAAATTCTGCCTTGGAAGGTGGTGGAGTCTCCTTCTTTGAAGGTTTTTAAACAGAGGCTGGATGGTCATCTGTTGGGGATGGCCCTTGGGGTCTCTTCCAACTTTATGATTCTATGAATATGGCTACTTTGATGCTGCCCCATGATCACCCCTGTCTATAGGCTGGAAGCCTCCCCATCCTGATAAATAAATCAAAGAATGTCCCAAGAGTCATTTCACGCAACCCCCTACAGACGCAGGAAATCCACTGTTTAAGTATTCCTGATAGTTGGTCCTCCAGCCTCTGTTTTGGAAAATTCCAGCAAAGAGAGTCCACTATCTTCCAAGGGATTCATTCCACTGCCCAACAGCTCTTGCCATCAGGATGTTCTTTCTAATGTTTAGGAAATGTGCACTGGTACCAAAAAATGTGCACTGGTACTGATACAGACAATTCTTTGAAAGATGAAGAAAACTGATTAGAAAAGTATGGCTTTGAACTTTAGAAAGACAGAATTTGAGACTCAATTATGCACCAAGGATGAACATCTGATCAGAAAAATGTACAATATATTGTTGGGATTAGAATTAGAAGATGAGAGGACAAAGGATTTTATGATTAAGTGGGCTCAAAATCTTAGATATAGTAATGAATTAGAGAGCGGGAAAACAATATGGACCAAGAGGATGAAATTGACGCTATTGTATAATTTGAATTTTTTTTAAATAAAATGATGTTCAGATAGCATTTCATGCTAGAGGAATTATCAAAGATGTTTAAATGAGCCAAAAAGAAATGCTAGGAGGATAAAGAGCCAGTATAGTGTAGTGGTTTGACTAAGGCTCTGGGTACTTGGCCTACTTGGCCATGAAAGAAATATATTTCTTGACAAGTTACTTCAGAGGGGGCTTGCCTTTGCCATACTCTGAAGCTGGGATGTTCTTCCAAATCTTTAATCAGAAACTCTACCTTTGTGATTGATTTGGACCCTTCCCTTTGAACCATCAGAAAGCACTCTTCTTCATCTTCTACATGGCATCCTCCCAGTTACTTGAAGATGGCTATATCAGTGGTTTCAATGTTGGACTATGATTTTGGAGACCAGGGTTCAGATCCCTACTCAGCCATGGATGTTGGACAAGTCACATTCTCTCAGCCTCAGGGGAAGTCAAGGGCAAGCCTTCTTGCCAAGAAAACCCCATGACAGATTTGCCTTAGGATTACCATTAGTTGGAAATGATTTGAAAGCACACAACAACAATAATTTAGGAGCTAGCTTTGTGCAGTGATTTGAGTTTTGGACTAGGACACTGGAGATTTATGCTAAGAAATCCCAAAGTTTGGCTGCCATTTTTATAGAGCCACGGTTACCCTCCTGGGACCGGTGTGTTACCTGGCCTCTGTTCTTGCAGTAGTGCCCTCTGGCCAGCTGCAGGGGTGGCACAGGAGGGTGGTAAACTGCAAAGGATGTCTCCCTTCTCTGCAAGCCTCTCATGTGACATGGCAAATAAGGGTCTAGAGGGTCTGGAATTGCTAGTTTCCCCTTGGATAAATTGCTTTTCTGTATTAAAAGCACATTCAGGACAATGTAAACAGAATAAAATATACATTAAAAAGGGAATCTAATAAAGGAATACAAAAGGATTTCCTTAAAATAGAATTTCTATGAAGCATAATGGCTGCAGCATGACAAAATAATATAAAACAGTGAACAGTCAGTCACCAGGAAGGCTTTACTGAAATTTCTGCTAACTGAAGTGTGTGTGTGTGTAGGTTTTTTTTCTGGCAGATTTTTCTGGCCAGGAAGTGCTAGAAGATCAGGCCAATGATGAAATACAGGTTGTATTCTGAGACCAAGTAGATCTTAGCAAGTACATGGTGGCTGAAATGATGCTGGATCCTTCTGCATACATAGGTTCCCTTATGGTAGCAGTTGAGCCAGTGTGGCATTGTGGTTTAAGTGCTGGACTGTGCCTCTTTGCTTGGCCATCAAACCTGGGCAAGTCACATGCTTTCAGCCTCAGGGGAAGGCAATGCCAATCCTCTTCTGAACAATATGCATTCTGATCCCCAGGAAAAGGGACACTAGGGATTGCAGTAACCACATGAACATTGTATTAATTTTCCAGCAAAATGGAAGCAAGGAAAATGATGCTCAAAATTCTACAAAAAAGACTTTTATCATATATGGAGCAAGAAATGCCAGATGTCCAAGCTGGGTTCAGAAAAGGAAGAGGCACCAGGGATTATATTTCAAGCATACGTTAGATAATAGAGTGTACCAAAGAATTTCAGGGGGAAAAAATCAGCCTGTGATTTCTAGATTATAGCAAAGCCTTAACTGTATAGATCATGAAAACTTATGGATTAAGTGGACACAGTATTCCTCGTGAGGCCTGACCAAAGCAGAATAGAGTGGCACTATTACTTCCTTTGATCTAGACATTAGATTGCTATTGATGCAGTCTACAATCACATTGGTTTTGTGGCTGCCACATCACACTGTTGACTCACGTTCAACTTGTGGTCTACTAGATACCTTTCACATACACTGCAGAAATAAAGCAGCTTGACACCACTTTAACTTCCACGGCTCTCTGACAGAGAAGGTTAAATGTGTCACAAAACTACAAATTCCAGAATTCTGTAGCATTGAGCCATGGAAATTAAAATGGTGTCAAACTGCATTATTTTTGCAATGCAGATCAAAACTTAGAGAAAGAAAGATGTAAACGCCATTCTCTTCCTCTGTCTGCGGAAAGTTAAGACATATAGTCTAGAAATCTCACTTTTGGAAAGACTAATGCTCCATGACCAGATGTCATAACCACAATGGAGGACAAGGCACTATAAAATGTAGGACATTCAAGAAAAATGGATTACATTCGAAAATGAAATACTAATAAAAGTATAAGTTCATGCTTCTTAGTCATGCTGAAAATGGAGGACATTTTAAATTTGTCCTGGAACAGAACATTGGAATGGAGGACATGTCCTGGAAAAGGAGGACATCTGCTTACCTTGTGTAGACCTTGAAAATAACATTCCCAGGCAATGACTGCAAAGTGGAGTCGAAGACTTTAATGGTCAGCATCCATAGTTTTTTGTGGAGCTTTCAGGCTATGTTGCCATGTTCTAGAAGAGTTGATGTTTCGCCATCATCTAGAAGAGTGATGTTTCGCCAGCATCTGTGGCTGGCATCTTCAGAGAAATAATGACTGCAAAACTCTTGAATGTGTAAACTGCACTGGAGAATTAATGCAGTTTTACATGGCTCAATGCTTTGAAATTCTGGGATTGGTAGTCTTATGAGATTATTTAGCCTTCTCTGTAAGAGAGCTCTGGTGCCCCACCCAACTACAAATCCCAGGATCCCATAGCATTGAGCCATGGCAGTGGAAATGGTGTCGAATGGCATTATTTCTGCAGTGTGGCAGCAGTTTCATTGAAGTCTCAGGTGTTCTGGACTTTTAACTCCCACAAGCCCCAGGCAGGTTGGCCAACACTCAAGAATTCTGGAAACTGAAGTAAAAAAATAAAATAAAAATCTGGAAGAGCAAAGTCTGGGAATTACTGGTTTAGCTTTACCTCCTTTCTCCCATCTTTCATTTTCATAGTCACGCTGTGGTTGAAAGCAACCATGAAATCCATGTCAACACACCATACAATTAGAACTGTTAGGAAACCAAACTTGGAAGGCTTTCACACTTTTCAGGGTGTGTTTGCATATGTGTGTGTGTGGTTGTTTAGTCGAGAAAGACTGGCAGCAGTGCACATGCTATAATTTCATCCCGTTCTTGCTTTTCTTAGTTGCTTTGCATTTGCGGAGCAGTTCCTTATGCCATCATTACAATGAAATCTTTATACACATTGCCTATGTGTTACTTCCTCCCGTCTCCATTGTTCTTTTATGCTGTTGATTATCACATTGTGTTGCTCCAATGGATTTTTGGGTTATGTTCTTGCAGTATTCATTTGCGCCTGCAGTATTGTTTCTCTGTCCTCCCCCTATAGATAGACCAAGATGTGTCAATAAACCATTTAATTCTTTCACTTACAATCCCAGATCGAGCATTCCTTGTTCCTGGGTAAGCTTTACCTGCTAGGGGAATATTTGAAGCTCAGATGAAGTGAGCTAAAGTGCAGTGGTACAAGTTGGAACTCCCTTCTCTGAAATGCAGGGGACTAGATGTTTTTTGGATTTCCAATTTTTATTTTATTTTATTTTGGAATACCTGTAGTTGCATATATGTACATACTGAAATATCTTGAAGGTGGATCTCACGTCTAAAAACCAAAATTGATTCATGTTTCATATACACCTTATACCCATGCCCTGAAGGCAATTTTAGTGCAATATTTTAAATAATTTTGTGCATGAACCAAAGTTTGTATACATTGAACCATCAGAAACAAAGGCATCATTATCTCAGCCATCTGTGTGGGTTTTTGGAATAATTTGGATACCAGAATTCCAGATAAGGGAGACTCAGCTTGTATTTTTAATAACTTTGTGCATGGAAGAAAGTTCGTGTACACCGAAGCATCAGAAAGCAAAGTGTCACTCCCTCAGCCACCTAAGGAAAAAAGTTTTGGTTTTTTGGATTCCAGAATTCCAGATAAGGGAGATTCAACTTTTATTTTTAAAACAATTTATGCATGAAAGAAAGTGCATGTACACTAAAACATCATAAAGCAAAGGTGTTACTATCTCAGCCTACCATGAACAACACTTTGGTTTTTGGAATAGTTCGGATTTTGGAATTCCATAAAAGGGTGGTTTAACTTGTAGAATAAAACTTAATGCCTTCAAATCCATTCTGAGTTATAATGACCTTCTCCTAGAGTTTTTTTGGCCAGATTTATGCAGAGGGGGTTTGTCCTTGCCTTCCTCTGAGGCTGAGAGTGTGTGACTCACCCAAGATCACACAGGCAGTTTCTGCAGTTGAGCAGAGACTCAAATTTGGGTCTGCCAAACTCCTAGTCAAATACTCAAATCACATTGAGTAAAACAGCAATAGGATGTCAGCACCAATTTGGCAGTTGTTGTTGCTGCTGCTGTTTCAAGTCATTTCTGAGTTATGGCAACCCTAATGTGAACCTATAAATGTGTTTTCCTGACAAGATTTGTTCTGAGAGATGATGTCTTTGCTTTCCTCTGAGGCTGAGAGAGTGTGACTTAAGGGTTTCTGTGACTGAGCGGAGATTCAAATCTTGGTCTCTGGAGTCACAGGACTTTATCACACCAAGATGCTAAGACACCACTATCATGTTAGTATTGAAAACGCAAACAGACCAGTTTGGGGAACGTTCATTTTTGGACAGCTCTTCAAAAGTGCTGCTATATTCCCAGGCTGTGTCTTCTGCGCGTTGGCATTCATAAACTTGCCCTCCTGCCCTATGCCCTTCCCACTATGCCTTTTAATCTGTATTAATCCTTTTTTAAAAATTCAATCAACAGGAGTCTACTGTCGAGATCAAGGGAAGTCACAGTGCCCTTCTATTCTGCTTTGATCAGGCTTTAACTGGAATAATCCTGTGTCCAGTTCTGGGCACCTCAATTCAAAAAGGGTGCTGAAAAGCTGGAAAGTGTCCAGAGGAGAGCAACCAAAATGGTGAAGGGTCTAGAAACCATAAAGCCCTATTAGGAGAGGATGTCATATTGATAAGGGAGCAAGTTTGCTTTTTCCTGCTCCAGAAAATAAGATCCGGAGCAATGGATTCGAACTCCAGGAAAAGAGATTCCACTTCAATATTAGGAAGAACTTTCTGACGGTAAGAGGTATCTGACAGTGGAAAATGCTGCTGTCTCTGAGAGTGGTGGAGTCTCCTGCTTTGGAGACTAGATGGCAATTTTTGGGGGTGCTTGGATTGTGTCTTCCTGCATGGCAGAAGAGGGTTAGACTGGATGGCCCTTGGGGTCTCTTCCAGCTCTATAATTCTATGATTACAGCAACTGATCATAAAAAAAAGAAAGAAAAGGAAAGAAAGAAAATAAAAGAAAAACAGGCTGCTGGGGAATAGCAAGGGGAAGAGGAGCAGAATTGCACCAGGTGAATATTGCATGTGAGTACACAATATTCCATCACATATTGGAGCATCAGGTATGATCAAGTCCAAATTGCCAATTTTATTTATGTTTGGAATGGGAGCATTTGACATCATTGTCTTATTTAACTGGCTTTGCCGGAATCTAGAGGGGGCAGACATGCCCATTTACCTGGAATGAAGCCTCCTTGTGTTAAACAGAGCTCAGGGTTAAACAAGAGGGCAAAGGCTTGCAGCCTCCTCGAGGCCAGCTTCCCATGTGATCTTGAGGAAATAATCTGAGTCTGGGGTCTTTTGCCTCTCCCCTCTGTGCCTCGTCTCCAAGTCAAGACTTCCAGTCTGCTTGTAAGGAGGCCAAATACAGTTTAATGGGTTTGATCTAATCGTTCCTAGAGGAAATTAAATTGGCTGGAGCTAAATGGGTTGACACCAGCGATCTCTTCCTTCTTTTAAAATCTATGCATCTTTGTTCCTTGGAGACACTCAGTGTTTATACTACTTGTTGGCAGTGTCCAACAACAGAGAAGAAGAAGAAAAAGAAAAGAAGAAGAAGAAGAAGAAGAAGAAGAAGAAGAACACAGCTGGTGCAGAAAGTAATGCATGTTGTTTTAACGGCTTATAATATTTGAACTTGAATAAGAATGAGGATGGGGGCGAATAGGGTTGGGGAAAGCAAGGTCTCCATAGGTAGTTTTTCAGCTCTTAAGATTCCTGTAGCAACCACAGACCACTGAGGTGCAGCACCACTAACAATAGGTCCTAGGCTGCTCCTGTCCCACCTCACACTTCCTTCAGGGACAAGGAGGAGAAGTGACATGACTAGGGGAGTGAGAAGGGTGCGGACTGCAGAAGGTGACAAAAGAGGAGGAAGATGCAGCCTTTATCATCACAGGATGTTATCACACCAGGACTGTAAGGCGCCACAATTGCATTAGTCTAGAAAATGCAAACATACTGAGTTAGGGACAGTAAAATCATAGAATCGTAGAGTTGGAAGAGACCGCAAGGGCCATCTAGTCCAATCCCCTGCCATGCAGGAACTCTTCATCAAAGCATCCCAACAAACGGCTATCCAGCCTCTGCTTAAAAACCTCGAAAGAGGGAAATTCCACCACCCTCCAAGAAAGTATGTTCCACTGTCGAACAGCTCTTCATGTCAGGAAGTTCCTCCTAATGTTGAGTTGGAATATCTTCTCCTGTAGCTTGCATCCATTGTTCCATATTGTATTCTCTGAAGCAGCAGAAAAAAGCTTACTCCATCCTCAATGTGACACCCCTTCAAATACTTAAACAGCTCTATCATATCACCTCTTAACCATCTCTTCTCCAGGCTAAAACATACCCAGCTCCCTCTTTCCTCATAAGGCATGGTTTCCAGACCCTTCACCATTTTGGTGGCCCTCCTCCGAACATGCTTCACTTTGGCAATATTCTTTTTGAATTGTGGTGCCCAGAACTGGACACAGGATTCCAAGTGAGGCTTGGCCAAATCAGAGTAGAATGGCACTATTACTTCCCTTGATCTAGACACTGTACTTCTATTGATGCAGCCTAAAATTGCATTGGCCTTTTTAGCTGCTGCATTGCACTGTTGACTCATGTTCAGCTTATGGTCTACTTGGACTCCTAGATCCCTTTCACATGTGGTCTCGTTCAGCCAGGTGTCCCCCATCCTATATCTATGGATTTCATTTTTTCTACCTTACATTTCTCACTGTTGAAATTCAATGTTAGTTTTGGCCCAGCTTTCTAATTTATTCGGATCATTTTGAATTTTGAGCCTGTCTTCTAAGGTATTAGCTACTCATCCTAATTTGGTATCATCTGCAAATTTGATAAGCATGCCTTCTATTCCTTCATACAAGTCATCGATAAAGATGTTGAATAGCACTGGACCCTGGACAGAGCCCCACTGGACACCCCAATGGACACTTCTCTCCAAGATGAAGAAGAGGAGTCATTGTTGAGCATCCTTTGGGTTTGGATGGTCAATCAATTATTAAACCGCCTAATAGTCACATTGTCTAGCCCACATTTTATAAGCTTGTCTGCAAGAATATCATGGGGGACCTTGTCAAAGGTCTTCCAAATTGCCATAGTGCCAATTCTGTCCCAGCCTCTGCCTTTGGCACACCTGCCTCCATAGGCCCATATGTCTGCCCTATGCCCTTACCAGCAGTTTTTTAAATTTTTAGTGCAATTTCACATCATGGCAATCCATTAAGTAAAAAAAGAAAGAAAAGAAAAGAAATTGAGGGGGGAAAAGAAAAGAAAGCCAGCCTTCTTGGGAATAGTGAGGTAGAGGTGCATGCCCACTCACACCATGTAACTGGTCACATATCAGAACTGCTTCATGAGGAACTCATCACATCTACATCAGCAATGGAAAATCAGCACAATTGGGAAGCATTGATGGGTTTTACTTATCAATGAGAAGGAGCGTTCCAGGAACAGATGGACTACAGACCAGCTACTGGATAGACACAGTGTGGTCTGATAAGATATGCTTCTGTCCTGCTCTAATTCCACTTTTCAAGCCTCATGTGACAAAGTCCTGCTGTGCATCATTTTGATAAGAGTGGCATCAGTAAGGTTTGTGTAGCCTAGTGCCATAACTCATGGTGTCACACACCCCATTGAGCTCCTTCCATTACCATACCATACAGAATCCTTAGTAATGTTTCTTTTTGTGCTAATGCTACTCAGAAATCATAATTCCTATATATCACTGAACCTAATGGTAACGCTTGTGACATAAACAACTAGCAAAATTAAAACTATACCTTTAAAATTAAATGTCATACACATAGACTAAATGTATTTACATATACATAGTTTCAGGTGGTTAAAGTGCAACTTTGGTAAAAAGTAATACTTTTAAATAACATTTAAAAAGAATATTTTTTAATTTTTTTAAGTTTTGATTTTTTTTAAAAAAAATCTGGGGCCTCTCCTTTTTCCTCTCACTGAGCCTCACCTCAATCACACCATTTCTTACAGCATTTTAAATGGAAACAGGTGAATACCACAGCCCCTTTCTGCCAAAAGGCAGATATCTGAGGAGCTGTGGTGTCACCCCCCCTCAGAGTATCACCTGGTGGGGTCTGCACCCCTGTAAATCCCCCTGGGGCCAGTGATGCCAGAAAAGTCCTCAGCCACTCCCTCAACTGAGAAACTGGGTGGTTGGGGAGCAACAGCTTCGATCTGGAAAGGAGATGAAAGGAAGGAGATGGGTGGGGAGATGTCACCAGTGGTGGAGGCAGACCCAGGCTCAGGATGGGAAATGTAGCAGTGGAGAGCAGTGGCAGGCTTTGGTCAGGCCCCACCTGGAATACTGTGTCCAGTTCTGGGCACCACAATTCAAAAAGGATGTGGAAAAACTGGAGTGTGTCCAAAGGAGGGCGACTAAAATGGTGAAGGGACTGGAAACCATGCCCTATGAGGAATGCCTTAGGTAGCTGGGAATGTTTAGCCTGGAGAAGAGAAGGTTAAGAGGTGATATGATAGCCCTGTTTAAATATTTGAAGGGATGCCACATTGAGGAGGGAGCAAGCTTGTTTTCTGCTTCTGCAGAGAATAGAACATTGGAACAATGGATGCAAGCATCAGGAAAAGAGATTCCACCTCAACATTAGGAAGAACTTCCTGACAGTAAGGGATGTTCAACAGTGGAACACACTCCCTTGGAGAGTGGCGGAGTTGCCTTCCTTGGAGGTTTTTAAGCAGAGGCTGGATGACCATCTGTTAGGTATGCTTTGACTGGGAGTTCCTGCATGGCAAGGGTTTGGACTGGATGGCCCTTGTGGTCTTTTCCAACTCTATGATTCTACAGTGTCACCCCAGTGTAGTAACTCATGCTGTAACCCTCCAGGCTGTCTGACATCCCCCCAGATATCCCCCTCCACCAGCCAGGCCACCTTTGCTATGGTAGGAGTGAGAATGTTACCACCATCCCACAGCCTTTTTGGGTCTGGTGGGGCTGCTGACCAAATGGGAAAAGGAGGCAACTCTCTTTCCTGCCTGGCCACCAGCCCGATCAGACCTGCAAAGCAGCCCCTTCCAGCAAGCAGCAGCAGAAAGGTCCTGGGATGGATGGGTATTCATCCTCTTCTGAGGTGTAACCCAGCACAGTCCTGTGATAAAGGAGAGTCCCTCCATTTATCAGAGCCTTCTCTCCGGATAACAAAGAAGTTAATTGTGGGGGGGGGGGGGGTTTAGAGTCACATTGTGAGGAGAGTTTACATCACTGGTGGGGAAAGAGCCACTGTCCAAGGAGACGGGTGTTGGAATTCGGGGAGAAGAACAACATCGAGAGACAGGAATGGGGGTGCAAAATCTTCTTCTTCTTTATTGCATGCTTGCTAGCTTGCTTGCTTCCTTGCTTGAGCTTGAGGAACCACTGCCAGTTCCCCAGCCTTTATTAGTCCTTCTCGTTAACCAACAGTTAGAGAAGCTCAGCAAGTATTGTTTGTACATAGCTCAAGGGTCAGGTGTGGATGCAGAATCAGGATGTGGACTCTTGGGGGTCGGGATGCGGTCATAGGAAGTGTAAACCATTCAATTAATTATGAACTTCATAGATCCGGACATGGACGGACCCTGGGCCTCATTATCTGGAAGCGCAGGAAGGCAGGCAGATACAGTGGCGTTCCAACAGATCCCCCACATTCCTGAGCCCCCAGGAGGAAGGTGTGTGCAGGGGGAATTGCCGATGTATCAGCGAATTCCCGACAGACGGGCCTTTGGGGAGAAGGAAGGCCTTCTGGAGGGTGCTGAGGAGATGATTTTGAATAAGCCCTGAGGGAGATCAGCAAGGCTTCATCCTGGTCTGGAACCATGAGTGGCTCCTGACCAGCAGAACTATGAACCCTCTGATGCAAGACTAAGGTTAGGAACATGACTACTCAGTGGTGTCAGATTTGGGTTTATTTTAATGGTTTGGCTGAAATGATTGTAATCTGCAACTTGTACTTCAAGTTTGTGCCTGGAGGACCAATTTGACCTTCATATATTGACACTCCTTTTCTCTAACTTTTCTTTAGTTAGAATAAAGCTTTTCCTTAAAATACTCTGGCTCTGCATTCCTTTTCACATGCCTTAGCTTGGCTGGGTTGGCAAATATCAGTGGAAATCACTGCAACATCCCAATATGTTGCTAGGGTGTAACTGGTTAATCTCTGGGTGGTGGCACTAAGTTATTTTTGGATAAAAGGTGGTCTCAAGGGGTCCCATCCAGCACAGCAGGAGTGTAGGGGGATCCACAGAGAATGTTCATAGGTCCCCACCTCTCGCACTTCGCAAAGGATGCCACTGGGGGGCTGCTTTGAGAGCAACTGTTGAGCTGGGGGAAAAGAGGATAGTGGTCCTAATTTTCATCTGTGAAATGTTGGAAGGTACGAGACTACGGCTCACAGAATCCACCCCAGCCAGCATAGCTATTGGCTCTCCAAAGTAATGGCTGGAATGATTTAGGATCATCTTACACCCATTTTCCAAGCTCAGCTCTAGTTTATCTCTGTTTCCAGCAGTTGAGTCAATTGGCTTTTTTTGCATGGGGAAAGGGTGACTCCATATCTTTCAACTTTTCACAGATGAAAGCCGTGAAAAGTGTTTTCAGAGTGTGGAAAAGTGTACCAAGGTAGCAAAAGTTGTTAATGAGGAAGAACACACAAGCTGGAAGAGGCTGCAATAGAGTCTCTCCATTCTTCTCTCTCCCCCCCCCCCCCCATGAGTTAACTGAATGCAAACTGCTTTTACTCTTAGAACTCAGTTTGCATCAATGGAAGTAAGGGGTGGGCTAAAGTTTAAAGATATACAGCTGAACACTAAAGTTATAATTGTCCAAGCCATTATATTCCCCATTACCATGTATGGACGCAGGAGCTGGACAGTGAAAAAAGCAGATAGGAAAATAAATTTATTTGAGATGTGGTGCTGGAGAACAGTGCTGAAGATAGTGTGGATGCCCAAAAAGACAAACAAATAGATCAAGCCTGAACTCTCCCTGGAAGCCAAGATGATCAAACATCATGAGAAGGCAGGAGTCATTGGAAAAGTCACAATAATGCTAGAAAAGGTGGAAAGCACCAGAAAGAGAGGGAGACCACTTACCAGATGAATAGATACAATCAGTAAGATCATGGGCCTAAGCCTATCATGGGCCCGAGCCTATAAAACCGGAGCAGAGTGGTTGAGGACAGGGGAGCTAGGAGACCCTCGTTCCCAGTTTTGCCATGAATTGAGGTTGGCTTGAAGGCAGCTAACAACAACCAGACTCGAAAAGGAGGTGGTTTAAAATCTGCACTAAGGCCCAAAATGCTCATTTGCATCACAAATGCCTCTTCTTCATTTCCCTTTTGCTTCTACAATAATTAAATGCTTTGCATAAGGAGCACAAAGGAGGCCTCAAAGTGATGTATGGAGGGAGGAGGGCAAAGGACTCCCTGACTTCAAAAGTGTTTTAAATCATTTAAAGCTCTACAGTTGAAAACATTAAGGAAACCCAGGGTGATCAAAGAGATGCACTCAAAGATGGAGCTGTGAGGGAGACGGAGGCCTTCCATAACACGTCCAGTCCCAACTGACATGTTAACAAAGCATTCCAGGCTAATTTGGGGATATTTATCCTACATGTCGGCACTGAGCCCAGTAAGCTCCATATGTCCTTGTTTCCTTCCTTCTTCACTCCGCCCCCCCCCCGAAAGAAAGAAAAAAGCCCCCCATAATTATCAGCGGAAGGGAAGATCGAAAATCCTAATGCCATATGTTCATTACAGATTCTGCTAATGAAAATATATCTTCCTGTCAGGTCCCCTGATGAATGATGCTTGTTGCCTGCAGAGCTTTTGAAACCCCAGATGAAACAAACGTGCTTCCTAAATGTATCTGTGCAGTTCCCAGAAATGTATTCACAAACTCCCTAAAGGCAGGGAAGAGATGAAAGTTTCCTGTTTGGTTCCTTTCTTCATAGGCCAAGTGCTGATTCCCTTCCCATGTGTCCATGTCTCATGTTGTTTGTGGGCATCTTGTTTCAATAAGGCAATGTTTTAATCCCAAGTGGGGTACATATCAGCAATCCCTGAACCCATTGAGAGAGTCACTCTTTGCTGCCACTGCAAAATTTGCAGTAAAAAGTGATGGGTAGGTGACTGTTTGGATTTAATTGTGGCATCTCCCCCATAAAACAAAGTGCATGCTGTCTGTGCACCTTGCTTACTAGCAGATTTCTGCTTTCAGGAGGCTTATGGGAGGGAGAGAAATCCAACTTTTTAAAAAAGGAAATATATCGGTTTGAAAGGGAAAACATTTCTTTTGCATTGCCCCTGCCATTTACAAATTTTGACAATGGCTGTATCATTGTGGACAGTTTGAGGGTTACAGCGGTAGTGAAAGTAGCTCTTCAGAAGTGTCAAGATCTGAGTCTCTCAAAGTTCCTGTCATGCTTGTTAGTTATTCGGGCTTGCTTGTTTCCCCCCCCCCCCCCATGTTATTAGATGGTGGGATATGTCACACCAGTAGTGCCGGATCAAAAGGAATGGTACTTTGTTCAAGGCTGGTAATGGTAATGTGCTCCTAGGATGCATCCATAGGAGTTTAGTGTCTAGATTGAAGGAATTCGAAGACATTGCTGTGATAGTCTGCAAAATCAGTATGCAAAGGGATCTTATAGCACCTTTGAGTCTAACGGAAAGAAAGAAGCTGGTAGCATGAACTTTCACAGACTTGAGCTTACTTCCTCAGATATATGCACTGGAGGCGTTAGGCTCGAGTTTACCAATGTTCATGCAACCAGCTGTTTTCTTTCAGTTAGATAGAAGGAAGTAATAGTGCCACTTTATTCTGCTTTAGTCTGGAATACTGGAATACTGTGTCCAGTTGTGGGCACCAAAATTCAAGAAGGATGTTGACAAGCTGGAGAAGGGCAACCAAAATGGTGAAGGGTCTGGAAACCAAAAGCCCTATAGTAATGGCATAGGGAGGTGGGTATGTTTAACCTGGGGAAGAGAAAGTTAAGAGATGACATGACAGCGATATTTAAATATTTGAAGGGATGTCATATTGAGGATGGAGCAATCTGATTTTTTGCTGCTCCAGAGACTAGGATATGGAGCAATGGATGCAAACCACAGGAAAAGAGATTTCACCTAAATATCAGGAAGAATTTCCTGATGGTAATAGCTATTCAACAATGGAAGATGCTGCCACCTTGGCGTTTGGGGAGTCTCCTACTTAGGAAGTTTTTAAACAGAGACTGGATAGTGATCTGTTGTGAGGGCTTGGATTGTGTGTTACTACATGACTAGATTGGGTTGGATTGGATAACCATTGTGGTCTCTTCCAGCTTTATGATTCTATGATTCTGTCGCTCTATTCTGGGGTTGGCTAATGAGCAGACGTGAAGCTGGTGATAGGTGCTGGGAACTGCAGTGTGAGAAAAATGTTTTGCTGTTCTTACAAATGGGTTTTGGGTGCAAAAAGGGTTGGAATGCTTTCTGCTTTATTATATCATGTAACTGACTCTCACATATGCAGAACATATTATACAAAAAGCAGGACTGGGCACAGAAGAAGGAGGAGTGAAAATAGGAGAAAAGAATATCAATAATCTAAAATATGCAGACAACAACATACTACTAGCTGAAAATATCACAGACTTGGAACAACTACTAAGGAAGATCAAGGAGGAAAGTGCAAAGGCAGTCTTATTGCTGAACATAAAGAAAACAAAAAATAATGACCACAGAAAATTTACACAGTTTCAACCTAGAAAAGGAGGAAATAGAAATAGTACAATAATTTTCATACTTGGGATCAAATATTGATCAGAATGGGGACTGCAGTCAAGAAATCATAAGAAGACTAAGGATGAGGAAGGCAGGTATGAGAGAACTTAAAAATATCTTAAAATGTAAAGGCATACAACTGAACATGAAAGTTAGAATCACAGAAGCCATTGTATTCCCTTTTACCATGTATGGATGTGAGAGCTGGACAGTTAAGAAAGCAGATAGAAAATTAATTCATTGGAGATGTGGTTCTGGAGAAGAGAACTGAGGTTACCATGGACGGCCAAGAAGTCAAACAAATGGCTCCTAGAGCAGATCATACTTTGGCCACATCATGACATGGCTGTTTCCATGGCCTGCTCACTACAATTCCCAGCAGACAATGAGCACCAGTTAGCAGGCATTAATCCTTGTTTGCATATCCTCCCACCCTGAGGACTGCCATTAGCAACAGAACAATACATTTGCAAATTACTCCTTCCTTCCCAGGGTCACACAGGATATATATCTCCATCCTTTTCCAGGCTCTCATTCTCTGAAGATGCCAGCCACAGATGCTGGCGAAACATCAGAAAGGAACTCTTCTAGAACATGGCCACATAGCCTGAAAGCTCCACAAAAAACTATATAATCTTGGAAGGGCTATTTAGGGTGACCAAATGTAATAACCAAAAAGGAGGACAAGGCACTGCAAAACTGTAGGACATTTGAGAAAAATGGAGGCTACTACCAAATAAAAACTAACACCACTAATATAAACATAAACATAAATTCATTTCATATGGTTTATTTAAATACCTATATTGTATTTTATTATATATTCAAGTGTATTTTTCTGATGAATTCATTCTCGTTCTTTCATTAGTGGTTTTTCCACTTTCATGGGGGCCCTAACTCCAACCAATGTGGAGGGACCACTGTAGATGCAAAGAGGAACAGCAAATGTGGTGCCACTCAATGGCCTTTGTAGGCATGCTGAAAACGGAGGACATTATGGAATTCTCCTTGAAGGTTGAAAGGTATGGCATATCCTGGAAAAGGAGGACATCTGGTCTCCTTGGAGCTATTGCATGCCAGTGGGGAGGGAAGGATGAGACAATTCAGACCATGAAGTGGCAGCTGGACTCAGCTCAAGGGGCAGGGAATTGAGTGCATCCTAATTTCCCTTCCCCTGGGAGCCCAGAGCAGCCATATCTCTGGTTTATTGTGCCTCTCCTTCCTCCCTTTCTTTATTTTGACAGCTGTTGGGGTTTTGGAACAAAGTGCAAGAGCAAAAGACCAATCTCCCCATGCCCCATCCAAAAAGGGGCAGCTGCCTTATTTAACAAATAAGTGGTCCTTCTCTGGCTCTCATCTGTCACTATCAGCACTTGGAAAACTTACTTTTAGGAGATGTTGCCCCCCAAAGTAAAATTTTCAGGCTCTCTTAGTTGACTCTCCACTCCCTGGCCTATAGTATCTGAACAGATGTCAATTTGCAATATATTCATCTTGCATCTTACATTAGAGGTCTGGCATCATGATGTGTTTGCGTTATGTGTGAGACTTTAAGCGACAGAAACCATTTGCCTGCACTGTTTGCTAAAAGCAGATGCATCTTCTCCAAAGCAAACTGAATAGTGTTTGTAGAAAGTTAATCTCTGGAAGGAGGATTCCTTCAGTTTTTGAGCAATTGGAGTTTAGCCAGCTTGGATTAAATTGTTTTCCTTGTCCCTTGAAATTCTACAGGAAAAAGCTGGCTAAAGGACACTATGCTGCTATTTAGCCCTAGAGCAGAAAACATGCAGGAAACAGCATTTTGGGAAACAATGTGAGTGATTCATTTGTCTCTGGCTCCTGCTGTTTGTATTGCTTTTATGGTACTTTAGCCAATACTTATAATTTATGAAGTCAGATATTTTCAGTCTTAGTCAGGTGTAATTTTGTGGGTTTTAGACTTGTGATGTATGTAGACCTTTGAGTGTCCAGGCATTTGTAATCTGTGATTTTAGCTAGAATCCTGTAGGTGATTTACAAAGTAATAAATTCCCCAATGGAAATATATGAGGCCCAAGGGCTCTCTGGATGAGAATTCTACATGTCACTCTCTAAACTGCAATCCCAGGATTACATAGGATGTTGCCATGGCAGTTAAAGCAGGATCATAGCACTATAATAGAGTAGTGTGATAAGGAGAGTATTAAGAGGAGAGCATCATTGGTACACACTCGGGCATACTGATAGGTCTTCACATCTCCAAGACTCACAGAATCACACAACTGAAGGATGTGGAAACAAAATGCTCTTGACAGCCTCATTGTGGATTCAATCATGTATGAACAAGCTGGGATTTGTCCAGAGAAGGATGACTCAATCTCTGAAGGATATGGACACCAAACCCTATGTGCAATGGTTATGGGAGCTGGGTATGTTTGGCTTGGGGAAGAGAGGACTGAGAGGTGATACAATACTTGTGTATATATTTGTGTTCCTTCAAGTTGCCTGTTGTTGTATGGTGACCCCATTAATTGTAGAATCATAGACTCACAGAATTTCATAGAGTTTTTTTAAGGCAAGGAATACTTAGGGGTGGTTTTGATAGTTCCTTTCTCTGAAATATAGTCTGCAGCACCCAGTATTTATTGGTGGTATACCATCCAAGTACTAGCCATGGCTGACTTGGCTTAGCTTCCAAGATCAGACAGGATCTGGTTCCTTTTCAGAATATTTATAACCATCTTTAAATATCAGAAAGGTTTTCATGTGGAGTAAGCTTGTTTTCTGTTGATCCAGAAGACAGGACCCACACCAGAGGCTTTAAATGGCAAGCAAGGAGATTTCATTTAAAAGTTAAGAAGAACTTCCTGTGGGTAAGAGCTGTTTGACAGATGAATAGATTACCTTAAGGGAGTCTGTTATGGAGGGAAAGATGAAATAGCTTCACCATGTCTTTCTGCCTGAAGTTGTGGGTTCAAATTACAAGAAAGGACATTCCAAGTAAACATGAAGAACTGCATAAGGACTTTGATGGTGGTGGTGTGTGCCTTCATGTTATTTCAAAAGAACCGCTGAAATCCCAGTTTCTGAAAAACTCAGGTTAAGGGGGATTTGTGCCAGTTTCCCCCCAAATTAGGTCAGAAAAGCCTGGCACAAGTGTGAATGACCCCAATTTAAACCGGTTCACAAACCAGTTCAAAATGTAGAGTGAATGACCCCTAACTGTGTGAAAAAAAGTTTAACTCCCTTCATATAGTTTTTGTGGGTTTTTCAGGCTATGTGGCTATGTTCTGGAAGAGTTTATTCCTGATGTTTTGCCATCAGCTGTGGCTACAAGCTGCAAGCCACAACTGCTGGTGAAATGTCAGGAATAAACTCTTCCAGAACATAGCCACAAACTGTACCTAAAAAAAAAAACCCAAAAAAACTATGGATGATGAACCTTTGCCTTCACATTCCTTCACATAGTTAGGACTGTACGAGAAAAGAAAGGTGAAAAAGATTGGGAGAACAGTGGTTTTCTCCATGCTGCTCCTCATGCCATCTTAGCACTTCCGTACTCTTCCCGAGGGGAGATGATCATCAATGCATGTCTTTTGCTGAATGAATTTTTGTAGTGTAACAAAAGACATGCTTTTATAACTGTCTCCCTTGGGAAGAGAATGTAAGTGCTACAACAGCATGCAGAGAGGCACAGAGAAAGCTGCTACTCTCCCGATCTGTCTCACCTTTCTTTTCTCATGCAGTAAAGGCCTAACTATGGGAAAGAAGTTGAACTTCTCTCACAGTTAATCTCAAAGGTGCTACAAGATCCCTTTGCACAGTGACTTTCCAGACCACCATTGCTAGATATCTGAATTCTATATCAATGAAGAAGAACTGTGATTATAACCATAATTGTACCTTGATCAGACTGCCTCAGGAAATGGTGGTCTTCCCCTTTCCAGAAGATATTAAATAGAGGTTAGATGTCCATTTCTCAGGGGTACTTTAGGATGGGACTCCTGCACTGCAAGGGGTTGGACTATATGACCCTTGGTGTTCTCTCCAACTTTATGATTCTAAGGTAATTAATAGGAAGTCTGATGAGAAAAGTGTTACAAAACCTTGGCTTCTGAACTAGATGGAAGCTTTCTCTTTAGCCCCAGCAGCCTGTTTCCAACTATGGCCAGAGAAAAACTTCAAAAAATTCTGAAAGCAGAGGTGGGAAGGTGACACAGCCTTTGCACTGTTTGTAGCTGAAAAAGTGGCACCTTTGCTCCACCTTGGAAGACATCCCTTGGCCACCTGCTGCAGCGCTTCAGATATCTGCACCAATTTGCCACCCCTAGAACCAGGCTGGGCAAAGCTTCTGCACAGAGTCTGCAAAAGAGAGACGGAACTGGAGGAAAGCCAGCTCTGTTATTCTCTGGCAGAGAATGGCTTGATACATTGCCCAGGGGAAAACAACAGCTGCCAGCCCAATTATCAGAGTGGAGGTGGAGAAGCCAAAAGGTCCAGAAAATGTTGCGAGAGAATTGAGACGTTGCTGCAATTGGCTCCCAGAGGCTGCTAAGTAGGCGAAGCTGAGGGAATGGACCATAGCCCAGAACAAAGCTGAGATCCCACATCATGCCTGTGCACTGCAAGTCTACACTCATGTACGGTGGAGCATCCACACTGCAAAATTATAGCATTTTGATTCCACTTTAACATACCATTTCTCTGTCCTATGGACTCCTGGGATTTACAATTATTATTATTATTAACCTATATTTATATAGCGCTGTAAATTTACACAGCACTGTACATAAAAATCTGTTAATTGGATGGTTCCCTGCCCTAAGGCTTACAGTCTAAAAAGACATGACACAAAAGGAGAAGGGAATGGTGGTGGGGAAGGGGATCAGATCTAGAAGTTCATCTCTCCCTCTGAGGCCTGGACCAAGGCAGATGGACTGGAGGGAGGGCTTGGCTTCTGAATACATAATTAAAACAATCTCTTTTGTTGTTTATTTTGTGCCTTCAAGTCATTTCTAATTTATGGTGACCCCAAAGCCAACCTATCATGGGGCTTTCTGGGCTAGATTTGTTCAAAAAGGGTTTGCCATTGCTTTTCTCCAAGGCTGAGAGCATGAGACTTGCCCAATGGGTTTCATGGCCAAGAGGGAATTGAACTCTGGAATCCAGAGTTGTGGTCCAATGCTCAAACCACTATTCCATGTTGGCACTCTTTGGCAGAGAAGGCTAAAGACTGTAAAACTGCAAATCCCAAGATTCCATAGGATGGAGCTACAGCATTTAAAGTGGTGTCAAACTACATTACTTCTACAGTGTAGATGCACCCTAAGTATCAAAGAAAACTACTAATCCAAGGATGCATGGGGGCAAGGCAATGGAATTGGCATGAAACTCACAAAATTGTGTAGAGTGAGTTCACTTGTAGTTACACAGTGGTTGTGTTACACCATTCTTCTTCTGAATACCAACATGGCACACGTGATTGTGTATTTGCAAGTGTTCCTGCTGATTGTCCCATTGTACACTGGGTAATGCACAGTGATTGTTTCCACAATCCCAGTGAATCAAAGGGTACATTGAGGGTACTTGTGAATATTTATCATAGAATCATAGAATCATAGAGTTGGAAGAGACCACAAGGGCCATCCAGTCCAACCCCCTGCCATGCACAATCCAAGAATGTGCAACCGCACATGTAAAGTGATCACAGTTGTAGAACTATACTTACACTGCAATGAACTGAATATGTCTTTTGCACAACAATCTCACACGTACAGCCATATATAGAAGTACACTTTTGTGTGCATATGACACCAAGTGGATTCCAGCCAAACCAGAGCTGAGATCAGGTACCATTGTGCATTTGAGATGGGCCCTTTTGGGTGTCCTGGTGATGTGCTAGGATTGCCTGGGAGCAGAGCAAATAAATGCTCCGCAACCCTAGCACATGGCCAGGATGTCGCCGCTCTGCAGCACCTTACAGATGGTGCGTGGAGCGATGATGTTGCAGGTGCGCAGTAACCAAATGGAGCTGCGCACCTGCAACATCATAGATGTGCCCTATGGCACTTTTTGTGTCGCAGGTGCAATGCAAAAAGAAGCTCCGTTTGGTTGCTGCAGCGAAGTCTGTAAATTCCCTCTATGAAAGCTTATGATGCAAAGTTCTTTTTCTCAGGTAGTTTTAAAGGTTCTACAAAAATCCTTTTGTATACTGATACAGACAAACATGGTTATGTTTTCGAATATGACAACATTGTCTATGTTCAGAGGTTCTTGAAGAGCATATTGAATCTCTCAGCACTTACCATATTCAACATCTTTATCAATGTGAAGTTGAAGGCTTTCATGGCTGGCATCCATAGTTTTTTGTGAGTTTTTTCAGGCTGTGTGCCATGTTCTAGAAGAGTTTGTTCCTGACTTCACCAGCATCTGTGGCTGGCATCTTCAGAGAATACTGGAATGGATGAGAGTGGGTATATATATACTGTGTGACCCTGGGAAGAGAGGAGTGATTCATGTGTTAATCTGTGTATTGTTCTGTAGTTGATGGTAGGGCCTCAGGGAGGGAGGATATGCAAAAGAGGATTAGTGTCTGCTAATTGGTGATCATTTTCTGCTGGGAAAGCCCCTCATTTGCATTTGCTGAGTGCTGATTTTTCTGTTTTGCAGGACTGGTAGCCAAATTTTGTTTAATTTAAACCTGTTCTTCCCCATTTTGGCCCAATCCTGTCCTGTGCGTTGCTTGGACAAAAGTGGCCATGTGATAACTTCATATGATTCTGTGAGTCTACCATGTAACTTAAGAAAATCCTATGATAGGTTCCCCTTAAGGGTTGCCATAAATCTGAAATTACTTGAAGGCACACAGCAACAGCAACAAAGGAGGTTACTCCTTGGTTCTGCTGCTGAATGGACTGGATGTCATCCTGGATGTCTGCTGCTGAATGGACTGGATATCACTTTCCCGTGAATGAAAAGTGGCTGGGAAACTCCTGTTTGTTCACAGGATAATGGCAGGAGTATTGCGACATTGCACAATGTCATCTAAAAACTTCACCAAATCACGTGACACTGACAGGAGCATCGCACTATGCTCACATCTCTGTCACCCATATGAAAAAGTCCTCTGTTTGCATTAGAACCATGGTTTGGCTGTGCATCATCTGGACTCCCTGCCAAGAGTATGGAGGGAGGCCATTTTATTTGGCCCATGCAGACATGGCCCAAGTGAATGCAGTGGTACATTGAAGACAATGATGAGTAGTTACACACTAGCTAAGGATATATACCAACAGTGCAACAGTCACACTTATGGCACTCTGCTTATCCAACTGAATGCAGACATGATGTCATGGCCAAAAATTACAACCACATGCATAAAGGAACTCAGACGTGTGCAAAACACCAATTGGATGCCAACCCTGGCCTCTTATATATTTAGCCCCAGGGATCATAAATCCTCTCAAAATCCTGGTCTCCTCTCCCTCTTTCTGTGATGGAAGAAAACCCAGGGTAGCCAAAGCAGGAATGCTAATACCTGCATTTAGTCAGATAACAGTCCTAAATTTATGCTAAAAGCAAACATATTATTAAAAAGCTTTTAAGGCTAAACAGTAGCTGGAAGTCCTCATTATTCTACCACTCTTGCAAATTCTAATGCAGGCATCTGGCGCTGGGTGTTGGCCTTAGACATTTTCACGCCTCAAGCAAAAAGTCCAAGTTCTACCTTTTCCCAGCTTTTACGTCTGAAAGGTCATGCCTGTGGTTCCTCCATATGCTGGCAAGGTACACAACATGAATGCAGATTTCTCACTTAGAAAAGACATGTGTATAGGAAATTGCTATGTGTGAAGTGGCACAGAGGTGCTTCCTAGATGCTGGGTTGTTTTTCCTCATTTCTCAGTGAATTAACTGCCCACCTCAATTTTAGGCAGAAAGGGCACCATATTAAGTTTTTAATTCACACCTCTTGGAAACTTGGGTGAGAAGCTCTGCTTTGATTAATTTGCTTTGTTCACAATTTCATTAAAGTCAGACTTCGGTGGCAATTAGTTCAACCAGTTCATTTTAGGCTGAACTAATGAAATGACAGTAATTAAAGCTGATGTTTGGAACTCTGATTAAAATGTGAGCTCAGTGAATTAATTCAAACCAATCCAAAACAAAGGAATAAAGGCCCTTTGATTTGAATGAGCTTGGGGCGGGTTTCTTTCTTTCAGGTACGCTGCATTCCAATAGAGAGAAAAACTCCCTGCCACTTGAATGAGCTTTCTGAAGTGGAGCATCATGTCATTGGAGGGGACTTTTGTCTGCAGAAATGCCAAGGCAACACACGACTTGCCAACAGCTCTGCACACAAATGAGCGACAGCATTTCAGAAAGGAGGCAAATTGCCGAGACACAATCAGAATCATCCTGCCTTGATAAAAATGTGTAGAACTTGTCAGGGCCTTTGGTAATGGCGGTTTGGAAACTTCCCCACTGCTGATTAAATCTTGCAAGGAAAACATTCTCAAAAGAAAATGCAAAGCAAACTAGAGGTGAAGGGAGTCTTTTGATTCAAAGCCTGGAGCTGGGGAGGGTAGTGAAGAAACCACATTTGGAGAGGATACTAAGTTATTTAGGATGGTCACAACAAGATCCTGAATCAGAAGTATACCTACGTTATTGTAGCTATGCTCCATCTCTCAGTCTGACCCCTGAAATCTGATTTATAAGCCAGTCAGCTGTCCCAAGAGAAGGGGTTCTGTGATGCTCCAGAAGAAGACCAGGCATGGTGAATCAAGGATCCAATTTTACTGAAAGAAACAAATTTCTTTCCCATAACTTGACAGATCAGAATTTGAACAGAATGCAGACATTTTAAAGCACATTTGCACTCCAAGAAGCTTGAGAGAGAGGCAAATGATGAGTTGGAAGAGACCCCAAGGGCCATCCAGTTGAACCCCCTGCCATGTAGAAACTCACAATCAAATCACTCCAGACAGATGGCTATCCAGCCTCTTTCAAAACCTTCAAAGGAGACTCAGCACCCTCTGAAGCAGTATCTCACATTCTCAAACAGGAGCTGGAGCTGCAGCAAACAAGCTTGCTCCATATGACACCCTTTCAAATATTTAAACTTGGCAATCATGTCTGCTCTTAACCTTCTTTCTCCAGGCTAAACACCCCCAATTGCCTAAGTTACTTGATGGTTTGCAGTCCTTTCATTATTCTGGGCTTGATAGTTTGCAGACCTTTCACCATTTTGGTTCTCTGGACAAGATCCAGCTTCTCAACATCCTTTTTGAGTTGTGGTGTCTAGGAGTGGACACAGGATTATTCCAGGTGAGGCCTGACCAAAGCAGAAGAAAGTGGCACTATTACTTCCCTCAATCTATGCACTATACTTCTATTGATGCAGCCTAGAATCACATTGGCTTTTTCAGCTGCCACATCACACTACTGACTCATGTTCAACTTTGATCTACTAGGACTCCTATATCCTTTTCACATTAAGGAGTTTATCACACGAGATGAATCCCATGCAGAAACTAAAGTGAAAACAACTCACTTTTATGGGTTGTTTTTCACATGACGTCTGGGATTAACCCAAACAGAAAGTAGAAAAAACCTGCAAATGTTGGTTGTTTTTCAGAAGACATTTGCATGAAAGAGAAATAACCCAAAAGGAAAGCCAACAAAACCCGCTCCTTTTTACTTTTGGGGAAATTCCAAAGGTAGAAAGGAGTGGTTTTTCTCAGCTGTCCATTCAGGTTATTGTTGCATTATTTTTCTTTCTGCCAACATGTCTGCATTTGCTGTTGTTTAGCAGATTTAAAAATCTTGTTTCTGCATGGGATTTGCTTCCATCTGTCTCTTTGTGATAAACTCCATAGTCACGTTAAGCCAGGTGTCCTCCATCCTATACCTATGCATTTTATTTTTTCTGCCTAATTGCAGTACCATACATCGATTTAGGTAGATTTCAACCCACCAAGACACTGCAGTCTCTCCAGGGAAGGGGTGGTGGTGGCATTCTGTATAATCCAGGCCCTGACAACAACAACAACAACAACAACAACAACAACAGCAACAACAAATTTTATTTCTAGCCCGCCCCTCTGAGTGAGCAATTGGGGCAGGGTACAAAAGAGAATTAAAACAACAGCAGTTAAAATATCCAATCCCATCCCTGCTTCCCCCCCCCCAAAAGGATTAAATCAAACAACGAGTTAAAACATAGTATAAAATAAACAGTATTAACAGTATCAAACAAAAAGTTCTTGAGCTGTGTGGGTGGGCAGAGGCTGGAAACTCTACGACCAAAGTTTGGAGCCGGGAGGTGTCAAGGATTTTCTGGGAAGGCCTGCTGGAAGAGATCCATTTTTAGAGCTTTTTTGAAGCCATCAATGGTTGAAATAAGACGCATCTCATCCAGCAGGTCGTTCCACTGCTTAGGGGTGACCGCTGAAAAGGCCCTCTGGGAGGTCTGCACCAAACTGGTTTTCATAAGTTGTAGCAGATTCCTCCCAGAGGATCGCAGTGTGCAGGGGATGGGGGGTGGTGGTGGTTCATATGGGAAGAGGTGGTCCCTAAGATAGGATGGACCCAAGCCATGTAGGGGTTTATAGGTTAAAACCAACACCTTGTACTGTGCCCCAGCCAGTGTCTTTGATAGTGCAGGAAGCAACTCAGACTAGATACTAGATCCGCTGGCCAGGAGCAGGCATTGGGGTGGATGATAAATGCTGAGCCAGCAGAGATAGAGATGGAGTGACATTTCCAAAGCTCACCTTGTGGGTTTTTCCCTTCAGTGCTTTTAGCCAGAGACCCCTGGCATGTTCTTTTTTAAAGGGGGGAAAATGATCAAGGCTGTATGCCAGCAGAAAGCAGTCAGAGGAGGAACCTTTACTCTGCTGGAATGTAATGACATGATGCATTTCATTAAATTATGCAAATATATATGTAAATGTAAGTTGTTAAGTTATGAATTTCAAACTAGGGGTTGATTGTTTTAATATGCATTAGACTTATATGTTTTTTTAAACTGATGTTATATGTGTTTTAATCGGTTTTTGTATTTTAACTGAAGTTACGAGCTTTAACTGATGTTATGTGTTGTGTTCTAATCTCTTGCTGTTTCCTGCCTTAATCCATGGGGAGAGGTGAGTAAGGAATCATTTATTATTGTTGTTGCAGTTATTTGGAAGTACAAAATCTAATGTACCTGCTTAATCCTTTTGTTGTGTTATATGCACATAAATTCCCCTATGGAAGCAGTTGGATGTCTCCATTCCATCTATCATTTTTTTTAATACCCAAACTTTTCTCCCAAGGTGGCTCGTAAAAGGCAGAATATTCCAATAAAACAACATATAGTTAAAAGCAGGAGCCAGAATGGTTTCTGTGTTGGTCTACGACTCTGGGAGGGAAGGGTTCAAATCTCCACTCAGTTCATAGAACCCCACTCCCTTACCTTGGGGCAAGTCATACTATCTCAACCTCAGGAAATAGTGGCAAACTACCTCTGAATAAATCTGGCCAAGAAAACTATGTTGTTTTTTTTAAGGCCAGCATCATGCAACGGTTTGAGTGTTGGATTGGGAATCTGGGAGAGCAGGATTTGAATCTCTGCTAAAACATGGAAATCAACTGGGTAGCATTGGGAAAATCACACTCTCTCAGCCTCTGTTCTTTCTAAGTGCTTTCAAGTCATAGAATCATAGAATCATAGAGTTGGAAGAGACCACAAGGGCCATCCAGTCCAACCCCCTGCTATGCAGGAACTCTCCATCATAGCATCCCTGACAGATGGCCATCCAGCCTCTGCTTAAAGACCTCCAAGGAAGGAGACTCCACTCGAAGGGAGTGTGTTCCACTGTCGAAAAAGCCCTTACTGTCAGGAAGTTCCTCCTAATGTTGAGGTGGAATCTCTTTTCCTGGAGCTTGCATCCATTATTCCGAGTCCTGTTCTCTGGATCAGCAGAAAACAAGCTTGCTCCCTCCTCAATGTGACATCCCTTCAAATATTTAAACAGGGCTATCATATCACCTCTTAACCTTCTCTTCTCCAGGCTAAACATTCCCAGTTCCCTAAGTTGTTCCTCATAGGGCATGGTTTCCAGACCCTTCACCATCTTAGTTGTCCTCCTTTGGACATGCTCCAGTTTCTCCACATCTTTTTTGAATTGTGGTGCCCAGAACTGGACACAGTATTCCAGGTGGGGCCTGACCAAAGCAGAATAGAGTGGCACTATAACTTCCCTTGATCTAGAAACTATACTTCTATTGATGCAACCTAAAATTGCATTGGCCTTTTTAGCTGCCGCATCGCACTGTTGACTCATGTTCAGCTTATGGTCTACTTGGACTCCTAGATCCCTTTCACATGTGGTCTCATTCAGCCAGGTGTCCCCCATCCTATATCTGTGCATTTCATTTTTCCTCCCTAAGTGCAGAACCTTACATTTCTCTGCATTGAATTTCATCTTGTTAGCTTTGGTCCAGCTTTCTAGTCTATTCACGTCATTTTGAATTTTGATCCTGCCCTCTGGGGTATTAGCTACTCCTCCCAGTTTAGTGTCATCTGCAAATTTGATAAATATGCCCCCAATTCTGTCATCCAAATCGTTAATAAAGATGTTAAATAGCACTGGGCCCAGGACAGAACCCTGTGGGACCCCACTGGTCACTTCTCTCCAGGATGAAAAGGAACCATTGTTGAGCACCCTTTGAGTTCGGCCAGTCAACCAATTACAAATCCATGTAACAGTTAACTTGTCTATCCCACATTTTGCAAGCTTGTTTGCAAGAATGTCATGGGGAACCTTGTCAAAGGCCTTACTGAAATCGAGGTATACTATATCCACAGCATTCCCTTCATCTACCAAGCTGGTAATTTTATCAAAAAAAGAGATCAGGTTTGTTTGGCATGACTTGTTTCTCTGAAACCCATGTTGGCTTTTTGTGATGATGGAATTATCTTCTAGATATCCACAGACTCTCTGTTTAATGATCTGTTCCAGAATCTTTCCTGGAATTGATGTCAGACTAACTGGGCGATAATTGTTGGGATCCTCTTTTTTCCCCTTTTTGAAGATTGGGACAACATTTGCCCTCCTCCAGTCTGCTGGGACTTCTCCTGTTCTCCAGGAGTTCTCAAAGATTATTGCCAATGGTTCCGATATTACATTTGCCAGTTCTTTTAATACCCTTGGATGTAGTTCATCTGGTCCTGGAGACTTATATTCATTTAGGTTAACCAGGTATTCCTGTACTACCTCTTTACTTATTCTGTGCTGAATTTCCTCTATTCTGTCTCCATTATCCTTAGGTTGAGCACCCTTTACCTTTTCTGAGAAGACTGAAGCAAAGAAGGTGTTGAGTAATTCTGCCTTTTCTCTGTCCCCTGTTAGCATTTTGCCATCTTCTGCATCCAGTGGCCCTACTATTTCCTTCTTCTTCCTTTTGCTTCAGACATACCCAAAAAAACCCTTTTTATTGTTCTTAACCTCTCTAGCCAGCCTGAGTTCATCCTGCGCTTTAACTTTTCTGAC
Organism: Urosaurus nigricauda; assembly: GCA_034509955.1. Taxonomy (NCBI): domain Eukaryota; kingdom Metazoa; phylum Chordata; class Lepidosauria; order Squamata; family Phrynosomatidae; genus Urosaurus; species Urosaurus nigricauda. The sequence continues at coordinate 2,467,463 of JAOEGL010000002.1, forward strand.
TTTACCCGTACATGTGCTGGCTATTTGTTTCAATTCTTCTTTGGTGATTTCCCATTTTTCCATTTCTTATACATGTTCTGTTTAAAACTTAGCTCAGTTGAAAGTTATTTAGTCATCCATCCTGGTTTCTTGAGACATCTCCCATTTTTCTTCCTCATTGGAACGATTTGAAATTGTCCTTTTAGTATCTCCCTTTTGAGAAACCTCCATCCGTCTTGAACTCCCTTCTCTTTTAGTATTCCTGACCATGGGATAACCCTCAGTATTTCTCTAAGTTTATTGAAATCAGCTTTCCTAAATTCTAGAATGCGTGTCTGACTATGCCTAGCTTCTCCCTTCCACTGTATAACAAACTCCAGGAGAACATGGTCATTTCCACCTAAGGATAACAGATGGAGCACCAGTTGTGGCTCTTTATGATATCTCAGACACAAACTCTGACCCAGAAGTGGTAAATGTGGACAATCTATTGGCTGCTGCAGTAGTTCAAGAGCACAACCTTCTGTTGTTAAACAAGACACTGGGCCTACATGGAGGACGAGAGGGCTGCTAGAGGAGCTGAATGCTGAGACAGGTGGGTAGGACGAGATGGCTGGAAACATTTTACCAGTTTTTTATATGATCATTACAGCCACTTTTACTAAACGTTCCACTAAGGCTTTTGTAACTCTTCCATGAAACCTGGAAATTTCTTTGTACCAAGCTGGATCCTATGCCTACTTCACTGTCCCTCTGTCCACCCCCCCCCCCCCCAACCATTACACTTTAACTACAACATTTGGGCCTGTAGCAGACAGACTTGCAAGACCACTTGGATAACAATGCAGGCCAGTAAACTCTGAGATTTGTCCAATTGGTAATCAGGACAATAATATACATGAATTGGTTTGATCCCCTTTACTTTTAAGGACATGTGGGGATATCACAGTGGGCTCTTGGTATCCAGTGGTGGATCTTCTAGGATCTTCTGTGGGTACCAAAATCGGCAGATGTTTTAAGTACCATTAAATACAGTGGATAGTGAGATGGTGTCCCTTATATAAAATGGCAAAATCAAGGTTTGCTTTTTGTAATGTATATATTTTTTGAATATTTTCAAGCCATGGATGCTTGAACCGGTGGATAAAGAATACAGTGATATAGCGGGCCAGCTGTACATTGCTTTGATTTCAGTAAGGCCTTTGACAAGTTTTCCCCATGACATTTTTGCAGACAAGCTGGTAAAATGTGGGCTAGATAATGTGACTGTTAAATGGATTTGTAATTGGTTGACTGGCCGAACCTAAAGAGTGCTCAACAATGGCTCCATTTCTTCATCCCGTTTTCTGATGCTCCAGAAAATAGAACATGGAACAATGGATGCAAGCTAGAGGAAAAGAGATTCCACCTCAACATTAGGAGGAACTTCTTGACAGTAAGAGCTGTTCAATAGAACACTCTCCCTCAGAGTGTGGTGGAGTCACCTTCCTTGGAGGTCTTTCAGCAGAGACTGGATAGCCATCTGTCTGGGATGCTTTGATTGTGAGTTCCTTGATGGCAGAATGGGGTTGGACTGGATGGCCCTTGTGGTCTCTTCCAACTCTATGATTCTGTGATCCCACCACTTGCACCCCATCAACTGGGTCTTCCCTGTTGGTTAAGATAAGATCCAAAATAGCTGATCCCCTTGTTGCCTCTTCCACCTTTTGGACAATGAAATTGTCTTCCAGGCAAGTGAGGAATTTGCTAGACCTTAAGGATTTGGCTGAGTTTGACTTCCAGCAAATATCCGCATAGTTGAAGTCCCCCATCACTACTACATCTCTCCTTTCTGATTGTGTGGTCATCTGTTCTAGAAAAGCATCATCCATTTCCTCTGTCTGACTTGGGGGTCAGTAGCAGACTCCCACAGTAACATCCCTGTTGTTTCCCTCTCCTTTAATTTGTATCCAGATGCTCTCCACCTGGCTTCCAGTATTGATGTCCTGGATCTCTTCACTGGTGTAAATATCCCTGTCATATAATGCTATTCCTCCTCCTTTCTTGTTTGGCCTGTTTCTCTTAAAAAGGTTATACCCCTCTATTTCTATATTCCAATCGTGAGACTCATCCCACCAGGTTTCAGTGATGCCTGTAATATCATATTTCCCTTGTTGTGCTAGGAGTGCAAGTTCATCTTGCTTATTTCCCATGCTCTGTGCATTAGTGTAGAGACATCGAAGACCATGTGTCCCCTTTACTTGATGCCTTTGCATTTCTGACTTACCGCAGCCCTAAAGTGAACCTGTCATAGAGTTTTTTTGTTCAGAGTGTGGTTTGCCTTTTGTTCTTCTGAGACTGAGTGGTGTGGGGTCTCCTTCCATGGAGGTTTTTAAAGAGAGGCTGGATGACCGTTTGTCACAGGGAGTGCTTTGATTGTGAGGTCCTGCATGGCAGAATGGGTTTGGACTGCATGATCCTTGAGGTCTCTTCTAACTCTAGGATCTATGATTCTATCCTCTGAAGATCAGAGATTTGACAGACTCATAAGGGAAGATGTGATCCTTTGCATAGCCTGGGCATGAGCTCTGCTGAACAACCAGTTCAAGGTTGTAGAAGTGGAGTTGGATATGGGGCGTTATTGCCCATGCAGATATGTGCTCAGTTGCACATTTGGTTGTACATTCAATTGCACAATATCACCATTGTGGATCTTGTAGCACAGCTAATGCATACAGCAATACTGTGCATGCATAGGCTGCAACTGTGGCAATTGAAATGGAACAATAGTGCTATATTTCTGTAGTGTGAATGGGCCCCTTGTTCCAGCTTATGAAATCCTGGGATATGCAGTTTAGACAGGGACACTGAGGATTCTCAGCCAGAGAACTCTAGTGCCTCCAGAAACTACAAAGCCCAGCCTTCCATAGGATGTTGCCATGGCAGGTGAAGTGGCATCACAGTGTTCATAGAATCATAGAATCATAGAGTTGGAAGAGACCACTATAATCACTAGGCCCTGAGCTACTGGCACTAGCAGCCACTCATTAAGCAAAACGTGGCTGGTATTTTCTGCCTTACTCCATTTGCTTTTGTTTTTGCCCACCAGTGGAATGCAGCTCTCAAGAAGGGTGATCAACTGCCATAACTACAAAGAAGGACAAAGCACTGTAACATCAGGCTATGAAAAAAAATGTAGGACTTAACAAAATAAAAGCTACACACAGAAATATAAATATAAGTTCATGCTTCTTAGCCATGCTCAAAATGGAGGGTATTTTGGAATTCCTCCTGGACAGAAGCTTGACATGTAGGACAACCCAGGAAAAGGAAGATATCTTGTCACCCTGCCCTCAAGAAGCTCTCTGGAACTGAAAGAGTTGTCTGTTTCAGATCTTTGCCTGCCATTTATTATGCCCAATGCCAGAATGCTGCTCTTAAACTCATTCAGCTCTGGTTTTTGTTCTGTACCCTTGTACAGTTAAAGGGAAGGTGCTGGTACAAGCTCCAAAGATCTCTCCAGAGTGAAACAAAAGGAGATGGGTTAAGTGCCATGGCATGCGCAGAAAAGAAGTTAACTGTCCCTGCAACCAGCCTTGGAGAAAGGGTGTGTGAGTGTGTGTGTGTCTGTGTGTTTGTGTCACCAGCACCAGATCAGGATTGTTGGCACAGCTGCCTCTTTGGCTCTTCCGGAATCTGCAGGGACACCAAATTGCCCATTTGGGCCAGCCGGAATGGAGCCAGCAGTTTGTGCTGCCTGCTTTGTCTCCTTGTGCAAATTTCATTACAAGCAGCCCCCTAATTGAATCCTAGCTAATGGGGATGTGGTTGATGAGGAGCAGCATGGTATTCTCTTTTTTTCTCTGGGATTTTGGGATGGCTGCCGGCCCCTCGCTCACCGACAATCACAGCCTGGAATAAGCAGGGGCCAGACAGCTCTTTCCATGTTAATTGTGGATGCATTAGTACACTCCCTCCCTGCCATTGTCTTTAGTCTTCCCTTCTTGCTTTGCAAACAAGCCTCCATAATCCTGGTGCCAGCCATTTTTCTCCCCCCTCCAGCTCTTGGTCACATGCATGCCCTCTCTTCCCTCCCTTTAATAACTATAAAATTGTTTGCTTCCAAAATAGCCTTTGTCAAGAAGGGAATGGAAGAAGATGATGATGAAAAGGAAATTGCACAAAAGGGGAGACTTAAGTTTCATACCAAACGCTGTGACTCCCATGTGGGAACAACAGCATGAGCCAAACATATAAAGATCGGGGAGGCGCTTCGAAACCACTGTGCAAAAGCGACTTAAGCCTTTGGATCTCTCCTTCCCCACCACCACCCACTCGTCTCTACCCCCATATTTGCTCTCTGCTGGTAGCTTATTTAAATACAATGTGCATTAATGTACACTGTTTTGAAGCTGTGACAGGCAGCGTCGGATTACGATCCAGGGGACCTGCCGTAAGCAACAGGCAGTTCGCTTTGTGGGAAGCAGATAAAGGCCTGCACAGCAAGAGTCCTAGGTAACTTCATTGTGTTTTGTTTGACTTCAACACTTGGATGGGCAACAGTGGAGAGGTGGCATTTCAATTTCTGCAGTTCCCCAGGTGCTCCACACTGGTGAGTCAGATGTGCCCAGAAGTGCTGTCAGGATTTTTGCTCAATATTTTGTGGGTTTTAAAAACTTTCAGTGCTATTTTTAATATCATAGAATCCTAGAGTTGGAAGAGACGACAAGGGCCATCCAGTCCAACCTCCTTCTGCCATGCAAAAACTCAAAATCTAAGCATCCCCAACAGATGGCCATTCAGCCTCTATTTAAAGACCTCTAAAGAAGGAGACTCTACCACAATATGAACAGCAATTACTTTCAGGGAGTTCTTCCTAGTGTTGAGGCGGAATCTCTTCTCCTGTAGTTTGAATCCATAGCTCAGGATCCCACTCTCTGGAGCAGCAGAAAACAAGCTTGCTCCATCCTCAATATGACATCTCTTCAAATGTTTAAACATGGCTATCATGCCACCTCTTCACCTTCTCTTCCCCAGGCTAAATATACCTTTTTAAAAAGTGCTCTTTTAAAGCAACATGTTTTGGTTGAACTTAAGTTATTGGGAGGATTTGTTTCTGAATGGCATTTCTACCACTATTAAATAAAGCAACTGACACTGGATACTGGTCTAACAATGAACAAATGCCAATAAGCTGTTAAAATTAAAATGTTTGAATCCAAACAGTTACTGATTTTCCAGTAAGAAGGCTGGAATATAGTAATAACAGCCAGACGTAAAAATATATACACAGTTGGCCCTCCATATCTATGGATTCCTTATCTATGAATGCAACCATCCATAGCTTGAAAATATTAGGGGAAAAAACCCATAAATTCCCAGAAACAAACTTTGACTTTGCCATATTATATTAGGGACACCATTTTACTAAACTTAATGGGACTTGAGCATCCATGGATTTTGGTATCCATGGGGAGTCCTGGAAGCAAACCCCAGCGGATATCAAGGAACCACTGTAATAAAAGTGAGTGGCAAGCTATATTTAGCAATAGCATTTACTTTTCTATACCACTTCATGCTGAATTAAGTAGTCTGTATGAATACTCAATTTTTTTTAAAAAAAGCCATCTGGTTTAAAGCAACCTGGTTTAAACCAGGCAATCCTGCCTGAAAATAATTTTTCCAAGTTCTACCCTCAAGTTATTCACTGAAGACTTCCCATTTGGCAGTTCCTCTGCATTTTACCAGTGAGGAGGAGCCAGGCAATGGTGCATACTCTAGATTGAGACCTAATTAAGGCTGCACCCAAATAGCAGAAATAATCCAGGTTGACACCACTTTAACTGCCATGGCTCAATGCTATGGAATGTTAGGATATGTGCTTTTGTGAGATATTTAGGCTTCTTTGTCAGAGAGCTCTTGTGCCACAACAAACTACAAATCCCTGGATTCCATAGCACTGAGCCATGGCAGTTAAGTTTGTGTCAAACTGGATTACTTCTGCAGGGCAGATGCAGCCTTAGTTCCAGGAACAAGAAGACCAGAAATGCCTACTGAAATGTTCCTTCTATTTTCCTCTTCCCTCATTAAAAGAGCAGCAACTCAATGGACTCTTTCAAACGGGAAGGAATTTCTCCCAACTCTGAATGGAGCCAATGCAGATTTATGTAAATTCGCTTGTTTAGCGAATTTACATGAACCCCTGCTCCGTTCGGAATTACTTACCATTACCCGAAAATAACCCCCTCCTGCCCGAATTTGCATGCGAAGCTTTAATTCGCAATAACGTAAAACCCATGATTGCATTCGAATTGGCTTCCCTCTTGCCCGAATTTGCATGTGAAGAGTTAATTCGCAATAACGTAAAACCCATGATTGCATTCGAATTGACCTTAAATTATACTTCCAATTTAGCCTTGTATGAAAGAGTCCTCTGAGACGGAGCCAGGGATATAGCTATGGGTAAAATAAAATAGAAATTTTGCTCTCCAAATAAAAACTCTTCTCGCCTCAGATAAAAGTTTGCATCTGTCTCCATGTTTCTCTCATTGCACTAACTTGCAGTTTCATTTGAATATAGAGGCTGTGTTCACACTGGAGAAATAAACCGGTTTAATTGCCATGGCTCAATGCTGTGAAATTCTGGGAATTGTAGTTTGTTGTGGGGCCCAGAGCGGAGCCCCACTGTCAAACAGCCCTTACTGTCAGGAGGTTCCTCCTAACGTTGAGGTGGAATCTCTTTTCCTGTACCATGCATGTATTGTTCCAGATCCAGTTCCTAATTTAAAAATGGCTTCTCTTTTGACTAAAATAGCCTGGATTGGGGAATAAATGTGGTAGAGGGCACCTGGGAGCAAAACCTGATTTTGTGTGTGTGTTGCCCATGGCCCTCCAAGTTCTCCTTCGGGGCCAATGTTTTCTCTAAATCCCTGACAATTGTCTACCCCAATCTAAGGGGACCAGTGGTCTCCTGACAACAACCACCCACAGCCTTTTGGAATTAATGGAACACAGGAGGCCAAGGAGGTTAGGAAAACTGAGGCTGGAGGTTGCCAAGCAGCTGTGATTGCTTTATTTGATGTGGAATTATGCGGCCAACGGAGAATGCCAGCCATGTCACACGGCTTGGTTTTTATTAAAGCCGCACAAAACAGCCCCTCCAAATGAATTCAGACTGGCTTGGCCAAGAGCACTTGTCAGGCAGGGAGGGAAACGGCTGAGGCAGCTGTTATTTGGAAACTGCTTCTGGGCTGGAGGGTTATTATGAGCCTTGTCATAGAAGGAGTTCATAAGTGCACTGGCGTGCAAAGCACCTACTTTTAGAGGGACTGACACAAGGGGGCTCTCCTAGTCCAGATGTCTGCACATCCTCAGAGGAAAGTGGATTAGATGAGATCTAAGAGTGGATTAGGAAAAGGTCTTCACTGTAACAACAAGAAATAATCAGTACTAGAGTACTCTTCCTTGTGGGACTCTGGCCTTTCAAAGAAGGCTTGAGCATGGATCTTTTTTGAGTATGGCAGGGTTTATGTATTAATGTCATTTATAAATCAAAGAACTGGGTGGCATAAGCATCTCTTGCTTGAGACCCAGCTTCACAATCTTCCAGTCCACTTCCAGAACCAGCTGAAGATGCTGGTTAAGGTCCTTCATGACTTAGAATCATAGAATCACAGAGTTGGAAGAGACCACAAGGGCCATCCAGTCCAACCCCCTGCCGTGCAGGAACTCCCAATCAAAGCATCCCCGATAGATGGCCATCCAGCCTTTGCTTAAAGACCTCTAAGGAAGGAGATTCCACCACACTCCGAGGGAGTGTGTTCCACTGTCGAACAGCCCTTACTGTCAGGAAGTTCCTCCTAATGTTGAGGTGGAATCTCTTTTCCTGGAGCTTGCATCCATTGTTCCGGGTCTCGTTCGCTGGAGCAGCAGAAAACAAGCTTGCTCCCTCCTCAATATGACATCCCTTCAAATATTTAAACAGGGCTATCATATCACCTCTTAACCTTCTCTTCTCCAGGCTAAACTTCCCCAGCTCCGTAAGGCGTTCCTCATAGGGCATGGTTTCCAGACCCTTCACCATTTTAGTCGCCCTCCTTTGGACTTGAAGCAGGAGGTTCTTGAAGAGCTTTGTCTCTCCACCCAGTTCTTCACAGACTTTGAGATCTGTCCTCCTCTGAATACACCTGCCAAATGAAATATGGCGGTGGACATGGGAGACTCGCCAGTAGAGGATGGTAGCCTCCATCCTGGTGGGGAAAGAGAATTTATTCTAACCTTTAGTCCCAAGTTTAAAGAACCTATCCATGGTGGAAGCCTGCACTAGTAGGGGGTTGGACTGGATGGCCATTAGTATCCCTTCCGACTCTTTTGCCCAAATCCTGCTGGTGTCTTGTGTCAATATCACACTACACTGTTATAGTGCAATTATTCTTCTTTAAGTGGTGTGGCTGCATCCTGTGGATTCTGGGGTTTGTAGTTTAGGGAGGATTAAGAGGTCTCTGGCTTTGAAATCTAAGTGTACTTCCTTACTTTTTACCTTTGCTATCCCTACTTTTTACCTTTACACATCCCATTACATTTCTTCATTATGCCAACACCTATTAATCCCAGCGACACTGCACAACTCTGTATTACCGGAGTTGTGCGATGTAGGCACACAACAGCAGCATGATGCATCTTCTGACATTACATAGTATAATTGTCCATATGTGGAGTTGCACGCTCATTGTGCTAGACAACTTTTATGTGGAATGACAATGTTGTACACATGAATGCACAACCAAATGTGTAACTGAATATTTATGGGCATATGCCTGTTTCTTGTTGTTATGAACTGCCCTAAAGTCAACCTCGACTCATGGTGACCCTGTGGATGAGACATCTCCCAGACCCTCTGTCCTCCACTTCTCTGAGTAGGTCCTGCAAATCCAGGCCTGTGACCCCCCCCCCCCAATAAAGTCTATCCAGCTGGTGTGTGGCCTTCCTCTCTTTCTACTTCCCTTCCCCTTTTCTAGCATTATTGTCTTTTCTTATGAGTCATGCCTTCTCGTGATGTGCCTGAAGTATAACAACTTCAATTTGATCATCTTGGCTTCCAGAGAGATTTCAGACATGATCTGTTCAAGGACCCATTTGTTTGTCCCTTTGGCTGTCCATGGTATCCTTAACACTCTTCTCTAGCACCACATCTCAAATGAGTTAATATTCTTCCTATCTGCTTTCTTCACTGTTCACTTTTCTCATCTGTACATGGTGATGGGGAATATGATGGCTTGGACAATTCTAACTTTAGTGTTGGTTTATTATCTTTACTCTAGAATTTTTCCTAGTTCTTTCATAGCTGCCCTTCCCCTTTCTAGTCTTCTTCTATTTCTAGTCTAGTCTAGTCTAGTCTAGTCTAGTCTTCAGTCTCCATTCTGATCAATGTCTGTAGACAGGCATATTTATGCACATGAGCACCAGTCTGTGCATACTGCTCTGTATGTATAATGGCGCTCAGTGCACAAGATTGTTCCCACAACACTGAACTGAACATGAAAGTTCCACATCAGAAAAAAATGTTCAGCTGCTTCTGCGGGGGAATTTAAACGTGCATAAGACACCAATCTAATTCCAGCCCTTGAATTCTGAATTATTTTTGTGGTGTGCTGATCTTGAAATTCATTTATAAGGCATTCTATCAATGGTGTAATACGTGCAAAGACATAAACCACGATGAAAATACAAAGCAATCTTCATTGACTGAGTCATGCCTATGTCTTTTTTGCAAATCCACTGTTTACTGTGTCCTCATTCTGTGAAGTTCTCCTTTATTCCTTGGCCCACTCTTGAATGATGAAGCTACATCTCCTGATAAGATGTAAGGAATCTCTATTCCAGCTCCTTGCTAACCTGCCCATGGATTTCAGAATGTAAAATTGATTAATCCACTGTCTATTAGCTGAGAGCCAACATGGTTTAGTGGTTTATTGTTGGACTCCAACACTGGAGATCAGGGTTTGATTCCCCAATGAGCCATGGAAACCCACTGGGTGCCCTTGGGTGAGTCACACACTCTCAGCCTCAGAAAACCCTGTGATAGGTTTGCTTTAGGGTGACCTTAAGTCAGAAACAACCTGAAGGCACACAGCAACAGCAGAAGCAACAAGAAACTATTAGCTGACTAATTAATTAGATAATTAATATAAATTCATTTGGATGCCACAAAGCCTAAGTAGGCAGAATGACATGGTAGCACTGTTTAAATATTTGACTATCGAGGATGGAATCATAGAATCATAGAGTTGGGAGAGACCACAAGGGCCATCCAGTCCAACCCCCTGCCACGCAGGAACACCCGACAGATAGCCATCCAGCCTCTGCTTAAAGACCTCCAAGGAAGGAGACTCCATCACCCTCCAAGGGAGTGTGTTCCACTGTCGAACAGCCCTTACTGTCAGGAAGTTCCTCCTAATGTTGAGGTGGAATCTCTTTTCCTGCAGTTTGCATCCATTGTTCCGGGTCCTGTTCTCTGGAGCAGCAGAAAACAAGCTTGCTCCCTCCTCAATGTGACATCCCTTCAAATATTTGAACAGGGCTATCATGTCACCTCTTAACCTTCTCTTCTCCAGGCTAAACATCCCCAGCTCCCTAAGGCGTTCTTCATAGGGCAAGGTTTCCAGACCCTTCACCATTTTAGTCGCCCTCCTTTGGACACGCTCCAGTTTCTCCACATCTTTTTTCAATTATGGTGCCCAGAACTGGACACAGTATTCCAGTTAATATAATCCACTCACTTTGCCTTCCTCTCTTCTCCCTCCCTCTGTTGAAATTTTGACCATAAACTCTTAGGAGCAGAAACCTGGTCCAGTAGTCTGTATGAGGTACTTATTTAAAAGTGTCACAGTTGTTATTTAGGCCTTGTCTGCACTGGCCAGGATACGCCAGAGGCAGCCTAGGGTTTTATGGTCTTGCAGCTGCTTCAACCTGCCCCTGTTACCCTGGCCTCAATTTCTGGTCACATGCTGGACACCTTTGTTGTGACTTTAGAACGAGTGACTTGCATTTGCCACAAACATGCCAGGTGACCCAGCAGGATGCCCATGTAGACTGCACAGCTCCGGATCTTCCTGGAAAATATGGAGTAATAGGTAAGTTGTTTTACTCCATGTTAATCTTGTTCTGCCTCTGCTCTGGTACAGGACGTGCCATCGCATCATCCAGACTGTCCAGATTAGAACCAGAGTTTGGGCCATGAAAACATCAGAAAAGGAGAGGAGAGGAGGCTTTTGGCCTGTGCAGACAAAGCCTAAGTAGTGATCATGAATACATAGAAGCTACATAGATTTACCTATCCATATCTGTTCTGTATTCATGCTTGCTACTTAGTCACAATTGTGACATTATTGCCATGATCATGACTGCCATTGCTCATCAACCTACTTTACTAGGCATCAGCTGCAGGAGGTCCATTCTGCTGGAGATTGGAGCATAAATGAATCATGCTTCTGTTAAGTTTGGGAAACTTGGACTAGGAGACATTACTTAAAGAATTCTTGTTGCTAACTGCTGTCAAGTTGATTTCAACTTATGGTGACCCTGTGAATGGGAGACCTCATTTTAACTTATGGTGACCCTGTGAATGAGAGACCTCATTTTAACTTATGGTGACCCTGTGAATGGGAGACCTCATTTTAACTTATGGTGACCCTGTGAATGAGAGACCTCCAAGTAACACTATCCTCAACAGCCCTGCTCATGTCTTGCAGACTCAGGGCAGCTGTGGCTTCCCTAGTTGAGGCTCTTCATCTGGAATATGGTCTTCCTCTTTTCCCACTGCCCATCTTACCAAATATCATAGTCTTTTATAGGGAGTCTCATGATATGGCCACAGTACAACAGCCTCAGTTTTGTTATTTTGGCTTCTAGGGAGAGTTCAGGCTTGATTTGCTCTAGGACCCATTTATTGGTCTTTTTAGCAGTCCATAGTATCTGAAGAACTCTTCTCCAGCACCACATATCAAATGATTTTCTTCCTATCTGATTTCTTCACTGTCCAGCTTTCACAACCATATATAGAAATGGGAAATACAATGTTGCAGACAATCCTAACTGTGGCTTTCAGTGATAAACAATACTGAATGAGGATACTGCTCCTTGTCTTATGTTTCTCTGTGCATCACATGAACAGATGCTCCAATCTCATTATAGGATTACTACCACTGATGTAATTGTATATTTTGAAGTCTGGACTCTCTTCATTAGTAACACGCATAAGTGATGATCCCAAAATGCAAACAGCTGTGTTGCTCTATCTCTCTTTGTAATTCCTAAGCACTTTCTCTCTCCTCCACCACCAGCACTTTTGTACAGTTAATAGGTCTTGCTCACTCATGGTCAAGCCACCCTTTAGTATGGCTCAGAGGAATACACTGTTGTTAGGAAAATCTGTTTCCTCTCATGTTATGGAAGGATGGAGGATTTCAGTTGAATTTTGGGGGGGGGGGGACAACGTAAAGAAATCAGACAAAGGCAGCCATCTGGTACGGGACAATTTAATTGAACCTGGAACTAGGCAAGTCTCTTTCTTTTTATAGGCAGAAACAAACAGGTAGGAAAAATACAACATGCCAGCATGGTTGTACACTGACCTTTGTATTGTGTACTTGTAATAGTTAACATGTTTTCTTCCTTATACGGTAAGAGCCAGATTAATTTTGCAGTTTATGTCTAACTAGTAGAGGAATTCTCTTGTTTAAACTGAAAGACAAGCACTTCTCATGTTTGCATGAGTGTAAAGCATTGTTTCTCAGCAAGTACAGAAAAATTCTCCTACAGTCCAAGGAACAGTGGCAGCAGGGAATGTCATAGTCCCTCCTAATCCAGGGCATTAAAAATCCTAGTAGGTGTCCATTTTCTCATCCAGATAAGTGGAACTTTCTGTGCTACATACAGTCCTGACATTCAGGTTGAGGAGAAGTAGATTGAAACAAACCAGGGAGTAAATATAGAGAATGAGAGTCAGTATGATGTAGTGCTTTGAGAGTTGTATTACAGCTTTGGAGATCAGGGTTTGATTCTCTGCTTGTCTGTGGAAACCCATTGAGTGAAATATTTGAAAGGATGTGAAATATGCTGCCTTGGTGTGTGCTGGAGCCTCCTTCTTTGGAAGTCTTTAAAGAGAGGCTGGATGTTTGATCGTTGGGGTTGGTCTGGGTGGCCCTTGTGGTCTCTTCCAACTCTATGATTCAGTGATTTTAGGCAAGTCACATCACTCTTGGTCCCAGAAAACCCCATGATAGTGTCACCTTCGGGTTTCTATAACTCAGACATGACTTGAAGACACACAACAACAAATATAGAGATACACATGCACACACATTGGCAGAGAAGCTATAGGGTTGTGTACAGCATAAGAGTTTCACATGTGGAACTGCACCATGACTCCAATGCCACATGTCACTTTGATAGCCTCTTTTGAAAGTCTATTCCATGACGGGTGGAGAATGGGGGTGTGGAGAACCCATAACTGGATACAGATTTGAGATCCATTTCTACTGAGATTTGCCCAGATCTCAGGGGATGCTGTCACCCATTTGTGTCTTACTATGAGAACAGAACCATAATGTGGGTACAGATGCTTTCCCAGTCCCCTGTGGTTTCAATGAGCAATAGAATGGCTTTTCATGGCAGCTATCACAGTGGCACAATGGGATCTGGGACAGCTTTGGAGGAAGAGAATCCCAGCCTCGACACCCATCAGTACATAAGCAAGCCTAAGGCACCCTGTGTTGCTAAGGGAATGCCAGCCACCGTGGGCAATGGGATGTGTGCAGAGGCTGTTCTTGCAATCCCAATGAGTCAAGTGTGACATGGAAGGTACTGAATGTACAGTTGCATGTTACTCTCCTTATGCAATTGTCAAGTAAATATGAACATTACCCTATGTTACCCTATGGCCAAAAAAGTACAGGCATATGCATGAAACTGAACTTGTGTAAGTACACCAGCATGGTTTAGTGATTTGAGGGTGGGACTATAATTCTGGAAATCAAGGTTTGATTCTCCACAGAGTCATAGAAAAACCACTGAATGATGAGTGAGTCACACGCTCTCAGCCCCAGAAAAACCCGTGTTAAGTTTGTCTTAGGGTTGCCATAAGCTGGAAATAACTTGAAAGCACACAAGAACAGCAGCAGCAGCAGCAGCAGCAAATCACCTGTCAGGGGAGACACCATGATCATAAAGCCTGAGTTCATTTTGCACTTTAGCTTTTCTGACTTTATCCCTACATGTACTGGCCAAACAAATTGCCAGTACATGTAGGGATAAAGTCAGAAAAGCTAAAGTGCAAAATGAACTCAGGCTTGCTAGAGACGTTAAGAACAATAAAAAGGGCTTTTTTTGGGTATGTCCGCAGCAAAAGGAAGAAGAAGGAAACAGTTGGGCCACTGCGTGGAGAAGATGGCAAAATGCTCACAGGAGACAGAGAAAAGGCAGAATTGCTCAACACCTTCTTTGCTTCAGTCTTCTCAGGAAAGGCAAAGGGTGCCCAACCTAAGGATGATGGGACAGAGGACAGAATAGGGGAATTTCAGCACAGAATAAGTAAAGAGACAGTACAGGAATACCTGGTTAATCTAAATGAATATAAGTCTCCAGGACCAGATGAACTACATCCAAGGGTATTAAAAGAACTGGCAAATGTAATATCGGAACCATTGGCAATAATCTTTGAGAACTCCTGGAGTACAGGAGAAGTCCCTGCAGACTGGAGGAGGGCAAATGTTGTCCCAATCTTCAAAAAGGGGAAAAAAGAGGATCCCAACAATTATCGTCCGGTTAGTCTGACATCAATACCAGGAAAGATTCTGGAGAAGATCATTAAGCAGAGAGTCTGTGAATATCTGGAAAATAATTCCATAATCACAAAAAGCCAACATGGGTTTCAGAGAAACAAGTCATGCCAGACAAATCTGATCTCTTTTTTGGATAAAATTACTAGCTTGGTAGATGAAGGGAATGCTGTGGATATAGTATACCTCGACTTCAGTAAGGCATTTGACAAGGTTCCCCATGACATCCTTGCAAACAAGCTTGTAAAATGTGGACTAGACAAGGTAACCGTTACATGGATTTGTAACTGGTTGACTGACTGAACCCAAAGGGTGCTCAACAATGGTTCCTTTTCATCCTGGAAAGAAGTGACAAGTGGGGTCCCACAGGGTTCTGTCCTGCGCCCAGTGCTATTCAACATCTTTATTAATGACTTGGATGACAGTATTGAGGGCCTAGTTATCAAATTTGCAGATGACACCAAATTGGGAGGAGTAGCTAATACCCCAAAGGACAGGATCAAAATTCAAAATGACCTGAATAGACTAGAAAGCTGGGCCAAAGCTAACAAAATGAAATTTAACACAGAGAAATGTAAGGTCCTACACGTAGGGCGGAAAAATGAAATGCACAGATATAGGATGGGGGACACCTGGCTGAATGAGACAACATGTGAAAGGGATCTAGGAGTCCAAGTAGACCACAAGTTGAACATGAGTCAACAGTGTGATGCAGCAGCTAAAAAGGCCAATGCAATTTTAGGTTGCATCAATAGAAGTATAGTGTCTAGATCAAGGGAAGTAATAGTGCCGCTCTATTCTGCTTTGGTCAGGCCCCACCTGGAATACTGTGTCCAGTTCTGGGCACCACAATTCAAAAAGGATGTGGAGAAACTGGAGCGGGTCCAAAGGAGGGCAACTAAGATGGTGAAGGGACTGGAAACCATGCCCTATGAGGAACGCCTTAGGGAACTGGGGGTGTTTAGCCTGGAGAAGAGAAGGTTAAGAGGTGATATGATCGCCCTCTTTAAATACTTGAAGGGATGTCACATTGAGGAGGGAGCAAGCTTGTTTTCTGCTGCTCCAGAGAACAGGACTCGGAACAATGGATGCAAGCTCCAGGAAAAAAGATTCCACCTCAACATTAGGAGGAACTTCCTGACAGTAAGAGCTGTTCGACAGTGGAACACACTCCCTCGGAGGGTGGTGGAGTCTCCTTCCTTGGAGGTTTTTAAGCAGAGGCTGGATGGCTATCTGTCGGGTATGCTTTGATTGGGAGTTCCTGCACGGCAGGGGGTTGGACTGGATGGCCCTTGTGGTCTCTTCCAACTCTAGATTTCTATGATTTCTATGATTCTAGGTGTTTTTCCCAGGGTGAGGCTCATCCATTGCACTCCAGATGTGCTGACCCCTGCAATTTCCCCAAATGCAGGAAACTCGGCTGCATAATCTGTGGTAGTGGACAGGATGATGACCATTAGCTGGCGTTGTGTTAGTGTTTTGTGCACACCTAAGCTCCCCTATGGTTGTACTTTGTTTGGCTGCTGTGAAACAGACACATTCAGTTTACTGTTGCAATCACGTGTGTAAGGTCATGTTCATGTAAAACACCAATGGAGTGTCAACTTGCATGCTTTAAATATTTTAATAAAATGAATTATTTTAAGAAAATTTTTAAATAATAATTGTTGTTAATACTTTAATTCCATTTTAATTTCACCTTTTTGTATGTTTTGATTATATTTTACATTTTTAATTTAGAAAACAGCATACAGCAAAGTCCAATAACATCCAAAATCCACAAAACAGCAATATCTTTACTGTGCATTTTAGTTGGCTCAATGAAGTCACCACTGTTTTGTGAATTTTGGAAGTTATTATACTTTAATTTGTGAGATGCCTTGAGTCTCAACATGAGGGAAAGGAGGAGTATAAGTAAAGATCCTCCTTGTCTTCCACCATTGAACAGTGAATCAACACATTGTTAAACCCCATTGGCTGAATGAGTCTACACTTTGTTGTTGTTGTATGCCTTCAAGTTGTTTTCAGCGTATAGTGACCCTAAGGCAAACCTATCACTGGGTTTTCATCAGAAGATTAGTTCAGATGGGGTTTGCCTCTGCCTTTCTCTGAGGCTGAGAGCATGTGACCCACCCAAGGTCAGCCAATAAGGCTTCATGGCCAAGTAGGGAATCGAACCCTGGTCTCCAGAGTTATAGTCAAACAGTCAAACCACCACACCACGTTGGCTCACAGGTTTACACTACTTGGGATTAATGACAAATCCTGCTATAAAAATGTGACACAGAAATACCCAGTATATTTTGATAAAAGAATCTGGTGAACTGCATGAATCTGGCCAACCGAGCAGAGAAGCACAATTCATAGCTACAGGTCGCAGACAAATGAAGCCGGTGCCACTTGAAAGATAAAGATTCCAAGAACCTCAGGACAAATGGGATGAGTGGATTTAAAAAAAAATGGGTGGAAATGTAGATGTCAGGGAGAATGGGAGAAATCTATATTTATGAATAGCAGAGGAAAGCATCAGTCTGTTGGAGACTGTGCTGATAAGAGAGTGGAGAGAGAGACTATCAATCAAGCAGGTGGAAGGAGATGATGATGACCAATCAGCACATTGTTGGAATGGATGTAAAGAAGGCCTGGGATGGGAGCTGAACTAAGAGATAAGGAAATGAGATGCCAGGCAAATGGATATATCAAGGTGCGGGAGTGTTGTCATGTTATGACTGCTATTGTTATCCACAAGGAAACGAATCAGTCAATGCAAGAACCCATTTTGAATTAGCCCAGCTGCCTTGGGAGCATGAGAGCAAACACTTTCTCTACACATATCACAAAACTGGACTTGTGCCTGTAGGTAATTTTTACTTTTCTTTCTTTCTTTATACCCTGCCCTATATCCAAAGATCTCAGGGCAGTTTATCATGGAGATTATCACATGGGGTAAAGGACAGAATGCTCCCATCCTTACTCCGTTCTTATAGCATGATCGCAGGAAGATTTTCAGATGATGTCTGTCATTATCCCATCCTGAAGTTGTCCTTATCACGTGATCGTGATAAGATTATCAGATCCCATCCTTCTCCTGTCACTGAAGTGGCATGGCCCAGTCAATTTGTATTAACAGAAACTTCCATTAATAAAATGACAGGTGTCACTGATGGGAGAAGGACGGGATAAGCACAGACTCAATAAGGATGGCTTCAGGATGGGGTGAAGATGGGAATGATCCCTCCTTACCCGTGTGATAATCTCCTAAGACATTTATTTGAAATAATAACAGTAATTTAAAAAGAATACAAATAGATGAGATCATTTAAAAAGCAGACAATATAAAACCAGTCAATACAATTTAAAACAGCACAACCATAGCACATGTGCAGCCTGGATAAAATCAGGCCCAAAGGCTTTAATAAAAAGCCAAGTCTTGATGGTGCCGAAATGATACCAATGTCAGAGACAATTGGACTTCCAAGGGGAGGAGATTCCACAACCGCCCTTCATCCTTTCCCCATCTGCCAGTTCCTGCTCGAAGTTGTCCACTTCTACAACTGTGGCTGGCACCCTGGTGGTGTTTTAGGCACACATAAGTTCCCTTATGGATACAGTTGCATATTTTTGGCCATTGCTCAACATCTGTATCCAGCTCACAGTTGCTAAATGG
Source organism: Urosaurus nigricauda (assembly GCA_034509955.1). Classification (NCBI taxonomy): domain Eukaryota; kingdom Metazoa; phylum Chordata; class Lepidosauria; order Squamata; family Phrynosomatidae; genus Urosaurus; species Urosaurus nigricauda. The sequence continues at coordinate 2,485,925 of JAOEGL010000002.1, forward strand.
TGTTCCATGTGTGTAAGTGTTTCATGTGCAATTGTGCATTCTTGTATAGTGCATAACTGCAGTCAGCTCTCCATATCTACAGATTGATCCAAGGTAGGAGAAATCTATCTCAATTTCCTCATCATCTTGGTTGAATTTATGTAAATCTTCCATGGTCATTATTTTTGTTTTCTTAATGTTCAACAGTAAACCTGCCTTGCCACTTTCCTCCCTGACTTTCTTTAGTAAATGTTTTAAGTCTTTGATGATTTCTTCATTTATTATGGTGTCGTCTGCGTATCTTAGATTGTTGATATTCCTTCCCCTGATCTTCAGTCCTCCTTTGTCTGAGTCTAAACCTGCTCTGTGTATGATATTTTCTGCCCACAAGTTGAACAAGCAGGGGTTTCTTTCCCATTCTCCAAGCTCACACCGACCTCCTGTTACTCATAGAAAATCCTCCAAGGAAACAGCTCGCATAGGGAAAGAGAAAAACATTGAAACACACAAAGTACCTGGGGCGTTGTTGTAATTTGGGCTGTCTAAATGTTAATCAGAATAATGACGCCTGTTGAGACAGCTGTTTTAAAGAAGGCTGTGATGTCGGAGTAAAAATTGCAATAAAAGTCTATTAGACTTTCCCCATTAAGCTAATGGTATTCACTGCTGAAATCTCTCTCCTTCCCCCCCCCCAATCCTTTTAGACAACCGTATTAATGGACTTATTACAGGAAATAAAATCCAGAGATGAGCATTACAGCATGGGCTGATTAATTCAGCAAGGTAATTCTTCCCTTTCTTCTTTTTCTTCTTCCTCATTTTTTAAAAAAAATAATTTTATTTAATGAATGCATTATTTGAAGAGCCACCTCTCTTGCTCACTGGGTTTTTTCCCCTCTAAAAATTTTAATATGTGTAGGCCTTTGACAATTTCCAGGTTATTTAATTATCAAACGTTAATTTCTGTCTCAGATTGTATATTAAATGAAGAGAATGTAAATGCACATTCAAGGACAAGAAAGGGGCAGGACAACACTCTTTCAAAACAAACTGCACAAATTAGAATTTGTAACCAAATGGGATGATATAGGAGTCACAGGGAGCTGAATTCAAATCAAACCCATCCTTTCATAGAATCAGAGAATCTTAAAATCCTAGAGTTGGAGGAAACCCCAAGGGCCCACAGTCCAACCACATTCTGACATGCAGAAGTCACAATCAAAACACCCTTGACAGATAGCCATCCAGCCTCTGTTTAAAATTCTCCAAGGAAAGAGACTTCATCACCCTCCGTTGGCCATCTATTCTATTGTTGAACAGTTCTTACTGTCAGGAAGTTCTTCCTAATGTTGAGGTGGAATCTCTTTTCCTAAAGTTTGAATCTATTGCTCTGTGTCCCAGTCTCTGGAGCAGCAAAAAACAAACTTGCTCCTGTCCTCAATGTGACACCCCTTCAAATATTTAAACATGGCTATCATGTACCCCCTTAACCCTTCATGCTAAACATATCCACTTCTCTGAGATGCTTCTCACAGGGCTTGGTGGTTTCCAGACCTTTCATAATTTAAGTCACTCTCTTCTGGACACACTCCAGCTTGCCCACATCCTTCTCGAATTGTGATGTATGTAGCCCTCTAAGATGCTCTTCATGGGGCCATTTTGATCACCCCCCCCCTTTGCTGGGAAAGGTGGAGGAAAGAGAGGAAGACCACATGCTATATGGGCAGACTCAATCAGGGAGATCACAGGCCTGGATTTGCAGGACCTAAGCAGAGCAGTGGAGGAGAGAGAGTCCTGGAGATGTCTCATCCAGAAGGTCGCCATGAGTCAATGCTGACTCGAGGACAGTTAACAACAAAAACTTGCAGAGCTCCTGGACAATTCAGATAAGCTTCAGGAAAAGTAGTAAAGAGTGGATTCACCAATCCCACAGTGGTAGATACACTGGCTCGGTCTGAGTCTGGCAACCATTCTGGCTCTCCTGAAAGAGTTTTGGTTGCAACAGCCCTCTTGACTTTGAACAACAATGCACAATGCAGTCTTCTCAGGTAACAACACAAGAAATATCTCTACACCTTCATGTACCCCCTTAACCCTTCAGGCTAAACATCTCAACTACACCTCAACACCTTCTTTGCTTCAGTCTTCTCAGGAAAGGCAAAGGGTGCCCAACCTAAGGATGATGGGGCAGAGGACAGAATAGGGGAATTTCAGCACAGAATAAGTAAGGAAACAGTACAGGAATACCTGGTTAATCTAAATGAATATAAGTCTCCAGGACCAGATGAACTACATCCTAGGGTATTAAAAGAACTGGCAAATGTAATATCGGAACCAATGGCAATCATCTTTGAGAACTCCTGGAGAACAGGAGAAGTCCCTGCAGACTGGAGGAGGGCAAATGCTGTCCCAATCTTCAAAAAGGGGAAAAAAGAGGATCCCAACAATTATCGTCCAGTTAGTCTGACATCAATACCAGGAAAGATTCTAGAGCAGATCATTAAGCAGAGAGTCTGTGAATATCTGGAAGATAATTCCATAATCACAAAAAGCCAACATGGGTTTCAGAGAAACAAGTCATGCCAGACAAATCTGATCTCTTTTTTTGATAAAATTACCAGCTTGGTAGATGAAGGGAATGCTGTGGATATAGTATATCTTGACTTCAGTAAGGCCTTTGACAAGGTTCCCCATGACATCCTTGCAAACAAGCTTGTAAAATGTGGACTAGACAAGGTAACCGTTACATGGATTTGTAACTGGTTGACTGACCGAACCCAAAGGGTGCTCAACAATGGTTCCTTTTCATCCTGGAAAGAAGTGACAAGTGGGGTGCCACAGGGTTCTGTCCTGGGCCCAGTGCTATTCAACATCTTTATTAATGACTTGGATGACAGTATTGAGAGCCTAGTTATCAAATTTGCAGATGACACCAAATTGGGAGGAGTAGCTAATACCCCAAAGGACAGGATCAAAATTCAAAATGACCTGAATAGACTAGAAAGCTGGGCCAAAGCTAACAAAATGAAATTTAACACAGAGAAATGTAAGGTCCTACACGTAGGGCGGAAAAATGAAATGCACAAATATAGGATGGGGGACACCTGGCTGAATGAGACAACATGTGAAAGGGATCTAGGAGTCCAAGTAGACCACAAGTTGAACATGAGTCAACAGTGTGATGCAGCAGCTAAAAAGGCCAATGCAATTTTAGGTTGCATCAATAGAAGTATAGTGTCTAGATCAAGGGAAGTAATAGTGCCACTCTATTCTGCATTGGTCAGGCCCCACCTGGAATACTGTGTCCAGTTCTGGGCACCACAATTCAAAAAGGATGTGGAGAAACTGGAGCGGGTCCAAAGGAGGGCGACTAAAATGGTGAAGGGTCTGGAGACCTTGCCCTATGAAGAACGCCTTAGGGAGCTGGGAATGTTTAGCCTGGAGAAGAGAAGGTTAAGAGGTGATATGATCGCCCTGTTTAAATACTTGAAGGGATGTCACATTGAGGAGGGAGCAAGCTTGTTTTCTGCTGCTGCAGAGACTAGAACGCGGAACAATGGATGCAAACTGCAGGAAAAAAGATTCCACCTCAACATTAGGAGGAACTTCCTGACAGTAAGAGCTGTTCGACAGTGGAACACACTCCCTCGGAGGGTGGTGGAGTCTCCTTCCTTGGAGGTTTTTAAGCAGAGGCTGGATGGCCATCTGTCGGGTATGCTTTGATTGGGAGTTCCTGCATGGCAGGGGGTTGGACTGGATGGCCCTTGTGGTCTCTTCCAACTCTAAATTTCTATGATTCTATGATTCTATGATTCTATGATTCTATATATTTACTTAAACTTTCAAGGTACATAAAAAAGAAAGGGGGGGGGGGATCTTACATCATTTCTTACTGAGAATCTCATCTTTGAATAGGAACCATTAATTTGACAAAATACTATACTTGCTGTGTAAACAACTCCAAAGAGTTCTCTCAAAGGGTATGTATAACTTTGCTAAGGTTTTTAAGAATTATTTTGTATCATAATTTGATGAGTGTTGTCCTATCTTTTTAAACATTTAAGTGTATTCATATATTTTTTTCAGCCCCTGAAGAAGGTCTAGTGTGGCTGAATGAAATGCATTGGGTTTTTTAAACACTATAAACACAGAATAAACAGCGGGTCAGTTACTTATTTATATTGCACCACAACAAATGACAAATCCCAGAAATCCATAGCACTGAGCCATGGAAGTTAAAGTGATGTCAAACTGGATTATTTCTGCAGTGTGGATGCAGCCTTAGTTAAGTATACTGAAATAAAGCTGCATCTGCACTGCAGGAATAATGCAGTTTGAGATATCTTTAACTGCCATGGCTCAATATTATGGTATACTGGGATTTGCAGTTTGTGATATTTTTAGTTTTCTGATGTCAGAACAAACTAAAAATCATAGCATGGAGCCATGGCAGTTAAAACAATGCTAAACTGAACTATTTCTGCAGTGTAGATGTGGCCTAAGTAGCTGAAATACTGGTATGATTCTGGCCATTCTTATGGATTATGGCAGCCAGTGGAGCTATTTAAATAAGGGAATCATGTGCTAGTTTTGGTGCATTTGGATGTTGTTCTTGTTGATATATTTAGTTATATCTCTTCTTCCTCCTTGTACAGGTACTCAAAATCGCTAACAAAATTTAAAACAGTCTAAGTCAAAACAGTATGAAACATTTAAACTTACAAAGTTTAAAAAACAAGTAAACAATTCAAACCATTAAAACAATTAACAATTACAATGCGAGTATAGGCTGCATCAATAGGAGAATAGATTCTAGATCAAACAAAGTTATACCATTTCCCCCCGAAAATAAGACAGTGTCTTATATTAATTTTTGCTCCCAAAGATGCACTAGGTCTTATTTGACCAGTGGGGTCCCACAGGGTTCTGTCCTGGGCCCAGTACTATTCAACATCTTTATTAATGACTTGGATGACAGTATTGAGGGCCTAGTTATCAAATTTGCAGATGACACCAAATTAGGAGGAGTAGCTAATACCGCAAAGGACAGGATTAAAATTCAAAATGACCTGAATAGACTAGAAAGCTGCGCCGAAGCTAACAAAATGAAATTAAATACAGAAAATTGTAAGGTTCTGCACTTAGGGATGAAAAATGAAATGCAAAGATATTGTATGGGAGACACCTGGCTTGTTGGGAAATCACTCAGTCGCAGGCAGAGCTGGAGGTTGCAGGCAGGCTTCTTCCCGCCGCGTTTCAAAAACGCTCCTTTTATTGTCTTTGGTTACATCATGAGTTACATGCTACATTATTGGCTACAAAGTATGAGGTTACATGATTGGATACAAAAGTACACTTGGCGGGTGCTGATTGGGCCAGGCAGCATCACCTCAGTGAGCGGGTGTTTCAAATGTGGGTTAGCAAACCATGTATCCGGCCCACTATCAGGGCGGGGTGGTAGCCGCCTCGCGGTCTGCCAGCGAGAGCCCCACACCTCCCTCTTTTTTGTTTTTTATGAGCTGGTATACATAGCCCGCGAACCCCCTCCTCTGCGCACCCGCCGAGGCAGAAGAGGCGACCATCCGGACCAATCCGGGGAGGCACTGGATGAAGCAGCAAAGCCCAATCAAACACACCACCGCGATCATGAGATACTGCACCAAGGATCGAGCCCACCCCAGGGGGAGCCAACTCCAGAGGCCTTCCCACCAATCTCCCAGAGATGACTCTCTAATCTCTTGGGCGAGCTTCCTCAGTTGTCCTATTTGATCCTCTACCTTCTGGCTGTTATCAGTCATGTTGAAGCAACACATGCCTTCCACTGTCTCGCACCCTTTGTGGTGTAAGAGTAGCAAATAGTCAATGGCTGCTCAGTTTTGCAAGAGTCCGTGCCTCAGCTCGGTCTGCTCCTGGTTGAGCAGCCCTAAAGCCTTGGATGTGGCGTTCAAATTTTGTTGCCCAACATGCAAGCTCATGTATGTTCTTCGCATTCCCCACTGCTAACCCAGGAACCCCCACCAAGGAGAAGGCCAGTGACAGGTACTCGGCTTTGCTTAGCAGCTTCACTTCGGAGTCGCAGTCTGAGCTAAGCTGAACCGATCTCCTGGTTCGGATCTTGTGTTTGGGGGGTAGGATTAGGGACAATCGGCTCAAACAGCACCTTGTCCCGTGTGTGAGGTTAGCGGGGATGTAGTTGAAGGTGTACCCTGCACATGTCCAAAACCACCCAAGAGGTAGCTGAGCGAATTTATAAACATATGATATGTTTACATAGCTGGAGCAATTGAGTTCATACCTGTGGCCAAGACGGACGCAATTTGCAGCCGTGCAGTTGACCATGCGAGCGCATGTCATGTTACTGTCAGCCACCCGAGGGGTTAACAAGTGTGTGGCTGAGGATGGCACCTTTTTCGTCTGGTTTCCCCAATTGTGGTATCCTTGGTACCCCTCATTGCGCAAGCGGTTTTCCCTTACTTAGACCACTGTAAAACCAGGTCTCATTTTGCATATTGCGAGGATCATGGCAAACAGGTATGAGGCATGTACTTAATATCTCCCCTACTGCATGTTGGTTAGACAGGCAGAAGGAGGATTGATTAAGCGAGAGGGCGAAGGCTTCCCAAACATTTACAGGCTGGGTGGGTGATTGGGTAGTGCTCCTGCTCACAGTTCCTGGTACAAAGAGAAACAGAAAAATACATATCATGACTACAGAATTAGCATTTAGCGCTGCAATTAGCGCGACAGTAAAGTTCTCGTCAGTCTTTTGCAGGCCCTGTTGTTCTATGAGTTTTTTGGCCTGGTTGCTCAAGGCCTTGATCTGTCCCCAGGTCACCGGGTCGTTCCGTCTCCCTGATCCCCTCTTCCTGGCCTGGCACTCGGTGTCCTTTATCTGCATGTTGAAGTCTGGAATTGGGTTCTTCAGTCTGTCGTGCCACGACATGGGGTCGGATGTCCTCTGCCATGGCTACTGTTGGGATGGGGCTGAGTGAGAAATTTGGGATCGGGGTTTTCAGTCCTTGGTGTATGCCATGGGTAGGCTATGAAGAATGTTTCTGAAATAAATAATCTGACAGTAAAGTTAAATGATTCCAAGCAAATCAAATACAACAGATGTGGCCCGGTTCACAACCTGTTGGTTTTTGTTGGTTGGGGGATGCATTCCCCCCCCCTTTTTTTTGTAGAAGAAAGCTATTTGAGTCAGTAAAAGGGAGGATGAGGAATGTTTTATGTCCCTCCAACCTCTGGGCATAGGGAGAGTTCAAAAAATTGGAGATATTTGCACCATTTGCTAATTGCCTGGGAATTCTACCAAGCAATTGGAACTGAGAAGATGTACCACCTCTGAGATTGAAAGGAAAAGGTTGGCCTGTGCCTTTCAACTTGCAGAGTTTTCTGAGCATGTGAAGAGTATAAAAATGCAGAAGCAGAGGATGCAACGCATTTGAAGAGACAGAGTGCCGGGATGGCCTCATCGTCTCATAGGCAGTGATAAGAAAACTAAGAAAATTGTTAGGAACATAGGTGGGGGAGAAAAAATTAGCATCTTCCCCCTTTTGGACTTTAAACAGTGTGGGTTATCCATAGGAAGGAACATAAATGGATGGCAACAGTAGATTTTTAGTAAAGGATGTAGTACACCAATTTTGCAAAGAACAGGAAAACTGTTTTAGCAGATCCTTTTCTGCAAGCAGAGCTATGAAGCACGGGAAAAGCTCAAAAACAAAAGGACAAAGCAGAGGAGAAGGAGGAGGAAATCCCCCTCTGTAATTCCTCTGAATCTCACCAAGAGGAAGAGTGAGATAGACTTTGCTTCTAAGTGAAGCTCTCTCTCTAAGAAGTAATGCATGAAGGAAGGATGCAGAAAAACATAAATGAATGTAGGAAGAGTACAAGAAATTCAGACTTATGTATTGCAAAAGTATGACATAAGCCCAAACACGCTAACAAAAAGACAAATGAACAATTTCTAGGTGCAAAAGGAATAGAACCTGTTTCTAAATATGTACCACACTTAAGGTTGATGTGATATATAGTTCTTTTGCCATGAGGGCAGAAAGCAACCCAGGCAAGATTCCTTTTTTGTTTTAGCCAAGACAATTTTTGCAGATAGACTGTGCCTATCAAGATGAAGCTTAACAGAAATTCCTATCAAAAGTCAACACAGCAAAGACTTTTAGAGCAAGAGAAAGGAGCTGCCTTCAGATTTGCAAATTACAGACAGCCAAACAAACACACAGATAGACAAATGCAAACAGCAATTAACACCTATTTTCACCATTCTGGCCTCTAGCTTTTGAAATTCTCCAGCCAAGCCTATCCCACAAAGAACACTGGCAGGCTGGGCTGACCACTAGAAGAAGGAGATATAGAACATGGAAAGCCTAGTTTTCCCAAGTACCACGCTAAGTACTGATTTTATTCCACAAAATGTGATGTTCTCTTTGTCTGCAAGACTTGTGCATCCAGAAGGGATTTTAATTATGCTTTATCACAACCAAAATAGCAAAAATAGCACAGATTTGAGTCAAGGGAAAAAACTAGAAACTCTTGTCCCTTTACAGTTTCCACAATTATAAAACTCTATCAGATTTTCTTTTTACACATGTCTCCAAACAACCATGTCCAGGCTATATAGGAGGCCTATAGTTTAAAAAGAGAGGACAAACTAAAAGCATACAGAATCAGCTGAAAAGCAGAATGGAGGAAGAGACCAAAAGGTTGAGACAGTGTCACTCTTGGGTCACACATTCTCAGGAAAGGAGAACGAAGAACTAGACTCATGAAGAGAACAAGCTCATATTTAAAGAAGCAAAAGAAAAGAAACTCTTTCAGCTAAGCAAGAATATAGACCCAATGATCTGCCAACAAAAATCTCACACACAATACAATTTCAGGTTGCAAATTCATGAGGACAAGACAAAGGGCTAAATTTTCTAAATATCAGACTTGAACAGGGCAAAAAGAACCCCTAAAACCAAACCAAACCAAAACCAGGTTCCAAAATCTAAGCAGAAGACTGCAGAATCAGCAGGGTGCTGACTCTGAGCACGTAAAGGACAACAAAAGGGAAAACTGAAAAACACATAGTATGAGAGTGTCGATAGAAATATGGAGAAAGGAAAGTTGATGGAATGGAGGATACTAAGCAATCATCCATCTGCCACGGCTTATAGATTCATAGAATCATAGAGTTGGAAGAGACCACAAGGGCCATCCAGTCCAACCCCCTGCCATGCAGGAACTCTCCATCTCCAAATGTACAGCTAAGCCACTGGATGGTAACTGTCTGCTCTATCCACTGCACATCGATACCATCAGGCTCTATATCCGCTGGGTTTGGGGCTGCAAATGGTAACAAAACTAATTGTGCCACTGACATTTCTATGTCCTGGCAAACTCTGAGCACCTCTGCCCATGTGAAATTTCTAGAAGCCATCAGTTGTTGTAAGGCTCGCTGACAATCTTTGTTGCCTTTTGCCAACTTGATGAACAATTCTGTGGCCGCTTCTGGACTACCATCCTGCTGTGCTAAGGCTGTTGGCAGCCGATTAACAGAGTCACAGTAGGGTTCAGCAAGCTTTTTTTGAAGCTGACCAGAGGAAGGCATCTTCGGAAAAGCCAAAATTACACAATCAGAAGATATTGCTAGGACCTTTGGAGGTAGCTCTGTCTGTGTAACTGGAAAAGCCTGGAAACCCTCTGCAAGTTCTATCCCAGTGAGGGCTCCTTTCTGCTGCTCATCCTGAAACGCTGCTTTGACTGCACTAACCAACTCCTGTGAAGGAGCAATGGGTAAGGGAGCGCTTGTGGAGTTAGGCTCTGCTGCTCTTTCAAAAGTCACAGGAAGCAAGGCCGGATGACCATCTGGTTCCCATTGTATATCTCCCTCCCACATGTTGACCCCTTGCCGCCTATCCTCCGCAATTCTGGCAGCAACGGCTCCCATCCGAGCTGGCCATGCTCGGGCGGGGTCCGTGCCTCCAGAGGTGACGGTGGCAGATTTTTGCAGCTGGGGCAATGGGAGGGCCACCACAGGGAAATTACTTATGGCTTGTGGTGGTGTCAGCAAAGACATGGGATGGGCAGTGGGTCTTGACTCATTAAGCCTAACGACTGCGGTGTTTACTGTTTGCCATGCTACCAAATGTGGCAGCGAGGCACGGGGTTCTGCTTTCAAGTGACTCCCTATCTTCTCCCACTGATCTGTGGAGAGTCTTCCCTTCTCGGGATACCAGGGACATTGGCATGCAATTTCCAATAGGAGTGCCTCAATTTCCTCCAGAGACAATTTCCTGTCCGTTATCAGCCGCTTAACCAGCTGATGTAATTCTTTCGCGTGAGCTTTCTGCTCGGAAGATAACGATCCACCCATACTTACGGGATCCTGAGATTAGGATGAGCGCGCAGACTTTTCCAGTCGAGTAAGCAAGGCCTTATCTATCACGTCGGGGGTCACCAGATGTTGGGAAATCACTCAGTCGCAGGCAGAGCTGGAGGTTGCAGGCAGGCTTCTTCCCGCTGCGTTTCAAAAACGCTCCTTTTATTGTCTTTGGTTACATCATGAGTTACATGCTACATTATTGGCTACAAAGTATGAGGTTACATGATTGGATACAAAAGTACACTTGGCGGGTGCTGATTGGGCCAGGCAGCATCACCTCAGTGAGCGGGTGTTTCAAATGTGGGTTAGCAAACCATGTATCCGGCCCACTATCAGGGCGGGGTGGTAGCCGCCTCGCGGTCTGCCAGCGAGAGCCCCACACTGGCTGAATGAAATTACATGTGAAAGGGATCTAGGAGTCCAAGTAGACCACAAATTGAACATGAGTCAACAGTGCTATGCAGCAGCTAAAAAGGCCAATGCAATTTTAGGCTGCATCAATAGAAGTATAGGCCCGTTTTACACGGGCAAAAAAAGGCGCTTTTAGGGCTAAAAAGCCCGCATTTAGGGTTAGGGAGGGCGTAGCGTTTACACCCTCCCTAAGCCTAAACCGAGTGGAAGCTGCCATTTAAAGATGGCGGCTTCTACATGGTGGCGCCGTACAAGCGTCATCACGTGTGCAGCGTTTTGACGCACTGCGCACGTTTTGACGCTCTGGCGGCGCAGGAGGGTGCCAATCGTGCCCTTCCCGCGCCGCAAAAAAAGAGCTCGATCTCGGAGCTCTTTTTTGCGGCGGGTCGTTGCGGCGGGATGAGGCCTCTGGGGCTGTCCGTGTGGCAGCCTAGGCCTCATCTCGCCGCTAGAAGGGGCGAGTTTGGACCGCCCCTTTCGGGCAATGTAAAAAGCACCATAGTGTCTAGATCAAAGTAATAGTGCCACTCTATTCTGCTTTGGTCAGGCCCCACTTGGAATACTGTGTCCAGTTCTGGGCACCACAATTCAAAAAAGATGTGGAGAAACTGGAGCATGTCCAAAGGAGGGCAACTAAAATGGTGAAGGGTCTGGAAACCATGCCCTATGAGGAACGCCTTAGGGAACTGGGGATGTTTAGCCTGGAGAAGAGAAGGTTAAGAGGTGATATGATAGCCCTGTTTAAATATTTGAAGGGATGTCATATTGAGGAGGGAGCAAGCTTGTTTTCTGCTGCTCCAGAGACTAGGACGTGGAACAGTGGATGCAAACTGCAGGAAAAGAGATTCCACCTCAACATTAGGAGGAACTTCCTGACAGTAAGGGCTGTTCGACAGTGGAACACACTCCTTCTTCGGAGTGTGGTGGAGTCTCCTTCCTTAGAGGTCTTTAAGCAGAGGCTGGATGGCCATCTGTCGGGGATGCTTTGATTGGGAGTTCCTGCATGGCAGGGGGGTTGGACTGGATGGCCCTTGTGGTCTCTTCCAACTCTGTGATTCTATGATTCTATGACTCAGGGTATGTTTTATTTTTCCATGAATAAGAAGTCACATTTATTGTTGAATAATAAAAAAATGGGCATGCTTCCAAACAAAAGCTTTGCTAGGTCTTACTTTCAAGGGAGGCCTTATATTTAGCAATCCAGCAAAACCTTTGCTAGGTCTTATTTTCAGGTGATGTCTTATTTTTGGGGAAACAGGGTAGTAACACTCAATTCTGTTTCGATCAGGCCTCATCTGGATTCCTGTATCTAGTTCTATGTACCTCAATTAAAAAGGATGTTGAAAAACCGGAGTGTGTCCAGAGGAGTGTGACCAAAAGGTCTAGAACCCCTTAAAGCTCTATGAGGAGCAGCTTAGGGAGCTGGTCACATTTAGCCTGGAGAAGAAAAGGTTAAGAGGGGACATGAGAGCCATGTTTAAATATTTGAAAAGGTGTCATATGGAAGGAGCAAGCTTGTTTTCTGCTGCTCCAGAGACTGGGACACAGAGCAATTGATGCAAATTACAGGAAAAGAGATTCCAGCTCAATGTTAGGAGGAACATCCTGACAGTAAAAGCTGTTCAACAGTGGAAGATGCTGCCTCGGAGGGCGTCAAAGTCTCTTTCTTTGGAGGTTTTTCAATAGAGGCTGGGTGGCCATCTGTTGGGGTGTTTGGATGATGTCTTCTTGCATGGCAAAAGGGGGTTGGACTGGGTGGCTCTTCTGGGTCTCTTCCAACTCTATGATTCTTTGATTTCCACCTAACATCTCCTAGATATCTCCTGACAGTCAAAGCAAAGCTATCCACTTTTACCACACTCTCAATGCCTTCCTAAAGCAACCAGAAAACTCTAGGTTATAAAGTATTCTGCCCACCACCCAATCTGCACAGATTACTGTTGAGATCTGTCCTCGACCCAGCAATCGTAGATTACGTCCTTTGAGTCCAAGCGCTGTATCGCCTGTGTTTATCTTGGGAAGATAGCCCCTTTTAAGAGCACAAGATAGCTTGTGGAAGTTATTTTATCAAACAATACATCACCCGCAGAGCATACAATGTAATTTACATCATTGAATGCAAACACCCAGCATGCCATGTATGGTATATGGGCAAAACAACAACCGGTCTACAAATGTTTCAGGAACCAGCAATCCAAAGTGTTGTCAAAATAATGGGCTGAAAGCACTTTCGGTTCAGATAATCACCGCATGTCTCTTTCGTCAATTATTTTAATCGGAAGAGCATCCGATTGCAGAATGTTGGGAACAAGAGAAAATGACTGGATACATAGATTTTGACAGCTGAACACCACAGGGGCCGAAAGATAATACCTGAAACCATTTGTCTAAAGCAAATGCCACACTTCTGAATAACTCATACTCGCTATTTCATAACTGGCTACTGTGGAACTCTTTCACAAGAGATGTAGATACAACAAGAAGTACTTCCAGAAGGAGGCGTGTTCTGCCTGCATGGATAAATCATCTTAACTGAGAACACCAACTTCTTGACAAAATGCAGGCCTGTGACTAACATCATCTTACTACCTCCCCTCCAATCATTATTAACACCTTTGTCTGATGAACGGGCTGGCAAGGCTTTGAAAGCTTGCAACATGTATTTTGTGCATTTTGGTTGGTCCACTAAAGGTATCACTATTTTATGGATTTTGGATGTTATAGTACTATTCAATAGTTGGTTCAGTAGGTCTAGTTTACTTGGGAGCAACCAAGAGGATTCTAGCCACAGTACAATGCAGCCAGCACTGGGAAAAGGGGGCTTCCATGTCATGCTCTGGACTTGAATTCATACTTTAGAGGTGCACTTAGTGGTGCTGAATTTATTTTAAGGTTGGAGCAGCCCTTTAAAGTTTGGACTAGAACCCAGAGCAGATTCAATGTTCCATGGGCATAGAAGCCACCAGCCCCAATTAGCCATTTTTAGAATTTGGATGGGATGTTCTTACCAGTGACCTGTTTAGACAGCTCATTACTTTGGTTGCGAAGCACATAGCTAAATATTCTCACTGGAAGCATTAAAACTGTCCCCACTTTCAAGATATCTTATAGCAAGCAAGCAAACAAAAGTGTTTGCCAGCCATGATTTTAAAAGGGAAAATTATTGGAACATGTATACTTTCATATTTCAAACTCATATCGATTCTAATACCATCCTGTTTAAAAGAAATAAAATGCAGTTTGCTTCCGCAGCCCTTGAGAATCCATTCCTTTGGGAGCAAGTAGTATTTTGTGTAGAAAAAGAGAGCTTGCCCCACACAGACACAGACATTTTAAGAGTAAAAATAGTACAATGAACATCCATAACCGAGCCCATGTCTGACTGCCTGGCCTCTAACCGAAAATGCTTTGAAAAAGGAAATGAAAAATACTATAGAATGCTAGAGTGGGCAGTACCTATCTTCCTGAGTCCTAGAATCACTGAATCCTAGAATTGGAAGAGACCCCAAGGACCATCCAATCTAAGCCCCTTCTGATATGCAGGAACTCACAATCAAAGCACTCCCTGTGATAGGTGGCCTTCCAGCCTCTGTTTAAAAACTTCCAAAGAAGCAGACTTCACCATCCTCTGAAGGAATGTATTCCACTGTTCAACAGCTTTTACCATCAGGTAATACTCGCTAATGCTGAAGTGGAATCTCTTTTCCTGTAGTTTGCATCCATTGTTCTAGGTCTTGGTCTCTGGAGCTGCAGAAAACAAGCTTGCTTCATCTTCCTGGATCAAGTGAAGATGCTGTGTGTGTTTGTGTGTGTGATCATTGCAGACCCCATCACTTGTGTCTGTGTGGTCACTCTGGGGGGAAGGGTATTGGGCTGTGAAATCCTTGACTTTGGCCCAAAGCCAGCCCTAACTGCACTGCTTGAGATGTAAATATATCATAGAACCAAAGTCTTCGATCTGGAGGGAACTACAAAGGCCATATAATCCAACTCTCTTCTGCCAAGCAGGGATGCACAACTAAAGCACTCCCCAAAGATGTCCATCCAGTCTCTGTAAAGAGACCCCACCACTTTCCAGTGCAGTCCATTCTGCTGTTAGTTATTACATTAAAGAGTTATTCCTTGTTTAAGTAGAATCTCTTTTGTTGCAATATGAATCCATTGGTTCATGTCCCAGTTTCTGGAGCAGCAGAAAACAAACTTGCTACATGACATCCCTTCAGGTATTTGTAGATGGCTATCATGTCACTTCTCAGTCTTAGCTTTTCTTCCTGCTAAACATATCCCACTTCTTAACTTGTTCCTCATAAGGCTTGGTGGTTTTCAGACATTTGACCAACTTGGTTGGTCTTTCTCTGGTCACATTCTAGCTTGCCAATATCCTTCTTCAATTGTGGTGCCCAGAACTGGAAACAGGATTTCAGGTGAGGACTGACCAAAGGAGACTAGAGTGACATTACTGCTTCCCCTGATCTGGACACTCTCCTCCTGTTGATGCAGTCTAGAATAGCATTGGCTTTTTGAGTGTTGCATGATCCTGATCATCCACATAACTTAGATTGTTGATATTCCTTCCTCCTATTTTCACTCGTCCTTCTTCTGTGTCCAAACCTGCTTTTTATATAATATGTTCAGCATATGAGTTGAACACATAGGGTGAAAGGATGCAGCCTTGCCTGACCCCTTTGCCAATTGGGGACCATTCTATTTCTCTATACAGTGGTCCCCCGGGATCCGAATCCCCCGGGGAACGAAATCCCTGGGACCCAAAACCACCAGGGGAGAAAAAAAGCCCCCGGCCAACGAAAAAAAACCCGGGTTGTGAAAGAAATTCGCAACCTGGAAGTTTTAAAACAGCGCGCTTCTGGCGCGCTGTCCATTGGCGAAAGTGGTCCCCCAGGTTGCGAAAACTTCCGGGATACGAAGGTAATCCCGGAACGGATTACCTTCGTAACCCGGGGGACCACTGTATTCTGTTCTGTCAGTAGCCTCTTCTCTTGAATACAGATTCTTCATCAAGACTATCAGATGTGTTGACACTGTCATGTCTTTAAGGAAATTCCCTAGCCCTTCAAGATCTATGCAGTCAAAGGCTATGCTGTAGTTAATAAAGTACATGCTGATTTTCTTTTGTAATTCCTTGGTGTGCTTGATTAGCCATCGTATATTTGCAATGTGGTTCCATAACCTCTTTCTTTCCTGAACCCTATGTGCACCTCAGGGATTTCTCTCTCCATGTATGGTTGGAGTTTATTGCAGAATTTTCAGCAGAATTTTGCTTGCATGAGAGATTGGAGCTATGGTCCTATAGTTGCTACAGTCTTTTGTGTCTCTTTTTTAATGGATAGAGATGTATATTGAGGGTTTCCAATCTGTTGGCTATTGTTTTGTTTTCCATATCTCATGACATATGTTGGTTAGCACTGGAGTTGGTTCTGTCAGTATGTACTAGAGCGGTTCAATTGGAATCCCATCTGTCCCTGGTGATTTCCCCCCCCATTTCTCTTATTGCAGCTTCCATCTCACTTTTTAGAATTTGGAGTTCATCTTCATATGAATCTTCATTCCATGTGTCCTTCATTTTGTCATTCCTTTTATATAACTCATCTGTGTATTGCATCCAGCATCTTTTTATTCCTTCCTGGTCTTGAATTATGCTATATTTATAGAGCGCCCCAGTTTTGGTCTAAATTTCCCTTTGATTTCTTGGATCTTATGGAACATATCTCTTGTTTTTCCTTTTTTGTTGATGTCCTCTGTCCCTCTACACTGGTTGTTGTTTGATATGCATACTGCACAATTATGAAAATGATGTTTTGTTTTTTTTTAAAAAAGGAAATTAATAAAAAAGGAAAGAAAAACAGCCTGCTGGGAAAAGTGTGGGTAAGGAGAGAAGAAGGGGAGAGAAGCAGAATCATGCCCACTCAGACCACTGACTGCCTGAGAATCAGAAATGCACTGAGAGGAACTTATCACATGGAAATCCATAATGGAAAAGAAGCATGATTGGAAGACATTGGTAGGTTTTCTCCATCAATGAAAAGGAATGCTCAGGAATGGATCAAAGACAAAGCAGCAGCAGGATGGACATAAAATTGTGTGATAAGAATCGTCCCATGATGCTTTGATCCCATTGAAAATCTGAGTTGATAGCCTTGTGCTGGCTGCCAATTAGCTTCCGGGCCCAATACAAAGTGTTGGTTATTATCTTTAAAACCCTATATGGCTTGGGCCCAGGTTACTTGAAGGAATGCCTCTCCCTACATAATCTGCCCTGCACCCTCAGAACATCAGATAAAAAATTACTAGACTATACTCATACGAGATTAACATCAACTTCTCATACTACGTTCTCTGTTGTGGCTCCTAAACTGTGGAACAACTTGCCGGAGGAGATCCGTCTATCAACGACACTGGAGGCATTTAAGAAGGCGCTAAAGACGGATCTCTTCCGGCGAGCGTATCCACCAAATCTTATTTGACTTATTCAGCCCTAGTTATTCCCTAATGTCATACCGGAACTAATTTTTATTGTGGTTAATTAAGGTAAATTTTAAATTGCTTATAGTAATTATTTATAATTTTAAACTGTTATGTATTGTTTTTATGCTGTAATCCCGCCTCAATCCTTAGGGAGAGGCAGGAAATATAAATAAAAATTTATTATTATTATTATTGTGCGATAAAATCCTTAAACAGGATAAAAAACATATCAGACAAGGGATGCTTTGATTTGGAGTTCCTGCATGGCAGGGGGTTGGACTGGATGGCCCTTGTGGTCTCTTCCAACTCTATAATTCTATGATTCTATGATTCTAAGCTAACAACAGCTTAAACATTTAAAACCAACCACATGTACATTGGGAAAATAAATTAGCTTATGAAGACTTTAATCAAAAGAGTTTTGGTTTGGTGACAGAAGAAACCCAACATTGGGATGAAACAGACCACAAGGGAAGGGTGTTCCATAAGTGGGGAGTCACAGCAGAGAAGGCCCTGTCATGTCTGCCCAGCACTGCAAGGAGCTAGAGCAGGGCTCCTCCAGCAGACATGAATCCTGAGGCAGGTGTACATAAGGGGAGGCATTTCTCTAAGTATTGAGGTGCCAAGCCATTTACAGCTTTCTTTGAATATCGGCACAATAACCTTGAATTGAAACTAGAAGCATATGGGGTGGCTAGCTCTTTTAGACCTGTGTTATAGTTTGTCTGTAAAGTCCTCCAGTCTGGTGTTTTTTGCAGGCATTTTGCAGGAGCTCTTGCTTCTGAGTATTCAAAGTGCTCTGAAAACAGGATAAGACTAATCATAAACCAATTTATGCCTGGTGTGTATATATGCCCTCCATTTCCTATGGAAACTATCTGTACCATTTGGTCAGTGTAAACTAATGGAGGGCATTTATAGGTCGGTAGTTGCTTAGCATCAAAAGGCTGGTAGGCAATTCTGCTTTCCACAGCAGGGAAGGGAAAATTTAGCAGGGCCAATAGCCAATTTACCTGCCCTGAAGGTGTACAGACTCCTGAAAATACTAAAGCAAACAACACTTCCTGCAAAATAGGCAATTTTTTTATTGGTCTTCTTCAGTGCATGGGGGTTCTGAGAACTATATACAAGGTGGAACTGCTGCTCCTGGAAACTTCTTAAGGAAGCAACTCACTCTCTTCTTTGCCAGAAAATAACAAGAAAAGGAACCATAGTACTGGAGTCCTGTGTTCCATTCTGAGCCCATCATTTTAGGAAGAACAGACACAGGTTGGAGCAGGCCCAGAGAAGGCTAGCAAAGATGATAAGAAGTAATGGAGAAGAAAATATATGAGAAAAGATTGAGGGAGCCAGGGATGTTCAGCTTGGTGAAGAGAAAACTGGAGGAGTGGCTTGATCTTTTTAAAAATACCTCAAGGGTTGCCATAAAGAGAAGGATGCAGACTTATTTTCTGCTTCCTCAGAGGGCAGAACCAGGTTTAATGTTGTTAAATTATAGGAGGATAGATTTCAACTTAACTTTAGAAGGAACTTTTTGACAGTAAGAATGGTCCAGCAATGGAACCAAAGATCTAGGTGTGTGTGTGTGTGTGTGTGTCTTTCTTTGGATGTCTTCAAAAAGAAACTGGACAGCTACCATCTGCTGGGGATGCTGTAGCTGGAGTTCCTGCACTGAGCAGGGAGTTTGACTTGATGGCCAATTGAGTGCCTTTCAGTTCTACGATTCTTTGATTCTACGATTCTATGACTGGACTTCTCCCATCCCTGCTCTATAAAGAGACTACTCTTATTTGGCCAACAGTTTACATCTAGGAGATATGGTGTAACTTTATGCCCATGGAATTATATGGCAATTGTGCAACACCAGCTTACTGAATTGTGATGTTGAATTGTGATGCACATACAGTGCAAATCCACACACAATGCACATTTTGCATCGATACACAATGGTACACAATGTGCACAAACATCCATACACCACAGTAATGCCTCTGGAACTCTGATTGCACAACTTTGAACTGAATACAGCTATTCCACATTGGACAAAAAAAGTTCAACTGTCACACCAGCAGGATTCCACCCTATATTGGCCTGGCATGGTGTAAATCTATACTCATATAGGGCCTAGACAGACGGATGGAGTAGTGCCACCCCTTTTTACTGTGCAGCGTTGCCACAGCAACCAAACACAGTGGCAACGCTGTGCAGCAAAAAAAGGAGCTGCCTTGAGCAGCTCCTTTTCGTGATATCATAAGGGCTGCATCACTACAATGCCACTTCCGCCTAGAGCTGACTGAACGCTGCGCTGCAGCTGCGCAGATGCAATGTCCACTGTGTGGGTGGTCCATTGCAGCTGTGATGTTACTATCAAGCCCTAGTATCACCACCAGGACATCACATCCTGGCAGTCTGTACAGGGCCCTAGTCACATGATGGTTATGCTATACCTCCCTTCTTCTGTGCTTGTATCTTTTGAACTTATTGTGTACTGGTCAACTTATTGTGTACTGGTCAATGTGCCTGCTTATTGTTCCCTTGTGCAAAGAGAATAATGCACAGGAGCTGTTTCTGCAATCCCAGAGAATCAAATGGAGCACTGAAGGCACTGAAAAAGAGTGATACACCATCCAAGAATGAACTACTGTGTGCGAAATGGTTATATCTGGACTTAGGCAGTCATGAATGAATTGAACACATTTACCACATAGTGGTCAAAAAAACTAGAGGAGAAAGTGGCCATGTGTATAGTTAAGTACAAAAAAGTAATTGGTCAAAATAGGGTCAAAAAAGTACAAGGAAAGTACTTGCTCAAAGTATCACCAGAAAAAATACAAGGAAACAGCTGTGCATCACACCAACAGGATTCCAGCCTTTTGTCTTGTCAATCACTGTCCATAAAATGCCAGTGTATTTTCTTTGACTTTTGCATATCTTGAGCAATGGTTCAGTTTTTGTTATGCAGGAAAGAAAAATGTCAACAGGATCCTGGCCTTTTTATAGCAGTGTCTGGATTCTAAGCACCATGCTGTCGTGTGGAGAATTTATCCCAGCTTTAAAAGTTCATGTCAGCAGAATCCAAGTGGCTTTTAAGGACCATTCTGTGGCCCTAGTGTCACAAAGCTGCCATAAAGAGAACAAAGAGAAGCTATGGCTAATCCTACCATTTACCCTCCCTGGCACCTTTCCACTATGGCAGGACATCAACTATAATCTTCATTTAGCTCTCAAGTTGCAATATCTCCCCTACTGGCTGCTTTAGGGTCCTCTCTGACCTTGAGGAAAGGTTACTCAAAGGCAGAGCTGCCCATCCAAGATATTACCAAGTGAGCAGATCAAACCATCATTTGAAGCCATTGTCAAGGGAAATGTAGATGTGTGTGTGTGTGTGTGTATGCACATTTCTCTCCCTATACTCAGTTAATATTTATTCCATCTTTTCTCTAGTGTCTCAGATATTTTTTCCCCCTTTTTTAGGATGATGGATTTTTTGGCTACAGCTTCTTCTTTCCAGACAATGGGAGCGGAGTGGTAATTAAAATCTACCAAGAGAGAAGTAAATCAAAGAAGTATTTAAGAAAGAAAAAAGAGGCGAGAACACCTGTGGGCCTTCTACTGTCCGAAAGACGGAGAGCCCCTTGCCGAGGGCTTGTAAAAGCAAAGTCACCTGCTTCCAGCAGTGCAATTTTTCCAAAAAGAAAAAAAGAGGGAAAAGATCTAAATGAGCTATTTATAGCTGACATTAACATTAATGGTGCAGCCACCAATTCTTTTCCACTTGTCGGCTGCAGTAGACATTACACGCAAATGCATTTAATGCTGATCCCATGGCAGCCTTGGGGGTGATTCAGATTGGAGAGGCAGCGGGAGATGAAAAACGCTGACAGACATTTTTCCAGCTCAGATTACCTTTACCATGTATTGTTCCCCCTCCCGCCATATACAATGGATGGAACCTTGTTGGTGTCACATATATGTGTAAAGATCCCTTACAGATGTGGTTGTATTTTCTGGACCCTCATGCAAAACACATATACAGATCCAATACTGAGCATCAGGGGAAGACTGAATTAGATCTTGCCCACTGTTCTTTGGGAACACTGGCTAACATCATGATAAGACCCGAGGGGGATGAGGGGAAGGAGATGGCTGGGGATAATGTGGGAGCAAAAATAGAGGTTGTACGGTGCAAAGGAAGAAATGGTGATAACAGGGTGAGATTTTGTTAGAAAAGACGACGGGATCGATGTTTGAAAGAGATCCCGCCTTCAGTTTTCTCTGTTACCCAAAATAGGATGGGGAGGGTATCAACCATGCCACAGAACCTTACCTTGCTCATTTGCAATGCCAGGTCAAAACCAGTTACATCTATGACTTTCTTTTGGATGAAAAAGCCAACCTGGCATGCTTTACAGAAACCTAGCTGGGAGAAGACAGTGCCATCACTTGGAATCAAGCTCTCCCCGTGGGGTACTCTGTTGTTGAGCAGGTGAGAGAAAGTGGGCAAGGCGGAGTGGCTTTGGTTTATAGAGATAATCTCACCTTGACCAGGATACCTGTCCAGAAGTTCGACCACTCCGAGTGTATGTACCTAAGCCTGAAGACCAGGGATAGTATAGGGATTCTGTTAGTCTACCGTCCACCCTGTTGTCTAATGGAATCCCTATCTGAGCTGACACAGCTGGCCTCAGAGTTGCTGTTGGAGTCACCCAGACTTTTAGCTCTGGGCGACTTCAACATCCCACTCGAAACCAGTTTAATAGGTGCGGCTTAGGAGTTCATGGAATCTATGACAACCCTGGGCCTTTCCCAATGTGTCATCGGGCCAACGCATTCGGCAGGTCATACCCTCAATGCGGTCTTCTGTACAGAACAGGAATATCCGTGGGTGGAAGTAGTCAATACCTCCGCTTTGTCATGGATGGATCATTTCCTGGTCAAGGCACAACTTAGAGCCACTGCCTGCCCCATCTGGGGTGGAGGACCAATTAAAATGGTCCGCCTTCGAAAGCCGATGGAACCAATTGGTTTCCAGAAAGCCCTAGAGGGCTTACTGGTTGATAATGCCGGCGATTCTGTCGAAGCCTTGGTAAATACATCAAATACCGATCTAACCAGGGCTATCAACACAATCGCTCCTGAGCGTCCTTTCCTACCCGCCCTGAACCGGAAATTCTGGTATACTAAAGAGTTGAGGAGCATGAAGCGGGTGGGATGACTAGAGTGCAATTGGCGGAAATCTGGACTCTTATCTGACAGAATTCATCATAAGATATTTCTTCGTTCTTTTAGAGAGGCAATAAAAGCAACGAGGAGATCCTCCTTGTCTGCTTGTATTGCATCTGCAAAGTCCCATCCGGCAGAGCTGTTTAGGGTGGTGAGGGAACTGACAGTAATGCCATCAACCCAGAACCCTCAACCTAACCCAACAACAGCTTGCTGTGACACATTTAACAACTACTTTGTAGCTAAAATCTCTCAGATAAGAGCCCACTTGGACGCCAATGTTGGGGTAAAGTCATCTGATGAGGTGTCCAGTCAATCTGTTTATGAGATTAGACTGGATCAATTTGAGTTTGTGAGTACTGATGACATGGACAAGATCCTTGGAAAAGTGGGAAATACGACATGCCCTCTCGATCCCTGCCCATCATGGCTTGCCATCCGGGGGGGGGGGGGGTGATGCCTTGATGACATTTCTTAGAGGAGTTGTTCTCTTCCAACTGTGTGATTCTATGATTAGGTTGCCCTTGAGGGTCACCTGATAGCCATGTTTAAATATGTGAAAGGCTGTCATGTTGAGGATGGAACAAATTTGTTTTCTGAAGCTCTGGAGACTAGAACACAAAGCAATGGATGCAAACTACAGGAAAAGAGATTCTACCTAAACATTAGGAAGAACTTCCTGATGATAAGAGCTATTCAACAGTGGAATAAGCTACTTCAGAGAATGATAGACTCTCCTTCTTTGGGAGTTTTTGAACAGAAGCTGGATAGCCATCTCTAGGGTGTGCTTTAAGTGTGGAATCCTGCACAGCAGGGTGTGTGTGGATTAGATGGCCCTTGTAGTCCCTTCCAAATCTGTGATTCAATGACTCTACGAGGACAGGAGACTTGATGAATCAGGAGGGAGTTTGGTTTTGAGCTAGACATTGTCAGTCACTCCATTCCAAATCCGTAGAACAGTCCCATTAAAGGTGCACACGCAGAGACGCTGTGGGAATCTTTTTTCTAAGCTGACCTTTCAGGAAGAGATGTTGAAAGACTGAACTCTCACATCTGAGCAAGAGGGGCTGGTAATGATGACAATCTGTTTAGCTTTTTGAAAGGTAAGGTGAAAAGATGACCTGACCTAGGTTTAGGGCTCCTGCCTTATGACCCCTGTTGTCCCTGACATTGACGCAGTGGCAGGGAGCTCATTAGACTTACAGATGGAGTTGCAAATAAGGTTGACATTCTCAAGAGTGGAAGGGGATGGTTTTGTAAAGGTTAACACACAGTGGGCTTTGCATTGCAGAGAGTGGGGGGGGGGGGGATCCAGACCATTGCTAGGATTTCTACCCAAGTCAGATCACTCTCTATAAAGAACAGATGGCTATGCTGGTACAAATATGTTGTGACAGATCCCACCAACACAGTTTGCAAAATTTCAGCTTTTCTTGCATTACAATTTATTTGTTTGATGTATTATTTATGTGTTCAATTTATATCTCACTTTTCTCCCATATGTTCATCATGCCAAATTAAAAGCACCACTCTATCTCAAAAACATGGTGGTTTGATGTCTCCCGTACTATCTTCGAAAATGCTCCCAATCCCCCAAAACCATGGGAATTGACCATATTTTGGCTGATGTGCAGGACTAGAAGTGGCATTGCATCACTTCCAGTCATGGTAGGAGCAGGTGTGTGGACTGTTGGGGGCATGAGGGTGGGAAGGAAATCAATCCCCATCCCTTCTGCAATTCCCCATCTCTGAGCTAAAAAGTTGCTTGGTGGAGGGTAAGGGCTTAAGAAAAGAACCTTTCATGTATGGCATTTTTGAGGGCTGGTAGTGAGATTTTTCAGATGAAAATCTGCATGTGTTTTATTCATGACAACAAAGCCTTTGTCAGCATAGATCATGAAAAGCTATGGCTTGCTCTTAGAGAAGTGAGAGTACCATAAGATCTGATAATCTTGATGAGTAACTTCTACCCAGGACAAGAGGCTGCTGTTGTTTTGAAAGGTCTGGAATATATGTCGAGTTCCCCTCTCCCCCAACCAGATTAAGGCAAGGAGGCCCAGATTTGCTGTGGAACCACCCTTCCCGTGTGAAGACAGACCTCAGTTGAATTGGGGCAAAATGTGGCACAATCTATCAAAAGGTTGTTGCTGTGGTTGTTGTAATATATAGCATGTTTAATGGCTTAGCTATGTAAGAGAGTTATATGGATGTTATATATTTACTGAGAAATGATGAGAGTGATGGGAGGTATAGTAGCAATAAAAATCATTAGTGGTGGTTCAAAGGGGCACTTGTGGCCTGATGCAGGAATGTGCAGGTGTCTGTGGGAAGAAACTTTTGAGTCTATTGATGGGAAACAGAAAGCAGAGATAAGAACAGGCTGCTATTTGGGGCTGGGTGAAGGAGGGGGCATAAAAAAAAGGTTGAAAATGTTTAATTAGTGAACAAATTAAGAGGACGCCTGCAAAAATTTGGGGCAGGCCATTGTTAATTTTGTGCCAATGTTGGTGGATGATGGCACTTCCATCTGCAGATGTCTTGCTGCTAACACCCATTTGTTTTACCAAAAGAACACCTAAAATTGTCCTAATGCAAAAAATGTAGAGGCATCTCTTGAGAGATCCAATGTTTTCTGCCTAACAAAAGGGGCTGTGACCTCACAAATGATGGAGACATTTGAGATCTCAGAAGAAATACCTTTTTGTATTGCTAATGGAATTAAATTTTTTATCTCCTGGACTTTGGAAGGTTTTGTTCCATATGACCAGAAGGAGGAGGGACCAGCTTGCATAAAACATCCATGGAACATCAAAAACCACCTGAGAAAATGCAAGTCCGTGACTAACATCTATCTATCATCACCTCCAACATGATTCTTTACACCTTTGCCTGATGAAGAAGCCAGTGGAGCTTCGAAAGCTTGCACTGACATTTAGATGTTATTGGACTTTGCTATATGCCAACACAGCTATCCCTGCATAGTCTAACTACTACTACTAGTCCTCCTCCTCCTTCATTTCTAGCCTGCTTTCCTCCCAAGACTGGGAGGAAAAGTGGGTTACAGTCTGAAAAACACAGTATAATATTTTTCTGAAATAAAGCTTTACTGTTCACAACACAGAAGACTTGTTTGCTGAACTCTGGGGACAAAGGCAGTACTTGACAGCCTTGAATGAACAGGGAGACATGAGGGTGGATGGAAACTGCTGTATATGACCCATGGAGACATGATGTGATCCGGAGTGTATTCCACCCCACATTGACTGGGAGGCCAGTAGGCAACACTAGGGGATGCTGGAATATGTGGAAGCTCAGTCTGATAAGCACAGCTCTTCGTTAATTGATCAGTGGTTGAGGAAGGTGGGAGAGTGTAACAGTTGCAAACTCTTTAATGGAGACTGTTATTGATTCACTATGAATCACTATGATTCTATGATTCCCCCCTTCCTCCCTTGAGACAAGTTCTTACAAAAGGCTGAACTTCCTCAGTTCTAGCCTAAGGGCCTCATCCTTCTGGTGCTGAGCTTTAAGACTGCTTTCCAAAGCAGGCAAAAGCAAATAAGGAGGAAACATGCCCTTTACCATGACCTGCTCAGGAGGGAAGCTGCCGCCGTCTGCTTGTGTTCTTTCCTCTGAAGGAGCAGCTGAATTTGACTTAACCAGGTGTTTGATTCTAGCCTTGAATTGATTTATCTCTTCTATTACTCTTCTTCATGGAAGAGGACTGGAGTGATGATGAAAAATTTACACCATGTATTAGCGGAGAAGTGCCTTTGGTTTGACTCCTCCTGTTTGTGGAGAATGAAATACTTTAACTGCTGCTGAGCTTCTGAGTTGAGCCAATGTTCTTCTGTATATTTGTATTCGTTCATTTGTATTCATGTATTAGCATTTCCCATCCTCTTCCTTTGTACTGTCTGGCTGTCGGAAATATGGCCGAAGGCTAATGGGAGCCAAACTGTTTTTATTTGCCTTGGCTATAAAATTGATATCTTCGTATTAACTTTGCAAGGCAATATCCATTTATGTAGCTCCATAAAGTTGATGGTGGATTTCACAACCTTGTTAAGCACTTCCTTTTAGATTGTGGGAGTGTCTTGACAGAATGGCAAACAAGAGGCCCTAAAGTCTTGCACCTAGCACGGTCTTCACAATCTTTTGACAGAGGAGGAGCCAAAGGAGTTTTCATTTCCCTCAAGAAGCCCAGAGCTAGGAAAAGCAAATGGGAATTTTGCTTTTCACAGAAAAACACAAGCTACATGTCTTGCTCCCCGCTGAGGCTGTGTAGCGCCAGTTTCTTTATCTCAGGTTTTAGGTGTACTACACAACCTATATTTGATTAGCCATTGTGCATAACTGAATGAACACCCAATTATGCAGCCAAATGCACATACATATCCATGCACAACATGCACAACTCAACTTCTATAACCTTGCATGGAATGCAATCATTCTGCATTGAACAAAAATGTCAAGCCACTTCCATAGGGACAGGATTCTTGGAGAGATGAGAACTACCACATGTCTACTGGAATCATGCCTATCTTGGCTGTTGAAAGCAACCAGAGGGGAATTGGCTGATTGGGTAAGGGGAGTATTGAAGGCTTCACTATAGAAAGGAGGTTTCCTGCTTTTCTAAAAGAGGCTTTGGTGAGTCCACTACTGAAAAAAAATCTCCCCTAGATCCCAGCAGACTGGAGAACTATTGGCTAGTCTCAGACATCCTCTTTTGGGTCAAGGTATTGGAGTGTGTGGTGGCTTCCCAGCTCCCAGGATTCCTGGTTGAAACAGATTATCTAGATATATTTTAATCTGGGATGGTCCAGCTAGAAATCTTTACTCAAAAATGGCCAGTTCACAGCACTAGTTTGCACACTGTTATTCAAAATTGTGCATGTACTGAACATCAAATATATATTTTGCTAAGAATTATGATCAGAATCCTATTGGGAGAATTCAGAAACATAGCCATATTAGTCTGGAAAATCATTACACAAAGGAATATTTTAGCAACTGAAAGAGAGAAGTTGGTAGCATGAGCTTTCATAGACACATCCAGGGAAGTAGGCTCAAATCTATGAAATCTAATGCTACCAACTTTCAGTGAGTCACAGAAGTGCTGCAAGATCCCTTTCCATTTTGATCTTCCCAATATACTGCTGCTTTCTTGGCAAGATTTCTTCAGAGGGTCTCCCTAGGCATCTGGAGATTCTTCATCACGATTTCTACAGTCATGTGGAGATCCTCCAAAACAAATGAGTGGTTAACATCAAGCAGAAATATAGCATTCACCATTGTCCATGGTTTTTGCTATCCATGGTAAGTCTGGGAATGTATCCCTGCAGATATGAGCATTGGGCTATACAGTTGGCTCTCTGTATCCACAGATTATTTATTGATGGATTAAGTCATCCATGGCTTGAAAATATTAACTATATATATATAAATTCCAAAAAGCAAAGATTGATTTTGCCATTTTATGTAAGGGACACCATTTCACTATGCCACTGAATTTAATGGGACTTAAGCATGCACATATTTTGGTATCCATTTGGGGTCCTGAAACCAACCCCTGGTGGTTACCAAAAATTCACTGTATATTGTTCTATTCTTGCCACTGCTGAGCTTTTCTGGACTCTCCATGCTGCCTCATTGCAGAATTAATGCAGTTTGATATCACATTAACTACCATGGCTCCATGCTGTTGCATTATGAGATTTGTAGTTTTGTGAGATAATTTTGCATGGAAATGATGGCGCACAACAATAGGGCTTTCCACTGCACCAGCAATTCCACCTCAACATTAGGAGGAACTTCCTGACAGTAAGGGCTGTTTGACAGTGGAACACACTCCCTCGGAGTGTAGCTGGATGGCCATCTGTTGGGGATGCTTTGATTTTGAGTTCCTGCATGGCCGAATGGGGTGGGACTGTGTGGCCCCGTGGTCTTTTCTAACTCTATGATTATATCTCCTTATCTCATTCCTCCTTTGGAAAAAAAAGAAGAAAGAAAATAGACTGTCAAGCATTTCTGAAGAACTGCATCATGAGATAGTGGGGGGTGGAAACAAATTGACTACTCCCCGCTAGTCTTTAATGCACATCACCGATGAGAGAGGCTGCGTTGGAAATGACAAGCATCAGAATGGTTTCTGACACGTCCACAAACCCCAACACACATCTCTGCAAAATACAAGGCAGATGAAAACATCAACACACCCTAATACAGTTTGTACCTTCTGAATTGAAATGCCAGTTTAAATGGTTTTCACACTTGATTCCCCACCCCTAAAATCTGTAAACCTACCAACAGCATCCCCAAAAGATATTTGCAAAATCAATGTTGGCTCTGAATAATTTTGAAAACAGAAACAAAGCAAACAACCTGTCATCACACTAAGCACTGTGAAAGAGAGGGAATGAGTAGGTGGTAGAATGGGAATAATTGTTAATTGTTAGTTTGTGGCTGCATTTTGAATTATGATGGGTGAAGAAAGCTTCAGGTTTTAAACTCCTCCTTGCCTTTGCTCTTCCTCTTCCAGAGGGGTTGTGAGCAAATAGGAGGATTCCACATCTATGGCAGTTAATCAAGGATGAGTATGTCAATCACACCCTAAACTATGGTTAATTTCAGAGCTTGGAAAAAATACTTCTGTTGAACTACAAGCCCTGGAGCAATCCTGCCACTGTGCTGTTTGGGGGATTCTGGAAGATATAACACCAAAATGAACTTTTTGCAACTCTAGTTAATCTTAGCTGTGGCTTGCAAACATTTAGACAGTCTCAATTGGGGAGATCTAGACTTCTAGGATGCCAACCAATTAGCCACCAGAGAAGGGTGGCCAAGATGGTTATAGGTGTGGAAATGAAGTCCACATTGTGAGGAATTATTAAAGGAGTTGGGAATATTTAGGCTGGAGAAAAGAAAACTGAGAGGTGATGTGAAACAGCCATCTTGGAATATCTGCAGGGCTGCTGTCACATGGAAGATTGCTCCCCTACACCTAAACCACTGGTTCCTAATGTCTGGACCTCCAGATGTTTTGGACTTCAGCTCCCATAATCTCTGGCTGTTGTCCACATTGACTGTGGCTTTTGGGAGCTGGTCCAAACCAAATGGAGGACAAAAGGACAGGAAACAATGAACTAAAGCATGGATTCAGATTAAAAGAGAAGAGACTCTGACTTGGTGTAGTGGTTTGAATGTTGAACTAGGACACAGGAAGACCAGGGTTGGAAACCCCATTTAGTTACAGAGTTGTCAAACAGTCCAAGATTCAAGGTATCATATAGGAAGGTCAATAAGGCAATCCAAGGTCAAGGGTTCCAGATAATCAAGATGGGTCAGCAGTCTAAAAAGCAAGGGTTTAATCCAAAAGCCACAGAAACCAGAGACAGAGTTTTTCCTCCCAGAAGGTCAGATAGTCACTAGCAACCAGATACACCTGCTCCAGCTGCCTAAATAGGCAGGCAGCAGACATCCAGGTGTGTCTGATTACGAACTTGTTTCTGATAAAGCCTCTATGACCTTCAAAGGCCCTCCTTTTTGTCTTGATGCTTCCTGAAGGTAGGCACAGTACCCTGATCCTCTTCTATGGCCACAGCCTCAGCCCCAGGCAGGCTTGGCTGCTGAACCTCTGGAGAGGCCACAGACTCTGCTACAGCAGAGCTAGGGCTGGCCTCAGTCTTCCCAATTGCAGGCTATGTCCCAGAGGCTCTGGCTCATCCTCTGAGTCCCCCGAGTCATCCTCCAGACTGGGCATGACAAGTACAGTGGTCCCCCGGGATACGAATCCCCCGGGTTAAGAAAACCCCGGGATCCGAAACCGGCGGGACCAAAAATTATCCCCCGGGACCCGAAGGATCCCCTGGGATCCAAAAAAAAAAGGGTCGTCCCTTTTCCTCTGAGGCCAGGCTTCAGAGGAAAAGGGACAGACTCCCATCCCTTTTCCTCCGAGGCCAGGCTTCGGGGGACAAGGGACGGACTACCGAAAGGAAGGCCCGATCCGCCGGATCGGGCCTTCCTTTCGTTGGGCGCAGAGGCCCAGGCTGGCTGGGGAAGCCAGCCTGGGCCTCTGCGCCCAACGAAAGGAGGCCCGACGCGAAAGGAGGCCCGATCCCGCCGGATCGGGCCTCCTTTCGTTGGGCGCGGAGGCCCAGGCTGGCTTGGGAAGCCAGTCTGGGCCTCCGCGCCTGATGAAAGGAGGCCTGATCCGGCGGGATCAGGCCTCCTTCCGCGTCAGGCGCGGAGGCCCAGGCTGGCTTCCCCAGCCAGCCTGGGCCTCCGCGCCCAACGAAAGGAGGCCCGATCCGGCGGGATCGGGCCTCCTTCCGCGTCAGGCCCGGAGGCCCAGGCTGGCTTCCCCAGCCAGCCTGGGCCTCCGCGCCCAACGAAAGGAGGCCCGATCCGGCGGAATCGGGCCTCCTTCCGCGTCAGGCCCGGAGGCCCAGGCTGGCTTCCCAAGCCAGCCTGGGCCTCCGCGCCCAACGAAAGGAGGCCCGATCCAGCGGATCGGGCCTCCCTTTTGCGTCAGGCCCGGAGGCCCAGCCTGGCTGGGGAAGGGAACCTTCTCTTCCCCAGCCAGGCTGGGCCTCCGCAGCTGAGGAAAGGAAGGCCCGATCCGCCGGATCGGACCTTCCCTTCCCCAGCCAGGAGGCCCCCGCGGCTGACGAAAAGAAGGCCCGATCCGCCGGATCGGACCTTCCTTTCCTCAGCCAGGAGGTCCCCGCCAGGCCAGGGGAACGGATTACCTATTTCCTATGGGAAATAGGCCCCGGGTTACGAAATTTTCGGCTTACGAAAAAGTAGCCGGAACGAATTAATTTCGTAACCCGGGGGACCACTGTATCACCATTAGTAGCTCCCCCACTCTCCCCTTTCTCCCTCCTTTGCTCCATTAGTTCTTGTGTGTATGTGTGAGTGTTGCTTATTTTATTAATAAAACTTTGAAACCTATTTGAAATTGCCTCAGGCATTCTGTGTGATTAAGATCCCAAGGCTGAACATTGCCCAAGCCTAGGTATTTTGTATCAGCTATAACATATTAATTTGTGGGTGCCCTCCTAGAATCCTAGCATTTTGGGTAACACTTTCAAATATTTAAGCAGGGCTCTCATTTCACCTCTTAACCCTCTTTTCTCTAGACTTAACATGCCCAGCTCCCTAACTCCTTCCCCTTGCAGTCCTTGGTGGTTTCCAGACCTTTCACCACTTTGGTTGCCCTCCTCTGAACATGCTCCAGCTTGTCAGCCTCCTTTTTAAGTTGTGGTGCCCAGAATTGGATGCGGTATTCTAGGTGAGCCCTGACCAAAGCAGAACAGAGTGGTACTATGACTTCCTTTGATCTAGACACTATATTTCTATGGATGCAGGCTAGAACTGCATTAGGTTTTTTAAGCTGCTTCATCACATTGTTGACTCATGTTCAACTTGTGGTCTGCTAGGACACCTAGATCCTTTTCACATGTACTGTTGTAAAGCCAGATGTCCCGCATCATACATCTGTGCATTTCATTTTTTCTGCCCAGATGTAGTATCGTGCATTTCTCTCTGTTGAAATTCATTTCAGCTTTCCAATGTGTTAATTGTTGTTGTTGTGTGCCTTCAGGCCAACTTCATATAGAATCACAGAATCCTAGAGCTGGAAGAGACCTCAAGGGCCATGCAGTCTAACCCCATTCTGGCATTCAGGAAGACCAAGCCCTCTTTGTGACAGATGGCCATCCTGCCTCTGCTTGAAAACCTATAGAGAAGGAAACTCCACCACTCTCCAAGTGTGCAACTGTGTGCAAACATTAGAAGAACAGAGAGCCATGTCAAGCCCTTCTCTAATCTAGAGGCCTGTTCCTGCAATGTTGGGTCAGGGATGGCCATAGGAAACCCAGAATGACTGGTGCACAACACACTTTTCTTCCCCAGCATCTGATGAAGAAATGCTGGCTGTCACTGATCACAGGATGAGCATATAACTATCATAATTAATAGCCACTTATAGCCTTATCCCTTATGATTTGTCTATTTCCCATTTAAAGCCATCTAATTTGGTGGCCATCACTACATCTTACAGTAGCAAATGCCACATTTTAACTATGCACTGTGTGAAGAATTGCATCTTTTTATCTTTCCCAAATCTTCTACCATTTAGCTCCATTGAATGATGCCTTGGGGCTCTTGTATTATGAGAAAAAGAGAAATATGTCTCCTTATGCAGCCTCTCATCCACTGATGATTTACATAACTATAAAGTTAGTAATGAAAACATAGATATAGGACATTATTGCATAGGGTTAAAACCCCAGCTTACCTTCCCCAAATTCAGTCCTAATTTGGATGCAGCCGGGTCTTAACACAAAGAAATTCTGCCAAATAACCACCCAGGTCCATCCCAGATGCAGCCCAGGTCCGCAGCCATTTTTACAAGTTGAAATATTGACTTAACGGATGCTTTTGTATTTTGGGTGTATGATGAGATGGCAGGACTCAGTGGGGAAAAATGATAATGCTGTTGGAGACAATAGGGAAAAAAAAGAATGTGCCACAGGTGGATAGACTCCATCAAGAAAGCCACTGGTGTTCTGAGTTTAGAAGACCTGAGGAAGGGTTTTGCTATGGGGGACTTTTGGAGGTATGTCATTCAGATGAAGGTAAAATTCAGAGACATTGGCAAAGGGTACCATAGCTGTGCTGCTGCAGCTTGGTGATGCTCCTTTGGTTCTGTGTTGTATGGATGCAGAGTTGTAGGAGCGCCATGATGCCACACGCCATGTGGAGCAGCACGCGGTGACATGGTGCCCTGGGGGTGGAGTCACAGCATGCATCATCTGGACGTGACGCCCCAATTCTGCCCCCAGGCCGGCCTTAATGGCCAGTCTGAAGAGGGCCTAACAGAGCGAAAGGCATTATAACATAATGTTTCAAAGAATCATAGAATAATGGAGTTGGAAGAGACCCCAAAGATCTACAGGTATACACAGTCAAAGCATTCCTGCCAGATGGTCATGTTTCTTTTTAAAAACCTCCAACGAAGGAGACTCCACCACACTCCAAGACACACTCCAGTGTGTTCCACTGTCCAACAGTTTTTACTGTCAGGAGGAGCTGGGATCTCTTCTCCTGTAGTTTGAATCCATTGCTCTGGGTCCTAGTCTCTAAAGTTGCAGAAATTTGCTCTATCTTCATATGACTTTCCTTCAGATATTTAAACAGGGCTATCATGTCACCTCTTAACCTTCTCTTCCTCAAGATTAACATACGCATCTCCCTCAGCTGCTCCTCATAGGGCTTGGTGGTTTCCAGACTTTTCCCACCATTTTGGTTGCCCTCCTCTAGATATGCTCCATATTGTCAATGTTCTTTTTGAATTGATGTGATCAGAATTGGGCAGAATATTCCAGGTGAGGCCGGACCAAAGCAGAACAGAGTAACACTATTACCTCCCTTGACCTAGACTATACTCCTACTGATGTAACCTAGAATTGACTAGGTCTACTTCCATGTATGAGAGCCAGCATGGTGTAGATTTGAATATTGGACTATGACTCTGGAGACCAGGGTTCAAATCCCAGCTCAGCCATGTAAACCCACTGGGTGACCTTGAGCAAGTCACACACTCTCAGCCTCAGAGGATGACAATGGCAACCCAGTTCTGAAGAAACATTCCAAGAAATCCCCATGATAGGTTCAGCCTAGGATCACCATAAATTGGAAATGACTTGAAGGCAAACAAGGCCAACGTCCATGCATCTGAGGAAGTAGACAAAGTCTTAAAACTTCATTCACATAGTTGGCTTCAAAGGTGCTATAAGATTCCTTTACAGACTCTCATTCAGATGGTCACTGTAAATCAAAGTTGACTTGATGGCAAATAAGAACCTAACAATAAATCAACTCTCTCTACACCATGGATAACCTTCTGCAACTCTTAACCTGTCTGTCCTTACTTTCCCTTTGTTTGAACCTTGAATGTTATAACCTTTCTAAACTATTGTAATGGTTCCAGCTCTGTGATCATTTTCTTAGCACAGTAATATCTTTTTCAATGTCTGGCAAGTGGAATTGTACACAGTACAATGAGTTTGCATAAAGCCTCTGGCGGCTGCCTTTCAGCAATGCTGGAGGGGAGGGGATGACAGACATGTACCAGAGTAATGCTTGCTATGATTGGTTCTCATAATTATAAACCATAGTTTGTCATTATGTCTGAGTGCAGCCTTTCCATGTTTGCCTGTGAGACTGGAATATGAACAGGGCATTTGAGTAATGCACATTGTGTACAATGAGTGGAGTGAGAGAGATAGTAGAGAGGTAATGGACGCAAGGTAATCACCATAGAGACACACACTCTGCAGCATTAAAAAAGCATACATCTCCACATTTAATGTCAGAAAGTCTGGTGAGGGGATTCTAATTGGGAGAATATGGATGTTTACAACCAAATGCAAATTCGGCCAAGCTCCTATCATGTGGGGTACTCAGATGATGCTGATGGAGAAAGCAAACACAGTGGGAGTTTTGTCTGTTTGCAAACAGGTTCAGATGGCAAATAGAAAAAGTATCAGAGGTGACAGACCCCATGCCATATGCCTCTGCCCCTCTGCCCCAAGGGGAAAGGACTTGTATCTCTTTCTTTCTCTTTTATAGCATACTTTATTACCAAGGAGAGCCAAATCCACCTTTTGGACTCCATTACAAAGGATTATCTGACTATAGCAGCTTTTGTAAGTGGGAGGGATGGAGGGGGGAGGTGGGGAGGTTGGCTGGCTGCCTTCTCTTTGTGCCAGAATCTTTTCCAGTATGTGGCCAAAAAGTCACAGATGTGCACCACATGAGAAAGTGATGGTGATGGAATACCTGCCATCCTGGCCTTTGAGATATATCTATATCTCTTTTCCAACTCTTTCCTAGAGCTATAGTTGCTAGACAGTCTCTAGGTAAATATTGTGGGAGGCACAGATGCTGTCATAGATCTCCGTTGGAAGCACTGCCTACAAGTAATCTTGTCTGGTGCAAATGTGCTCCAGAATAGTATAGACTGTGTCAGGTGTGACCCAAATGTTATTTGGAAGTTCTCCTGACTTAAAAGGAAGCATCTCTTGGAGTCATCAAACTTTCCTTGAAATTGACTCTCTAACCTTCTGAGCCAGGAGATTTCCTTCTAAGCCACCAAAGAATGTTAAAGCTAAGTCCTACAGGAATCCACACAAGTCATATGCAGAGTAATGTAGCCAGGACCATGGAGGTGGTGATGATATAAAACAGACCAACTGAAAGCAAAGGAATAGTATCCAAGCAGAACATGTGCAATAGTCATGACATCTGAGGAATTCTGAAACTTGGATTAAAAAATGTAACTTTTCAAAGTTCTAGTGTGGTGGAGGGAGAAGAAGAGCCCTTTGATAGCAGAACAGTGTGCAATAATTCCAGCTTCAGACCTCTGTTGCTATTATTATTATTATTATTATTATTATTATTATTATTTAATACAGTGGGCTAGATTTCTGGGAGAATGATGAGATGTGCTAATGAGATTTTGGATGCATTCTATATAAAGGTTTTCCATGCTTAAGAGATACAGGTTGAATCTCCTTTATCTAGAATTCTGAATCT
The DNA here is from genome assembly GCA_034509955.1 of Urosaurus nigricauda. Classification (NCBI taxonomy): domain Eukaryota; kingdom Metazoa; phylum Chordata; class Lepidosauria; order Squamata; family Phrynosomatidae; genus Urosaurus; species Urosaurus nigricauda. The sequence goes on from JAOEGL010000002.1 coordinate 2,522,010, forward strand.
CAAGTACTCCAGGTTCCAAACTTGTCCAAATTGGTGGCTGTGATAGTGACAACATTGCTTTCTGGTGGTTCTATGTACACCAATGTTTTTTAATACACAAAATTATTAAAACATTGTGTATAAAATTACCTTCAGTCTAGGTGTATAGAATATATATGGAACACCAATGAATTTCATGTTTAGACTTGAGTCCCATCTCCAAGATATCTCAATATGTATATACAAATATTTCAGAATCCAATAAAATAATTATAATCCTAAAACATTTCTGGTCCCAAGTATTTTGGCTAAAGGAGACTCGTCCTGTATATAATATTGTAAATGAACATTTGCCAGTTAATCAAACAGGTCTCTAAGAATAATGGGCAGAATTCTGTATCAATTACTTAGTTAAGTCTACTCAGATACTTAGTTAAATATATTTAACCAAAAATACTTACAAGTACTGAAAGTACTGTAATGTCTGTCAGGTCATAACTCCTTTATTCACAACATGTGATGTTTGTAACTACATACATGTGTAGAGTAACTCCTTGTCTTTTGTTGTTGTTGTTGTTGTGTACTTCCAAGTCATTTTTAACTTATGGCAATTCCATTACAGGATTTTCTTGGAAAGTTTCTTCAGAGGGGATTGAGGCTGAGGAAGTGTGACTTGCCCAAGGTCACCCAGTGGGTTTTTCTGCTCAAGGAGGGAATTGAACCCTGATCTCCAGAGTCAGCCTAACGCTCCAGCCACTACACTATACTGGCTTTTTGTCTACAACATTCAAAATAATCTCCACCAATGACGAGGTATTTGCATCACCTTTGAACCGACCCATCAAATCCGCTTTGGAAAAACACTTTCAGGCCCTCCCTGGTCCAGTGTCTGATAGTATCTTCTCCTACATTATCAAAGAGATGTCCTCAAAAGCTTTCCTTCATATGAATAAGTGAATGTCTGGGGCTACCATATTGGGGCTGGAAGATGGATGTGGCACCACTGACCATCCCATTTGTTCAAGAACCTGTGATGTTACCAAAGAAGTGTGACGTTGTGCAATAATGATTTCATTCAGCTGTTTCTATGACCTGTTCTTACAGATAACTTCTTGAACTGATGCAGTATAGCGCTTTCTGTTCATTGTTGTCCAAAACTTGAGGAAATCAAACAAAATCACCCCCTTTATTTAAGAAGACATTCACCATAATCTCCTTTACCCCCCTTTATTGATTGATTTTATGCTTCATAATACCATAAACCTTATATAATAAACCATTATTAAATATTTCCATTTTTATACCACAGACATTTCAGCCCTCTCCAATGGTTAGGACAGATATAGTATTCTTGGTCTCTGGGTCACACAGATATGCCCAGAGATCTCATCACCAGTGCAAACATTCCTGAAAATGGTGTCCTCCTGCTCCTGGGCTTCCAATGCTGTCAACAATTCCAAACAGACACACAGTCTCTTTTCTTTTGAATCAGCTGTTGGCTGAAGAGGAATCCTTTTGGCACATACTTTCCTATAACCAAGATTGTGGATAATCTGCTCAACAGCACTGTGACCACATCCAAGTCCCTCAACAATTTTTAGGGCCAAAATACACTGCAGAAATATTCCAGTTTGACACTGCTTTAACTCAATGCTAGGGAATTCAGGGAATTGTACTTTTGTGAGAATTGTAGTTTTAAAAGGAGGCTGGTTGGCCATCTGTTGGGGGTGCTTTGATTGTCTGTTCCTGCATGGCAGAAATGGGGTTGGACTGGATGGCCCTTGGAAGTTTCTTCCAGCTCTATGATTCTATTAAACATTTTGCCTTCCCTATCAGAGAGCTCTGGTGCCACCACAAACCGCAATTCTCAGACTTCCTAGCACTGAGCCAGGGCTGTTAAAGTTGTGTCAAACTGGATTATTTCTGCCCTAAAACAGTCCTACACTTGTCTGCATGAATCATGTCCATCCTGTTTTGTTTTTCATTGGTGACTGCTGTGACCTTCTACTACTTGGCTTTTCTTCAACATTGGTTTGGTTTTCTTTAACCTTTTTTCACCCTTTTCTTCTCATCAAATGTCACCTTACCAGACACATTTCTGAGTTATCTATGGCAGTACATTTTCTTTGGTCAAGAACTCAATGACTTTGCTTTGTTTTTGCTTCCCAGCCATGATTTTGCAAGGCCTAGAAATGCAGAAATTATGCAGTAAGGATTGCTCTATCTGGTGGTGTAATAACATCCCATTTGGATTAATAGTCTCAGAGAAAATGGCACACAGGCATTAACTTTCAGTAAGACCCTCATGCAATCATGATTAAGTAGCAATTGTGAATACTGAATAGTTACAGATGAGCAAATCTAGGTAACTGTTTTGTATTCATGATTACTATTTTGTCATGATTGTGACACCATTGCCACAGTTATAACTGCCCTCTCCCCAACCTACTTTACTAGGCACCATATGCATGGGGAGAAGGAGGTCTATTATGCTAGCAGTCCAAGTACAGATGAAAGATGTTTCCATCAGGTGTGGAGCATGGCCAGGAGGGGTTACTGTGGTCCAAAACACACTGTAGAAATAATCCAGTTTGAGACTGCTTTAACTGCCCAGGCTCACTGCTAGGTAATACTGGGAACAGTAGTTTTGGGAGACATTTAGCCTTTTCTATCAGAGAGCTCTTGTGCCACAACAAACCACAATTCCCAGGATTCCCAAGCACTGAGCCAGGGTAGTTAAAAGTGGTCTCAAACTGGATTATTTCTGCAATGTGTTTTGGACCTTAGTTTACTTAACAAAGGGATGCTGTAGCATCTCTGAGGCTAACCGTGTGAAAGAAGTTGTAGCATTTGCTTTTATAGTAGGCCATATCTAGGAAAGCTTATGCTACCACCTCTTTTGCACAGTGAGTCTCAAAGATGCTACAAGATCCCTTTGCATACTGATACTCCAAACTAACATGGCTATGTCTCTGAATTCTATTTAACAAAAGCCCAAAACACACTGCAGAAATAGTCCAGTTTGAGACTGCTTTAACTGCCCTGGCTCAATTCCTAGGTATCCTAGGAATTGGGATCCTAGAAGGCTAAATGTCTTACCAAAGTACAATTTCCAGAATTCCCTAGCTTGGAGCCAGGGCATGTAAAGCGATCTCAAAGCGATTTCTGCACTATGTTTTGTAGTATACAGTGGTCCCCTGCCTTACGAATCCCCCAGGTTACGAAAACCCCGGGATCCGAAGGTGGCGGGACCGTCATTGTATCCCCCGGGATCTGAAGGATCCCCCAGGATACAAAAAAATGGCCGTGCGGTCCGTCCGCGAAAGCGGTCCCCGGGTAATGAAAGCTTCCGGGTTACGAAGGTAATCCCGGAACGGATTACCTTCGTAACCCGGGGGACCAGTGTAGTAGCTGATACAGAATAGTGGCCAACACAAATAATGCAGCTTCTCTAGCAGTTGTAGCTTCTGGGTTGTGCAATGTCAAGGATATTCTTCACATTGGAAAGCCTAGGAAACTGCTCCTTTGTCAAGTGCGGTGATTTCTGTCTTGGTTTGGAAGTATGTCAGCAGAATGAGGGAGAAAAAGTTTTGGAAGACCAGAAGAAAGGTCAGGTCCTTTGGAGATGCTCATCATGCTCATTTGGCTGTAACCCACTAAAGGAGTGCTGTCTGAATCATCATGTGGACTCCACTGAATGTCCACAGTGCTGAAGGGTTACCAGCTTCCCTTTCCTATTATTGTTGCATCTCTTTTGTTGGTGGTGTGTGCCTTCAATAAATTTTAAGTCCTTACGGAAACCTATCACTGGGTTTTCTTGACAAGATTTGTTCAGAAAATGTTTGCTATTGCCTTCTCCTGAGGCTGTGAGTGTGTGACTTGCCTAAGGTTACCCAGTGGGTTTCATGGCTAAGCAGGAAATCAAACCCTGATCTCCAGAGTCAAAGGTCACAATATTAACTTGGACCAACGGGAGAAAGCATGGATGAAAACTCTTTGTTACAATCTGAAATGATATATATTTATCAGTGGTATCTGTCCCCAGTTAAGCATGTATAAAGAGACAAATAAAAATTGTTGGCAATAAAGTTGGCAATGATGTTGGCAACAAAGAAGAATCAAAGTTGGCAACAAAGAGGAATAAAAACAGTAGGAAGATTTGGATTAGGAACAAGAAACAAAGCAGGAGAGCATCTGATAGAATTCTATGAGATCAACAATCTATTCATTGCAAATAGCTGCTTCATATAACCAGATAGGAGACTATACACCTGGGCATCACCAAAAACAGATAGACTAAATAATTGGAGCTCTATCCTTGTGGCCAAAACCAGACCAGGAGCTGACTGTGGCACAGTGCACAAACTGCTCATAACAAAAATCAGAGTTAAGCAGAAGAAGAAAGCAAAAACCACCATTATACCAAAATATGACCTGAATAACATTTCAGATGAATTCAAGGACAATGTAAGAAACAGATTTGAACTATTGAACATAATTGACCAGGAACCTGAAATACTGTGGTCAGAAGTCAAAGACATAATTAAGGATGAATACAAGAAAACACTTACAGTGGCCAAAAAGAAAGATAAGAAGCGATGGATGACAGATGAAACACTTCATGCAATAAATGAAAGAAGAAAAGCAGAAACAAAGGGAAATAGGAACAAAGCAGAAATATGAACACAACTGTCCGATGGCTGACACACAGGGATAAGGAGAAATACTACAATAACCAATGCAAAGAAATAGAAGAAAACAACAAAAAGGGAAGAAGAGACCTCTATAAAAAAAAATCCAAGAAATTAAAGCAAAGTTCAAACCGAGGGCAGGGATGCTCTATGGAGAAAAAAAGGAACATTATACAGGAACAAGAAGAAATAAAAAGATGCTAGAGGCAATACACAGAAGAGTTATACAAAAGAGATGAGGGAATGAATGATATTTGGAATGAGAAGCCACATGAAGATGAACCCCAAATTCTAAGATGTAAAGTGGAATCTGTAATAAAGGAAATGGGGAAAAATAAATCACCAGGAACAGATGATATCTCAATTGAACTGCTACAGTGCCTACATACAGATGCAACTTTATCACTAACTAAAATATGCCAACAAGTATGGAAAACAAAGTGGTGACCAACAGATTGGAATATATATATATATACCAATCCACAGAACTGAGATACAAAAAACTGCTGCAACTATAGAACAATAGCACTAATCTCATATGTCAGCAAAATAATGCTCAAAATTCTGCAGCATAAACTCCAAAAATACATGGAGAAAGAAATTTCAGAGGTGCAAGCAGGATTCAGAAAAGGAAGGGCCACTAGGGACCATATTGCAAACATGCGATGGCTAATGGAGCATACCAAAGAATTCCAAAAAAGAATCAGCATGTGTTTCATAGGCTACAGCAAAGCATTTGATTGTATTGATCATTAAAAACTATAGAATGCACTGAAAGACATGGGGGGTGCCACTACATCTGATAGTCCTGATGAGGAATCTGTACCAAGGATAAGAGGCCACCGTCAAAACAGAGTGGTTCCCAATAGGCAAAGGGGTCAGGCAAGGCTGCATCCTATCACATTATTTGCTTAACTTATATGCTGAATACACCATAAGAAAAGCAGAATAAGAATCAGAGAGAAGAGGAGTGAAGATAGGAGGAAGCAACATTAACAGCTGAAAATATGCAGACGACGCCATAATATTAGCAGAAGACATTCAGGAACTGGAAAAATTAATAAGGAAGGTCAAAGATGAAAGTACAAAGGCAGGTCTGATGCTTAACAGAAAGAAGACAAAAATAATGACCATAGAAGAAATACACAAATTCGATCAATACAACGGGGAAATTGAAATAGTTAATGAATTCCCATATGTAGGGACAAACATTGACCAGAATGGAGACTGCAGCCAAGAAAGAAGAAGAAGACTAGGAATGGGAAGGGCAGCTATGAAAGAACTGGAAAGATACTGAAGAGCAAAGACATACAACTGAGGACTAAAGTCAGAATCATTGAGACCATTGTACTCCCCATCATTCCCCTGTATGGATGTGAGAGCTGGATGGTGAAGGAAGCAGACAGAGAGAAAATCAACTCCTTTGAAGTGTGGTGCTGGAAAAGACTACTTTAGGATACCATGGACAGGTAAGAAGAGAAACAAATGGATTCTTGAACAGATCAGAAGAGGGCTCTCCTTGGAAGCAAAGATAATCAAGTTGAGACTATTGTACTTTCGCCACATCATGAGAAGGCATGGATCACTAGAAAAAACAATAATGCAAGGAAAGGTAGAGAAGGTAGAAGAATCGACTCTTTCAAACGGGAGGAATTTCTCCCAATTCCGAATGGAGCCAATGCGGATTCATGTAAATTCACTTGTTTAGCGAATTTACCTGAACCCCTGCTCCGTTCAGAAGGCATTCGGAATTACTTCCCATTACCCGAAAATAACCCCCCCTTGCCCGAAATCGCGTGAGAAGAATTAACGTGAAACCCATGATTGCATTCGGAGTGACTTCCCTTTTGCCCGAATTTGCGTGAGGAGAATTAATTCGCAATAACGTGAAACCCCAGGATTGCGTTTGGATTGCCCTTGGATTATACTTCCACGTCTGAAAGAGTCCAATGAGAGGTTCTTGCCATGAATCTCTATCCTCTACTGCCTTGCCAGATCCTGCAAGCCCTTGCCCATAACCCCCTGATTGAGCCTATCCACCTGGTTTGTGGTCTTCCTCTCTATCTTCTACCTTCTCTACCTTTCCTAGCATTATTGTTTTTTCTGCCATGAGTCAGAACCAACTCGAGGGCAGATAACAACAACAACAACAACAACAACAATTGTTGGAAATGTTGGAGTTGGTTGATTTTTCCATATGTGATGGAAGTGAAGGAAAGCAAAATAATAAATATTTTGTATCCTGAATGATGATTGGATTTCAGATACAAAAATAAAATAAAATAATTGAAAGCTGAATTACAATTCAATTTTTTTTAACTTGGGATTTTTAAGGAGAGTTCTAAATTAGAAAAAGAGCACAAAAGGGAAGGAGAAATAAAAGTTCATAAATAACTGACACCGAGAACGAAGGAAATCAACAAAGATTTATTACAACAGGGAACACAGCAATAAAATCAGCAGATGTATTATTGTAAATATTAAGTATTTTATTATTATCGTTATTATTTTGTTTTTGTATTCCTTACCTTGATATGTGTTGTTAATTGTGTTATTATACTTTTCTTCTTTCTCATACTGGATTTTATGGGCTTTTTACTAATAAATACTATAATAAAAGAAAAAGAGCACAGAATGTTAATGTTGCATATGCTAACAGCAGCACAAATAGTTTCTGCTAAATATTGGGAAAGCGTTGATAGTCCTGCAAATGAACATTGGTTTTAAAAAAAATTGGAAGCAGCAGAAATGGATAAATTAACATACAGTATTTATTAAGGGACAGATCAGAGAACTTTTTTAGAGACTGGAATTTCTTTGGGAAATATTTGAAAATAACAGAAGGGGATTTAATGAGTATAGGGTTTAAGGAGTGAAAATTGAGATATTTCATTACAAGAAGTGAGCAGATGTACAGTTATTATGTTCTTCTTGTGTAAACTGATATAGCTACAAATTGATTGATATTTAGAAATAATTTGGTGACAAGGCTATGTTTATTTGAGTTAGAGGGAATGCTAATGATATATATAGAGAGAGCTATATACTTTTAGTAGGTATAAGTCGGAAGTCATTTGCAGTGTTTAACGTTTTATTGGTTTGGTATAGATTTTATTGTCTGAGGTCCTTTTCTGTTTGTCCTTTTGCTATTGTTATTGTTTTGTGGTTGTGTGTATTGAATAAAGAATTCATAATGCAATGGACCCTCCACATTCACTAGGATTAAGGACGCAGGACCTCTGTGAAAGTAGGAAAACTGTAAATAAAAACTTTTTTAACTTGAGAGAACACCTCTCTAGGAATCTCTAGATCCTCCAGATCTAGATCCTCCACAACTCTATGGTCAACATCTGCCAGCAGCGGAGCACAGAATTGTGCTGGAGGACCTACAGATGCCTCTGGTAGTATTTTCTCTAAACAAACAACAACAACAACAACAACAACAACAACAACAAAAACCAGCTTCATTTATATACCGCTTCATACCCTTAAGGAGTGTTTACAATTGTAAGCTATTTGCCCCCCAACAATCTGGGCACTCATTTTAGCGACCTCGGAAGGATGCAAGCCTGAGTCAAGCTTCAGTCCTTTGCTGGTCTTGAACTCGCCACCTTATGCTTTTGAGTGAGTGGCTGCAGGACAGGCATTTAACCACTGCGCCACCAGGGCTGTTCCTAAGAATCTGTAGGTTCTCCAGCAAGACTTCTGAGGGAAGGTGACCACAGAGTCATGCTGGAGGACCTAGAGATTCCAAGAGAGAACATATTAACCAAATACATCAATAATCAAATCTGCAAAAATCAAAGCTGTAAATGTGGAAGGCAGACCGTATGTATATTTGTGTATGTGTGTTTGTTTGTGTGTATACACACACACACTCAACAAGCATCTTCTACTGTAAATCATTGGCCAGTGTGGAAAGATTTCTAGCAATTAACTAAACCTAAGCAAAGGAGTAAACAAAACAACAACAACACAAAATCCATGTCCACATTTGACCAAACATATCAGCAAGAATTAATCCAGTGGTAGATCTAATTAAAGAGAAGCCTCAGCTTTGCCAAGGAGGAATAATTGAGGTATTTCCCCCAATCCACCCGCATTACTTTTCTTATCTCTTGGAACAGGTGAAACCATTTCTGACTGGCAGGTATGGGAACAGCAGTGGATTTATCTTCCTTCGTCTTCTGATTCTTTATTTTGGATATTCTTCACAGTAGCTTGTGCCAGATTCCCATATAACTCCTGGCTAAACAAGCCAAGGCACCGGAGTGGTCCAGCGAGTCCATGGGATGCTATTTATAACCCAGATGCCATTTAAAAGATAAACTGGGGGAATTTAAACTGGATTTAAGCTAAGCAGTTATCTGTGACCGGCGGACACAGTGTGCATTACATTAGATTAACCGGAGAATGAGATGGAGAGGGAATTAAAATAAATAAAGAAAGAAGGATACCTGTTGCCAAAGCAACCATCCAGAAACACCAGGGCATTGGGGGTTGTTTTGTTGTTTTGTTTTTGCTGCTGTTAGCACTGTGGTGAACAGCTGCAAAGTGTGCCCCCCCCTCCATCAACGTCCCAGGAGTGCATAAATAACATCTTCAATCTCCATTTGGAGAAGAGAAAGTGAAGTATGCATTCATGGCCCTGAACAGTCATAGTGGATCCAGATGAGGTTTTTTGTTGAATATCTACACCGTCTATCCACCACTACACAGTGAACAGCTGCAGCTTCCATCTTTTCAGGGAGAGCTTGAGGCAAGCAGTAGCATTGAAAGTAGAGCTGACTTGCATCCTCTGACTCTCTTTGGGTATATTTGGTTTGTATAGAGCTCTACATTTATATCAGTCCCCCCCCCCCACATCATCCTGTCCACATAGGGCAGACCCAAAGGTCCAACTTGCTTGTCTATACATAGGAAATGAATCTGGTCCATCCCTCCATTAATCTGCTTTTTAAAAATTCACTATTTGTTCCAGATCTTCCCAGAAAATCCAGACCACTCTGGAGTGACACTGGACAGCTGTTTACACAGCACCCCACTGTGCCACCTGACACCACTTCTGCTGGCATGGGTTGCTCCCTCTGAGGTAACAATGAGGTGCCCGTTCATGTGACTGATGCTTTGTGCCTCATTTATGGCCACAAAGGGAGTGATTTTGCCACTGATGGTGGGGCCAAGTAGGATGCTGTGTAGACAGTCACCTGGCATTAGTCCGGAGTACACAGGTAACTGGGATGTGAGAGCTGGACAGTTAAGAGAGTTGTTAGGAAGATGATCCATTAATTTAAGATGTGGTGCTGGAGAAGGGTGCTGAGGATTCCAGCCAAAAAGACAAACAAATGGGCCCTAGAACAGATCAAACCTGAAATCTTCTTGGAAGTCAATGTGGTAAATTGAGGCTGATATTTTTTGGCCACATCATGGGAGGGAATGGCTCATTAGAAAAGACAATAATGCCAGGAAGGTTGAGGGTAGTAGAAAGAGAGGAAGATTTCACACCAGTTGGATGGACCCTATTGGGAAGATCATGCACAAATTTCAAGTAGAGCAGCAGAAGACAGGGGGGCTTGGAGATGTTTCATCCACAGTGATTAGTCAAGGTTGACTCGAGGGCAGTTAACAACAGCAGCAACAACAAAACTCACAGTATTCAGGATAGTGAAGACCCACACACAGTCATAGATACCTAGGCCTCATGCCACCCTCACATGCATGGACCAGATCTAAATAGGGCCCAAGCAGCATGGTAGAAGAATGATTAATCTCCTCTACATATATGAGGAGCAAAGTTTTCTGGTTCCTATCAACATAACAAGACAACCTGTGAGGAGTGCAATACCACAGGAAGGATGTGCACCAAAATCAAATGGAAATAACAGCTGGTATCCTGTAGGGTGAATAGGCCAGAATACTGTGGGAGCAGCTTGGAGTATACTGGTACCAGAATACTGGCTGTTCACACATGGGCATCGACAGGGGTAGCGTGTCCCTGCTGGTGCTCTTGGACATCTCAGCAGCTTTCGATACCATCGACCATGGTATCCTTATGAACGCCTGGCAGAGGTGGGAATCGGGGGCACTGCGCTCCAGTGGTTCCGGTCCTACCTCTCTGGGAGGTTCCAGATGGTGCAGCTGGGGGACGTGTGCTCCGATAAGAGGGCCCTCACCTCTGGGGTCCCTCAAGGAGCCATTCTGTCCCCCATGCTTTTCAACATTTACATGAAACCGCTGGGAGAGATCATCCGGAGGCATGGGGCGCAGGGTTATCAGTATGCTGATGACACCCAAATAGTCTTCTCTATGTCTCCGACTGATGCAGTGACCAGGGATGGCGTCGCTCCTCTCGTGGCCTGTCTGGAATCGGTAATGGACTGGATGAGGGAAAACAGACTCAGCCTGAATCCAGAGAAAACGGAAGTACTGGTGATAGGTTCCCCCGGCCCAGGCATGGAAGTGGTTCCACCTGTCCTGGGCGGGCTCACGCTTCCCGTTAAGGACACTGTACGCAGTTTGGTGGTGCTTCTTGACTCGTCGCTTCACCTTACTTCTCAGGTGGATGCGACGGTCAGGAGCACCTGTTATCAGCTTTGGCTGTTCTGCCAGCTGCGCCCTTACTTGGACCAGAGGGACCTTGAAACTGTAGTACATGCTCTGGTAACCTCTCGATTAGATTTCTGCAATGCGCTCTACATGGGGCAGCCTTTGTATCACACTCGGAAGCTGCAACTAGTGCAGAATATGGCAGCACGGGTGGCCACTGGTGCTCCCAGGGCCTCCCATATAACACCCATATTGAAAGATCTTCACTGGCTGCCTATTCGCTTCCGGGCTCAGTACAAAGTGCTGGTTATTACCTATAAAGCCCTAAATGGCTTGGGCCCAGGGTACCTTAAGGACCGCCTCTCCCCACATAATCCGCCCCGCACACTTAGATCTTCTGGGCAACAGCTACTTAGGGTTCCAAAGGCTAAACTGTCAATGACCACGAAGAGGGCGTTTTCTTTCTCAGCCCCCAGCCTTTGGAACTCGTTGCCCCCTGAGCTCCGCCTGGCTGCCTCCCTTACTTTGTTTAAGAAGGGGTTAAAAACATACCTATTTGAGCTTGCATACCCCTGATCTCCACCCCCCCCCACTGAGATCCTTCCCCCCCCTCTCCATACTACAAGCTGCTCTGCTATATTTTTAATGCCATGTTTTATTTGATTTTTAATCTTGTATTGTTTTTATATAGCTTTGTTTTAGTTTTTTTAATTTGAATGTTTTAACTATGTATGTTGTTTATGTTGTTCACCGCCCTGATCGTAGGAAGGGCGGTATAGAAATAAAATTTATTATTATTATTATGTGTACTGAAATGCTGCCTTGTGCTACCATAGTGAGTCACTTGCTCTTAGGTCAGAACGAGGTGTCCACTGTCAAAAACATGTTTAAGCATCTCATTCTGACTCAGAATTAGCAAAGCACCATGCCATTGGCTGCATCAAAGGAGCTCTGGCATCGCAGTCGTTAAATGCCAGTCCTGCAACCACAACATTGTGAGTTCAGTCCCAGAGGGCTCCAGGTTGACTCAGCCTTTCACCCTTTAGTAGGCTGGTAAAATGAGAACCCAGCTTGTTGGGTGCAATTGGCTTACAGATTGTAAACCACTTAGAGAGTGCTGAGTTCACTATGATGTGATATAGAAAAGTAGTGTATAATGCTATTGCTATTGCATCAGGTAGCACTGTTGGACAGCATTGTAACAGGAGGGTCCAAATCTGGGAAGATGTGGAGCAAAGGCTAGTTATTTTAATCCATTATAAAGGGGATATATTCTGGGTTTGGTGTTGAACTGGCTGGACAGAGTCAAAACATTTTGTATCAGAACAGGGGGTTGGCCTATATGTCATCTAGACTCCTCACCAAGAGGACAGGGAGAGGACATTTTATTTGTCCTGTGTAGAAGGGGTCTACATTAGTTACATCTGGATCAGAACCACTGAATCAACTAATGAATAGTGAATAAATCCAGAGGATTAAATGGATCTTCTCTAGCCTGGATTAACAATGGGATTCTGGCCAATGTGTTAATGTAATAGCCTTGTCTGAGACTTTTTAAAGAAATAATGGTGCCCAATGATGTTTCTTTCAAACATTATACCTCTATTGGTGCTCAAAACAATTCAAAAGGAGCACATTGCTAGCAAGTAATATAACATGCTGGACGGGACCCTGTATGGTGTGTGCAGAGCACAAGTGCTCATGCACAACTCCATGCTTCTCCCTCTTCCTGTGGGCAGATGGCAAGCCCTGTGGATTGATGCGGTGGTCATTAAATGTCCTGGGGAGGCAGAGGTGAGGGAGAGAGAGATGGGTATTGCATCTCAGTGCCATTAGATATTCCATAGGATGGAGCCATGGCAAGTAAAGTTGTGTCAAACAGCACTATTTCTATGGTATAGATGCACTCCTAGAAGAGAAAAATATGACATACAGACAAGGTGTTTGTTCAGGAAGTACCCAGAATAACAGATATTTCACAGAATTCAAGAGTTGGAAGCGAGAGCAAGCCATGTACAATCAAAACACTCTTGAGAGATGGCCATCCAATTTCTGTTTAAAGACCTTCCAAGTTGGAAATCACATCATGTTTGATGTTTGTAACCAAGGAGATTATCACTTCACCTCCCCCCCCCCTAAAATCAAGATTTATGGTGGCTTACAAATTAAAACGATTAAATATAGTTTAAAACATATGAAAATTCAATGTTAAGGTAGAATTTTTCCTCTCTCTGTCCCTCCACTCCCTTCTTCTTTCCTTTTCATAATACAGAATTTGAGGTCACCCCCTAAAATTGATTGGCAGTAAATTTAGGGCAGACTAAAGAAAGTACTGCTTTATACCCCACATAATTAATGTATGGAATGTGCTGTCACAAGTAACTTAGATGGCTTTAAAATGAAATGGGACACATTTATGGAGGCAGACAGTAGTGATGTACGAATCAAAGATAATCCATACCAGATCATGTGTTTCAGCAGCTCAGGTGCTCTCATCATCTCCTCAGTCTCCTGCAGAGTGCACTTTCTGCAGTGCCCCCCACATTAGTTGAGTTGGGAAGAAAATAATGCTCAAAATAATATGCATTTTTCTACAAGGCACATAACACGAAGCCACTTATACACATTTTTATACATTAAAATGTACTCCCTCCTCTTTCATTTCCATCTCTTTTATCATCACCTATCTCTTTCCGACATAACACAGTGTTTACCACAGACATATACATATAAATATGTAAATATCTCTGTAGATTTCAACAGCAACAGATTCCTGCCTGGCCACAGATTCTGTTTGAAATAAGGCAGTCCAGTCACAATGATGCCGTCCCTTTGAAACAGGGAAAATCTCATACTAGCAGATTCCATAGTGGATTTGACCAGCATTCCTAGTGGATAAATTCAAGAACAGGTATTTAGGCAGGATAGATAAATGCAAACTCTATGCTCCAGCACAGTATGCCACTAGATAATAATAATAATAATAATAATAATAATAATAATAATACTTTTTATTTATACCCCACTTTTCAGTCATTTAGGCTATCAAAGCAGCTTACAATTTGTTAATATTTAGACATTTCCCTGCCCTCAGGCTTACACTCTAAAAAGACACAACAAAAGGAAAAGGGAGAGGTGGTGGGGAAGGGGGAAAGACCAGCATACCCTGGTCTCTCAGTGTCCTAGCCCAATGCTCAAACCACTATACCACAATGGCCCCCACCAGTCTTGGGAGGGGGTGTCAAAATGGGTTAGCCTGTATAATCAGACTGTATGAATAGCTGTAGAAATGCAAAACTTGTGGGTATGGTGATGAAGTGTCAAGTTCAGCTCAACTATGGTCTTTGAGGGACAAAGGCAGGAGGAAAGATGTTGCCTAAGGCCAGAGTTGGTCCATGACAACAGGAAAGAGGAGGGAGTCTGGGAATATGGTGTGTGCAGGCTGGGAACCAGGAAAGGAGTGATAAATTGGCCAAGAGTGTCCTTGTGGGGCTGGGGTGTTAACCAGTGTTATAATATGTGTAGTGTGCCAGGAAGCCATTGGAGATTATCACATGGAGGGTAAGGACAGGATCAAAGTGGATTGCTCCCATCCTTATCCCATCTCATTTGTGTGATAGGGGGAAAGATTATCACACCCTGTGTTCTTCTCCTGTTCTTCTCCTGCCATTTGGTATTAATGGGAATAAGAATGGGAGCAATCTGCTTTGCTCCTATATGTCCTAATTCAGAGTATTCTTTTTCCAATTTCCTTTGTGGGTTTGTTGTTGTTGTTGTTCAAGGACTGCTGCCGTAAGGTCAGAGATGGAATGTCCAGGAAGACTGAAGTATTCTACAACAGGCTTTTGTGTATTCCCATTCCTAATATCTGATTTATGTCCATTTATCTTCCGGTGCAGAGACTGTCCTGTTTGCCCAAGACAAAGTGCTGAAGATCATCATTGACAGAGGATGGTACATATCACATTCGATGATGAGCAAGTAAAAGTCCTTCTAATATTGTGGGTGATCCAATTAGGTCCTGTAATTACATTTCCCAAGTAGATATGTGGACAGCTTCTTGGTGAGTATCATAGAATTATAGAATTGTAGAGTTGGAAGAGACCACCCAGCCATCCAGCCCAACCCCTGCCATGCAGGAACTCTTAATCAAAGCATCCCTGACAGATGACCCAGCTTCTTCTCCTCATATTGTTAAGTCCAGAGGAGGGTGACCAAAACGGTGGAGGGTTTGCAAACTATGCCCTATGAGGAACAACATAGGGAAATGAATATTTAGCCTGTAGAAGAGAAGGTTGAGAAGTGATGTGATAGTCTGCTTAAATATTTGGAAGTGTGTCATATTGCAGATGGAACAAGCTTGTTTTCTGCAGCTTCAGAGACTAGGACATAGAGCAGTGGATGCAAGCTACAGGAAAAGAGATTTCACCTCAACAGTAGGAAGAATTTCCTGATAGTAAGAGTTGTTCAACAGTACGATATGCTGCCTTGAAGTGTGATGTAGCCTCCTACTTTGGAGGCTAGATGGCCATCTGTCAGGGGTGCTTTGTTTGTGAGTTTCTGCATGGCAGGGGGTTGGACTGAATGGCCTTGGGGAATCTTCCAGCTCTGCAATTCTATGATTTTACTAGAATCAGAGTTGGAAAATTTGCTGTTTCTTGGACTCCGTGTTCAGAATCCCATTGGAAATGCTGACTGGGGGAATCTGGGACTTGGAGTCTGAAAACCATAAAGTTTGCAAACAGTGACTAGAACACTACCTGTGTGTTTTGAGCTGCAACCGTGACATCTTCTCAGAAGGATCCTTAGGCCACTCACTGAATCATGAAGATCCCTAAATAAAACACTACTCCATTGACTGCTTAGGTGTCTTGAGCCATTTGACTAAATGCCAGCTGAAAACTTCTTTTAGAAACAAAGGTCTGGATTTTGGCTTGCAAGTCACAGGAGTGTTCTCAGTGGTCCACTGCAGACAATGGACTCTTTCAGACGTGGGAAATTGGAAGTATAATCCAAGGGCAATCCAAACGCAATCCTGGGGTTTCACGTTATTGTGAATTAATTCTTCTCACGCAAATTCGAGCAAAAGGGAAGTCACTCCGAATGCAATCATGGGTTTAACGTTATTGCGAATTTAAGCTTCTCACGCAATTTCGGGCAAGGGGGGGTTATTTTCGGGTAATGGGAAGTAATTCCGAATGCCTTCCGAATGGAGCAAGGGTTCAGGTAAATTCGCTAAACAAGCGAATTTACATGAATCCGCATTGGCTCCATTCGGAATTGGGAGAAATTCCTCCCGTTTGAAAGAGTCCACTATTATTTCACAGTGCTTGTAGTTCTCTTTGCTCAGTGGCTTGGCTGAGGCACCCAAATCTCAGCTAAATAAACAGAGATAGGCATGAATTTGATGCCTGCACTTTCTGTCCTGCTGTGATTTAACTGCTTGGTTTTATATGTGTCTCCTTTGAGGATTCAACCCTCTTCCCTTCCTAGCATGCAACAACTAAACCACAACATTTTCAATTAGTCATAGGGGTGCATCTTGTTGTTACTTCTATGGAGTAGACCCACCGAATAGGCTTTATGTATACGCTAACTCAACATTTAATAATTAATTCGATCTACTCATTGGGTGACCTTGGTCAGGTCACATGCTCTCAGCCTCAGGGGAAGGCAATGGGAAACCTCTTCTGAACAAACCTTGCCTAAAAAGTACCCATGATAGGGTCACCTTAGGGTCATTATAAGTTGGAAATGACCTGAATGCACATAAAAACAACAAATTCTAATTGGGACTAACCAATAGGTTTCCAAGGGATGCAGTGGCTTAGTGGTTAATATACCAATTCTGACAATCGGAAGATCTGCAGTTCGCAGATCTGCAGAGTTTGCAGGTCTGCAATGCTGAATGATAGGGTGAGCTCCTGTCACTAGTCCCAGCTTCTGCCAACCTAGCAGTTCGAAAGAATGTAAATGCAAGTAGATAGGTACCATTTCAGTGGGAAGGTAACGACATTTGGTACAGTCATGCTGGCCTCATGACCACCAGAGTATTCCTTGGACAATGCTGGCTCTTTGGCTTAGTAACGGAGATGAGCACCACTCCTGTCAGATCCGACTAGACATTTATGTCAAGGTACTACCTTTATGTTTAATAGGATTCCAGCCACAGTTCCATATAATTTTAAAACCAGAAAACTCTAGCTCCTGGGATTGGAACAAATCAGGATCTCTAGAGTCACAGCCCAATGCTAAAACCACTACACCACTCTGGGGCAGGGGGTTAAGGAAGAGGACCCTTGGGGTCTCTTCTAACTCTGTGGAGTTATTGGAAATTGGAAGTATAATTTAATGGCAATCTGAATGCAATTGTGTGGTTTCATGTCATTGAGTATTAAAGTATCTCACGCAATTTTGGGCAAAAGGGGAGTCATTCCGAACACAATCATGGGTTTTATGTTATTGTGTATTAAAGCATCTCACTCAATTTCGGGCAATGGGCAGTTATTTTTGGGTAATGGGAAGTCATTCTGAATGCATTCCGAATGCAACTGGAATTCACGTAAATTTGCTAAACTAGCGAATTCACGCGGATCCGAATTGGCTCCAATTGGCTCCATTCAAAATAAAGAGAAATTCCTCCCGTCTAATAAATTTCTGTGATTCTATGATCATCTGAGAACAAGGGATCTTCTCAAATACCCTCTTCCAGGCACCTAGGACATCAAATGTCGCATGCTCATCTTGGTTAGGTTTATTGTATCTAGAGCTTGGAAATATTATGATGCTTTAGCAGTAGAGTTCTGTGCTGGCCCTGGGTTAGACTAGGTGACCAATCAAGCCCCAGGAGGAACGGGTTAAGAAGCTAGCTTTGTTGGGCTTGGAAAGGAGAAGACAGAGAGACTTAGAATCATAGAATTGTAGAGTTAGAAGAGAGGTAATACAATATGACTTTGTTGTTATTGTGTGCATTCAAGTCATTTCTGACTTATGGAGACCCTAAGGGCAAATTAACATGGCATTTTCTTGGCATGCTTCTGCAAGAGGGGTTTGCCATTGCCATCTCTTGAGGCTGAGAGAGTGTCATGTGCCAAAGGTCACCCATTGGGTTTACCTAAATGAGTCAGGATTCAAACCCTGGTTCTCAGAGTTATAGTCCAACACTAAAGCATGTGTGTGAGAATTCTACCACATGGGCTTAAAATACCCGATGGGTGTTATGTAGAAGAGTGAATGAGTTTGTTTTCTGTTGCTACAGAGATGAGAATGAGAACCATGGCTTTAAACGATGCGAAAGGAGATTACACCTAAACATTAGGAAGAACCTGCTGATGATAAGAGTTGTCTTTATGTAGAGATTGGATGGGACTCACTCTGCAGTGGTGTAGCTGTGTATTCCAGCAGGGCAGGGGGGCTAGGCTAGACTAGTCTTTGCAGACCCTTCCAACTTTACGTTCTATGATCCTTTCGATCCTTTCCAGCTCTATGGTTCTGTGATGCTGAGGGAATGAAACAAAAGCCCTGTATGTGGGCATAAGTAAGGCTTGTGTGTTTCTCAGATAATTAAGCTGAAATTTGTGTATCCCTACTGGACTGATCTATTTGGCTGCTGCACAGTCAGGTTAATCACAGTGGATAGATGATTCCCAAGCTGTGGCATCACAGAATTGGCTTGGAAAGAGACCTTTTGATGGGTATGGACAATGCACCACTTGCTCTGTGCTCGGTTGCCAAAGGGCTTTGTGCCCACAGTGAACTGGATGTTTCACCAACTGGGTGACAACCCCTGCTGGCCCTCTCAGTTATGGTCCATGAAGGCTGTCTGAACAGGTGAAAGTCATCTTGTTGGCTACCTTAGTTTTTCTGCACATATGGCATATGTGTATGTGTGTGAGCATTCCTTTATTAGATGCCATCATACCATCTTCCAAAACTTCCCAGCCAGCATGTCAGTGAACATGCTAGTAGGGTGACTGGGTCCTACACTGGAAGAAATTATATATATATATATATATATATATATATGAGAATGATTGTGTAACACCACTCTCTTGGTAGATTTGCAACACTGGGCAAGCAAGCATACTACCAAATCTGCATGCCCAATGAGTGATGTAAGAAGAATTCAGAGCCATATCTGTGCTAGCTGGGAATATCAGTATGCAAAGGGATCTTGCAGCAACTTTGAGACTAACTGTGGGAAAGAGACTGTAGCATGAGCTTTCACAGGACGTTATCACACGGGAGAGATTCCTCTCAATTTCGAAAGAAAAGATAGTGAGGTCAATTCAGAAATGAACGCAATCACAGGACAGGTTATCACATGGGAGGGATTCCTCTCAATTTTGAAAGAAAAGAAAAGATAGCTTGGGAAAAGATAGCCTGTGAAGAGGATTTGTTAATCTGCTAATTCACCTAATTTACTTACTTTTGGACTGATGTGGGATTGCGTTCAGAATGCGTTGCCATTGCCAGCGATTGCATGTGATAACCCACAATTGTGTTCCAGTGAAAACCTATGATTGCTTTCAGTATGCGTTCCCACTGCCAGCAATTGCTTGAGATAATCTGTCACACAGTAATGTGAAAACCCATGATTGTGTTTGGTATGCCAGTGGGTTATACTTCCAATTCCTGTCGTGTGATAACCCCCATAGATTCAAGTCTGATGAATCTGAAGAAGTAGACCAAATCTACAAATGCTACAACTTCTTTCACACAATTAGTCTCAGCGTTGCTACAAGGTCCCTTTGCATACTAAGTGTTGTGCAGTATGAATCTACATACATGTTGCACAATCCACAAGCAATACCAAGTGTACAGGTCTTGTTCCTCAGCCTTGAACTGACTGTTGAAATTCCATATCAGATGAAAAAGACCAGCTGCTGGCTGAGATGGACAAACTGGCAGCGCTGATCAAAGAAAAATCATTAGACAACTTTTTAAAAAGACTGGGAGTTATCCCTGCTTTATATGAAGAAAAAAGAAGGGAAGATTATGGCTGCAGATATTGAGTCTTAGAGCAATTTTGTTTAACAATTTAGAGCTGAAGTAAGATTAAAATAACATAGCATTACTGAGAAATTATATATACTGAGCATTGGTATTTTCAGGCTTGGGAAGTGGGAAGTCATCTATAGTTAGTGTTGTGTTTAATTAATTATGGTTATTTGTTTATTGTTTTGATTCAGGATAAGAGGTGTATTGGGGGATTGATGTAGTGTAGAAGAGTAAGACTTGGGGTATGCTGTTAGTTTAGGTTAGGATTATGGTATGTGAGAAATTGTGAGGAGTTAAGTTATGTATGTTTTAAACACACACACACACACACACCAGCTGTTTCTGTAGGGGAATTTACATATGTGTAAGTCACCAAAGGGATATTGGGGAGTTGAGCTGAGTTGGGTCAAACTGTCCCAGCAAACATTTAGCTTAGAGTATGTTTAGCATAGAGAAGAGAAGGTTAAGGAGTAACTTGATAGCACTGATCAAATATTTGAAGGGCTGTCATATTGAGGAGGGATAAAGATTGTTTTCTGCTGCTCCAGAGACTAGAATGCAGAACAATGGATGCAAGCTATAAGAAAAGAGATTCCACCTCAACATTAGGAATCATAGAATCATAGAATCACAGAGTTGGAAGAGACACAAGGGCCATCCAGTCCAACCCCCCTGCCATGCAGGAACTCTCCATCAAAGCATCCCCGACAGATGGCCATCCAGCCTCTGCTTAAAAACCTCCAAGGAAGGAGACTCCACCACTCTCCGAGGAAGGAGTGTTCCACTGTCAAACAGTTCTTACTGTCAGGAAGGTCCTACCTAATGTTGAAGTGGAATCTCTTTTCCTGGAATTTGCATCCATTGTTCCGGGTCCTGTTCTCTGGAGCAGCAGAAAACAAGCTTGCTCCCTCCTCCATGTGACATCCCTTCAAGTATTTAAACAGGAATAATTTCCTCAAAGTAAGAACTATTGAACAGTAGCAC
Organism: Urosaurus nigricauda; assembly: GCA_034509955.1. NCBI lineage: Eukaryota > Metazoa > Chordata > Lepidosauria > Squamata > Phrynosomatidae > Urosaurus > Urosaurus nigricauda. The sequence continues at coordinate 2,543,210 of JAOEGL010000002.1, forward strand.
ACACTCCTTTGGAGTGTTGTGGAGTCTCCTTCTTTGGCGGCTGGATGGCCATCTGTCAAGGAGTGCTTGGATTGTGTCTTCCTGCAGAGTAGAAGAGAGTTGGACTGGATAGTCCTGGGGGTCTTTCAACTCTATAATTCCGTAATTCTATGATCTAGGGGCTGAACAGATGCCCCTAAGGGGCAGCCTGCAGCAGACCCTTTCAGTGTCAGATCAGGCCGTGGCAACTACATGCCTCAGCCCTGATCTGACCTACTCTTTTTTGCACCACAGAAAGGGCACCATAGCTGCCAGTGCCGCAGCTTTTCAGCAGTCCTTTGCTGCTGCGTCTTCTGGATGCAGCACCAGAGGAGCACCATGAGGCCAGCTACTATGCGGTGGGGCACGCAGCATCATGCCGGCATGGGGGTGGAGTTGGGGCATGTGTTGTGTGGATGCCAGGCTCCCATTCCACCCCGATGTGAGCCTTTATTGCTGTTCTTATAGCCTCTTAGTGTGCACATATTTCTGAATGTGTGATTTTTTTGTAGAGTAAGTCTCAAACTGCACAGATTTGCATCAGTCCCCTTGCCCCACTTTAGCCTCCTTCCCACTGTGGCGTGACTCACCTGCCCAGCCCCCTACTCACCCAATGCCCAGCTAGACCCAGAAAGGACTGTGATGGGGTGGCAGTGGCAGGGGACCTGACCTGTCCTCTCTCCTCTGGCTCTTCTCTTGCTTGCCTGCCCAGGCAAACACAGAAAGATCCAGGGCAGTGTTAGGCCTGGAGCTTATGGCTTTAGCACAAGTATGGTTCAGGCTGCATTTTTCACAGTATGACTTGCTTACCTTGCTAAATAATGGGTCAAGGAAAAGTTCTCCCTGCATCTGGATGGTGCAGGGAGATGGAGGAATTACATCCCATTTGCCAAAAGATAAGAAGTTCCAGCACATCTCAGCATGGGAATGTCTTCTGGCCCAGACCTTTTAGGTGGGATGACGTGATGTTTTTCTAGAAGTTTCTGTAGAAAGAAAAAGATACATAAGATGCTGTTAAAGGCTTTTGCTTCACAGCTGCTTGCAGCCCTGGGCAGCCAGTGTATATGTACACTTGGTTTATTTCCCTTTTACATGTTAACTTGTCCGAGAAGCTAGAATGCTCTGTCTTCCTTTCATTTGGCATGCTTAAATAAACAAGCATTTCTAGAAACCAGGATTGTGTGGTTATTTCGCTTGTGCCATACTCTGATCTAGCAGTGCGCCTAAGCTAAGTTTATGTGCTGTGAGCGCTATAGGCGGCTGTCTGGGCAGGAGCGTGGGGCACTTTGCAATTGTGGCATCCTCTTCTTCTTCTTCTTCTCCGTCCCTCCTTCCCTCGCCCTTTTGCAGAGGTGTCTTGGCTGTCAGTGGAGGTGGTAGTGGCAGGAGTGTGAGGTGAAAAATGTCACCTGGTGTGGTCCAACCTCCTTACACTCCCTTACAACATCCTTGTTTTCAAATATTCAAATATTCTGTCCACCCCTATCCTTTTCTTTGGATGTCTAAACTCTATTTCTGAAAGCGCACCTGAAATTCTAAAACTCTGCAATGCTGGATACTTGAGGACCGAAGGAAACATTCATGAGGAGGGGGCAGAATTCTTGTTAGAGACAATGCCCTCATTTTGTTTCCCCCTGTAGTTATTCCTCTGAGATACCCTGTAGTTATTCCTCTGATATACCCCCATTCCTCTACTTTTGCTTCATAACAAGAAGCCTGAGAAAGGAGCTCAGAGTTTCCTTTTTTGACAAGAAGGCTGTTAAATCTCATGCACAAACAAGTTGGAACAGTCAACATTTTCTTGCTAATAGCTTTGTTGGTTTTGCAGAGGTATTGCTGAGGCTTGCATCTCCCTTCCCTTTGCTTTTTATTTACTGAACTGCTGTACCTCCGGATTAACTCACTTCTGTTCACCATTTATTTGTTGTAGGCCAGGTACTAAATCCCAAGTAGGCTCAGTGGAATGCTTGAAACAGAAAAAAAAAATGGAAAGAAAGAAGAAAAGATTGAAAGAAAGAAAAACCCTGTGCAGGTTGGAAGGAGAAGAAACCCTTGAAAATGGCTATAGCATTTTGAATGTTTCTCTTTTAAATGCATGAAAAAAGACAGTGCTCTGGAAAGGCTGTTAATTGCAAAAAACCCACAAAACTGTGCACTTTTTCACTCTATCACTGGGTGGCAATTTGCTTCAAGAGCGGGCAGCTCTCCGGAATAGTCATTCAAGGAAACGACCAATTTGGAGCTCAACTCCAGCTCAGTTTATTAGTGCAACTGAAAAGACCGAGCTGGCAAGGACGGCTATAATTTCTGGCCCCGAGATGGCCCTATATGTAGTATGGAAGAGTGGCTGAATTGCAAAAGGAAAATAACCAAGTGGTTGAATTGCAAAAAGAAAATAACCCAGAGCGGAGCCTGGAAGTAATGGTTGCAAGTACTGTACCTGGAACTACTCACTTGGGCAGTACTGGGGGTGAACCAAAGCCACATTATTAAAAAGTGTCTGGAATCTTGTCTGTTAATCTCAGCCTTTGCAAATCCAGTGACTCCACAATTGAATGGGGAGTCAACATGTAAGTAACTCTCACTGATTCGATGAGCCTATTTTTATTGGGAGCCAGTGTGTTGAAATGGTTTGAGCAGTGAGCTAGGATTCTGGTTACAAATCTCCGGAATAGTCATTCAAATCTCCGGAATAGTCACTCAGGACCTTTTCAGACATCGGAAATTGGAAGTATAATCCAATGGCAATCCAAACGCAATCATGGGGTTTCACGTTATTGCAAATTAAAGTATCTCACACAATTTTGGGCAAAAGGGAATTCATTCATGGGTTTTACGTTATTGTGAATTAAAGCTTCTCACGCAATTTCGGGCAGGGGGGTCATTTTTGGGTAATGGGAAGTCAGTCTGAACACATTCCGAATGCAATGGGAATTCACGTGAATTTGCTAAAGTAGCGAATTCACGTGAATTCGAATTGGCTCTATTGGCAATAAAGCACAATTCCTCCTGTGTGAAAGAGTCCTCAGTCATGGAAACCAACTGGATGTCCTTGATCAAGTCACACTCTCTCAGCAGCCTCAAATTTCCTGCAAATAAATCTTACCAAAAAACCCATAAAAAACAAAAACAAAAAAACCTTACAAAACAGTTGCCATGGCATGTAACAAGGAGCCAGCAGGGTGTAGCTGTTTGAGTGTTGAACATGGACTTCTGGAGACCAGGGTTCAAATCCATGCTCAGCTATGAAAACCCACTGGAAGACCTTGGGCAAATCACACACTCTCTCAGCCTCAGATGAAGGCAAGGGCAAAACCACTCTGAAGAAAACCTGCCAAGGAAACCTTAGGATAGGGCCACCATGAGCCAGAGTTGATTTGAAGGCAGATAAGAACTTTTATTGGGACTCTTACAGGACCAGGACTCCTCTTTTCCTCTGCCTCCCACTTTACCAAGCATTATACTCTTTTCCAAGGAGTGTGCTCTCTCATGGTGTGTCCAAAATAGGATAGCGTCAATGTCCAATATGTTCAATATGATAGTTCAATCTTGAGTTCTGGTGAGAATTCAGACTTTTGGCTGAATTTGCCTCTTTTTAAAAACAGCAGTCCATGGTAATTGCAAAACTCTCCTGCAGCATCACATCTCAAATGAGTTGATTTTCTTCTTGTCAGCTTTCTTCACTGTCAGGCTTTCACAGCCATACATCAAATTCAGAAATACTATGATATGGATGATTCATACTTTCATATTTAATGATGTATCTAAATACTTGAGGATTTTCTTCAGTTCCTTTGTAGCTTCAATAAGGTATAGGTTAAGCCTTTGTGTTCAGGGTTGCTGTGACTCACAGCCTGAGTCCTCCAACAACACAAATGACCAGCCTTCCAGGACAGATTTGTGGACTTGTTATCCCGAAACCTACTGGGTCATCTCAAGCACAGTAGACCCACTGCATCCATGATTGAATGGTATGATAATGGGGCTTCTTCTATTATCTGGGAAGTACAGCTAATGAATAGTCTTCTTTCTAGGTAACAAAAGATTAATCCAGTGATCGTGTTAAGTTGTATTTATTGTGGGTCAGCCTCACATGAGAGATAACTGCCCAATGAGACAGCCAACCTGGGAGAAACTTCCAAATACTCAAGGGAAGATATAAAGGCCACAGATTGCATGATGTGAGAGTCTTTCATAGGATAAAACAACAGGAATGCTTTGAGAAAAGGGGCTCTGTCCCACCTTGGAAGGAACTCCAGATTCTGAGCTACCTTCATAAACATTAAGGACTGCAAATCTCATCTGCAATGTGAGTAGCTAAGAACTGCTTAGCCAACTTGTGTCAGGGCTTGGGGTTATTTTATTGACTTGGCTGAAGTTGATCTAGAACTAGGAATGACTAAACTTTGATCTTCCAAGTGTTTTAGACTTCTGCCCCAAGAAGGCCCAGCCAGCTTGGTCACGCTATCTTATTTTGGACAAACCATGAGACAACACACTCCTTGGGCAAGAGTATAATGCTTGGTAAAGTGGGAGGCAGAGGAAAAGAGGAGTCCCAGTCCTATAGGAGTCCCAATAAAAGTTCTTATCAGCCTTCAAATCAACTCTGGCTCATGGTGGCCCTATCCTCCAAGAAGATGCGGAGAAACTGGAGTGTGTCCAAAGGAGGGCAACTAAGATGGAGAAGAGTCTGGAAACTGTGCCCTATGAGGAACGACTTAGGGAGCTGGGGATGTTTAACCTGGAGAAGAGAAGGTTAAGAGGTGATATGATAGCCCTGTTCAAATATTTGAAGGGATGTCATATTGAGGAGGGAGCAAGCTTGTCTTTTGCTGCTCCAGAGACTAGGATGTGGAACAATTGATATAAATGGCAGGAAAAGAGATTCCACCTCAACATTAGGAGGAACTTCCTGACAGTAAGGGCTGTTTGACAGTGGAACACAATCTTTCCTCGGAGGGTGGTGGAGTCTCCTTCCTTAGATTTCTTTAAGCAGAGGCTGGATGGCCATCTGTCAATGGGGATGCTTTGATTTGGAGTTCCTGCATGGCAGGGGGTTGGACTGGATGGCCCTTGTGGTCTCTTCCAACTCTGTGATTCTATAGCCTGATCTAGACTGGCAAAGAGGGGTGTGTTCATGCCTGCATGAAAGTGTGGCCTTTAGATGACCTGCAGTGAAAGTTTGGCATGAATGCACTTCTTTGGTGTTTTAGTGGGGGAAAAGCAGCTTTAAAAAGGACCTGCTTTTCCCCACTTCTTTTTAAAAAGGGTGTAACTGTGCAGCTGCATCTAAATGCTATGGTGCAACTCTGCAGTTTTTTAAAGCTCCCAAACCCTAACTCCAGCCCTAATCCGAACCCTAGACATGCGCAGTAGGGACTCTGGGATGCTGTAACTGTTATGCAACTGCGCATAAAATGTCAATTCACTCATAAGATAAAGATAAGATAAAGAAGTTTATTCATAAAACAAAGGGATTCATTCATGGTGCACCGGTGCAACTCTGCAGTTAAAAAAGGGAAGCAAAACTGCAGTGGTAATTCATAACTGCACAGTTCATGTGTGATGTACCTGCTCAACTGTGCAGTTCGCAGCCAGCAATACAATTGTCTGTATGGTGTACCGGTGCAACTGCACAGTTTGCAGCTGGTAACAATAATAATAATAATAATAATAATAATAATAATAATAAATAAAAATAAAAATAAAAATTAAAGGTTCAGTGCGGCCAAAAGCCCCATTCATTGCCGCCCGTGCAGCTGCTCCGCCTGTGTTTCTAGCGTCCTGACAAATGCCAATGTAGTTGCTGAGCAAGAGACAAGACTTCAGATAAGTCGTCCCCATACCCCCTCAGTGTAGCTGCCATATACCTTTTAAATACACCCCTGGGACCTGCAGTGTAGCTGCTAGGTATTTGGGAAAATGCAACTTCATGTCACCCTCTGCTGGCAGTCTGGAAAGCCCCAAAGCTTCTATGAACAGTCAGGAATTCTGGAAGTTGAACTCCAAAACATCTAGAGGACTAAAGCTTTGAAATCGAGTCAAAGTAATTTGTAACTTGTAACTTTCCTAAGTTGACTGAAGGGAGGGTGGCCCTTCATGATGAGAGATACCTTTTGCTAATGGAGTTTTCTTGCTTAGATAAAACCTTTCCTTTTCAAAGTATTTCTTTGCTCTCACACTCCTTTCATGTGCCTTTGCTTGGTTTTATCTCCTCACCTGGGTTGGGGCCTGGGAGAGGAGGAACGTTTCTGAAACATCAGAGGTGGAAGCTCAGTGCAGAGGAATCCCAGCAACATCCCATTACGTTGCTTTACAAGGGGAATCTAAGTAGTGGCGGTTAAAATAGGTGCCCTCAGTGGGTCCCACTTCTCCCCAGGCAGAAGGAGGGATCCATAAGGCTATCAGATGGAGCGGTGGTTTAACACTGAGGTCCAGAACACATTGCAGAAATAAGCCAGTTTGAGCGCTTTAACTGCCTGGCTCAATGCTAGGGAATTCTGGAAACTGGATTATTGCGAGACATTGTCAGAGAGTTCTAGTGCTACAATAAACTATAATTCCCAGGATTCCCTAGCACTGAGCCAGGGCAGTTAAAGCAGTCTCGAAGTGGATTATGTGTGTTTTGGACCATAGATAAATCCAATTGATTCAATGAATCTATTCTACATAGTGATCTAAAAGTGATTCAGGCTGATGTTTCTATCATTTTTATATCATCCTATCTCCTAAAGACATTTCTGGAGAAACTAAAAGCTTATACCACTTATGTATCACTTTTGCAACACTTCAGTCACACTAATAAAAGGTATTATCCATCTCTGACTTCTGTTTTTTACTCAGGTATGCCTATGGGAACATGCTAATGTTTTTTTTTCATTGAATCATTTTTTTAAAAAAGAAGAAAGAAGAAAGATTACTAAATTAATAGGGGAAATTTGTCTGATTATTTGACAGGACAAATTTTTGAAATGTATTCCCCCCTCCTCCCCCAATCCTCGTAACAATATGAGCTCAGCAATTCTTTGTGAAATGTGATTTGTGGAATGTGAAATGAATTCTTCCCTAAGGACTGGAGTGATTTGTAATCCAGGAATGGGAATGAGTGTTTTATACAGGATGTTGTACAAAAACATTTTAGTGGGGAAATGAGTAAGCACATTCACACTGTTGTTTGCCAACAAGTCAGGTGCAGTGTATGGTAACACTATGAGTAAGAGACTTCCATGAGACCCTGCTCAGGTTTTACAACTCAGGGGCTTTCTAGATTGGCAGGAAAGTGTGCCATGAAGTTGCCTTTTCCTTAAAGGCTTGCAACCTTTAGATGCAGCTGAACTGTTCCGCAGTTGTTAAAAAAGAAGCTGGGAAAACCAGCACATTTTTAAAGGCGCTTCTTCTCCCCTGAAATGCAAAAAAAGTGTTTTCATGGCACACTTTCCCTTTTTCTCATCTAATGGCTAGAGTTTCATGCAGCCATGAACACACTTCTTTTTGCCAATCTAGAATAAGCCTCAGAGTAGCTGTGGCTTCTGTCTTTTAATCATAGGGTCATAAAATCATGAAGTTGGAAGAGACATTCAGGGCCAACCAATCCAATCCTATTTTGCCTTACAGGAATACACAATTGAAGCAGTCTGTTTAAAAACTTCCAGACTAGGACTCCAAGGGAGCATGTGCCACTATTGAACAGCAATTACCTGTAGGAAGCTCTTCTTAATACTGAGGTGGCATCTCTTTTCCTGTAGCTTAAATACATTGCTACAGATCCTATTGTCTGGAGCAGCAGAAAACAAGCTTGCTCCATCCTCAATACTACATGCTTTCAGATATTTAAAAATGGCTATCATATCACCCCTTAACCTTCTTTTGTCTAAGCTAAACATACTGTAACAGGTCCCTAAGATGCTTCTCAGAGGGCTTGGTGGTTTTCGGACTTTTAACCATTTTGAATCCTTATATTTGGAGAAAGGCTGGATATAAGATGATGATGATGATGATGATGATGATGATGATGATGATAGGTTGCCCTCCTCGCACATGTTCCAGCTTGTCAACATTCTTCTTGAATTCTGGTGCCCAGAACTGGATACAGGCTTCCAGGTGAGGCCTGATCAGGACAGAATAGACAGAATGGAGTGGCACTATTAGTCCCCTTGATCTAGACATTACATGATTTCTTATTTATGCAGCCTAGGATCATATTGGAATGAATGGAGACACCATGGAGTCACAACTGGCAGAGCTTTAAAATCTTCGAAATTGATCCAGATTAATCACAGCATGAGAATTACTCACATCCCTTGGTATCAATGCTGTGTGATAGGCCTCTTTTAGCAGATGCAATGTGTTGATTCAGAGGAGAAGAGAGATAAATCAGGGCCTCAGGGAAAACACAGCTGTAGGACCCTCTACCAGCAAACATTAGATAACACTTAGTATTTCAATATATGACGCATCAACATGATAAAGGCATTGTAAAGTTTAGCATGCAGTAGTTAATGCTGATAAGTTCATTAATAACCATTAATAACAGTTTGCCAATCTAGCAAATCAGCACTTGAGGTTATTATTAATGAATTTATCGCCTCCACCTCATCTACTTTAATAGAATATTTTACTATCTCAAGAAAGTCATCTTAGTATCTATAAATGTTATTTCTGAGTACTAAAATTAAGAGCAAAATGGTGAAACATTTGCATAATTCAACTAAAAAAGTCCTTTATGAGAATAATTAATGACTCATCTGATACTGAAACACTTCATCAACTCAAAGGCTTTCATTTTGCTGAACTTATCTGTTAATGTTGTCAAAAGAGAGTTGTCAAGAAAGCTGACATTTTTGGTGAAAGAATAAACATCTGGATAAACAATTTTTACCCTGTGGGAGATCTTAGATGACCATCTGGAATCCTGATGGTGTTTTACAATTGTGTAAGTCCCCAGTGGAAGTTGCTGGGCATTTTTTAAAATTAAGGAATGACTATTCTAGATTGTGGAAGCAGAGCTGTGCTTGCTGTACCATTGTGCTTATCCACTATACACTATTGTACATGGATGTGTATATGTCTTTCATAGGGATGCAAACTGCTCCTCAAATGCACATACATATTTGGTACAAGATTTTACCAACAATGTGATATTGTACAATCATTGAGTAACTTCATGAACGTGAAGTTACACTCCATCTCTTCAATGCACAATCTCAGCCAACAATATGTGAAGGTAAATGAACATTTTAGATCGAGCTCTTATTCATTCTGAAGTCAAAGACTTTGTGGGTTTTTTGGGCTATGTGGCCATGTTTTAGAAGAGTTTATTCAGGGAAGTGAGTGGGATATATATATCCTGTGTGACCCTGGGTTGGAAGGAGTGATTTCCATGTTAATCTGTGTATTGTTCTGTTGTTGAATGGCAAGGCCTCAGGATGGGAGGATATGCAAAGAAGGTTTGTGTCTGTTTAATTAGAGATCCATTGTTTGCTGGGGAAACGCCTGACCCTGGGTGGTTCTCATTTGCATTTGCTGGGTCTTGATTTTAGTGTTTTTCAGATCAGTAGCCAGACAATACAACATGGAAATCACTCCTTCCAGCCCAAGGTCACACACACCCCACTCACTTCCATGCCAGCATTCTCTGAAGATGCCAGCCACAGATGTTGGTGAAACATCAGAAACAAACTCTTTTAGAACATCTTATTCACTGCTTGTTTGGCTTAATGTTCACCAATGTAGATATGCTGAAGAAGCTGGATTACTGCACAGTCTACCATATGATCATGGGCCCCCTCATTGTGCACCAGTCACTCCAACACCACACCTGCCACTAAGGACTGTACTTGCTGAACCTCCCAGTGAAGGGCACCAGTTGCCCAACAGTTTACATCAATGTAACAGGGTTTCATGACCTTGAATACAATGCCACCCTTATGTCATCTTCATGAATTTCCAAGTATGACTGCAACAACATTTAAGGCTTTGAAAACTCACAAAAGGATTCCAGCCTTCAGACTTTATCACAAGTGACTTTTAAACTGCTATTGAAGATGGAAAAATAACACCTTTGGTACAATTCTTTCTCTGTCTCATCATTACCTTGCCCTAAAAGCATTATCTGTGTGCCCCTTGTCATTGCCAGGGAAATCATGTCAATAAAATTCCCAAACATGCTTCTGTATGTTTAGCCCTCAGGTGTAATAAGGGTTGCACATGGCAGTTGCAATATGGAGCAGTCATATGGTGTCGGTGTTTCCTCTTCTCCTCCTGTCTCCAGTCTCCTTCATTATTCCAGAGCAGACTGGATTCTTTTCTTTTCTTTTTTCAGTATTTATTTAGGTGAGAGTTTTTGAATAGTTTGCACACGTTAAACAGTCAATGGCAGTTTAATTGTTTGTATGCATTAATGAATATGTGTTGCCCTTTTGTTTATATTTAAAGTCATTTTCAATTGGATCAATCAATTTTACCATTTACGAAATTAGTGTGTGCATGGATCTAATTTACTGCTAAAAATCAATTTTATCCACAAATAAAAGCTGTTCTTGGAAATAAAGTAATGAACTGTCATTTCAGAACCATGTGTGTTAGAAGCTTTACCAATAAAATACTCTGTCTTCAGCACTGAAATAGATAGATAGATAGATAGATAGATAGATGAGAAAGAAAGAGAGAGAGAGAGAGAGATAGGACTAGTCAAACTGTTGTGATTTTCTATGAAAAGTAGACTCCCCCATTGCTTTTCCAAAATTTGGCTGGGGGATTCTGGGAGGTGTTGTCCACAAAAAACACTTTCTCGAGCACTGATGCTGCCATAGTCAGGCATGGGTGGCCACTGCTTTGAACCAGGGACTGTCACACTGAGACTGAGACATGAATGTGAAAACCTCTGCCAGACCTTGAGACACTTTGCTGAAATCAGGAAGTGGGACCGAACAGCTCACTGTGGAGATATTGATTCACAGGTGGTCAAGATTTATTTAGAGATTCAGGAACTATTATCCTAACATCGAGGTGGCATATTTACAGATTCAGGAACAGAACAGAGTTCTAGGATGGAAGTACAATACAACACTCTCTTCCTCCTCCGCAGTAACTCAACAGCAATAATGCTATAGAACTCTCTTTACTCACTATACACACAGCAATTGCACCGACTCTTCACAACTCTTTCTCAGTAACCCACTACTACTGACCCACATATGTTTACAGTTAGGTGGGACTTCTATAACTTTATCTGATGCAACCTCAGTGCATGATTGCTCATACATTACATCATATTGTTTTGCCATACAGATGTACTTTCGCCTTATAACCTGGTGACAAGGACTTGGGATATTTTTATACTGCACTGTTATAGCCCTTTGATGCCATCAACTTCCATGACCCCATCTCATGGATGCCTGGTATTCAGAGTTCTCTAATGCTGTGCTTCTGGGAGGTTCACTAGAATGTTTCTCCCAAACTACACATCCCAGGATTCCATTGGATGGAGCCGTGGCATTTCAGGTGGTATTGGATGGTACAGCTGTACAGGCTGGAGAAACCCCTGAAGACATCCAGAATAGATCAAGGGCAAGGAAGTGCAGACTGGGTGGGGGCAATTTTCATGCCACTTCTAGTTTAGATTTTGGGCAAATCCAGTTCCATTTTAGATTTGGTGGCCCTGATGCTTCTTTTTTGGAGGGTGGGGGAGGGCTGGTATTTATGGGGCTGGAAGAAGGGAAATGTTCCATTTGCTGTGGTTTTGAGCTATTTGAGGGGTGGGTGAAAAATCACCTAAAATCTTTTATAACCATTTAGGGAAGGTCTGGTGGCTTGCAGGGAGTGGGGTACCCCAAGAGGTCCAGGCCACTCAGAGGACACATTTTGCTCCCTTTTCCTCTACAACACCCAGATACTTGATCTTCACTTTCTCCCTAATTCTTTCGCTATCTTTCCCTGTCTGGTAACATTCCTCTTAACAACCTCCTCGGGTTTAAAACCTCTGTAGTCAGCTCCAGTAATACTACTCATTTTAAGGGGCGGGTGGTTGGGTATGGGCCATGTATATTTTATCTTGCATTTTTTAATTGATGTAACCCGCTCCGATTGGATACAGAGGAGCGGGCTATAAATAAAACTTTATTATTATTATTATTATTATTATCATCATCATCATCATCATCATCATCATCATATTCCACTTCTTTTAGCTTTTATATTGGCTCAAGTGCTTCCACAAAAGACTAGCTGGAATGTTGCTTTCTTACCTGGAAAATTAAGAAAATCAAAGCGTTGTTCCAGTTTTGGAACTGCTAAGACCCAAAGTCTCTCTTTCTGTTTCTGGAGTTCATGGTGGTTGTTGCTGCTGCTGCTGTTGTTGTGTGCCTTCAAGTCATTTCCAACTTGGCTAATGCTTTTCCTTTCTGTCTTGTCCCTTTCTGAGTCAAATTGTGTTTTGAAGTTGAAAAAAATGGAATAATAGAATCATAGCAGCATAGATGCTTTATGATTGCTCTGCAACAGCATTCTTCAAAATAGTGCCCTCATAATGCATTGCATTGGACTATAATTCCCATTGTTCCCCACCAACAGGACAAACAATGCCAGGTTGTCAATGATTGCTCTACAGAGGTCTTATTCTCATAGTAGTAACTGAAGAAAACGTCAGTCCCCAGCTTATTGTTTTAAAGAGGAGGGGAAGATAATTTATCTCACATTAATTAGTTACATTCAAGATCTTAGTTCTTTAACCTATAACCTTTTCTAATCCAAGTAGATTTGGAGTCTTGAGGGCAACTGGAAATTTTGGTTTGCGTTGTTGTGTGCCTTGATGTTGTTTCCGATGTACAGTGACCCTATAACCTATCGCAGGGTTTTCTTGGCAAGATTTGTTCAGAGGAGGTTTGCTGTTGCCTTCCTCTTAGGCTGAGAGAGTGTGACTTGCCCAAGTTCATCCAGTGGGTTTTGTGGTTGGGCTGGGAATTGAACCCTGGTCTCCAGAGTCATAATCCAACACTCAAAACACTATACTGTGATGAATCTCCATCTATCCTCTTGTTATTATTAGGCCATATTCCCACTTACATATAAATTGGTGTGTGATCCGAATTGATGGATCGATTCTACAGCGGGGTGTGGTTCCCACTACATTTTCCCCAATCACATTTTCTCCCACTACATTTGCCCTGATCACATTTTCCCCCTCTAAAACAACCCACTTGTCATTCCCATTCATGAATGAATTGATTCAAAACGATTCAGTTCCAGTGAGCCGAAGGGGAAATTTAAATTGATTCCGATCTGCATGTAGTCTCACTTAGGTAGATTCGATTTATCGAAAAAGAAGCAGAAAAAATCAGCGTCAAAAAGATGCAGGTTAAATGGGTCTAGCGCATGGCCCCCCTCTCAGAATCACTTCAGCCATTCAGATTAAGTGGGAACCAGGGTCGTTTGAACTGGTTCAAACTGATTCACAATCCAATTTAAAAAGTAGTGGGTATGAGGTCTGGGTGCAGTTGCCGTGTCTTGCCTGCGTTGCTCTCAGGATGAGCACAGCCATGCTTTAGAACTGATGGTAGAGGGATCCTTTCCTTTTCCACCTTTGCATTAATGAGATTATAGCAGCAGATGCATTTAGAAAATACCAGATGGCATCCGAGCTTTGGGAATATCTCTGTTGTTTGATGACTTTCTTGTCTTTGGAGAAATGGGAGATGCCGGTGCTTTGATAACACAATGGGGAAAAGCTGTTTCCAGCCTTGCAGCATAATCTACAAAGTCCCTTGGCTAGAGTCTTACAAGTGTCTTCATCATACGCCCACCTTGGTTAATCCTTGCTACCCACAGGAAAAGAAGAAAGGTGTAATAGAAAAGCACCTAAAACATGCCAGTTATTAATAAGATTGCTGTGCAATGATGGAGGATGTCCTGGAAAATCATGGAGTTGGAGGGGATCCCAAGGGCCAACTAGTCCAGTCTTCTTACTATAGACAAAATAGGTGGATAGCCAACTTGTATTTAAAAACAGGAATGGAGTCCTGTTTGTTAGTTTTGTATAGAGTAGAGCTATTAAATCAATGGATGAATGGTAAGCCACCTCATAGATAAATTCAAATGATTTGTTGGCTTTACTTTAGTTAGGATTTAAGGTCATGTATACGTATGATATCTTTACAGAAATTATAACATTAGGATTTAAAATCATGTATATGTAAATGCCTTTATAGAAATTAAAATTTAACATATCGTGCAACTGAAAATAAAAAGCCTAGCAAACAATGGTTTTAAGTTTAATTTATCAAACAAGTTAACACAGAAACACAGAAACAACAACAGGTGGTATTACACTCCATTGAGATTAAGTTGTATTTCAACCAATATGTGTCTCCTCTCCTGGAGATGCAAGAAAGACTTTGGCTTTTATTTGATGTGTTGCGTTATGTCCTGATGTTCACTAATTCTGCTTATCAGCTTTGAAGGTCTCCAAAATGGCTAATCAATGTATTTCTTCAAAGCCCAAGGTGGGACAATTACATATGCTCCAGAAAGTTAATGTTACTCTGGTATTTATCACATGTGGGCAAACTGCAAAAATCCCACGCAGAAACAGGATTTAAAAACTGGGGGGGGGGGGGGGGAACAACCCCAAAACACACTATGGGGTTAATGTTTAGGTTAGCTTTGAACGTCATCTGAAAAACTACCTGCCTTTGTGGTTTTTTTCCCCCCAGTTTAAATCCAGTTTCTCCACAGGATCCATCCCGTGTGAGAAACTCCTCTACATGGGCCATTTACACCACTTTCTCCTTGCCCTCATTTTGTCCTCTCCACATGCCACAGGACTAAAGCCCCAATTCGAAGGCAGATTGTCTTCACCAGGGAAGGCCAGTTCTGCATCAAATCTGGGCCGCCCCTGCCTTAAACTGTGTTTTAAAACATCACTGTTTGCTCCAGATTTTCCAGGAAAATCTGGAACACTCCAGACTGATGTCAGGCAGCTGTTTACATGTGCCTCCTGCTGTGCCACCCATGCCACTGCCATTGGCAAAAGTTACTCCCTCTGAGTTACTCACACCAAGGTGCCCAGCCTTTTGATTGACGCTAGGTGCCTTGTTTTCAAACTCAGACGGAAAGACTGACACCAACAGCAGTGGCACCGGGTGGCACAGCAGGATGAACATGTATGTATACAGCTGCCTGGAGTCGCTCTGGAGAGCACCGGTAACAGGGGGAAATTGGGATAGCTTCTGGCCAGTATAGACTTGCTCATAAAAACAAAAGACAGAATCATGTTTGATCTTTCACTCAACATAAATTTGCATGCAGAGACACTAAGTAGCAGAGACACTAAGAAACCCCTTTACGGAATTGCAAAGATGCGTAACAGGAGACCAGCAAGAGTGCCCAATGCACATTGTAAGCCTGATGTGTATCAGGGACTGTAGCTCATTGGTTCCTATTCACATCAGTCTCATTGCACATTGCTCCCTTTGCCCGCTCTCTGTGTAGTTGCATAACAGCAGCCCTCTGTGCACACTCATGAGCACACAGTACCTCAAACAGGATTTTGGCCAAAGACCTAATAGGTTTTTTGTGGTACAGCTAAACTTACTGTCTGTTGTTGTGTGCCTTCAAGATGTTTCTGACTTATGGTGACTGTAAGGTGACCATATCATGGGGTTTTCAGGGGCTGAAAGGGTGTGACTCACCTAAGGTTACCCAGTGGGTTTCCATGGCCTAAAAGGGATTCAGACCTTGGTCTCCAAAGGCTTATTCCAACCCTCAAATCACTACATCATGCTGGCTCTCACAGCTAAACCAACAATTGCCAAAAAATTGTAGTGATGAAGTTCTCACTATATGAGTGGTGGACTCAGCAATGGCAATTATCATGTATGGAGATGTTAACTGCACAGGTGTGTGTATGTATTTGTGTGTGTATGTATTTTATCAGATAGACAACTCATTTAATTAAACTTAGTGACCATTTCTTGCATATTCCAACAGCAACACTATTAATCATCCCTCATCATTCATAATAACCTGATTATCTATTTGATGAATTTAAATATGACAACTACTTGCTTTCTTCTAATCCATTGTTCACCATCAAACTTGTGGGTTTTCTCTCTTGTTGTTCCTGTTCACTTATTCTTTGTGTCTCTGTGTTTCTATTATTACTTTTTGATTCAACAAAATGTAGTCATAAATGACTGATACAATAAAGTTTTTAAGAAGCAGAAAGAAATGTACAATTAAGCACATAAGCTGTCTTGGATGAATTTGCATACGTTGCCTTATAGGACCTGGTCCCTACAATGAAGCTCCAACTGGAATGCTCTGATTAAACCAATGATTGAATGGTAAGTCAATATATAAATTAATCTTATTGATTCAATGGATCCACACTAATTGAGATTAAGTTGTATCAATAGGCCTGTGAACCGAGATCACCAGAAATAAGTATGCAATTATGAATGTCAACAGACTAGAACAAAATTCATCGGTTTCTTTACAGACAAATGTTTTGTCTCATGTATCTTTTAACTACTACAGCAGTGATTCCTAAACTTTGGCCCTTTAGGTCTTTTGAACTTTAGCTCCCAGAATCCCAGACCACTAGTGAAGATGGCTGGGTCTTCTGGGAGCTGATGTCCAAACCACCTGAAGGACCAGAATGTAGAAAGATTCTGTACACCTTTGAGACTAACTGAAAGAAAGAAGTTGGCTGCATGATCTTTCGTAGACTGAAATCTACTTACTCAGATGCAACAAATGCATCTGAGGAAGTAGACTTAAGTCTACGAAAGCTCATGCTGCCAACTTCTTTCTTTCAGTTAGTCTCAAAGGTGCTACAGAATCTTTCTACATTCTGGGGCTTTTTAGATTGGCAGGAAAGTGTGACATGAAATTGCACTTTTCTTAATGCTTAGCTGTTAGACTGCAAGCTCCAGGTGTGCACTTAAAAGGTATAGGGCTTTTAGACTGAGGGGTTTGGGAATGACTTATCTGAGGTCTTTTCTGTGGCTCAGCAGCTACATGGGAAGCTGTCAGAACGCTACAAACACAGGCGGAGCAGCTACATGGGCGGCGAGGAACGCGGCTTTTAGCCGCGCTTTAAATTTTTTTTCCTTGCCAGCTGCAAATTGCGCAATTGCGCAATTGCGCAGGTACACAATACAGCAACATTATAATTGCCTGCTGGGAACTGCACAATTGCGCAGGTACATCATACAGGAGTTTATCACATTGCCACACTTCTCCTTTCTGGGCCCTCACTCACTCCCTCCTTCCTTCCCTCCTCCTCCTCCTCCTTAGTTGCAGACAGTGGCTGGCGCTCCATGTCCCTCTCCTCCTCCTCCTCCTCCTTCTCCTTCTCCCTCTGGCTGAGAGAGTGTGACTCTTGGGTGAGAGAGTGACTTGCAGCAGCGCAGCAGGAGGAGGAGGAGGAGGAGGAAGGACCCAGAGGACTCTGCCCTCAGCTTCCACATTGTCCCCCTGGCCCGGTCCCAGGAGAGCAGGGCACCTTTTTAGCAGCAGCAGCAGCAGCAGCAAAGGAGAAGCAAGGCTGCCTCCTCCTGCATCCTTCCCCCTTGAGCCCAGGGTCTTCAGGTCCAGAAGGAGGGCCCCGAGTCCCCAGGGAAGGTGGGAGCAGCCAAGCCTCCCTCGCTCCCTGACTGAGGGCCTCTCTCACCTGCCTGGCCCCACAACCAGAAAGGAAAAGGCAGTGAGGAGGACACTGAGGACACTCTGCCGAGTCCTGCCTGCTCCTTATTTATGGTCAGCTGTCACTGAATGGGTGTCTGTGTGTGTGTGTGTGAGAGAGAGAGAGAGAGAGAGAGAGAGAGACTATGCATGTCTCTGTGTTTAAATCCCAAGCTGGGGAAGCTTTGCTTTGCTGCAGCCAGGTTGCAAGGGCCTCACTCCTCTCTGGTCCCAACCTGGCTGGGACTCCCATTGAAGGCAATGACTCCGAAGAGGCGAAAAGAGAGGGAAGACTGTGCAAAATCAGGGCTTTTACTGCATCCACAGTGGAGAAATAGCCCTTATGGCTCAAAGGTATGGAATTCTGGGAGTTGGAGTTTGTTGTGGGCCCAGAGTAATGTCTCTCAGGGGAGCAAAACAGACCCACATCCCCCAGGCTGCCCCACTCCATCCTCCTCCAAAGGAGGAGGAATGAGGGAAGAAGGACTCTTTGGGGAGAATTAGAAAAAAAGGGGGGGGGGAGTTTTCTCTCTTTGCGAAGCCCCTGGCCCTGGAGGAAGGAAGGCAAAAGGGTCCTTGAGGGGCACAAGGGGCCAGGAACAGGGCAAGAGAGAGCTTGCAGGGCGCAAAAGGGAGAGCCTTCCCCCTCCCTCTTGCCTCCTGTCCAAAACAGCTGCTTTTCCTCCTGGAGGCAGGCGGGGAAGACCTGGGAGCCTGGAAGCCAAAACAAAACGGAGGACCACGGGAATTGATGCGGGGGCAATCCCAGGGCTAAACTACAGATGCTTTTCACATCAGCACATCTTTGAATTACAATTGCACAGGTACAGGATACAGTCAAATTGCCAGGGGAACTGCGCAGTTGCACAATAGC
Source organism: Urosaurus nigricauda (assembly GCA_034509955.1). Lineage (NCBI taxonomy): Eukaryota > Metazoa > Chordata > Lepidosauria > Squamata > Phrynosomatidae > Urosaurus > Urosaurus nigricauda. The sequence continues at coordinate 2,561,784 of JAOEGL010000002.1, forward strand.
GCAATTCGCAGCCGGTAAAGAAATTCTTTTTAAAAGGTTCAGCAGTTTATCATTGCAGTTTCTCTACCTTTTTTAAACTGTGGAGTTGCACTGGTGCATCATGAATGAACCCCCTTATTTTGTGAATGAATTGACATGTTATCCACAGTAGAATAACAGTAATGGCATCCCAGAGTCCCTACTGCACATGTCTAGGGTTCCGATTAGGGCTGGAGCTAGGGTTTGGGAGCTTTAAAAAACTGTGTGGTTAAACCCCAGCTTTTACACCTGCAGGGCATTGAGCGTTTTAATTAGAACTGAACTCCACACCACGCATGCTCCCAACTCACGATCCATTATGCTCCGCACCTGGAGCGCTGCCTTTAAATGGGTGCTTTAAAGAGACAGAGCCCCATTTAACTGCGCAACTGCACCTTAGCTGTTAGATGCACTTGCGCTATAGCGCACTTTCTAAAAAAAGAGTAGGGAAATCCAGCTCCTTTTTAAAGGTGCTTCTTCTCCCTTAAAGCGCCAAAATGGCGTTTTCATGGCACACTTTCCCTTTTTCTCATCTAAAAGCTGGGCTTTCATGCAGCCATCATCACACCTCTTTTTGCCAATCTAAAATGGGCCTCTGATTCTGCAGACTAATGGGGGTATGTCTTTGAATTCTACAACTGAAGGACCTGAGTTTGGGAATCACTACACTACATGTAGATGGATTAGATCAAGGAAGCTGCCCCAAATTTGCAAGACCTGAATAGGGCAGTGGACAAACAGGGATCTCAATGGGCTTTCATTCATAGGGCTACCATAAGTCAAAATTGACTTGATGGTAAATAACAACAAATGTGTTACTCATTTAAATAACACATGGAATCTTAAGTTCCACACATATGATATTTTCTTTGTTTCCTTCACTTGCTTTCATTGGCTTATGCCTTTAGGGCAGGGATGAGCAACTGTAAAAGGCTAGAGGGGCCACATTGATCCCACAGGAGACTGTGGAAGTCTGCACTCCTCACTGCACTGACCTCTGCCAAAACATCAAACTCAAAAGGATTTTTGCCCTCAAATGCTTTTGGCATTCTCCCTATGTTTTTGAGCCTTCTTGGGATCCCTTAGAGGTCATTTGAGGAAATGTGATTAGGCAGCGGGGAGAGGGAGATGGCTGATTTGAACCCTCTTCACATTTCCTAGCTTATGCATCCTACAAAATATTCCTTTTAAAAAAATAATCAGACTTCACGAATTGCCATTCCAGACAAATAGCCAAATGATGATCTAGTTACTCTGTTCACCTTCTGCTCTGCTAGAGAAATGATGAAAAGGAAACATTTATCAAGGTGCCCCGGTAACATCTGTGACGTGCAGCTCAGTCAAGGAAGATAATGGGAGAAGAGAGACACATCACCCAGCAGTAATAAGTGGCTTACAACAATGGATGCTTGGCTGGGGCTTGGGGAATGAAGTCACACCTTTCTGTGCCCCTGTGTCCCTTTCACACCCAAAAGAAGACATAAACCACAGAAAGGGCCACTGGATCTAGTCCTTTCCTAGCTGATGGGAAGCAATTCCAGGGCTCAGAAGACTGACTGGTCATCATCTGTCTGGGAAAGTGCCTCACTAGGGCATGCAGGCATTGACTTTAGGGTGCACATCTTTGCTTAACACATTCTCACATGAAAAGTAAAGAATTTCAAGAATTTTCTATGTGCTGGGTGAAATTCTGAATTTTTTCCCCATGGGGATTGCACATTTTTCTTTTTTTTTTTCCTTTTGGGACTTTTTGCACAGACACAAGAGACATTGTTTTGTGCAAAACATTCTTGCATTCTGTGCAAAAATAAAACTTTTGGAGAAAACAAATTTTGGACAGGAAGTCATCAAATACCCAAAATATACCAAAAAAAACCAAAACAAAAACAAAAACAAAAACAAGAAGCCATCACTGATCATTGTTTTGATGTTTCATATCATCCTTGAAATGATTAAAAATTGATTGTGTATTCTTTACATCCCAAGTTGAATGTCAGCAACAAAATACCTAAGGAGAGCAGAGAGGGATCCTAATCTTTAAAGCTAGTGGGCAAGAGAGAAAATACTGAAAGGGAAAACATTTGGATCCCATAAGGTGAATTCATAAGGTGAATGAATTTATATCGATATTAGTGTTTTTAGCTTTTTTATGGTTATGCCCTATATTTTTCTTGAATGTTCTACATTTTGTGGTGTCTTGTCCTCCTTTGTAGTTACGACATCCTCTGAGGAGTCAGATAAGTGGGTTTACCTGATGTCTGGCAGTTTTATAGAATCATAGAGTTGGAAGAGACCACAAGGGCCACCCAGTCCAACCCCATTCTGCCATGCAGGAAATCCCAATCAAAGCATCCCTGACAGATGGCCATCCAGCCTCTGCTTAAAGACCTCTAAGGAAGGAGACTCCACTACACTCCGAGGGAGTGTGTTCCACTGTCGAACAGCCCTTACTGTCAGGAAGTTCCTCCTAATGTTGAGGTGGAATCTTAGAGTTTTACGCATGCGCACACATCCCCTTCCACAGAGAGATACACATGTGGTGCCATAGTGCATCATTCTGCAAAGTTAAACACATAATATTGTATCATGTCTGGTACTGCATATCTGGTAAAAATCTGATATCCCTAATCTACCTTTATTATTTTTATCTTAAGGGTGGAAGCCCATAAAGGTTTATTTTTATTTAATTTATTTTAAATGAAGTTTTTTGTTTGTTTGTTTGTTTTTAATATAATGGAATCGAATTATTTACATTCCTAGTTGGCAGATTTTTATTTTAAGCAATCTTTTTATGTATTAATTTACTTTTCTATGTTAAATTTTATACTGATGCTGGTCTTTGACCGTAATAAAGAATTTCATTCATCATTCTGCATTGTGCATTGTTGTGCATTTCATATTGTTGTCCATGGGTGTAATTCTTCACTAATTTTCTTCTCAAAGGAAGCAATGAATAATTTTAGTAATTTTCTCCTTGCTGTAAGAAATTATTCAAAATCTGATCAGTTTTCAGATACCTTTTGCTGTCCAAGAGGTATTCTGCACAAAATTCACAGAAGGATGTTTTATAAAGGAAATGGCATTTTCTGCAGATAAAACAGAATTTTCTGCACAGAAAATAATATCTCTGCACAGAAATATTGTTTTGTACACAGAAAATAGCATATCTTCACAGAAATATTATTTCCTGCACAAAACATGTTGTTCTTTGCTGAAAACAGTTGAGGGCAAATTTTGTGTAGAATAATTCCTGAACTACAAAGATTCTCATTAGGCCAGGATTCTTGTCACCAGGGTTTCTTGACACACAAGAAACATGTTTTTTTTTTTTTAAAAAAAATATTTTCAAATATTCTTTTCATCCCTAGTTGTGCAATATGAATTACAAATCATTGTGCGTGGTTTGACATTGGAACACACTCCCTCGGAGGGTGGTGGAGTCTCCTTCCTTGGAGGTCTTTAAGCAGAGGCTGGATGGCCATCTGTCAGGGATGCTATGATGGAGAGTTCCTGCATGGCAGAATGGGGCTGGACTGGATGGCCCTTGTGGTCTCTTCCAAATCTATGATTCTATAAAACTGCCAGACATCAGATAAACCCACTGGCATAGAGATTTTTATGATTGCTCTGCAACAACTTCCTTCAAAATAGTGCCCTCATAATTTATTGCATTGGACTATAATTCCCATTGTTCCCTGCCAGCTTGACAAACAATGTCAGGCTGGCAATGATTGCTCTACAAAGGGTCTTATTCTAATAGCAGTAACTGAAGGAATGTCAGTCCTCAAGCTTATTGTTCTAAAGAGAAGGGGAAAACAATTTATCTAACATTAATTAATTATTTTTCTAGAACTTAGTTCTTTAACCTATAACCTTTTCAAAACCAAGTAATTCTGGAGTCTTGATGGCAACTGGATACTTGGGGTTGTGTTGCTGTTGTTGTGTGCCTTGATGCCATTTCTGACTTATGACACCTTAAGGTGAACTTATCACAGGGTTTTCTTGGAAAGGGGATTTGCCTTTCCCTTCCTCTGAGGCTGAGAGAGTGTGACTTGTCTAAGATCCTTCACTGATTTTCCATGGCTGAGTGGGGATTTGAACCCAGGTCTTCAGAGCTGTAGTCCTAAGCTCAAACAACTACACTACTCTGGCTCTCAATATTTGTGGTACAATTTGAATAAAATAATTGTAAGGCTATTTTCTTTTTAAAAAGAAGTTGCTTATTTTTTTTAGAGTGCTTTTACTTGTAACCTGTTCTAACCTGAATAATTCTGGGATCTTGAGAGCAAACTTACAGCTTTTCCACACTGCAGAATAAAGCAGTTTGAAACCACTTTATCTGTCGTGGCTGCAGCCCGTGGAATCCTGGAACTTGTAGTTTGGGGAGGTATTCTGCCTGGTCTGTCAGAGAGGTCTGGCGTCTCTGTTGTTATAGTTGTTGTTGTGTACCTTTATTTCTGACTTATGGTGAACCTAAGGCATCTCTATCGTGGAGTTTTCTTGGCAAGATCTTTTCAGAGGAGGTTTTCCATTGCAAACAAAATCATGGCTGTTAATGTGGTGTTAAACTGCTTTAATTCTGCAGCGTGGATACACCCTGGGAGTGGATACATCATCTTCATTTCCAAAAGGAACCGCAAGGATGTTATTTGCTTCCAGTTGACACCCTGGGAGTTTGAGCTTGCAATCCCTCCTGCCTTTCTGCACTCTGCTCTGAGCCATGGCCCAGTGCCCTTGTCCTAGAAACCCTGCAATAAATAAAATGGCAGAGCCAGAGAGCACAAACTAAGCCAAAAAATAGAAATTGCCATCAAGAGGAGGAGAGGTACAGGAAGAAATTGCCACTTAAGCACATGCAGTTTTACAGATTAACAAGAAGGGCTTAAAGGGATGGGGGGAAGCGAGTGGCAGAGATTGATGTTGAAGGCTTTGCAGAAGCTCTAAAGGGAGCAAATAACATGCCAGCTCTCTGCAAAGGATCAAAGCCCTTCCAGAAAGAAGCAGATTTTTCCTAATGTCACCTGCCTTGGGAAGAAATCTCCCAAGGGGTATTCAAAGCACATTCTGGCTCTTCTTGGGCATCTTGGCTATCTCCAACCCTTTGGAGATATAACTCCTTTCATAAGCCTTTGGGGGCCTAAACTGCTTTGTGTCCTCCAGAGATGGTGTTCAGGAGCATCAACAGGGGAGTGCGAGGAGTGAGGATCACAGCAGGCAGGGTGACCAGACGTCATCAACACAAAGGAGGACAAGGCATCACAAAACATAAAGCATTCATGAAAAATGTAGGACATTACAAAATAAAAGTTAAAAACATTAATAAATTCATTTTATATTATTTATTTATAGCTATGTTGTTTATCCTGTATTTTATTATGTACAGGTTGTATTTTTTGGATGCCCTTACTGTTGTTAAAATGCCTTGTTGGCTTACAGAACTCTGACAATGCTTAAAATTATACTTTACTAGCAACAAACCCTTGACTGGCTCTCCATTTAAATTACAGTCGGGGCCCTTGGTATCCACTGGGGGTTGGCTCCAGGATGCCCCATGGGACTTGAACATCCATAGATTTTGGAATCCACAGGGGGTCCTAGAATCAACACCGAGTGGATACCAAGAGTGGTGTGATGTAGTGCTTTGAGTATTAGACTATGACTCTGGAGATCAAGATTTATTTCCAGCTCAGTCATGAAACCCACTGGGTGACCTTGGGCAAGTCGCATGCTCTCATCCTCAGGGGAAGGCAATGATAAACCTCTTCTGAACAAATCTTGCCAAGAAACCCCCATGATAGGTCCTTGGGGTCACCACAGGTCAGAAGCAACTTGAAAGCACACAACAACAACCTGCTAATGGTATCCTCAGGTGTAGGTCAGTCTTACACTTATGTATGTCCCTTTTTGGTCAGTGTTGAGGTTGGTATTCCCTTGCTCCCTCTGCACTGACCAAAGCATCCACTTGGACATACTGTAGAATTGCTGCATGCACACACCCCAAAGCCATTCTGTGCCTGGTGAGAGTGGTGGGAAATGAGAGAATTCCTCTGCCCATAGCCAGATACATAATATTCCTGTAGCCAAACACAAAATGATGACATCTTCCTCTGAGACCTCTGGAGGATCATAGCAGACTTCAGTGGAGGATGTCATCATTTTGCATCTGGCTATGGGGTCACAACCAGATGCTTCTCTGATCTCCCCCAGCAATCACACCAGGCACAGAAGGGTCATGGAGGGAGAGTTGCGGTGACCCCACAGCCAAGTGGGGATTGGAACTCAAGTCTCCCAGAGTCCTAATTGAACCCTCAAATCATTGCACCACACTGGCTCTCAATCAAGGCATACCAGAAATAAATAGCAGTATTTTGCTGCCCTACAGAGGATAAACAAGAACAGAATGAGAAGGGGAGGGAGTCTGTTTGCCTGACGTCAGCTCCTGGATGAGAATGATCCCCCAGAGCAGATGTTGAGATTGAACAAATAAAACTCGCACATGATTGCCTTGTTACCGTTGGCCGATCAGAAGAGGAACAGTCCCCTACCCCAGATCAATAACGCAGTCTTCTGTGGTCATTTCATAGAAAAATTGCTCTCCAGATAGTGGGATGAGTGAGGGAAGGTTGGATGGTTTTGGTGGAATCATATGTCAGCACAATTCTAATTTCCCCACTATCGACTATAACTGGCGCTACAACCATTGGGCCCATTTAATAACCATCTTTACACCTTGCTGGTTACTCAAGTGTGTTGTGTGCTCTTTTTTCATTTCTCCCCTGACCCAGCATAAAAGGTTTTCCATTTGTTAGTGGGAGGTGTTGTTTGCAATCGACACCTTGCTGTATTGTGAACAAACTCTCCAGGTATCAAGTTTGCAGGGCACGTTGTGGTGTTGATGATTACCAGTGCCTTGGTTATGCAGCCTCTTTGTATGCAGCAAGGGTTCACACCTTAACAGCTTCATCTAAAGACAAGATATTGATGGATGGATGAATGACTCTGAAAAGCCAAGAGACAGGAAGAGGGAGAGTTCGGAAGAGACCCTTGACTGTAGAAACGAATCAAGCAAAGGGTTAAGCCACTGTTTCTCAGGCCTTTTAAACTACCTGCCCCTCTTCAAATTTATTCTAGTGCCCGCAAACAGTTGCCAGCTTCCCCTGACTCCACACTAATAATCTGTTTTCCACAAGAGATGTGGCAGATGTTTTTGCATGTAGCTGAGTACATATATAACCTCCTGATATATGCACTGTGTACATTTAATAAAATCATAAAATCATCCAGTCCAATACCATTCTGCCATGCAAGAAGATACCATCAAAACACTCCTGGGGACAGCCTCTGTTTAAAAACAGCCTCCAAAGAAGGAGGCTCCACCACCCAATGTTGAGCTGTAATCTCTTTTCCATTGCTCCATGTCCTGGCCTCTGGAGGAACAGAAAACTAGCTTGCTCCATCCTCACATCCTTTCAAATATTTAATCAGGGCTGTCATGCACCCCTTAACCTTCTCTTCTCCAGGTTAAACATACCCAGCTCCTTAAGTCACTCCTCACAGGGTGTGGTGGTTTCTAGACCTTTCACCATTTTGTTCACTCACCTCTGGAAACACTCCTGCTTGTTCATATCCTTTTTGATTTGTGGTGCCCAGAACTGGACACAGTATTCCAGGTCAGGCTTCTCCTTTGGCATAGATAAGTAGATGGGGTCTTTAAAGAGAGACTGGATGGCCATCTGTTGGGGATGCTTTGATTGTGATTTCCTGCATGGCAGGGGGTTGAACTGGATGGCCCTTGTGGTCTCTTCCAACTATGATTCTAAGTATCCCTCATGCTTCTAAATGAATACCCCTGGCACAAAGCTCCTCCTTCTCCTCCATTTAAGTGGCATCATTGGGATAAAGTGGGACAGGGTTCAACAGACCCTCAATATGAACCTTCCAAAATTTCTAAAATCCTTACAGGGCTTTCTCTCCACCCCACCACCTTCTCAGAGACATTGGTATGGACATGGGAGGGAGCCTTCTCTGTGACTGCTCTAAGACTGTGGAATTCTCTGCAATAGAACTGCAGAGAATTTTTCCTTCTGCCATTAGGCAGACCTGTCTGTTTACTCAGGACTTTGCTAACTGTCTGGTGCATTGACCACAATCCAAGAAACAGTCTCTTATCCTGAGTACAGAGACACCTGTTTCGTTAAGTGCAATCTCTGGATGTCTTTAAAGAGATGCTAGGCAGGTACCTGCTTGATTTCCTGCACTGAGCATTGGACTTGATGGGGTAGGGAGCCCTTCTAACTCTCTCATTCTATAAGAACTTTCTTTACTGGAAGAGTTCTTCAACAGTGGAACAGATTGTCTCTGAGTGTGGTGGACCCTCCTCCATCTTTGGAGGCCTTTCATCAAAGTTTGGATGGACATCTTTCAGGAGGGCTGTATTCCTGCCTGGTGGAGGTTTGGACTATATGGCCTTTGTGGCCCTTCCCAACCCTAAGATTCTGTTATTCTGTGATTCTATGAAGAAGCCACAACCCTGTGTTTGCTAGACCTGAGTAAAAGGGATTTTGGTGGTCTTTCATTAATAAGGTAGTTGTTAAGTTGGAGCCAACTTGTTGGCACATAACAATAGCAAAAGCAACAACTACTTCAAGTGCTTCTGTCTATGTGCATCACATTAATTGACATTTGGCCATGTAGATTTTATCTGGCTGAAGATTTCTCCTGACTGTAAAAAGCAGCTAGATAATGCAACAAACTGGGCATCTTCCAAAACTCGAGGGGTGGATATGGGGGTGGTGTAAAAGGGGGGCTATTTCAGAACAGGTGATGTTTTGAAGTGCTTTCCAACATGGATGGCATGAGATACTTTTAAGGAGAACTTTCAGTGAAAGCAGACTTTTTTTCCCTTTTTTTTAAAAATAAAAATAAAAATCAAGATTGGCAGCAATGCAGAAAAAGGTTACATGAATAATTGTCACAAAGCAAGAGGCTTAATGAGCATGGGCTGCTCAGCTTATCAAAGGACGTACGGAGTGTCAGGGTATAATTACCTTGATGTGAGGGAGAGGGCCACGGCTCAGCTGCTCAGCGCATGCCTGGCATACAGAAGGTGGCCCATTTCGATCCCTGCATCTTTGCTTAAAAGGATCTCAGGTCACAGGCATGTCTCCAAGCCCTTGGACAGCATTTGCCATTCAAAACCCACTTTTGGTTTTGATGATATGAGCTACGGCACTATTAGGCACTGCCATTTTTACAATTTTCAGTTAATAATGATAATTATGTTGGATTAGGCATAGATTCCCAGGGTGTTAGATCCCTTTTTGGGGGGAGAAGATGAAGACTGATTCAATGAAGAGTCACTTTTCAGCAGAGTTCTCTAGAGAAAGTGTGAAACCCCTTGAGCCCTGACTTCAGAAAGTAAGATAAATTGGCAGTTTTCACATTTCATAACTAAAAACCTTTATTAGTTCCTTTGAGAGGTACATTCAAAACATGTATTCATAGATTGTTTAAGCTGAAAACCAGTTCAAGAATTGGTTCAGTGGGTCTACTCTAGTTGGGTCTAGCCAATGGGACAAAGTGTGCAAAGGTATGTCACCCCTTTGGAATGAACTAAAAGAAAGAAAGTAGTAGCATGAGCTTTCATAGACTTCAGTCTTCTTCCTTAGATGCATCTGAGGAAGTAGATCAAATCTGCAAAAGCTTATGTTACAACTTCTTTCCCACAGTTTGTGTCAAAGGAGCTACAAGATTCCTTTGCACACTGATTTTCCAAACTAACCCCTTTGGGCATAACTCGCTTTAAATACAATGCAACAATCTCCATAGAGTCAAGGGCTACCTCATCCAAAGTCCTGCCAGTGAAGAATCCACAGCTAATGCATGTTAGACCCTGCTATGTGGCTGTTCAGCTTCATTTTGAAAACCTCTTATTATTTATTTTTATTTTATATTATATACACAAATACAATCGATACAGAACAGTATCTTATGAAGGAGAGTCTAATACCTTCTGAGGGAATCCACTGTACTGTCCAACAGGTCTTACAATCAGAAAGTTTTCCTAAAGATTTTTTTAGAATCTTCTTCCTTGCCATTTGAACCCACTTTTTGGATCATACTCTCTGAAATACGCATATGCATGTAGATGTTGTTACCCAAAGAAAAGAGGGAGATGACTAGAGGGTATCCTTACCAACTGTGTCAGCTTCTCTTAAAAGGTGAGGAATTTGATTAGCTCAAGAACGATTTGTGAGAGGCTAGGGAACTAAGGGATCATTTTCACCTGTATATACCAGTATATACTAATGTGAGAGAACTTCAGGTTTAATGAAACAAAGAAAGTTTAATTGTGAAATCAAACACACACATGATAGCAATTCAAACAGACACAACATTCAGAGCTGACCAAAACAGAGGCATGGAAATTTAGGGTGGAGATTTAGGGTTGCAGAGGGGGTGATATTTACCTTTCCTGAAGAGTAGAACATAGAACGTCAGATGTGGCTCAGAGGAAGTCTGAGGGAGACACATTGATCAAGAAAAACCATCTATGCACACACAGGTCTAGATTTGGGACTGATATTTATACCTGATATGTAGCCTCCGAGGGTGCTTGGTGATATCTTCTACTGCAACAAAGTTCTGATAGTTTTCCCAGGCATCAAAAATGGGATTTTGGACTGGTTGATCGTTTTAACTCTAGGGTTACAAAACAGCAATTGGATTAGTACAAACCTAGGATAATTGGACAGGGAATTTAGCTGGGGGGGGGGTAGGCAAATGATATTGGCTCACTTGTCTTGCTGTAATGAAACCTCTTTTATCTACAGTGCAAGAGGATATGTAGAAAGCCTGGTGGTGGGATAGAGCAATCAGCAAACCCTTTTTATTGCAGAGTTACCTGGGTCCTACACATGTCCTGGATCTACACTCCTTGCCATTGGGAAATGCCCCTATATTCCAAAGGTCATCATGACTGCTCAAACATGCTTGGCTCCAGATATGAGAATATGAAAATATGGAGACTCCAAATATAACATGGGGTATGCAGGGTATGCTAACCATCTGGAGCATATGTATGCTTACACAGTTGAATCTTGGAAGAACATCTTGTTGGATACCACCACCAGAGCTTGAGAAAATAACTTTTTAAAATTACAACTCCAGTGGACTTGCTAGGTGAGACATTCTACAGAACCCTGATTTAGGATATCAGCCAATGCTTGTCTAGTAGCTACTTTCTGTTGTATAGTGACAATCCTATTCCTTACCCCATTCCCATTCACTGGTGTGAGAACTGGGATCCCAAGCTGAATCAGCACAGTGCAGTGATTGATTACTAAGGACTCTAGGAGACCAAGGTACAAATTCCCAGTTAGCCATGGAAACCCAGTGTGTGACCTGGGCAACTCACACTTTCTCAGGCTCAGAGGAAGGCCATAGCAAACACCTTTCAAAGAAACCTTGCCAATGATAGATTTGCCTTGGGTTACCATAAATAAGAAATGACGTGAAGGCAAATAGCAACAAAACCCAAGTCAGTTAGAAACCTAGGGTGCAACTACACTGTAGAGCTAATGCAGTTTGACAACATTTTAACTGCCATGGAGAAACCCTACAGAATATTGTGATTTGTAGTTATGTGAAAAACCAACACTCTTTGGCAGAAAAGGCTAAAAACCTTACAAAAGTATAAAAGTAGCTAAAGCACTTAAAGTGGTATCAAACTGCATTATTTCTACAGTATAGATGCCTAGCTAATGATTTGGAGCTCTTCCCCCTAACAACCACTTCATTCTGTAACCCTTCATCCAGAAGCGCACCATGCAAAACAGCTGCCATGCAGACCTAACAAGATGGCTGTCCCTTTCAATAAGCTAGAGTTAGAAGAAAGAAGACACCCAGAGATCTGAGCCTATAAACCTTGTAAAGATCAGGGATGGACAGTAGCCCAAGACTATGCTTCCTTCTTTTTATAAAAAGCAGCCTTAGGCCAAGGAGCCTTAGGCCCCATGGCAACCCCTCCAGCTCCCGGTGACAATCCAGTCCCAGTTCATGCCAAAGCCTGACAGATGAATGGAGGTGGCTCAGTATTAATTAAACATCTGGAGAGCCTGGCAAATAGCCCTCTTAATTCTGCCTGCTGCTTGCAGCCCTCCTCCCCTTTCCTTTTTTTTTGTCTCATGGTCTCTGTTTGGAGATTAATTTCTGGCTCCAAAGCCAAGCAAGGCTCCTGCTTCCCAGTCTCTGGGTGGGAGAAGAAAAGGGAGGGAGACAGCCTTTGAGCTGCGGAGAAAAATCAAAGCAGATCAAAGGAAGACTTGGGCTTCTTGGAGACTGTTATGGAGGAAAGATTCTCCTGCAGCAGTGGCAACCATATACTACACCTCTCTCCCCAACCTTCTGCCTCAGGGTTGGTTCCTCAGTCTCCTTTCTTGCCTTATGCATTTAAGAAGTGCATATACCCAAAAAGAACATGTGCCAAATGCTTGGCCATAAATAAATAAAATTTGATTTTAGTGTCTCTCTGTGTGAAAGTGGTGCTTGGGGCAAGGGGCAAAATGGCTCCCACCTCCTACAAGAATGGTCACTGATTTCTATTCCTGTTCATTGCCATGTCTTTCTGTTGCCCAAGTGTCACCTTCCTTCTTTGGAATTAATCAGACTGGGTGAGAATTTTTGAGTTGAGTCCTTGGGGACTCTTCCAACCCTATGTTTCAATGAATGAGAACTGGGAAGACTATGAGCTTCCATGATCTCGTCTTGACTCCATTCCACCAGCTCCTCGTGTAACATCAGTCGGGTGGAGAGAACATGAGTGTAGACTGGGAAGTTATAGCTTTGCAGTTTGTGTCCTGATACTAGTAATGTCACCATTATGCACAGGCTATCAGAACACTGTCCAGGAAGATCCTTCTCACTGGGTCACTTCCCAAATCTCCCAGCTTGGGAATGGGATGGGAAACAGATCAGTCTGGATGTAGGAGGCAAGATCTATTCAAAGATTGGGGGGGGGGGGGGGAGGGACTAAAGATACACTTAGGAGGATTCTCCTCAATGGGTTTTTTGGATACCTGAAAAGCTCCTTCCTTACCAGGCCTAGATACCTTGAAGGACCCAGATCCCATCTGACATTGGAATCTAAGCAGTGTCTGCCCAGGTTAGTAGCTAGATGGGAGACCACCAACAAATGCCAGATGATGTAGACTATATTTCAGAGGAAGGAACTGGCAACACCACCTCTGAGGATTCCTTGCCCAAGAAAACTCAATGAAAATCATGTGGTTACAATAAATTCATAGGCACACATACACACTGACACACGAACTTGAATTCTTTCTACCCCCAAGGTGCACACCTCCCACCTTAGAGTGGGGCTCAAGCTGTGATCAAAAGTAGAATGATTAAATAATAGATGTCCATACAAAGGAATTTCACCTGGGCAAATGGAGGAGTGGAGAAAGCAAAGTCAAGTAAATTATTCTTGCGTGTCTCACCCAACCAGACTGAAAAATTCTCTTAGGTAAGCAGGTTATGCTCTGCAAAGGTGAATCTTATGCCTCAACTCTACCAAGAAGGGTTATAATAAACCCTTTCATGTCAATGGAAGGTTGTATGATCATGACCCTTAACCCAAGCAGACACCCTCAAACTTTCCACGTTGGTGACAAATGCCACATTCACTAAAGACTCTGGCTATGAATCAATATGATTGACTTTATTGTGAATGGAAAAACATGCTTCCTCTCTTTCAGTATATCCTCCCAAACTCATTTGTTCGCAATAGGGAAGAATGCTGTATTTTGATAGGCTGTTTAAAGTAAAGATGGAAGCTGCAACTGGGCTCCTGAGTCTAATTCTGGTTTTGACTTCCATTTCTCTCCCCCACCCCCTTCTTCTTACCTCCTGACCTTGATGGACATCTTCACAGCCAATTGTTCCCTTCAGATCTCTTTTCAAAGGCCCCAGTAAAGTGATAGGCAATTTGGGAAGATATTTCAGCATCTATCCATGGCTGCTAGTCATGATGGCCATATATTCTCTCAAGAGGCAGTATGAATGCTTCTGAGTTATCAGCTGCTGGTGCATAGAAGATGGAGGGTGCTGTTGAATGTTCTGTGCTGGACTTCTCAGAAGACTCACCATGGACAGCCACTATGGTGATAAAACACTAAAAGAAATAGGTCAAGTTCTGATCCAACTTCATGTTTCTCCTTGAGTTCTTTGGGGACTGAGGAGCACAACCCTAGGAATGTCTGCCCAGACTCTTGGCTGAGATAGAATGATAGAATTATAGTGCTGAGGCCACCAAACCCAAACCTCTGCTCAATGCATTAATTCCTGCTAAAACATCCCCGACAGCAAGTAGCTGTCCAGCTTCTTTTTGAAGACATCAAAAGAAAGAGAAGCTACCACATTCCTAAGTAATGGTTACATTGCTGAACCATTCTTACCAGCAAGATGTTCCTTCTGATGATCAAGTATAATCTACCCTCCTCTAACATAAAACCATTAGACCTGGCCATCGACTCCGAGGAAGCAGAGAGACAGACGGAGAAATTGAGATGCTAGAGATTTACTGTGGTCTCCTAAACAATCTTCCACATCAAGACATGGACCAGAATTAAAAGCACTGCTTAGTTTTCCTTATATCAAGGCTTCATGTCTGTCTGCTTCTAAATCGTTCTATGCTTCTTTTCCTATGCAGAGCACAATGCTTCACACTTGCCCTTGCCAACTCTCATTTTACAGCTCCGCAGTTGGTTGAGATCATGATGTATTTTAATGCAGCTTTTTAATTCATGCTAGCAGCAAATGTAAGAAGGATGCCTTTCTCCCTCTCTTATAATCCCATAACCCAGTATGATGAACCACTGAAGCTGAATTGTGGGAATTGCAAGACAGAGACTGCATGGTCTTAAACTTGGAACTCACTGCCACAGGATGTTCTTCTGATTGTATGGACTTAAACTGTGGAACTTACAGCCACAAGATATAGTGATGGTTGCCAACATGAATGGCTTTCAAGAGGGCTGGACATATTCAGGGAGGACAGGGCCATCAGTGGGTACACGTTAGTTTGGCTGTAAGTCACTCCCAATATAAAATACCATTTGTCTGTGTATGTCATTTGCTGGGGAAAGGTTCTGCTGGTGGCCTTCCTATGGAGATGACTAATTGGCCACTCTGGGAACAGAATATTGGATTAGAAAGGCCTTCAGTCTGATCCAACATGGCTTTTCTTACATTTTTATGTTCCTAGAAAATCCAGGTTCTCTGAGAGGGTAACTCAGGAGGTGTTGCAGATTATCTCCAAAGCATGATGGATACATTACCTAGTTTTTCTGTTGCTCCTTACATTTAAATTATGCCAACCAGATATGGGGAAACAATTAGATTGCAATTAATACACGGGAGGTACATCGGGATAATTAGCTATGAGTTTAACGGGATGGATGTGACGACCACATTCCCTGCTAATTGATGTTTAGTTAATTTGCCGGTGGCTGTCTTGTTAAGCAGTTATGAATGTTATAAAAAGCCATTGAAAGTTGGAACATGCTAAAGGGGATGCAATTACATGTGCCTAGCTTCACAATTGCTCGGTTTATCACTGTGTGTGGCAACTCTGCAGCTGTCTCCTAGTCTTAGTTACAGCGCTGAAGCTCTCCTTTTCTATATTCACTTTATTTATCCCATGCATAATGAACCATGCCTTTAAGAAGCTATGGACAGTACTTCCAGAGGATAGGGAGGGTAGGAGGAACTAACCTTTTTTACCTTCATGATGACCCTATATGCTGTACAAGGTGTCACCTTGTTTCTATCATGGATGATTTAATTCTGGTCAATTATTCCAAGAGACTAATGCCATTAAACATATAAATGCACAGCAACTAAATTCTCAAGTGTAAAGATGTATCACTAAATGGCAAAGGCAGAATCATCCTGGCCATAGTATTTCTGATTTCTGTGTACAGGTGTGAAAGTTGAGAGGAAGAAAATAATCACCACTTGGGACTCGTCCATGTGATGCTGGAGGAGAGTTATGTGGTACTGTGGAGTGCTCTGCTAAAAAGACAAAAGCCAAGATTCTTCATCGTGTTCTATGATTCAAAACCTTATGAATCTGTAGCTATGCTGCAGAAATGCAATGGAAACTTGTTAGTGAATTGTGAAGACATGCATGTAGGCACCAACAAGAGTGTTTCAATAAGCATTGGATGTTTCTGATGCTCTCCTGATTAGCTTCAGACACTTGTGATGAAATCTGGGCTCTTCTAGTTTGCGTTGGGCACTTCTGATGAGCATCAGGCGTTTCTTGTCCTCATTGAGCACTCATATTGCGAACTAGCACTTTCTAGCAGGTGTCCAGATGTGCACCAGGAGTGCCTATTGCACACTGGGGACATGGTGCATCAGTCACTCAACTGACTGCCAATGTGCAACAGATGCTTGTACATTGTAATATCACAGCAGTTCCAAGGTAAGTGTGAACATTGTGAAACTATCTATTTCTGTTTCGTACATGCAAGTCTACTTACAAAGACACAGGTCCCTTGCTAAATATCAACCACATGGATGAGTCTTAAAGCGAATCAAGCCTGAACTCTTTCTAGAAGCCAAGATGACTAAAACTGAGGTTATTGTACTTTGGATACATCAAGAGTTGATATGAATCATTAAAAAAGATGATAATGCTTGGTAAAGTGGGAGGAAATAGGAAAAAAGGAGATGGCGGCTGCATTAAAGACCAATTTCTTTTGGCAGGCTCATTCAGAGCATTTTTAATTTTAAATGATGAATTTTAAATGTGGATTATTTTAATATGTATACACCTTATTTGCCCTTTTAAACTGGTGTGTGTGTTTCATGTCTTTTAATTGATATTTGCATGTTAATTGTTGCTCCCCACCTCAATTGATGGGGAGAGGCAGGTAAGAAATAATAATAATAATAATAATAATAATAATAATAAAATGCAGATTGACACTGCTTTACCTGCCATGGCTCATTGCTATGGAACTCTGGGATTTGTAGCATTGTGAACTATTTAGCCTTCTCTGTCAGAGAGCTCCAATGCTGAAACAAGCTACAAATCCCAGGATTCCATAGGATGGAGCCATGACAGTTAAAGCGGTTTCCAATTGCATTAATTCTACAGTAAGGCAGCAGCAGGTTGATCAAGGGAGGCATGGCAGCCTTGAATTTGCTGAGTTTGAGCAGGATCAGTGGCATCATTAGGGGGTGCAGGGAATGTAGCCCACACTGGGTGACATCCCAGAAAAAGGGGTGACACTCAATTGAACCCCCCTTTCTCTGTGGAACGAGAAGCACCAAGCACATCACTCATGGCCTTGCAGTGGCAATACTGATCTCATCATGAGGAGGCTGGCACTGCGGCAGCCCCCTTGCCCCTATGGAGGGCACCACTGAACAGGAGCTGATCTGGGTTCTTGCAGATTTCTTGTTCATAGCGTCACCCTAAGTCAAAGCTGATCTGACAGCAAATACCAACAGCAAACCAAAAATGACGTACAGACTGGAATCCTGTTGGTTACATAAGCAGGTTTAAGTTGCAATGAATTTTTGGACATTGAAGAACAGACACATCCAGCTGATGCTGGTGAGAGCTGAGTTCCTCATAGTGAGTGAGTGCAGATCTGCAATAGTGTGCCATTGTGCATTGCACATTGTGCATTTCACACAGCCTTTGGGCACTGCACATTCTGCATTGTGCAATGAGGGGACAGCTACATACACTAATCATTTCTCATACAATGACCTATGGGGGTAATTCAATATAAGGATTACACAGTGCTAGTGCAAGGTAATCCCAGTGATTGGCATTTAAGGTATACAGTGGTCCCCTGCCTTACGAATCCCCCGGGTTACGAAAACCCAGGGATCCGAAGGCTGCCGGACCGCTAAAGTATCCCCCGGGATCCGAAAGATCCCCCGGGATACGAAAGAAAAAAAGCCGCGCGGCCCCTTTAAATGGCCGTGCGGTCCATTTAGAATAGTGGTCCCCCGGGAAACAAAAGCTTCCGGGTTACGAAGGTAATCCCGGAACGGATTACCTTCGTAACCCGGGGGACCACTGTACTCAGACAGTATTGAGTCTTGGCAAAAAACAAAACAAAACAAAACAAAAAACAAAAAAGGCTTTAAAAAGTGAGCCCAACTGTGGGGAGGAAATCCCCAAAAATTCTCCATGAGGCTGCACAAACCAACAAGGGTTTTATACTGGGGAAAAATGCCAAACTCACCCCAAAGTTGGTGCTGGCAGTCCTTACAACCTACAGCTACCTCTGGAGGGATACTGTGGATTTTGCCCCTTAAGCCACATTTTCTCCAAACTAATCAATGTCATAGAAAAGTCCGGTGTTTTCCAGAAACCCCACAATGACCTCAGGTCCTTTTGGCTTGTGGAGAGCTGGTGGGTCTGATTTGACCTGATCTACTGTCACATTCCAAGAGTCACACCATCCCGCTTCTCCATGCTGAGCAGTGCAGGGAAAGCAGATGGCCACTTTTCAGACCCATAAAGTCTGCTTGGTACGCCATCACTTCTGCTGAAGAAAGAAATGAGCACCCAGACATGTGATCAACAAACAAAACAAACAAATAGCTTCATTTATATACCGCTTCAAACCGTCTAAGCAGTGTCTAAGCGGTTTACAACTGTAAGCTACTTGCCCCCAACAATCTGGGTACTCATTTTAGTGACCTTGGAAGGATACAAGCCTGAGTCGAGCTTGAGCCCTTTTGCTGGTCTTGAACTCGCCACCTTATGGTTTTGAGTGAGTGGCTGCAGTACAGGCATTTAGCCACTGCGCCACCAGGGCGTCTGGGTTGCCCAATCTCACCTCAGCAGAAACACTGGCATGCTGGGCAAGCTCCCAGAGGGAACTGCTTCACTGGCAGAAAGAAAGAAAACCATGGAAGCTGATAGGGAAAACTGAGATAAGAAGTGAGGACATGCTATCTAGAATAGATATGGCCAATTGCAAAGGGGCAAGGCCATTTTCTCACCCTATGCCTACCAGAAATTTTAGCATGCCCAAAGTGATGTTAGTCACTTCCATCTACCATTTTGGCTGATTTGCAGGTGATCAAATCAGACACCCCCTGGGTTAGGGTTAGGAGGCACATTGCAGCTTGCTTTGGGGCAGCAACAAAAATCACCTTATATTTCCCTCTCCCCAAAAATCTAACTTTGAGGAATCTGGGAGCTTTGGCAGAGTTCTGGGGCACTTAAGGGGCTGCACCTAGGAGTCTTGAAGGCCACATATGGCCTGCAGGTTGCACTTTGATCACCCTGGATCTAGAATCTTTAATCTCCAGTGATATCTCCAGCTTAACCAAACCAACACAGTGGGAGCTGAAGCTTTGTCCAGAAAGCAACAAAGGGACACGGAATGAAACCTCATGGCTCTCCAACTCCCTCTCTCTCTCTTTCTGATCCCACTTTTAAAAAAATACTGTTTATCCTAATAAGAAAGTGCTGTTGGAAAAGAGGCACTCTTTTTCTTTCTCTCTCTCTGCCTTTCCCACTGTGGGATCTGGAGACCGCAAGACAGCTTTGACGGCCCATTGGGGTGGTTTTTGTTGCTGGTTAGATGAAAAGTGAAGGGTGAAGACAAGTCAATGAATCATTCCTGTTTGGTTTGGCTCAGGCAAGGGGATGTGTTTAGAAATGTTTGATTCCTTTCCTCCTTTCAAAGGCTTTCTTCTTTTCACCCCACTTGTTTTTAAAAAACCTTTTTTCTCTTACTCTTTCTCTTTTTCTCTCTCTCCCCACTAGATTATCTTGAATTATTCCAAGATGGTAAAACTAGCAAACTCATCTATTATTGAGTTGCCTTGCCTCACAGCAGATGTCAAACAGAAAAAGGCTAGCTTTGGGACAGCAAGTCTACCAGGACAGCTGGGGAGATGTGGGGCTGGTGGCTTCATGGAAAAGTGGGGGAGCTGCAGTGACTATTATATTCTCAACCATCTCACAGAGAAATGAATGACTCCCCTACAGCCTTTTCTGTCAGGGATTTGGGACATTATCATACAAGGTTTTTAAATCAGAATTAAAGGTGGACAATAGTGCCTTTTGCCATACTTATCACATCACACCATCTCTCTCCCATTGCTGCTTTGCATTTCAAGTCATTGTAGAGCACAAGTTGTGAGAAGTGAAAGGACCCAATTGCTCCCAAAATCATAATGGGAAAGCAGTGATATTGGGAACCATTGATGGGAAAATCCATCAATGGTTCCCAATATCGCTGCTTTCCCATTATGATTTTGGGTGCAATAGGTCCCTTTTACTTCTTTGCACACCTTGCATACCCTACTTTATATTTGGGACTTTCCATATTTCCATATTTTCACATATAATCATGGAATTATGGAAGAGATCACAAGGTCTAACCCTGTGACAAGCAAGAATACACAATCATAGAATCATAGAGTTGAAAGAGACCCCAAGGGCCATCCAGTCCAACCCTATTTTGCCATGCAGGAAGAGATCATCAAAGCTTTCCCTAGGACAGATGGCCATCCAGCCTCTCCTTGAAAATCTGAAAAGAAGGAGACTCCACCACTCTCTATGTTCCACTGTTGAACAGCTGTTAATGTCAGGTTCTTCTGAGCACTGAGGTGAAATCTCTTTTCCTGTAGTTTGAACTTTTTGCTCTGGGTTCTATTTTATGGAGCAGCAGAAAACAAGCTTGCTCCCTCCTCAATGTGACATCCCTTCAAATATTTGAACAGGGCTATCATATCACCTCTTAACCTTCTCTTCTCCAGGGTAAACATACCCAGCTCCCTAATTCGCTTCTCATAGGCCTTTATGGTTTCCAGACCTTTCACCATTTTGGTCATTCTCCTCTAGACATGCTCCAGCTTGTCAACATCCTTTTTGAAAGGAGGTCTCATTGCATAGAAACAGTAAGCCAGAACTTTTTCCTAGCTCCTGCCATGTTCCCAGACAAACTTCCCTATCCCCCTACCCTATGGTTTTCATCACCTAATCATTGTTATTTTTTTTAACTCTACAGTTAAGCCATCAATCAGTTCAGATCTCATTGTTATTTTCTGGGAAGATTTGTTTGTTTGTTTCATTTATATGCTGCCTTACTCCCCGGAGGAACCCAAGGCGGTTCACAGACAAGAAGATCATCAGGTCTTTGTTATATTGCTAGATGTCACCAAGCATCTCCAGAGGCAAGTAATCAGGTATAAATGCTGGTTCTAAAACCAAGCCTCCATGCACACGGCTGGCCTCCAGTCTGTGATTTGTGTGCATAGAGAGATTCGTCTATGCACTGTGTTGCCCTCAGACCTCACTTTCTGTGCCGATCTCACTTTCTGCGATCTACTTTTTGGAGAGGTAATTATCACTCCTTTGTGTCCCTCAAACTCTGCTATCCAATTTCCAAATTTCATTACGGTTAGCTCTGAATTCTTTGTCTGTTTAAATTACTATTGTGTGTATGTTTGTGTGTGTTAATTTCACAATAAAACCTCATTTATTCACCCTAAACCTGGAGTCCTCTCACACTGTACTGGTATATACAGGTGCAATCAATCCTCTGGTTACCCAGCCTTTTGCAAAGTGCCCTTGAGCTGAGCTACTCCCCCAAACTTTTAAATGCAAAAGGAATTTTGTAGCACCTTTGACACTAACTGAAAGCAAGAAGTTGGTAGCATGAGCTTTTGTAGACTTCAGCCTACTTCCTCAGGTGCAAGATGTGCAATGTGGATCTGAGGAAGTAGGCTGAAGTCTACAATAGCTCATACTACCAACTTCTTTCACTTAGTCTCAAAGGTGCCACATGGGCCCTTCGCACACTGATTTTCCAGACTAATGCAGCTGTACCTTTAAATTCTAGCCCCAAACTTTCAAAGACACTGAAACAGTTAATGGAGACCCACAATTCCCCACCTTTCTTTGATACAATCATAGAATCATAGAGTTGGAAGAGACCACAAGGGCCATCCAGTCCAACCCCCTGCCATGCAGGATATCACATAAAACACTGCAGTTCCAACATACCCACAGTCATGCAGCATCAGTGGGCCTGATTCTGCTCCTTTCCTCCCTTTCCCCTTCACTTAAAAAAAACTTTTAAAAAAACTTTAAACTGCTTTTTAAAATAAAAATTGTGTTGGATTGCCATAATTGCTCAATTTCATTAAAATATAAATAAAGGTAGAACATAGGACAGGAAGCCAGTGTTATGGAAGCTACGAGGAAGAGAGAGTGCAGAGCCACAGAGCACCAAAGCAGCACAAAGAAGTGTGATAATGAATGCTCCCAAACGAGTATGTTTCTACTCCTTGCACTTACACAACTGCAGCAAGACACAAGGCTGGTGTGATAAAGTCCTCTGGTTCTTCATTTCCTCATTCTGACACGTGGGATTTTCCTTGCCTGATCCACTGCTTCCTTTCTTCTAGGAGAAAGGGCAGCTGCATCTTAGCTGCTTTTGGCGGTGTTGTGTGCCTCAGTTTGGCTCCAACTTACATCCACCCTAAAGTGCACCTGTTATGGGGTTTTCTTAGGCAGATTCCTTCAGAAAAGATTTACCATTGCCCTCCTTTGAGGCTGGGAGAGTGGGACCTGCTGAAGGTCAGTAGGTTTCCAAGGCTCAGTGGTGATTCAGACCCTTCTAGTACCTGAGTTCTAGTACAGAACTCAGACTATAACATTATGCTGCTCCTTGTAGGCTTTTCTTGAATAGATTTGTTTTTGAAGGGGTTGTCATTGCCTTCCTCTGAGTTGAGACAGTGTGATTTGTCCTAATCCACCCAGTGCTTTCCCATGACTACATAGGAATTTGAACCCTGGTCTTTTTGAGCCCTAGTCCTAACTTCAAACCACTACACCACGCTGGTTTGGAAGATTGACTCAGAAGTGGTTTGCTATTCCCTTCCTTTGAGGTTGAGAGCATGAGACATATATTTGTTGCTGTTGTTATTGTTGTGTCCCTTCTGACTTATGGCAATCCAATGGTGAATCTATAAGGAAGGGGTTTTTTTTGGCCAGATTTCTTCAAAAGACATTTGTTTTTGCCTTCCTCTGAGTCTGAGAGAATGTCACCGAGTGAGCTTCAATGGCTCAGTGGGGATTTGAACCCTGGTCTACAAGTCCAACATTCAAACCATGAAACCACTCTGGCTCCCACACCAATGCCAGGTGACTATCTGAACAACTATGCCCATCTGAGCTAGTGGTCACAATAGCTGCAGATTTTGCAAATTGTAGTACAAACAGAAACTTTCCCTAAGTTACAGTTAAAATTTATTTTGGGCTGCTTCCACACTGCAGAATTAAAGCAATTTGAAACTGCTTAACCATCAGGCCTCAACCCTATGGAATCCTGGGATTTGTATTTTGTTGGAGCACCACATTGTTCTGTCAGAGAAGGAGGCATATCTCACAAAAATACAAATCCCAGCACTGAGCTGTGGCAGTTAATGTGGCATCGAACTGCATTAATCCTGTAGAAATAATGCAGTTTGACACTGCTTTAACTGTCATGGCTCCAGCCTACAAACTTCTGGGATTTGTAGTTTTGTGAGACCCTAGCACTCTGGCAGAGAGTGTTAAAGACCTTGTAAAATGATAAATCCCAGGATTCCATAAGATGGCACTACAGCACTTAAAGTGGTGTTGAAACTGCATTATTTCTACTGTGTAGATGCACCTGTTGTGAGTATAGGTACAAATATTTTCCACATTTTAACCTTGTTGTAACCCGCCCCGATTGCTTGTTCAGAGGGGCGGGCTAGAAATAAAAATCATCATCATCATCATCATCATCATCATTGTCTGACAGGAAAATTTTGTGCTCAGACAGAAGGGAAGAGAATCTTCCCCATGTGCAGACGGCTGGTGCATGCAAGTATGAATTAAGCCCCCTTTGATGATACTTTGATGATGCACGTGTATTAAAGGCCTCTGACAAGTGGTATGATGCAGATCTCATTACATAGTAAAACTCCTATAGAGTTGCAATAATAAGTTCATAATGAGATGGTGATAACTAGGGTAAGAAGGAATTCCCCATTTTGAACCAAAAAAAAAAAAAAAAAAGAAAAAAAAAGAAAAAAGAAAAAAGAAAAAAGAAAAGAAAAGAAAAAGAAAAAAGAGGGGGGAAAACCTGATGGATAAATGTGTTTTTTGTTCTGATGTTACTCAACAGTCATAATCCCTGTATATAGCTGATAATGGCAAGAGTTGTGACATAAATTGTACATACTGTCATACATATATTAAGCATGTCCAGAGGATAGCGACCAAAATGGTGAAGGGCCTGGAAACTATGGACTCTTTCACATGGGAGGAATTTCTCCCAACTTTGAATGCAGCCAATGCGAATTCACGTGAATTCGCTTGTTTAGCGAATTTACGTGAATCCCCATTGCATTCAGAAGGCGTTTGGAATGACTTCCCATTACCCGAAAATGACCCCTCCTTGCCCGAAATTGCGTGAGAAGCTTAATTCGCAATAACGTGAAACCTATGATTGCATTCGGAGTGACTTCCCTTTTGCCCGAAATTGCATGAGAAGCTCTAATTCGCAATAATGTGAAACCCCATGATTGCGTTTGGATTGCCCTTGGATTATACTTCCAATTTCCCACGTCTGAAAGAGTCCTATGTCTTATGAGAAGAGACATAGGGAGCCTGGAGAAGAGAAGGTTAAACGATGTTATGGAGTCCCTACTTAAATATTTGAATAGTTGTCTTATTGAGGACAGAGGAAGCTTGTTTTCTGCTGTTCCAGAGAATAGGACTGGAATGATGGATGCAAGCTGTGGGAAAAAAGATTCATAGAATAATAGAATAACAGAATCATAGAGTTGGAAAAGGTAATCCAGTCCAACCCTCTGTCATGCAAGAACTCTCAATCAACGCCTCAACATTAGAAGGAAGTTCCAGATAGTAAGAGCTGTTCAATAGTGTAAAACTCTCCTTTGGTGGAGTCTCCTTCTTTCGAGGTTTTTAAACAGATGGTGGATGGCCATCTGTCGGGGATGCTTTGGTTGAGAATTCCTGCATGGTAGGGGGTTGGACTGGATGGCCCTTGTGGTCTCTTCCAACTCTATGATTCTATGAATCTTTTTTCTAATTTCTGAATTTTTCCCAGATCATTGCTAGAGCCATGTCAATGAAAAGTGTGGAAAAGTGTGCAACTGCTGAGCAGTATTTCAGTGACCAGACATCAGATTTAAAAAAAAATATTTTTGAACTGTTCATGATACTTGGGAAACGATGTGCCAAGTGTATCAAAATTTGGGGTGAATATTTGGAATATCATATAAGTTTTATGGTTCTAGGTCATTCCCTTCTGGGTGCAGCTGAGAACTTTTCACCAGCCCCTTGTAAATAAATAGAATTTCACATCAGACAGAAAAGTCCAATAGCTTCCTTTGGGGAACCTACACAACTGAAGAGACCAACTGGAATCTTTCCATAGCTCACTCTGTCTACACGAAAGATGGTAGTTGGAGGATACAGGAAAGGCTTACAAAATGAGTTATGTTTTTGAGATACCACTAACATTAACAATTTGTCTGAGCCGTCACCATCTCAGGTGTTCAAATGTGTTGGGCCAGCTCTGACTTATTTCCTCTCCTCCAGTGTCCTTTCCCCTTTCCGACTTTCTGAATATTACAGAGGCTCTTCCTGATGGAAAACCATCTCGCTTGAGTACCGTGCAAATAGACAGAGCCCCAAATCACACATTTTACCAGAGGACTTTTAACTCAGCATAATTAAAACCAAACAACGGTAGCCCTTGTGGCTGCAGAGATATTTAAACAGGCTAATAGCTATCAGGTAGTTTATACACGGACGTCTGTCTGGAGAGTGATTTGAAGGACTCATTCCTGTTGTAGCTTAATCCAGGGTGACACATGAAGATGGCAAAGGCCTCCTCATGGGTGTGTGTGTGTGTGTGTGTGGCAACAACCTTTTCAGAAGGAGGGAGGCGTGGGTTACCCAAAAGAACTCTTGCAAAATGAATCCCTCTGCCAATATGCACCTGGCTGGTATCTTGTTGGTTTGTCACAACTAAAGTAGACTCACTGAGTCAATTGTTGAATGGGAAGTCAACACACAGGAAATCTCATTGACTTCATCCACAATGCAGAAAAGTCCAGTTTGACACCTCTTTAACGGCCATGGCTCTGTGCTATGGAGGAACTGTAGTTTCATGAGAAATTTAGCTTTCTCTGTCAGAGAGTTTTGGTGTCACAACAAACTACATTTCCCAGGATTCCACAGCACTGAACCGTGGCCGTCAAAGTGGTGTCAAACTGGATTATTTAGAATCATAGAATCATTTCTGCAGTGTGGATACAGCTATTGATTCAATAGCTCGACACTTTGTTGTTGTTTTTGTTAATTGTCGTCAAGTCAACTTTACCTTGTGGTGCCCCCATGAATGAGAGACCTCCAAATCACCCTATCCTCATCGGCTCTGCTCAGGTCTTGCAGACTCAGGGCAGCCATTGTGGCTTCCCTGACATAGTTTATTCACATGGAATGTGGTCTTCCTCTTTTCCTACTGCCTTCTTTACTACTGTAAGCATTATTGTCTTTTCTAGGGAGTCGTGTTGTCTCCTGAAATGTCCAAAGTCTTGTTATATGCCCAAAGAGACATCCACCTAAACATTAGGAAGAACATTTGACAGTGGAAGATGCTTCCTTGGAGTGTGGTGGAGTCTCCTTCTTTGGAGGTCTTTAAACAGAGGCTGGATGGCCATCTGTCAGGGGTGCTTTGATTGTGTGTTCCTGCATGGCAGAAATGGGGTTGGATTGGATGGTCCTGGGTTGTCTCTTCCAACTCTAGGATTCTCTGATTCTGTGACAGACCTATGAAGAAGCCAGTGACGGTTCAAAAGCTTGCATAATGTATTTTGTATCATTTGGATCATCCAATAAAGGAAAATCTGTTTTGTAGAGTTTGGAATTTGTTGTGTTTTGAAGTTAAAAGTTCCTGGGTGGTCAGCCTGTGGTATTGCCTAACACCACCACTGGAGGGCACAAGAGGATGTGCTACAAGACTTTCAGCATGCGACTCCACCAAAGTATCTGTGCCATTGAACATGTCAACCGCCACTACTGTACCTCCTTCCCATCCTGGCCTCCCTTGTGGTTTCTTCACACTAAGCAAACCTCAAGAAAGAGTGCTGATGTAAGAAATTAGTTCAGCCTGGCATAATTTGTCCTGGCGCATCCATGGGTTCCCCCACCCCCTGCATAACAAGAGGCCTATCCCGTCCCCAGGGAACCAGGAGAACTTCAAAAGAAACTTCAGGACAAAAGCCCAGATCCTGGGAGTTTTCCCTCTCCCCCTTCACCCTGCACCCATTATCCCTCATCCTGATTCACTGAAATGAAACATCTTTTATTAATTTCACATACACCCATACACACACAAAGAGAGGGAGAAGTGGATTTCAAAGAATTGTGGTTGCATTACCATCTTGCTCCCTGTTGTGAAAAAGGAAGGATTGAAAGATGTTGAAAAAGGAAGGAATGAAAGATACTGACTAGCACCATATGTGTTTGCAAACCAGCTCTCGGCTCCTCGCAGTGCCCACCTCTCACGCATTAGCCGCTCACAGTACTGCTCAGACGCTGGGTTCCCAGAGGCTATCGGGCCAGCCTTCTGGAGGACAGTGAGAAAGCAGGTGCCCCATAATTTCTGAATTGGCTGGAAACATAGCTTGGCTCCTTTGTCCCTTTAATTGCATGTTTCCTCTTTGGGAAAGCAATCCAGTTACTGGGCTGCCACAGGTTAAAGGACCTCTGGAAGGTTTCATACAAGCATACAGGTGGCATCTGCACTGCAGAATGAATGCAATTTTACATAGCTTTAACTGCTGAGCTTAGTGCTATGGAGTTCTGGGATTTGTGGTTTTGTGAGATAATTAGCCTGCTCTGACAGAGAGCTCTGGTGCCACAACAAACTACAAATCCCAGGTTTCCTTAGGATGGAGCCACAACACTTAAAGTGGTGTCAAACTGCAGTGTGGCTACAGCCAGAGTTGTAGAGGACTCCAAGGGCTCCTCTTCTGATGCAGGAAATCCAGAGCTAAAGCATCCTTGAGATGTGACCATCTAACAGCTATTTGAAAATCTTGACTAAAGGTGAATCCATCATCTTCTGAATGAGTCAATCCACTGACAAGAAGCTTTTCCCATCAAGATGGTCTTCCCTACATTTAGCTGAAAGCGTCTTTCTTGCTATGTGAACCTATCAATTTGGACTGTGTCCCTAGAAGTTCAAGGCAACTCTGTCTCTCCCTGACCAGTGATTTCAGAAAGGGAGAGATCTTTCTGTGTCACTAAGTCTCCACACTGAGCCCATGCATGCTCCTGTGTGTACATACAACTTTACAAGTGAGTTTTCCCATCCACTTCTATGGAACTGGCTTCTCTGCATGAATACAGTTTTTCTCTTGCCAGTAGTGAATGCAGATGTTTTAGGGTTTAGATGTTCTCCACATGACCCAAGGGCTCCGCACAAAGAATATCATAACAAAAGAAGGCGGGGTAGGAGCCCATCAAGAACAAATCCTGCCAAACTAATCTTGTGCAGGTTGTGTCTCCTTATCCAAAATGCTTGGGACTAGAAGTGCTTTGGAGTTTGGAGTATTTTGGAATTTGGAATATTTGCATATAACAAAATATCTTGGAGATAGAACCCAAGTCCAAACCTGAAATACATTTATGTTTCATATATACCTTACAGACATAGCCTGAAGATATTTTATACACAATATTTTTAATAATTGTGTGCATGAAACAAAGTTGGTGTACAATGAAGTATCAGAAAACAAAAATGTCACTGTTTCAGCCACCCATGTGGACAATTTGGGATTTTGCAATATTTTGGATTTTAGAATTCTAGGGAGAGAGACTCAACCTGTATCTTCTTTTTTTTAAAAAAAAATGGGTCACTAGTTTAGTATATGGGGGGAATTCGGTGGATATCATTTATCTGGAACTCCACAAAGCATTTGATAAATTTCTCCTTAATATTTTCATTAGAAATGGTTAAATATGGTTAAAATTAAACTGATTAAATATGGAATAGACAGAAACACCATCACTGGATCCATAATTGATTGGAAAACTACGTTCAAAGAGTTGTCATCGATGGCTGCTCTGCAAACTGGTAGGAAGTTTCTAGCAGACTGCCCTTGCTCTTCAACATTTTATATTACTTATTGTGTATGATGAGATGGATGGAATCCTTATCAAGTTTGCAGATGACACAACACTTGGAGGCATGGCTTACTCAACAGAAGGAACAGAATTTAAAAGGGCCTTGGTATACTAGAAAATTGGGCAGCAATTAATAAAAGGAAATATGATTCTATGAAATACAAGATTCTACATTTTGATCACAAAAACTATATGCAAAGGTATGATAAATTGAAGGATATTTGGCTTAGCAGTACTACATGAAAAATAGACACTGGGGTTATTGTTGATCATAATTTGAACATGATCCAGCAGTGTGATGATGCAGCAAAGAACACAAAGCCTATTTTATCCTGCATTAATAGAACCATAATTTCCCAGTCAAGGGAAGTCATAGTCCCACTATATTCTATGCTGGTCAGGACTCGTTTCAGGAAGGATATAGAACAGAGAAGTTCAGAGAAGGGCAAGAAGGATGTTATGAGGTATGGAAAACCTATGAGGAAAGGTTGAAGGAGTTCCACATGCTCATCTTGGTGAAGAGAAGACTGAGAGGTAGCATGATCACACTCTTGAAATACCTCACAGATGGGACAGGTTTGCTCTCCACTGCCCCAGAGGGTAGGTGTCAGTTTAATGGTGTAAAGCTGCAGGAGAATAGATTTTGGTTGAACTTTAGAAAAACTTCTTAACACTAAGAGTGGCTTGGGAATAGAACCAATTATCTAGAGAGGTTGTGGGGTCTCCTTCTCTTCAAAGAGAAGATGCCTTTGGAAACTGTCTGCACAGTCACTTATTGGGGATATTGTAGCTGGAGATCCTGCACTGAGCATGGCAGAAGAGGGTTGGACAGGATGGCCCTTGTGGTCTCTTCCAACTTTATGATTCTGTGATTCTGTGAGTTACCCAGCACCTTAATCCAGAATTACATCCTGTGTATTCTCTCTTCCTTCATGCCACTGGGAGCCCTCCATTGCCATTTTGTAGCCAGAGGAGAGCTGGCAGCATCCAACTAGCATCCTGCTGTTTCCTTGCAGTGAGATCCAAAAAACTGAAATCATATTTTTGTTCTTCTGAGCACTCCAGGAAGGTTCAAGAAGATGCCTGATACTTCTGTGCAGTGGTTCACAACCTTTGATCCTCCATAAATTTTGGACTACAGATCCTGGGAGCCCCAGGGAACTTGGCTGACAGCCAGGAATTATGGAAGCTGAAGTCAAAAACATCTGGAGGACCAAAGGTTTGGAACAACTGTTTTTACTTCTTGTTACTGTTGTTGTTAACTGCCTTTGACTCAATCCCAACTCATGGCAACCCTGTGGACGAGACATCTCCAAGACTCCTTCTCCTCCGCTGCTCTGCGTAGGTCCTGTAAATTCATACCCATAACCCCTTAATAGGGCCCATCCATCTAGTGTGTGGGCTTCCTCTCTTTCTGCTTGTCATCACTTTTACTAGCATTATTGTCTTTTCCATTGAGTCATGCCTTTTCATGACTTGGCCAAAAAAACCCCAACAACTTTATTATTGTTCCTGTAGAAAAACTGTTCTACAAAAATTGTTCTTCCTAATGTTTAGGTGGATGTCTCTTGACATATCAAGAGACAACATGAGTTCCTAGAAAAGACCATAATGCTAAGTAAAATAGAAGGTAGTAGGAAAAGAGGAAGACCACATTCCAGATGGATAGACTCCATCAAGAAAGTCACAATGGCTGCTCTGTGCCTGCAAGACCTGAGCAGGGCATTTGATGACAGGGTGTCTTGAAGGTCTCTCGTTCATGGGGCTGCCATAATTTGAAGTCAACTTGATGACAGGTAACAACAATAAATTCTTCAGTACATTACAGCCCAAGTGGGGCCAATCTACCCTCCTCCTTTCTCCTCCATCACATCTTCTGCACTGAGCCAAACCTCCCTGTTACTAATGCTGTCAATTTTTGCCACGAGCGGGAGAAGACAAGAATCCTTTGAGACTTGTCTTCCCCTTGACTTCCTCCAGCTTTTCCACGCACGCTTCGCCTTATCCATCTCACGCTGTCTTCTGTATCCTTTCTAGTTTGCTGACATCCCTCTTACCATTTCAACATCCTTCTGCTATGCAGAATCACTTATCCTGTCAGCAACTGCTTGCTCGGCAGCTACGGCAGCCTGACACAGATGTATCAATACTCCATTCGTTCATACCTGTCCAAACAAAGCCTGTTACGCCAACTCAGTTGTCCTCATTCATATCTTGGAAGCTCATATTGTTGTTGCTTTTCCCTTTAGCAGCAAGAACTAGAAAATAGACAGTTTCATATTTGGGAGCAGGTGGAATTGTGAAAGGGATGTCAATGCCCAGGAAAAGCATAATTTGCTTAGAAAAAGAAACACCACTGGGCTTGCTTCAAACACCTAACAGAGACATCACCCGGGCATCTCAAATCAAACCAAAGACTTCTGTGCTGGAGATCTCCCTCTCCCATTTCTTTTCTGTTTTGTCCACCTGTCTCTCTAGTCCTCCTAAAATCTCCTGTAAATTTTATGGGCAATGTAAAAAGAGTTCCTGCCTGCCTCCTCGCACATTATTCCCTTTCGAAAGTGCTGACACATGTCTTGTTGGGATAAACTCCTCTGCCCTCCTGTAGTTATCTTCCAGACGGTAAGAGGTGGCAGCGTGAGCTCTTCTGCTTGCATTTATAGGCAAGCCTGTCTCTTTTCACCTCTAAAGAGGCCCCGGAAGATGGATGGCAGCCAGGCAGGAGTGCAGAATGGCAAAGATATAGAAAATGGAGATGGAATGACTCTGGATGGAATCTGGTTGGTGTCTCACTTATACATAACTTCTTCTACATAGACATTTTTGTCTGATATTTAATGGCCTCATTCACTTGAAGATTATGGATGCAGAGTCACACATGCAGTGCCATTGTGCATTAGTACTGCCAGGTTTTCAAGACAGTAATAACCTAGATCTAATCTGCACTGTAGAAATAAAGCAGTTTGACATGCCCATGGCTCAATGCTATGGAATTCTGGCATTTCTAGTCTGCTGTGGCACCAGAGAAGGCTAAATGTCTCACAAAACTACAGATCCCAGAATTACATAGCACTGAGCCACGGTAGTTATAGCAGTGTCAAACTGTTATATTTCTCCAGTGCAGATTAGACTCTATTCATGTATTTCTTTATAGAATTAACGGGATTGTCCACATTCATAACTTTCACAGTGCTCACATTTCTGTATTTATGAAGTGCCCCACCCTCCAAAATTCAGGAGTTTTTTGATCACCTTGCTCAGTATAAAAGGGAAAGCTTTCCAGCTTGTAAACAGAGGACATTCCTTACAATAAGGGACGCCTTCCAATCCTTTAAGGCACAGGCTTCCCACCCCTCAAATAAAGAACATCCCTTACAATAAGGGACACCTGGAAATCCTATTGCACATGGATCTGCATTGTGCATGGATGCATATGAACACTGCAGATGGATGCATCCACACACTCATTTGTGCATTCTGTTACACATTTGGAGCCTCCTTGATAAGTTTGTCTAGTCCTGTTCAACTGTCGGGGGCAGTGCTTATCTCCTTTATTAAGCCAAATAGCCAGCATTGTCCGAAGAGCACTCTGATGGTCATGTGGCCAGCATGGCTGTACAGAATACTGTTACCTTCCCACTGAAGTGATGCCTATTTATCTACATGCACTTTTACATACTTTCAAATGGCTAGGCTGGCAGATGTTTGGAGCCTAATCAGAAATCTGAAACAGAGTGGGAGAATAGCAGTTTTCTCCATGCCTCTCTGCATGAAATCATGCTGCTTCCATTCCCTTTCCAAGAGAGATTGTTGTAAAAGTGTGTCTTTTGTCATGTTGGAAAAATCTGATCTACAAAAGGTATGCTTTTAAGAACATCTCCCTCAGGAAGGAGAATGGAAGCACTATGGCACCATGTAGCGTGACAACGAGAAAGCTGCCCCTCTCTGGCTACATTCTGGATTTCTTTTCTTATGCAATAAGGCTCTTGGTGTCTCATTACAGTTGTATAATGTTGCTGTTGCATGCAGGGACTGCGCAGCAAAATTGTTGCACAACTACACATGGACTGCAACTTAAGAAGATCCCCTGAATGAGAGACTCCAGGACTCACCCACAGCCTTGTTCTTGTCTTGCAAACTCAGGGCAGCTGTGGATTCCCTGCCTGAATCAATACACCTGTGATGTGGCCTCCCTCTTTTCCTGTTGTCTTTCACTTTACTGAGCATAATATAATACCACATATAAGGATTTATGCTATGCAAACCTGATGTAGGATCTCAACCTTTATTGTTTGCTACTCATTTTCTCCTTCACCCCCAGAATCCTATCCTGTGAATGTCAATATGTCTAATATTAAATGAAGAGTTTATACAAAGTGTCTTGTGATATCTTCTAGTTTTCCCCAGCATTCCATTCCAGTATTTGACCATTGATATTTAAAAATTCTTGATAGCTGTCATGCAATGGCATTTAGCATCCATTGACTATTATTTGAAGTCTGGTAAGTGAAAGCTTGATGCCACTTGCTCTTTGACATCTGATATTTGATACATGACAGCAAAGGAGATGTGATTTGCTATTTGATATGTGCATATCCAAAAGTCTATAAATATTTATTTATTAAAATACTCGTTGCTGCTGCTTTTCAGTTTTTAAAAAAAGGTCTCAAAGATCAGATTTGATTCCTGTTCCCATCTGACAATTGGAAACCAGGCATCTGTATTCATTGTTCGGAAGCTAATGCATAATGCTAGCAGCCTATAGTGCTTAAATTTTGCAACACAGACACATCATACACAGTACAAACATACACACGCCTCTGAATGGAGCACAAGCAATGAAATGGAAACCCTTAAGTGCTTGGAACAGTTCCGCTTTTGTCTCTAATGTCAAGGTCCTCCTATTCATGCTGAATAGCGACCAGAGGATGATACACTCAATACTCTTTCAGGTTTTGTCCCAGATATATGGAGGCTGACTGTAGCCTTGTTTGCACATGCCCAAAGGGCGAGCCTGAACGAAGCACTGATGAACCCATACCTTGATGAATCTTTATCCAGGAAGATGGGCCTTTGTAGTCCTCCAGAGTCAGACTTTGTTAAAGAAATCACACAGAACTGCACCAATAAAGTTCAGGCATTTCATGTCATTGACATCTAAAGGGTTGTACCCAATGTCATTGTATTTCAGCAGTATGATGTGGGCTGTTTTTATGTTTTTTGTTTTAACAGATAGAAAACAGCTAGGACAAAAATTGTCCCGCCAAATTCTGTCATAAGAACTTTTTGCTGATGTTTTGATTATTAATACTCATTTCCTTTTCATAGTGGTAATGCTTATAATGCTTATAATAATATAGTGGTTTGAGTGTTAGACTACAATTCTGGAGATCAAGGTTTGATTCCCAGCTCGAGCATAAAAAGCCACTGGGTGACCTTGCGCAAGTCCCACTCTCTGAGCTTCAGAGGGTGGCAATGCCAATGCGAAGAGAAGCCCGTTA
The DNA here is from genome assembly GCA_034509955.1 of Urosaurus nigricauda. Classification (NCBI taxonomy): domain Eukaryota; kingdom Metazoa; phylum Chordata; class Lepidosauria; order Squamata; family Phrynosomatidae; genus Urosaurus; species Urosaurus nigricauda. The sequence goes on from JAOEGL010000002.1 coordinate 2,596,551, forward strand.
TAGGTTTGCCTTAGGGTCACCATAAGTCAAAAATGACTTGGAGGCACACAACAACAACAACAACAAAATGTACAGAGTCTATAAAAGTGTTGGATTTAAATTTAGACATTTTAAAGGTAATATTAACTGGATGCAACATATAGCTAGGTAGTTTGGCTGATGGGAGCCATAGAATTTGCTCTGGGAAAAATAATTGCTGGGTTAGAGAATGCACAGATCGCTATGTGGGAGGAATTCCTTGTGTTTGCTTATTTGTTTTATTTTTATCCCACCTTTCTCCCAAAGTGGGACCCAAGGCAGCTAACAACACATATAAAACAGATTCAAATCATACAATTAAAATCGAAAAAATATTAAAAATTACAAATATAAAATTTTAAACATACAAAATTAAAAATGATAATCTAAAACCAACCCTCTCATCCCCCAATAAAACCAAGCCTGCAAGATCTTAAAAGGCCTGTTTAAATAAAAAAAAAAAGTCTTCATCTGCTGACTATATTGAATGCCATCAAGGTCAGTCTCATGGGAAACCTGGAAGGGTTTAAGGTAAAAGTATATGAGATGAGTAGGTAAACTAGAAAGATTGCTAGCACGTTTTCGCTTATGAACACATCAAGGTAAAGCCCATGAATTTACAGGACAGGGCATTGCTGATTCAATGCTTACATATCTAGACCCATTTCAAACCGGCTTCAGAAGGGGGTACGGAGTTGAGACAGCCATGGTCGCCTTGGTCGATGATCTCCGTCTGGGCATCGATAGGGGAAGTGTGACCCTATTGTTGCTCTTGGACATCTCAGCGGCATTAGATACCGTAGACCACGGTATCCTTCTGGAACGGCTGAGAGAGGTGGGAATTGGGGGCACTGCGCTTCAGTGGTTCCATTCCTATCTCTCAGGCAGGTTCCAGATGGTGAAGCTGGGAGACAGTTGCTCTCGCAAAAGAGAGCTGACATCTCGCGTCCCACAAGGTGCCATTCTGTCTCCCATGCTGTTCAACATTTACACGAAGCCGCTGGGAGAGATTATCCGGAGGCATGAGGCGCAGTGTTATCAATATGCTGATGACACACAAATATACTTCTTCATGTCTCCGACTGGTGCAGTGACCAAGGATGGCATCTCTCCTCTAAATGCCTGCCTGGAGTTGGTAATGGGCTGGATGAGGGAAAATAAACTCAAACTGAATCCATAGAAAACAGAGGTACTTGTGATAGGCTCCCCTGCCTCTGGGATGGAGATTTGTCAACCTGTCCTGGACAGGGTCACACTTCCCCTAAAGGACAAAGTTCGCAGTCTGGGCGTACTCCTGGATTCGTTGCTCCAGCTGACACACCAGCTGGAAGCGACAGCCAGGAGTGCGTGGTATCAGCTTCGGCTGATACGCCAGCTGTGTCCCTACCTGGGTAAAGAGGACCTTGAAACATTGGTACATGCATTGGTAACCTCTAGTTTCTGTAATGCGCTTTACATGGGGCTACCTTTGTATCAAGTCCGGAAGCTTCAGCTAATTCAGAATGCAGCAGCCAGACTATTAACAGGGGCAACAAGATCAGAACATATTACCCCTATACTAAAATCATTACACTGGCTGCCAATTAGCTTCCGGGCACAATACAAAGTGTTGGTCGTTACCTTTAAAGCCCTATATGGTTCGGGCCTGAGTTACTTGAAGGAGCGCCTCTCCTTGTATAATCCGCCTCGCACCCTCAGAACATCAGGGAAGAATCTATTAAATCCTATTAATACAAGATTAGTATCAACTTCCCATAAGGCATTCTCTGCGGCAGCCCCAAAGCTGTGGAATAACTTACCGGAAGAGATCCGTCTTATTACCTCATTGGATGCCTTCAAAAAGGCTATTAAGACGGATCTCTTCCAGCGGGCCTATCCGCCCGACCTAGTCTAATGGATCGGGAATGGATGAATAGAATTAGATCAAATATAGACATACTGAGATCGACAAGAATAAGAATATATGCTGCAAGTTTTGTTGATTATGGAGTTTTAATGTTTTAATATTTTAATTGTACTAAACTATGTTAGTATTTTAACTGTTGGAATCCCACCTCGATCCGAAGGGAGAGGCGGGAAATACAAATAAATATTATTATTATTATTATTTGGAGATTATAATAGTTCTTTCTACAGAAGTTATACTCTTCTGACAGAGGTTTTAGAGAAAGAATTCAAAAGGGAAAAATGGAGAATAACTCTTTATAGGGTCACTGCGGTGACAATCCAATTTGCTCAAAAATGGAAATCTCCAGAAATCCCTTCAAGTGACAATTGGTTGATGAGCCCAGTTGAAATGATGCAAATGAACAGAATGACTTTCCGGTTAAACAATAAACTGTCATTTTTTAAAAAATGATAATTGGAAACCAGTCAGAACTTACTGGAAAAGATTATGTCCAAGCATAAATACTCCGTAAGAAGATACAAACAGAAGAGGATGAAAATGGAAAAGGATCCCTGGTGGCACAGTTGTTCAATGCTGGTACTGTAGCCATTCACAGCCACAAGATTAAGAGTCTGATCCCAGGTAGGGCTCCAGGGTCCACTCAGCCTTCCATCGTTTCGTAGGCTGGTAAAATGAGGACCTGGCTTATTGGAGGCAATTGGCTTGAACATTGTAAACCACTTAGGGAATGCTAGTTCACTGATAAGCTGTATAGAAATGTACTTGCTATTGCTATAAATATAGAAGAGTAACAAATAATACATAAATAAGATCAGGGAAATGAAAGTAGTTTAGAGAAGGATTGTGAAGAAATAAGTGAAATTTAACAGAAAGGGGGGAAATGCATAAGGAATTTAGGTGTATATGGAAATCAATAAAAGTAAATAAATAATTGAAATTGGAGAAGAAAATAGAGCACAAAGGGGCCAAGATAAACGAAATGTAATTAATAACATGATACTATCTCTTTTATACTAATTAGCAACTTAATTTGTTTGTTGGTTTATTTTATGTGGTCCATTGGAAAGAAAGGGTGGGATGAATGTGAAGAGGGTATGGGAAAGTGTGAGAGGGTAAAAGGAGGTGTGATAAACGGGAAGACAGTGGAAGACAGAAGAAGATATAAAAAGAGGGAAGTGAGGAAGAGAGGAATACAGTTGGTAAATGGGAAGAGAAGAGGTGGTGATAAATGGACAGATGAAGAGAGGAAACTAGATTGTGATGGGTGAAATGAATGGACGAAAAGAGCAGAGACCATAAGATTCAATTATAACTAATCAAGCGGGATTTAGAGGGATGTATAAAGAGATATATTTGATAACTGACAATATGAAAATGTAATCTCTTATTTTCTCTTGTGTGTGTGTTTATGTGATTTTATTTTATGGATAGACCAATCTTTTAAAAAGAAGTTAACTTCTCTAGTTACTAAAATAAAGTTTTGCTGTTGGGACACAAGACTGGTTTACTGAACCAAAGGGAGTGGGAGGTTCCTGACAACTCTTCAATTTGTTATTGTCATTTTTCCTCCTCCTTCTCTACCTCCAGATTGTCAAAGGTCTGAAAACCAAGTCTCATGCGTATGTTTAGCCTGGAGAAGAGAATAAGAGGTGATTTGATAACCACCTTTAAATATATGGAGGGGCATCATCTAGAAGAGTGGTGAGCTTTCTTTATGCTTTTCTAGAAACCAGAATATGAACCAGTGATTTCCAAGTATAAGAAAAAGGATTCTTCTTAAATGTTAGGAAGAATCTCTTGAATTGTAAGAGTTGTTCAAGAGTGGAATAGATTGACTTGGGAAGCAGTGAAATCTCCATTTTTGAGGTCTTTAAACAGAGGTTGGGTGGACATCTTTCAGGAGTGCATTAGTTGTATATTCCTGCATGTCAGGGAGTTGGACTAGATGGCTCTTGAGATTACTTTCAACAGTATTTATTATTCCTTCTCCTGTTCCTTCTTTGCAAACAAGAAGGGTTATTGGCTACTCAAGATGAAAGTTCCACCTCATTTGAACACAAGTATTCTGGTTCTGGATGATTAGATGTTGGGGTACGCCTATGATTCTTCAGTCATAAACTGTGACCATTCAATAACCTACTGGATATATATTTTTAAAGCTTTATGAATGAGGATTAAATAACATCTCCAAAGACTACTGCTAATTGATACTGAGTTATTCAAACATAAAAGTCAGTCTAGTCTGAAGCCCAATGGTTGCTTTGTACTTTTCTGCCTATACTTTAAACTTGGTCTTCAAAGCTGAAAATTAAACTAGTTACTGTGGAAAGAGTTAGGTTCAAAAAAGGAGGAGTGTTAAAAGGCTCTGTTGGATCTCCCCCACTGTGTATCCTCCAATGAAGCTGGAGACCAACTGCCATGTCAAAGCTGCCTTGAGAGGTGGGGCAGAGAGCTGATCCTCCCTCAAACTCAGCAGGATGCTTTTGGGGCTTCAGTGAGGTTACTGTAGCAGAGCCTGGGTTGTCTCAGAAGCCTGAAACGGAGCTTGGAGGCTTCCTTGTGCAACAACAACATAACATCTGGAGCATCTGGATTTTCTGAGAATCTCCCCCTGGCTCTGTGTGCATTTGTGCTGTTCAGTCCCGACAAGGCTAGAATCAATTTTTGTTGCTTTTGGCTTTCAGTTCAAAGTTTGAAGGGTGTAGAGAGAGGGTGAGCACAGTATGGCACATGGTCTATAAACAACCCCCGACATCAGTTTTATAGATCCTGAACTTTCCTATCAGGAATCTGTACCCCCTGGCAGATGTTCTTTTGGTGTTTTATGCACACACAGTACCATAGAAGTTGGAAGTTAGAAGAATCCTAAAATTGGAAGAGACTCTAAGGGTGATCCAGTCCAGCCCCATTCTACCATGCAGGAAGACACAATCAAAGCATTTCTGACAGATGACCATCGTGAAGGTCTTCCTAATGTTTGGAGGGATTCTCTTTTCCTGGACACATGTGATCCCTTACAAATGCAGTTGTGCTTTTTGGGCTATTCCTAAATGTTTGTATCCAGTTCACCATTCTGTTTGTTAAGTACCACAGGTGTTATTGTTGAATGTACGTCTGCATGTCTGTGGGTGGCACATAACTACTCATGATTGCCACCAATGTATCACTTGTTTCACTGAGTTTATGGTGATAGCAAATATGTTATGGAAACAGCAATCACCTTTGTGGGTACATTCAACCTTTTTATTTTAATTGTTATTAATTGGGGGGGGACTGTCTTAGCTTGGTACTGGTACTGAAACTGAAACATAATGGTACAAAAATTGCAAAGAGTAATGTCTTTGCATCATCCAAATGCAAATTAATAATATGCATAACTATAAAAATTTGCATAATGTGCAAATTATCTATCCGGATATGAGGGACTGGAATATGGCAACCCTAATCACATCAGTTATCCACCTATTATGGCAAGACAAAAGCGAAAGCAACTCCTAGCAGCATGGGGGTTGAGTAGTGCTTGGGCAAGCTTCCTCTGTGTATGGATATTTACACTATGTTGGATTGAGGTCAAAGTGATGCAACATTTTTATGGTATTTATGGTATTTATTTATTATTTATTATGTTTATTTATATCCCACTCTTCTCCCAGGGCAGGGTGGCTTACAACATTCAAAACAATACAATTAAAAAGATACAAAAATAATGCATTAAAATAATATTAAACTACTACAATAAAATAAAAAAAGAAGACAAAAATGTCTAAAATACGTTAAAACAATATAGCATCCCTATAGGGTATACATGCATGTACGTCTGTGGCCTGTGCTGGCGAGAAGCACGGATAAGAAGCAGACCCTACCTCCTGAGCAGTTGCCCACCTCTAAATCGGGGGCTTGTGTCCACAGCCACTAGGAAGAATGCCCGACCCACCCACAATATGGAGCTTATCACTCAGCATTTTAAACCGGCTTCAGCGTCTTGGGCTAGAGCCAGGATGCAGAATGGAGGCAGGGATTATCACACGCTAAATCGCCACTGAACTGCCGGCTGCCATCAGCCCAGGTTCCAGCCGGGTCCGAGCCGCATTCCGCCAGCACTTTTTAAAAGTTGGAAAGCTTTCTGACTTATAAAAATTGCTGGCAGAGTGCATCTGGGACCTGGGCTGATGGTGGCCAGTGATTCAGCAGTGATTTAGCGTGCGATCCCACGTCCCGGTTCCAACCTGGGAGGCTGGAGCTGGTTTAAAATGCTGAGCAATAAGCTCCATTGTGTCATGTGCCAGAGGCAGAAGGGAATCAGAAGGAGAGGAGGTGAGGGAGATACCTAGGCCAGGGGGCTTCTGCAGTGTGCAGTTTTTCTTTGTCTCTTTCCCATGGTCATGCTCCTCATTCTCCTCTCTCCCCTCCCTTGCTTTCTTCGGCCCCCAGTCTTTCCAAAAAGCGGGGTCTGAGTTTTGCTGGAAGCCTACCCCCAGCACGTTCAGACTCAAGGATGCCAATTAAGTAAATTTGTACAAAATTGCATATGCCTCTTAGGAAGGAAGCATTTGCTAGGAAATTTGCCAGGGGCGAATTTGGATGTAGACAATGTTTAGCAGGGCTGCAAATAAGACGGATTTGCTCTCGGGGAGAAATGCTCCATTTCTTAAAATGGAAAGGCAAGGAAAAGGGAGTCGTGTTTCTCATATACACATGCAAACACACATACAATATTTTTGAGAACTAAGAGATTTTCCTGTCTGGTTGGAAGGGCTTTATTCTCTTGATCTTCTCCTTTCTCTGCCCCTCATGTATGTCTCTCTGCATTTGTCCATGCCTGTTTGGGCATTTTATCTGTGGATTCCTGCAATGTAGGCAATTGGACCAAATGATCCTTTGGATTCCTTAAGCATATAAAGTTGGCTGTCAAAGCAGGGGTCCTTAGAATAATAGAATAATTGGATCTTAGAGTTGGAAGGGTTCACAAGGATTATCCAGACCAAGCCCCTGCCAGGTTGGAATAAACAATTAAAGCATTCCTGAAAGATATCCATTCAAACTCTATTTAAAGATTTCCAAAGGAAAGTCTACCTCCTTTTGAAGCAGTCTACTGTATATTCCATTATCAAACAGTGCTTACAGTCAAGAAGTTTTCCTCATATTTAACTGGAATCTCTTCTCTTGTAATTTGTATTTATTCATTCACCTTTTCTGGAGCAGCAGAAAAAAAAAAAACAAGCTCTCCCTATCTTCTACATGGCATCTCTTCAGATATTTAAAGATGGTCAATTGTGCCACCTCTCATTCATCTCATCTCCATGCTAAATATACTCAGCACACTAAGTCATTCCTCATAAGGGTTATGGTGACCCCATGAATTTCATAGGCAAGAAATATTCATAATTGGTTTACCATTGCTTTCCTCTGAAATGTAGCCTACGTCATCCAGTTCAACAATGGAAGATGCTGTCTTGGAGTGTGGTGGGGTCTCCTTCTTTGGGGGTTTTAAAAAAGAAACTGGATTGTCATCTGTTGGGAGGGTTTTGTTTGTGTCTTCCTGCATGGCAGGGTGTTGGACTGGATAGCCTTTGTGGTATCTCTCAAATCTATCATTCTATTCCTTGGTGATCCCCCATTCAAGTACTAACCAAGCTTGACTCTGCTTAGTTTCTGAGATCAGACAGGTTCTGGTGCCTTCAGGGTATGTAGGTGTCTGGTTCCTTCCAACTCTATTATTTTATGATTCTATAATTCTTCTGCAGTTCAGTGGTAGAGTCCAGGCTATAGACCTCTATCTATGTCACTTCTGGTGCAAAGCCTGGGAAGATTCTTTTTCTTTTCCTTTTGGACTACAGCTCCTGAAATCCAATGGTCACAGAACATGAGGGCTGCAAGATTCTGGAAGTAGAAGGCTAAAACGTATTCGTGACTTGACTTTTCCAAGTTTTCTTTTACTATGGCCTCACCCTTGGGCTATTACACATCTAAAGAACCCTCAGGTCCAAAATCTACTTTGGTTTTGCCCCCAAGTCCAGAACTATCCACTACCTTTGGAAAACTGATCATATTCAGAGCATACCTCAGGTTGGTAAGGTCTGATATAGGGAATCATAGAATCATACCTTTGGAAGAGACATCAAGGGCTATCAAGTGAAAGAATCAAAGTATCCCTGACAGATGGCCATCCAGCTTCTGCTTAATGACCTCCAAAGATGGAGACTCCACCACTCTCTGAGGGAGCATCTTCCACTGTCAAACAGCTCTTACTGTCAGGAAGTTGCTCTTAATGTTTAGATGGGATCTCTTTTCCTGTAGTTTGAATCCATTGTTCTGTATCCTATTCTCTGGAACAGCAGAAAGCAAACTTGCTCCTTCCTCAATATGATACCCCTTCAAATATTTAAACAAGGCTATCATATAACACCTTAACCTGCATGCTAAACATACCCAGAGCCCTAAATTGCTCCTCATAGGGCATGGTTTCCAAACCTTTCACCACTTTGGTTGCCCTCTTCTGAACACGCTCGAGTTTCTCAAACTGGACACAGTATTCCAGGTGAGGCCTGACCATGGCAAAATAGAGTGGGCACTATTACTTCCTTTGATTAGACACTGTATTTCCATAGTGGCACAGTGGTTAAATGCCTGTATTGCAGCCACTCACTCAAAACCATAAGGTTGCGAGTTCAAGACCAGCAAAAGGGCCCAAGCTCGACTCAGACTTGCATCCTTCCGAGATCGCTAAAATGAGTACCCAGATTGTTGGGGGCAAGTAGCTTACAGTTGTAAACCGCTTAGACACTCCTGAGTCGGTATGAAGCGGTATATAAATGAAGCTGTTTGTTTGTTTGTTTGTTTATTGATGCAGCCTACAATCTCATTGGCATTTTTAGCTGCCGCATCATACTGTTAACTCATATCCAACTTGTGGTCTACTAGGACTCCTAGATCCCTTTCACACATAGCTTTCTCAAGCCAGGTGTCCCCCATCCTATATCTATACATTTCATTTTTCTGCCCTACGTGCAGTACCTTACATTTCTTTATGCTGAAATTCATTTTGTTTGCTTTGGCCCAGCTTTCTAGTCTATTCAGGTCATTTTGAAGTTTGATCCTCTCTTCTGGGGTATTAGCTACTCCTCCTAATTTGGGGTCATCTGCAGATTTAATAAGCTTGCCCTCTATTCTTTCATCCAAGTCACCGATAAAGATGTTGAATAGCACTGGGTCCAGGACAGAGCCGTGTGACACCCCACTAGTTACTTCTTCACCAGATGAAGAGGAGCCATTGCTGAATACCCTTTGGTTTGGCCAGTCAACCAATTACAAATCCACCTAACTGTATTTTTTGTGCCACCACAGATAAAGTGAAATATCTGACAAAATTACAAATCCCAGAATCCCATAGCAATGAGTCATGGCAGTTAAAGCCATTTCAAACTGCATTAATTCTGTAATGTAGATGCAGTCTCAGCAAAGTGGAGATGACTGCAGCTAGATGAATCATGTGTTTCTTGCTGAGTTTGCTGTCCAGGAACTGCTCACAGTGGATGATGTGCAGCTTCAAGGCCCATCATGCTGGTGATAATACCACCCTGCCATTATCTTGGGCAACACAGCCACAGATTAATCTTGTTAGAGTTAGGTTTCACCATCTCACCGGCAAAGAAGGCTCCAGCCACCCCAGTGTCTGCTGCAACAAATGTGGCATCACCTAGAAACAAAAGCTGAATGCTTTTGTCATTACAATCATTGCTTGAATGATAAGGAAATGTATGCAAATCAAAAACTCATTAATCTATTTATCAGTGGGAACACATGCTCAAAGAAGGTTTGAGTGGCAGCCTATGCTAGTTTACTTATTCTACTTCTGACATCGCAATTTATCTTGCACCTTTCATTGTCTGTTTTGGAACATTCAGAATGGGAATACAGTATCCACTGAGATTTGGTTCCTGGATACCTCCTGCACCTTTGGATACCAAAATCTGTAGATGCTCAAGTCCCATTATATACAATGACATTGTAAAATGATTTCACTTATAAGAGATGGATGCATGTGTGTGCGTGTGTAATATTTTCAAGCCTTTGCTGATTGTATTTGTGGATACAAAAACCACGGATAAGGAGTGTCAAATGTAGTTTGAACCCATTGATCTGGGTCCTATTCTCTGAAGCAGCAGGAATCAAGCTTGCTCCATCCTCAATATGACACCCTTGCAAATATTTGAAATATTTGAATCCTAGAATTTGATATCATTGAGCAGTGGCAGCTGACAAGTGGGGTCAAACTGCATTATTTCTGCAGTGCAGATGAGGCCCAGGAAAGGTGGCACACCTCTTAAAGCAGCAGCTTGTTATAGTTTGCAAGGGTTAATTGATTTGTTGCTGCAATGTCCAAAGGCTTTCCAAAATGACTTAAGGGTATTTACTTAGGGGATTACTACTGGCGGCTTTTAAACCACCATTAGAACTGGAAAAAAGGGTTTTTTAGCAATATTTATTGCACTCTGCCACCTCTGACCCATAGCTGCTGCATCACCTAACCATGCCCAGGGCATCTCTTTTCATTGATGGAGAAAATGTGGCCCCTGTGGTTAAATGCCTGTACTGCAGCCACTCACGCACAAACCACAAAGTTGTGAGTTCAATACCAGCCAGGGGCTCAGGGTCGACTCAGCCTGGTATCCTTCCATGGGTTGCTAAAATGAGTAGGGGCCAGTTAGCTTGTACATTATAAACTTCTTAGAGAGTGATTAAGTGCACTGATAAGTGGCATAGAAACGTACTTGCTATTGCTATTGAGTTCTCAAAACTGCAAGGCCTCTGGTGCAAAACTTTGCTCCTGGGGCAGTTGCTATATTGGCAGTCCTGTAGTGTCCCTGTCTCCTCTTCTCCCCCATCATCTCCCCCCCTCACTATTTCCAAGCAGCCCAATTACCTTCTTCCCCCTCTATCTCTTTTCTTTTTAAATTTTTTTATACTGACAACACTGTTGCAAAGATCCGGAATAGCATAAGTTAAAAGAAAAATAAATAAAAATGAAATTTAAAAAATACAGAAAGGCATGCTAATTAAGGCATTAGGCAGGGATATGGGATTAAAGTGGAGTAAGGCATAGAGTGCAATGTCAGTAACTTCCCCAGTCATATGATTCCAAAGACACGTGATATTGGGGCTCTGAATAAATAATACAGTATGTTTCCATTTTTTCCCCTCCGACATGAATGCTTGGGCTTGCACAACAGGAATTGTGTGGTAAAACCTTCAGTTAATCTCTTCCTTTTCTCCCAGTCATTGTAGCACCAGCAAAGTGACCAGATGTCATCACTGTAAAGGAGAACAAGGCACTGCAAAATACAGGATATTAAAGAAAAATGTAGGACATTGAGAAATAAAAGCTAAAAAGACTCAGTCATGCTCAAAATAGAGGACAGTTTGGAATTCCTTTTGGACATAAGGCTAAAATGTAGGACATGTCCTGGAAAAAAAAGGCTGTCTGGTCACCCTGAACAACAGGGCTCACCCTCAACTCTGCTCTGAACCTATTTTCTAGCTGGAAGGAAATAGGCTACATTAAATGTTCCTTATCCCCTCACTCTAAGAGAGCGAGAAGGAATAATCCCCTCATTTCACCTTGATCTGCAAACAACACTTTCAGCTATGATTTCTCTCTTCATTTCCAAATAGGAAAATATATGAATTCTCCGTGCGTTGTGAGCTGCTGTGCTTGGCACTTAATGCATAATGCATAGTGAGATCACCCGGAGTCATCCTTAGGTCTCAGACTTTGGCCCCCAAACCTCTGGGCCTGGGATGATCTGAACTGGCACCTTTACAGTGGAGTATATCTTCCCTAAGGTTCAAGAGACAGCAAAAAGAAAATGCTTGGGGTGAAGTGGGAGTTACTTTACTCCTCATCAGGGAGTTGGTTTATATATATTCCAGGCAAACAGTCAGTCACCAGGCTAAAAGCATGGGCCAATTTGCATCTTGAGCCTGGAATGGAATGCTTTCCTTCAGGGTTAGGCCTACAAGACTTGGGGGCTGCTAGAGAATGCATTTAGCTCCATTTCCCTACCACTCCATCTCTGTCTGACTCATAGGAGTTTGCTGGTACCCATCACCACCAGGGGCCTGGGACTGAATGTGAATAAGCTGAAGTGGAAGAAGGAGAAATGCAGACAAAATATCCAGCGGAAATGTTCTGACGTGGCCATTTATTATATGGCTGAGTTGTCTTCCCAAGATTGGGAAGCAGGAGGGCAGGAGGAGTTGTACCAGTGAGGAATATATACGTATACAAATACAAAGCAACCTGAAGTCCAGTCTGAGGTTGGGCTAGGCGGGATTACAGCAATTTAAAATGCAAAACATATACATACAATTAAAAACAATTCCAATATAACATTATAACAACATCATAACATTCAGAATATACCTTTCCAATAGATAATTTAAATCGTAGTAAGACAATGCAATGTTCAGTATCAGTGGTTGGTAGTCTGCTCTAGTGCAGTCCTGTACGTCATTAATTATAATATATCTGGTGGATAGGCTGCCGGAAGAGATCCATCTTAAGTGCTTTCTTAAAAGCATCTAAGGTGGTAATAAGACGGATCTCCTCCGGCAGGTCATTCCATAGTTTTGGGGCTGCAACTGAAAATGCCTTGCGTGTAGTAGACACCAATCTTGTATTTTTAATTTCAAGCAGATTCTTCCCTGTACAGTAGTTCTAAGAGTGTGGGGCAGATTATATACGGACAGGCATTCCTTCAAGTAACTCGGGCCCAAGCCAAATAGGGCTTTAAAGGTAATAACCAACACTTTGTACTGCGCCCGGAAGCTAATTGGCAGCCAGTGTAAAGATTTTAATACAGGGGTAATATGCTCCATTCTAGGAGCTCCCATAAGCAATCTGGCTACCACATTTTGAACTAATTGAGGCTTCCGGACTTGATACAAAGGTAGCCCCATGTAAAGCGCATTGCAGAAGTCTAAACGAGAGATTACCAATGCATGTACCAATGTTTCAAGGTCCTCCTTCCCCAGATAAGGGCACAGTTGGCGTATCAGCCAAAGCTGGTACCACACACTCCTGGCCGTCGCCTCCACCTGAGAAGTCAGGTGGAGGGACGAATCCAGGACTTTGTCCTTTAGGGGAAGTGTGACCCCATCAAGGACAAGTTGGTAAACCTCCTCCTCAGGGTTGGAGGAACCTATCACAAGTTCCTCCGTTTTCTCTGGATTCAGCCTGAGTCTATTTTCCCTCATCCAGCCCATTACCGACTCTAGACAGGCATTAAGAGCAGAGATGCTATCCTTGGTCACTGATTCAGTCGGAGACATAGAGAAAATTATTTGGGTGTCATCAGCGTACTGATAACACCGCGCCCCATGTCTCCGGATGATCTCTCCCAGCGGCTTCATGCATGGGAGACAGAATGGCGCCTTGAGGGATGCCAGATGTCAGCTTTCTTTTACAAGAGCAGCTTTCTCCCAGCTTCACCATCTGGAACCTGCCTGAGAGGTAGGAACGGAACCACTGGAGCGCAGTGCCTCCAATGCCCAACTCTCTCAGGCATTCCAGAAGGATACCATGGTCGATGGTATTGAATGCCGCTGAGATGTCCAAGAGCACCAATAGGGTCACACTTCCCCTATCGATGCCCAGACGGAGATCATCGGCCAAGGCGACCATGGCCGTCTCAACCCCGTAGCCCACCCTGAAGCCGGTTTGAAATGGGTCTAGAAAATCGGCTTCATCCAAGACGGCTTGGAGTTGGATGGCAACTGTGACACAAGATTTTATGGGAAGAAAATAACATTTTTGAGCAGAAAATGCTATGTTCTTTGCAGGACACTTGTTTTCTCCCCAGAAATACTATTTTCTGGGCCAAACAAAAACAAACAAACAAACAGCTTCATTTATATACCGCTTCATGCCACCTAAGGAGTCTAAGCGGTTTACAACTGTAAGCTACTTGCTCCCAGTAGTCTGGGTACTCATTTTAGCGACCTTGGAAGGATGCAAGCCTGAGTTGAGCTTGAGCCCTTTTGCTGGTATTGAACTCGCCACCTTATGGTTTTGAGTGAGTGGCTGCAGTACAGGCATTTAACCAGTGTGCCACCAGGGCTGGAATTCAACATGGGACTTGCATCTACACAAGTGGGCTTTCTGTATGCCTAAAAGAAATGGAATTAAGTAGTTTTGCAACATCTGTATCCGGCAAGGGGCTGCCTTGATGTTACTATGTAGAGGACCCAACCAAGTGACTGTTGTGCACTGGGACACTGGTGGGTAGGGAATGCCAATGTGCATCAGTAGTTATCTCATACCTGCCTTTGCAGTTCACTAGAAGGGTTTCCATAGCACCTCTGCTTTGTTGTTGTTGTTGTTGTTGTTGTTGTGTGCCTTCAGATGGTTTCTGACTTATGGGAACCCTAAGGCAAACCTATCACACAACTGAATATGTGCAAAGTTACACAATGTAGGCTGCAATATGGAATCATGAGCATGCATTAATTTTTGCACATATTAAGGGAGAGGCGGGAAATATAAATAAAAAAATCTACACTATTGAAATAATTCAATTTAACACCACTTTAAGTGCTATAGCTCCATTCTATGGAATCCTGGGATGAGTAGTTTTACAAGGTCTTCAGCCTTTTCTGTCAAAGAGTGCTGTTGGACCAGAAAACTACGGTTCCCAGGAATCTGTAGGATGGAGCCATGGCAGTTAAAGTGAAGTCAAACTGCATTATTTGTACAGTGTTAGATGCACCCAGAGTCTCAAACTGTAAATAATCCTTTGCAAGCAGTACAGGATTCAGTTACTCTTTTGCAGAGATGAGGAAAAAGATATATGTATTTTTTCTTTCTTGATTTACACTCCTACACATTGAGAGGGGTTCAAATGGACGGCCCTTGGGGTATCTTTGAACTCCATAGTTCTGTGATTGTGAGGATCAACCTTGTGCACAGGGCCCATATATCTCCTTCAAGCTGCAATATGTCATCATCTGTCACACCAGAAGTTGTTTGCTCAGCTCAGTCACGCTTCTGCTTATTTGTCAGTCTGCACAATCCTTCTGTTGTGCATTATTGTTTGGCTCGTGGTTGTTTTTAATCCCATTTAAAAAGCTTATGCCCTCCACCTGAAAGCACTTGCCCAAATGCATTCCTTGGCAACCAGTGGATTTGCAGAAAGCTACTGCAAGAAATAGGAATCAGCGTGGGTTGTTACATTACTGTATCTGCTTGTGTTTGGCTGTCCTTGCATATAAACTGGGGAGGATGGTGGTGGAGAAAAGATGGCAGTTTTCCAACATTATGTTTGGTTGGATCTCAAGAGATCCAGTGTTCGGTCTGAGATACTACATCTATATTGCATGGTGCAAATCTCTGCATACACATTAATAGAATCATAGAATCATAAAATCATAGAGTTGGAAAAGAACCCAAGGGCCATCCTGTCTAATCCCATATTGTCATGCAGGAACACAAAATCAAAGCACCCTCCAACAGATGGCAATCCAGCCTCTGCTTATAAACCTCCATAGAAGGAGGCTCTCCGAGGGAGAGTGTTCCACTGTCGAACAGCTCTTACTTCCTCCTAATGTTGAGGTGGAATCTCTTCTCCTGTAGTTTGCATCCATTACTCTAGGTCCTATTTTCTGGAGCAGCAGAAAACAAGTTTGCTCTACCCTCAATGTGACATCCCTTCAAATATTTAAAAGGGCTGTCATATCATCTCTTAACTATCTCTTCTCCAGGCTGCACATACCCATCTCTATAAGTCTCTCCTCATAGGGCTGTATAGTTTCCAGAGCATTCACCATTTTGGACACCCACCTCTGGACACACTCCAGCTTATCAACATTCATTTTGAACTGTGGTGCCCAGAACTGGACACAGTATTCCAGGTGAGACCTATCCAAAGCGGAATAGAGTGGTACTATTACTTCCCTTGATCTAGACACTATACTTCTATTGATACAGCCTAGAACTGTATTGGCCTTTTTAGCTGCAGTATCACACTATTGACTGATGTTCAACTTGTGGCCTGCTAGGACTCCTAGATCCCTTTCACATTTTGTGTTGTTAAGCCAGGTGTCCTCCTTCTTATATATGTTTATTTCATTATTATTTTTTTCCTGCCTAATTGCAGTACCTTACATTTCTCCATGTTGAAATTCATTTTGTTAGTTTTGGCCCAGGTTTCTAACCTAATGAGGTCAGTTTGAATTTTGATCCTCTCCTCTGAAGTATTAGGAAAACCTCCTAATTTGGAATCATCTGCAAATTTGATAAGCATGCTCTCTATTCCTTTGTCTAATAAGAGTGCTATACAACCCCTTGTGCTGAAGGGCAACTTTGGACACTGACACAAGACAGAAAATGTGCAAGTAAATGCATAATCAAATGTGCATGAGCATTCATGTGAAATGAGAGTGTGGTGAAGTGATCTGAGTGCTGGATGATAAATTTAGGAGACTAAGGGCCTGGACAGATGAGCACTTTGCACAGGTATGGGCCCAAACTAGAGGTGCACCGGGGCTGAGCGTTTACATGATGATCAACTCTACCGCGGGTGTCATCTTGGTGTGCTCCCATATAGACAGGGTGTGCCACAATGGTGTCCATGCGGCACATCACCCAAACAGCACTGAACAGGGCAGATGTCATCATGGTGTGCAAATGCACCAATGGTGCCCCGTGTGTGGCCTAAAAAGTACTCACTGGGAGTGGGTTCTTTTTAGGTCTCCTGGAGGCTGTAGTGTTTGGTTGCTGCAGCCTCCATCGGAGCAGAAAGGGACAGTATCTCACCGCCCCTTTCTCCCCATCTGTCTAGCCCCTAAGATTTGAATCTGCTTGGCCATGAAAAACCACTTGGTGACCTTAGACAAGTCACAGTCTCTTGGCTTTAGAGGAAGGCAAACCCCATTTGAACAATGACTTGAAATCACACACCAATAACAATCCACGTGCCATATGCATCTCTGTGGATTCTGCCTCTGCAGTCTGGGCATCAATGCAAATATTCTGCACCAGACAAAAAAATCTATCAATGCTAATCCAAAATGTTGGAGGGGATGTGAAGGTAGGGGAACTTTTGTACATATGTAGCTGGACTGTCCCTTGGTGCATAAATACTGGATAGAAATTTTACAACTGGTCTCCAAGATCAGTAAACTAATTATACAATTATCACCACTCCTTCTCCTGTTTTCCATTTTTATGGATGAAAATAAAGCCTTGCAGCATAAAGAACTCATCAGTTTCCTTTTGGCTGTCAGCTGGCTTGAGATAGCCAAGAACTGGAAAACTGGAAAGTTGAATATTGCAGGATGGTGGACTAGACTCTGGGACTTGTGGTCAGTGGAGAAAATTGCAGATAATAACAATAGAGCAAGAGGTTTACACTCTGGATTGAATTTTCATAAGATTTGGCACCCACTTATTGAATATATCCAACAGGATTTACTCTCTAGACACCCTCCAATATTAAAATTTTTATGGTAAAATGTCTTTCAAGATCCCTGAATACACCTCTTGTTTATAATTTTTAGGACATTAGCTGGGTTAATGTCTTTTATTCATAGTTGTTTTGGTATACCGCTTGTTGTCTGTTGTTCTGTTTTAGAATGTATTAATAAATTATATATTTAAAAAAAATCTATCTGCTTCTTAGAGGAATTGATGTGTACAATACACCAACAGGATTCCAGCCTTCACCTGCTATTCAAGGGGTATGTTTGGAGTTGGAGCATCCCAGATTACAGACCATCCTTCAAAAAAAGGATTTGCTGGAAATCCCTCCAAACTTGATGGCATTCCTCAGATTAATCGGGTGATGTTGGGAACCATTTGGCTCTGTAACATAGAGGAATGGTACAGATCACCCAAAAAGGGCAGTCTGGTGCCACCCTTTTTTGCTGCAGAACTTCTCTGCAGCAGCTAGATGCTGCAGCAAAGCTGCACAGCAGGAGTGGGGAAACCCCACTCCTTTTTAGCGCCACAGTTGTGGCACAATACATGGAAAAGGTGCCACTGGGCACCTTTACTCGGCCGCAACTGCGCAGCTCCTTCTAGAAGATGTGCAGGTTCGGCAGTGCCATTATATACACCGTCTAAACAGTGCTACGTAATGACGCAGGCACCATTACATGTTAGGGTTCGGGAGCGTGCAAATGCTGCACGCTCCCTAGCCTTAATCACAGCACAAGGGCGCCTCTTCCTGCCCATCTGTTTTGGGCCATAGAGACAGAGACCTAACCCTTACTGGTTAATCCCAACTAGAGTAGACCCACTGACTGTTGTTGTTCATTTATTTGTATCCTGATTTTACCCCTCCCAAACAGAGACGCAAAGCAGCTTACAAATGAAAAGAACAATGCAATTGAAACATCCAAAGTGAACATTAAAATAGTTGTTTAATGGTGAGTCAACACATAGGTCTAATCTAAAGTGAAGAATTCATGCAGTTTGCCATGGCTCAACACTGGGGATTTGCAGTTTTGTGAGATACTTAGCCTTCTCTGTTAGGGAGCTTTGGTCCCACAACAAACTACAAATCCCAGGATAGCCCTTGTGGTTCTTTCCAAGTCTGGTTGCTGCCACACTGGAGAAATGATGCAGTTTGACACCTCTTTAACTGCCATGGCTCAAACAGAGGCTTGGATGGTCATCTGCTGGGAATGCTTTCATGGTGTCTTCCTGCATGTCAAGGGGCTGGACTAGCTGGACCTTGGGATCTCTTCTAGGATTCTAGGAATCTATGAATTGGGTGACCACCATCTTGTCTAGCAGGGCAGGGACTGGGGGGGGGGGGCAGATGGTATCAAATGATTGGAGACCCAATGAGAATGCCCTGCCCAGTACTACACTCAACCATCCACATATGCAGCTTTGACTTTTGTGGATTTGATTATTCACAGATTTGATTAATATGTTCTCTCTAGGAACCTCTAGGTCCTCTAGCACAACATTGTGCTCTACTTCTGCCAAAAAGTCACGCTGAAGGACTAGGGGTTCCTAGAGGGAACACTTCTCTAGGCAATTGATGGTCCTCCAGTGCAATTCTTATGGTCAATGTCTGGCAGATGGTGACCACAGAGTTGCCCTGGAGGACCTAGAGATTCCTAGAGAGGTATTTTCTCAAGTCAAAAAAATTAGTATTTTTTATTTGCAGTTTTTCCAATTTTAGAGGGGGCTCAGTGCCCATAAAACCAGTGAATGTGGAAGGTCCACTGTATGCAGAATGCTCATGTCTTGCTTATGTGCCTCCCAGAAACATTTGGGTGTCCCTCCAGCGGGGGTTTAACACTCGTCAGAATATTCTGGCCTGCCCCCAGATTATTCTGGCCCCAAACCTGCCCCAACTTCACCTCATTACTTGTGAACTTAGAAGCAATGCCAGTCAGCTGTCTGCACAGTGTCCTGCTGTGCAAGCCATCACCACTGCTGGTGGCATGAGATGCTCCCTCTGAAGCCAGAAACAAGGCACCCAGCATTGATCACATAGCTGGGTGCCTTGTTCTGACCTCCAAGGACCAACTCACAATGGTGGTGGCAGGCAACACAGCAGAATGCTGTCTAAACAACCACCTGGCATCACTTTGGAGTGGTCCAGATTTTCTGGGAAGATCCAGAGCAAAAGGTAAGTTGTTGTTATTGTTGTTGTTGTTGTTGTTTTAAAAAAAGAGCAATAAGGAAAAGGTGGACTGGATTTGATGCGGGCCTGTCCTTCCCATGTGTAAACAGTTTGCATTCGAATCAGACCTTTGGGTCTGCCCTGTGTGGATAGGCGATGTGAAGGTAGAGGAAAACCACTGTAAATGGTCCACATAGACATGTTCTGGGATACAACATGTTACACATAATGACCCCCTGGTGTGTCGTTATGCATTGCATTGCTAAAGTAATTTACCAATGGGTGCATTCCTCTAGATAGAATGAGCCACAAATGCCAAACAAAACAAAAGACTTCCCAGCTTGCTTTTAGTCCGTGAAGTGGTTACTGCAGTACCATGCTGAAGCACGGTGTTATGGTCCCCTTCCCATATACACACATCGACGGCAACCTCTGAGCCTGGTGAGAAAGAAAAAGAGACCCACACTTGGGATGAAAGAGAGCCATGCTTTCTCTAGAAGATGAAAACCAGAGGTGGTGGTGAATGCTCTAACCACATCCATTCCCTTGATGGCAAAGCTGCTTCCAACATGGCTGCTGTTCTCCAGCATCTGGCGAACAGGGGGAGTCCCTGTGGCTTGCAGGAATGCTTCCTGGGGAGGCATCTCTATCTCAGACGTAGAGGGTGACCTCATCCCCGGTCTCTCTTGTCCCAGGAAGCTAGGATTCCACAGATCCTTATCCCTGTTTCTAGAGCTTCTTGGAAGATTGTGACATTTTGGGCTGATGAGGAAACCATCCCATTGTTTGGAAACTCAGGAATCACATGGGGCAATTCTGAAAAGTGGATGGCATAAAGGAATGATTTGTTTCTGTTTCTATTCCACTGTGATTTTATTGTATTAAGTCATTCATGCTTTGTTTGGAACATCACTTTGAGGAGCATGTCAACAAGTCCATGGGTGGGATGATGGGAAGACAAGCAGGGGGTAGCAATGGGGTTTGAGATGAAGTCATTACCCAATCCATCCCCACCCCAAATAAGGATTCTGCTCTAATCTCCACATTTCTGGCATTGCAGATGAACATTTAGGGATAGAATTTCAGTATCCAAAGAAAAGGATATGTTAGAATCCTGCAAAACAAATATACAACTTTGTACCTCTATGAAGAAGTATTTCCATGCATACACAATATAGATATTCTGCAGGACCTTGGTGCCTCCACAGCTGTGTGTGAAAAGTCATTTTCAGCTTTTGACACATGTTAACATCATACAGGTTTTTAATGGTTTATCAGAGAAAAAGCAAATGTAATAATCTTGATAGACCACAAAAAAACTATGGATGGCTCTTAAAGTCGTGGGAATGCTCCCACATCTGGTAGTCCTGATGAAAAATGCGTACTTAGGGCAAGAGAAAACTGTTAGAAGAGAATATGGAGAAGCAGGATGGTTCCCAATTGACAAGAAGGTCAGGCAAGACTTCACCCTTTCACCTGACGTGCTTAATTTGTATGCAGAAAACATCAAACAAAGAGCAAGTTTAGACTTAGAAGAAGGAGGGGAAAAGATAGGAAGAAGAAACATTAACTATCTAAGGCGCGATACAGAGGACCCCAAAGGGCCGTTCCTGCGCTGTGATTAGGGTTGGGGAGTGCGCAGCAACTGCACACTCCCCAACCCTAACACCTATGGGCGGCACCATTTTAAAATGGTGCCGTCCATATGCACGTGCCATGATGACGTCTTGGCGCAGGTCGTTTCCAGATGGACTGGCGCACACCTGACGTCATGGTGCTGTTGGAGGGCACCTAGGGTGCCCTTTCAGCTCTGAAACGAGCTCCTTTCAGGCAGTGCGTCATTCCTGCAGCAACCAGATTGTGCGGGAATGAAGACAGGGAGAAAGGTGCCAGGTGGCCCCTTTCTCCCTTGCCACTTCTGGTCGGGCTGTTCTTGGGGCATGAAGCCCTAAGGACAGCCCTTTCCAGGTCACGGGGAAGGGTCCTTTTGCCCTTTTCCCGCTGCCTGGATAAGTGGTGGATTGGGGCCTCTGGGCAGCCAGTGAGGCTGCTCTGCCGCCAATCCACCGCTCAATAGGGTGGCGACAGACCACCCTTTTGAGGTGGTCTGTAAAGACCCTAAGATATGTGGATAAAACCATACTACTAGCAGGAAACATTACAGACTTTGAACAATGACTAAGGAAGGTCAAAAAAGAAAGTGCAAAGGCAGGGTTACTGTACTTTACTGTAACTTACTGCTGAATATAAAGAAAACAAAAATTGTGACAACAGAGGACCTACACACATTAAATCTAGCCAATGAGGAAATTGAAATCAATCAAAAATTGATCAAAATGGAGACTGCTGTCAGGGAATCAAAATAACTAGGAATAAGAATAGCAGCTATGAAAGAACTAGAGAAGACCCTGAAAAGTAAAGAAGAAAAATACTGATTTGCTTTTTGGAAGTTCCACAGCATAGTTTCTAATTAACATCCTTACAGTTTGGAGGTTCTGACAGGTTTTTAAGAGACATGGGGGAGTGTGGGAGTTGGGAGAGCTGCTATTATGTTTTGCCGTGTTTTGAGACTTGGGGGGAATTCAGAGGCTGATTCAGGAGTTGCATTTTGGGCCCCTAAGAGTTTAACTACAGGAGTTAAGGGGGCCATTTTGCCTGTTGTGATGGTGTCATAAGATTTCCAACTTATGACCATCCTATGGTCAACTTACCACAGGGTTGTTCAGAGATGGTTTGCCTTTGCCTTCCTCTGAGGCTGAGAGAGTGTGATTTGCCCAAGGTCATCCATAGTTTTTCAAGGCTTAGCTGGGAATCAAACCCAGGTCTCCAGAGTCCTAGTCCAGCATTCATACCACTACACAATGCTGGCTCTCACAGGTTCTCATTATGGTCGCTATAAGTTGGAAATGAAGGTACACAACAACAACAACAACTGGGGGCAAATACATATCCAGTTTTTGTTTTTTTTTTAAAAGGGAATCTTAGCCTGTGAACTGTCATAAGAAGAGAAGCAAAACAGATTTCCCCCTCAACCATGCACAGAAACAAAAGCACGGGTTCCTCTTACTCTATCATGGCGGTGGTGTGGGAATGTGATGGAGTGGAACATGCTGACGTTGGTGACTTTTCTGTTAGCTGCTGGAAACACAGCTTCCTTCTCCCACCTCACACATCTTGCAGACTGTGTCAGTCCACATGTTGAAAATATTCCAAGAAACCAGATCTGCATCTTTGGAGTGCCTCTGGGTTCCTGGAGTCATCCATCATCCTGCCAGTGATCTTTAGATCTTGGGGAGGTGGTGGGCTTTTCCAGTGCAAACACGGTCCCATGGGCCATTCCAATCCCCAAGCATGCCAGTTGAGTTGCTTTGGAGAGGTCTGAGACATACCACATGAACCCAGCTGGCTGCAGTTGTTTTTCAAATGGTTCAATAGCAAATCATGAGGAACAATAATCAACTCCACTGTTGAACAGTTCTTGCCATAAGGAAGTTTTGGTTAATGTATAGTTGGAAATGCCTCATATAAATACCCTAAAGGCACCAGAACAGGCAAGGCAAATAGCAGTATTCTCAAGAATCCCTTACTGAACATACATGAAAAACAAAATAGAGAGAAAGGGGGAAAGATGGCTGGCATCCATCATTTTTTGTGGGTTTCTGAAGACGCCAGCCACAGCTCCTGGTCAAACATCAGGAATAAACTCTTCTAGAACACAGCCTCACAGCCTGAAAACCCCACAAAAAACTAAAGCCAATTAGCCAGCTTCACAGCTACCTCCACTATGCTAAAACGAATAGATATGCCTAAACAGCTTAAAGGCACCAGATCTTGTCTGATCTTGGAAGCTAAGCAGGGTCAGCCCTGGTTATTGTTGTATGGAAGACCACCCATGACTACCATGTGCTGGAGGCTCAGTTTCAGAGGAAGCAATTGACAGAACCACCTCTGAGTCTTCCTTTGCCAAAGAAAATCCTTTGAAATTCATGGGCTCATCATAAGTTGCCAGGTGACTTGAAGGCGCGCACACACACAGGACTCTTTCAAACGGGGAGGAATTTCTCCCAACTCCGAATGGAGCCAATGCGGATTTATGTAAATTCGCTTGTTTAGCGAATTTACATGAACCCCTGCTCCGTTCAAAATTACTTCCCATTACCCGAAAATAACCCCCTCCTGCCCGAATTTGCATGCGAAGCTTTAATTCGCAATAAGGTAAAACCCATGATTGCATTTGAATTGGCTTCCCTCTTGCCCAAATTTGCATGTGAAGAGTTAATTTGCAATAACATAAAACCCATGATTGCATTCGAATTGACCTTAAATTATACTTCCAATTTAGCCTTGTATGAAAGAGTCCACACACTCCTTAGTCATAGAATTCAAAGATAGAGCCGTGTTAGTCTGTAGAATCAGTATGTAGAGAGATCTTGTAGCGCCTTTGAGATTAACTGAAATAAAGAAGTTGGCACGAGCTTTGATAAACTTAGACTGAAGTCTGGGGACTTTATCACATGGGGAAAATCGGAGTTTAACCAGCAAAAACCATGTGAAAATTACACAGTCGCATTAAGGTGCCATTATTCTGGGAATAAACAGGCAATAAACAGCAACAAATCATTCACGGGGGAAATCCTGTAAATGGTTGTTGCAGTTTATTGCCTGTTTATTGCCTGTTTAGTCCCAGGATAATGGCTCTTTAATTGCGATGTGTCTGAAAATGTTAATCGTGACTGCACAATTTTCACACATTTTTTACATTATTTTTGCTGTTTAAACCCCCGATTTTCCCCCTGTGATAAAGTCCTACGAAAGCTCATGCTGCCAACTTCTTTCTTTCAGTTAGTCTCAGAGGTGCTAAAAGATCTCTCTACACACACCCTAAAGGCACCAGGTCCTGTTTGATCTTGGAAGCTAAGGAGGGTCAGCTTTGGTTAGTACTAGGATGGGAGACTGCCAACAAATACCAGGTGCATTAGGCTCTGTTTCAGAGAAAGAAACTGGTCAAACCACCTCTGAGTATTCCTTGCCTAAGAAAACCCTGTGAAATTCATGGGTTTGTCATATGTGGACAGGTGGCTTGGAGGCACGCACACACACACACACACACAACTAGAATATCCTTTTTTGTCATTTGAATCCACTTGTTAGCACCCCCTCCTTTGAAGCAGAACAAGCTTTCTCTGTCTTCCACCAACTAGCCCTTCAGATGCTTGAGGATGGCTACCTTCCCTTTCCTCAGTCTTCTCCAAGCTAAACATAACCATCTATCTCCCTAAGTCATTCCTCGCAAGGCTTGATTTCCAGTTCTTTTATATCTTGGCCTGCATCTACACTGCCGAAATGAGGTAATTTGAGACTACTTTAACTGTCATGGATCAATTCTAGGGAATCCTGGGATTTCTAGTCTGTTGTGGCACCAGAGCTCTCCGACAGAGAAGGCTAAACATATCACAAAATTACAAATCCTAGAATTCTATAGCACTGACCCATGGCAGTTGAAGTAGTGTCAAACTGCTTTATTTCTCCAATGTGGACAAAGTCTAGATCATCCTTCTCTAGACACGCTCCTGCTTGTCCAGATCCTTTTTGAATAGTGTTGCCTGAAACTCATAGCAGTCTATCACACTCAACCCAGGCTGAATAATGGAGTAAAATCAGCAAGACTGAAGCTCTACTGAGCTCCAGGTTGACCCCACTACATCAATCCAACCTAGGAACAGAAAGAATCATAGAGTTGGAAGAGACCACAAGGGCCATCCAGTCCAACCCCATTCTGCCATGCAGGAACTCCCAATCAAAGTATCCCCAACAAATGGCCATCCAGCCTCTGTTTAAAGACCTCTGTTTAAAGGAGACTCCACCACCTTCTGAAGCAGCATCTTCCACTGCCAAACAGTCCTTAGAAGTTCCTCCTAATTAGAAGTTCCTCCTAATGTTGAGCTGGAATCTCTTTTCCTGTATTTCTCAAGTGTTAGGACATCCTGACAGGGAGACACCTGGATTGAGGAGACTGTGTGTGTGCAGAAAACATTTTCTACATAGGGAATGAAGAAAATATTATAGTCAGCACAAAAAAAATCTTTTTCTTTTGGAGAATATGCTTTAGTTTAGAATTTAATCTGTACAAAATTTGTGCACAGTGGTTTTTTCCCTGTTGTTCTTGCACACATAGCAGCATTTTCAGTGCCCTAAATAAAAATTTCTATGCAGAAAACAAACTTTCTGCATAGACAAATATTATTTCCTGTGCTAGGAATGGGGTTTCCTGCACAGAAAATGGTATTTTGTATGTAGACATACCCAGTTGGAATTTTGCATAGAATAAGTATCGAACTGCAAATAGTTTATGAAAAATGTGCTGTTTTCAAATCCAACCTTGCAGTGACAAGAAAATTACTAACATTAATCACTGTTTCTTTTGCAAATGAAATTGATGAAGAATTGCAGCCTGAGTCCCAGGTCTGGACGAACTTTAAGAAGTAACTCTTATAAACTCCCCTAGGTTTGAGTCGTGGCTTTGGAAATACATGCTGAGACTGAATCCTGACCCCAATCAAGCATCATGAGAGGTGAACAAAATCATTTCAGGCATGCAAAGGGATCCTGTTATTTTCTCCCAAGTGTCTGGCACTAAGCTGCACATGGGCTTCTCGGCTCCAGCCTGGAATCTCATTACTAGGCCGCGCCATTCTTTTGCAAAGCTGGCATGTGAACAGGCAGGACTCGGTGCATTGACTCATAAGCCAAAAGCGCTTTTTCTCCCTCTCTCTGATTCAGAGATCTGAGTTTTAATTAACGGGAAGCGGTGCCTATTCTGCTCAACGCAGCACTCTTAAAAGTTCAATTGTTGATTGAGGCGAGAGCCATTTCTCACCAGGTAGAGAAAATGAGACGCCGATCGGAACATAAAAGATTGTTTTAATTAAACCTGGCATTTCCAAGGCTTCTGCTGACAGGAGGATAATAGTGTAACTGGGGTTCAAAAAACGGATTAGACAAATTTATGGGGAATAGAGACATCGGTGGCAATTAGCCAAGACGGGCTGCCGACGGATGTAGAAACAGTTCTCCTCCCAAGAAAACAGAGGAGTTTTTTCCTTTTCTTTTTTTTTGGGGGGGGGGATAAAAATCTCTTTTTCTCAATACATGGTGCTAATTCCCCAGTACAACTAAGACAAAGAATCACCATGGTGAGTGCATATGGATGTGTGTGATAGAGAATGCATATCGATTTGCTTGTGCTATGGTTGTTGTTGATGTGGCTACAAGTTGACTTCAACTCAAACACCTGACATGGTAGTTATACGATGGAGTCAACTTATAGGCTCATTAACAACAACCATAACACAAGCAAATCAACATACATTCTCTCTCACACACACATTTGCCACCAAGTCAGCCTTGCAAATTTCAGTTGAGTCTTTTCCACCTGTGGTCTTCCTCTTTTCCTAGTGCCTTCCACTTTCCTGAGTGCTATTATCTTTTCCAATGATTCTTATAATCTTATATGTACAAAGCACAGAAGACTATGGCTCTCAACAGACTGGCAAAAAACGCTGGTGTGAGGGCAGACAGAGTGGGGCTGTGATGACCGTATGCTGTCTGCTCGCATGCCATTGTCATGCTGGCGTCACGCCACCTGATCAACTGCATGGTGGGCAGATAGACATGTTCCATCAAAGAGCTGTAGAAAAGCTCTTTCTTCGGTTTCTTTTTATGCCATGGACCTGCTGGGCTGGGGGTATGATGTGGCATGTGGCCACCGCGTTCCCAACCCAGGGCTTCCAGGGGCAGTATGGCACCACCTCTTAACAGCGGTCTGCCAAGTCCCTCAGTTTAGCCATCTTGGTTTCTGGAGACAGAACGGGCTTCATTTGATCTAAGACCAATTCACTTGTCGTTTTTGGTTTCTCATGATATCTGGGAAACATGCTCTTTTTAAAAATGCCAGTCTGCCAATGCAATGTGACACCACTTTAACTGCCATGGCTCCATCCTATGGAATACTGGGATTTGTAGTTGGTTGTCATGCCTAGCCTGGCTGAGAATTCAGAAGAGGCCTCTGAGCCAGAGCCTGAGCTTGAGTCTGAGCCTCAGCCTGGCCTTAGCTCTGCCCCGAGAGTCTGGGGCCTCAGAAGAGATTCAGCAGCCAAACTTCCAGACAGCAGATCAAGATTTAAAAAGGCTGTCAAGACGGATCTCTTCCAGCAGGCCTTCCTTGAATTGCAAACCCAGCCACCGGCTGAATTTACCACCTCATTGAATATGCTGCAGCCCCATTCACTTGACTTGTCTTTTAATAAATGATTTTAATAGTTAATTGTTTAATTGATGTTTTAGGGGAGGGAGGGAATAACTGGGATGGTGGGTTTTGTATGGATTCTTTTAATTGTAAGCCACCTCTCTTCTGACAGAGAGGTGGGGTAAAAATAAAGTTTATCATTTATTATTATATTCAGAAACTGTGGGCATGGAAGAGGAGGATGAGGAAGCAGGCATACCTATCTTCAGCCAGAGTCTCTAAGGCTTTATGAGAAATGCCAACTCACCAAGAAACAGCTGCACTCATGAGAGCTGATTCTATAAGCCTGGGAAGGACGCCAGAGCTTTTGTCAGAAGAGTCAAAGATTC
This sequence comes from Urosaurus nigricauda, assembly GCA_034509955.1. NCBI lineage: Eukaryota > Metazoa > Chordata > Lepidosauria > Squamata > Phrynosomatidae > Urosaurus > Urosaurus nigricauda. The sequence goes on from JAOEGL010000002.1 coordinate 2,624,751, forward strand.
AAGCCAAGAAGGAAACAGAGTGCTTTCCAGACTGCCTGACCATTCTGCTTCACTGGAACCCTTGACCTTCTTGGACTGCCCAAAGATGCTCTTGGCTTGACCCTTTGGCTTGCACTATGACTGATTGTGGACCTTGTTACTGGACTCTGTCTTCACCCATAAGTCTGCCATTATAGGCTTACTTGAACTCCACAGACTCTGAGTGATGTTTCTTTGCTTATGTGGACATTGTTATCAGTGTGTGGCTATTTTCCCAGACATTGGGTGTGGTACCAGAGCTCTCAGACAAAGAATCATAGAATCATAGAAATTTAGAGTTGGAAGAGGCCACAAGGGCCATCCAGACCAACCCCCTGCCGTGCAGGAACTCCCAATCAAAGCATCCCCAACAGATGGCCATCCAGCCTCTGCTTAAAGACCTCCAAGGAAGGAGACTCCACCAAAATCTCTGAGGAAGGAGTGTGTTCCACTGTCGAACAGCCCTTACTGTCAGGAAGTTCCTCCTAATGTTGAGGTGGTTAAATAGCTCACAAAACTACAGATCCCAGGATTCCATGGCATTGAGCCATGGCAGATGGAGCAGTGTCATACTGCGTTACTTTTGCCATGTAGATTCAGGGTGAGAAACTGTGGCTTGCAAGGCCACATAGTGGGTTTCAGTGGCTGGGCAGGGATTCAGACTCTGCTCTCCCAGAGTGCATCTACACTGTAGTAATAATGCAGTTTGAATCACACACTATAGCATCATCCTATGGAACCCTGGGAGTTGTAGTTTTGCAAGTTCTTTAGCCACCTCTGTGCCAAAGAATGCTGGTGCCTCATGAAAACTACCAACCCCAGGATTCTGGAGGATGGGGTCATAGTTGTTAAAGCAGTGTAAAACTGCAGCATTTCTACAGTGTAGATGTGCCCCTAGTCCACCACTCAAACTGCTACAGCAAGCTGTCTCTTGTTCATACTGTTATGTGCTGTGATGTGACATTACCAAGCAAGGGCTAGAATCCTGCTGGTGTCTCATACCTGCATACGTTACACCCTACAGAATTGGCCAGATATTTGTTCAATGCAGAATTTATTTCAAAGCTGTAGAAGCATGTACAGTGCTACTCTGCATGCAGATGTGCACTTAGATGTGCATTTATTTGTGCATTCCATTGTACATTTGGCTACATTTTCAACTGAGCAAGCAATAATTCTTTATTGTGGAGTTGAAGGCTTTCATGGCTGGCCTCCATAGTTTTTTGTGGGGCTTTCGGGCTCTGTGGCCATGTTCTAGAAGAGTTCCTTTCTGATGTTTCACCAGTGTGGCTGGCATCTTCAGAGGAAGATGCCAGCCACAGATGCTGGTGAAACGCCAGAAAGGAACTCTTCTAGAACATGGCCATATAGCCCGAAAGCCTCACAAAAAACTAAATTCTTTATTATTTACATAGTACAAAGTACAAATTATATGATCTAACATTCGTAATATACTCAGAGGATATATAAAGTTAGCAGAGATGAATCACCAGGGTGACACGGTGAACCACAAGAGACATGGAATTAAGGAAACATAGAATCTGAGCGCTGGAAGGGTGTACAAGGGCCATCTAGTGATGCCTGTAATGGTATTTTGTCAGTACTATTTTGATTAATAGAACTAGTAACTGTAATCTGAGAACTATTTAAATGAGATGGAAATGAAGGATATATAGTCTTTTCAAGTAGTAATCTGTAACTTAATTGATTTAAAGCCGAAATTATAATTATTTGAACAATAGGTGTTTATTATAATATTAGAACAATAGTGTTTTATTACTATTTTTGTTGTAATGACATGCTAAGAAAGATTTAATGTAACAATGTAGTGTAAATGTTTAACTCAAAGGTAATTTACTCAGATAATATGATATTTAAGCAGAGATATGTAAAATTATGAAAAACACCTGGATCAGTGGGATAGGAAGACATATTTGCTTGTCCATATTTATTTATTTTTTGATTTATTAACCTATTGATCTATTGATTAACTCTCATTGGAGCTTCCATTCTACTGGGATTAACAAGAAGAGATATTAAAGATTAAATGAAAGTAAGAGTATGTGAAGAGAAGGTTAAAGGTAAGTGGATGAAGAATATAAGAATGCACTAATGAATTGAAAGGAAGAATCCAAAGGGAAAAATATGAGGGAAGAAGGGAAAGAGTTAAGGATGATATCAAGAAGGTTACAGAAGAGTGTACATTATATCAATGAGACAATATGGGTTGTGTAAGTTAAGAAGGTTAAATGTTAATACTGGTAGATGGGACCCTGTGGTTGTACATACAATAGCTATTTAAAGTATATGTATCACATATGGATTATAATATATGTATAACAAAAATATATACACACACACACACACATATATATAGAGAGAGAACACCATTTAACTGATTTAAGTTGTGTGGCATTACTGTTTTATATGTTACATAGAATCATAGAATCATAGAATCATTGAGTTGGAAGAGACCACAAGGGCCATCCAGTCCAACCCCCTGCCATGCAGGAACTCCAAATCAAAGCATCCCCGACAGATGGCCATCCAGCCTCTGCTTAAAGACCCCTAAGGAAGGAGACTCCACTACGCTCCGAGGGAGTGTGTTCCACTGTCGAACAGCCCTTACTGTCAGGAAGTTCTTCCTAATGTTGAGGTGGAATCTCTTTTCCTGCAATTTATATCCATTGTTCCGCGTTCTAATCTCTGCAGCAGCAGAAAACAAGCTTGCTCCCTCCTCAATATGACATCCCTTCAAATATTTAAACAGGGCTATCATATCACCTCTTAACCTTCTCTTCTCCAGGCTAAACATCCCCAGTTCCCTAAGGCGTTCCTCATAGGGCATGGTTTCCAGACCCTTCACCATCTTAGTTGCCCTCCTTTGGACCCGCTCCAGTTTCTCCACATCCTTTTTGAATTGTGGTGCCCAGAACTGGACACAGTATTCCAGGTGGGGCCTGACCAAAGCAGAATAGAGTGGCACCATTACTTCCCTTGACCTAGACACTATACTTCTATTGATGCAGCCTAAAATTGCATTGGCCTTTTTAGCTGCTGCATCACACTGTTGACTCATGTTCAGTTTATGGTCTACTTGGACTCCTAGATCCCTTTCACATGTGGTCTCTTTCAGCCAGGTGTCCCCCATTTTATATCTGTGCATTTCATTTTTCCTCCCTAAGTGCAGAACCTTACATTTCTCTGTGTTGAATTTCATCTTGTTAGCATTGGCCCAGCTTTCTAGTATATTCAGGTCATTTTGAATTTTGATCCTGTCCTCTGGGGTATTAGCTACTCCTCCTAGTTTAGTGTCATCTGCAAATTTGATAAGTATGCCCCCAATTCTGTCATCCAAATCATTAATAAAGATGTTGAACAGCACTGGGCCCAGGACAGAGCCCTGTGGGACCCCACTGGTCACTTCTCTCCAGGATGAAAAGGAGCCATTAGTATTGTTGTTATCTGCATTAGATTTTTTCCCCTTGTCTTGTGGTAGAATAGCATATGTATGTTTATAACATGTATGTTGAATTTGAAAAAAAGTAATGTCATGCAGAGGTTGCCACTCTCTGTTCATGAACACAGCTGTCCATTGACTCAAACAGAGTGTTTTCCAAGGACTCACACAACATAACCTTGAAACAAAGGTGTCATGCATAAGGTGGGATGTACTGGAAAAGAGTAGAGGCAGCAATGCTAATGGTAGTTGCCCCTTGCCAAATTAGAAGCCCACCATAATGGGATTCCTTATAATGAAAGAATTTGTCTTAATGGGATTCTTTGGTGTCTTGTATTTTTGGCTAAGTGGAGAAATCTTTGCAGCACATCTAAGAAAAACTTGCCGGACGAACAAATCAGGACAAATTAATTATGTTATTATCACATAGAGACAAATTTGTCATCTTTCAAATTTGAAGCTTTATCACTTTGCTTATTAAATTAAAGTGAAAGTTAAAATCTGAAATGGATGTGACCAGCAAAATTGACAGCTAGGCCAGGTATTTAACTCTGGGGATTTAATGAATCATTTTAGTTCAGTTTGTTTTCTTTTATTGTTCTCCATTGCTAGCATTGTTTTAATAATTTTTGTGGGGTTTTTTTGGGCTATGAGGCCATGCTCTAGAAGAGTTTTTTCCTGACGTTTCATCAGGAGCTGTGGCTGGCATTTTCAGAGAATGCAGGCATGGAAGAGAGTAGGGTATATATACTGTTGAGGGAAAGTGATTTACATGTTACTCTGTTTATTGTTCTGTTGTTGAATGGCAAGGCCTCTGGGTGGGAGGGTGATCCATTGTCTGTTGGGAACCCCCCTCCCCCCGGGTGGTTTTCATTTGCGTTTGCTGGGTCTTGAGTGTCGTTTTTTTCAGAACTGGTAGCCAAACTTTGGCCTGGTACAAACAGGTGGTTTGTGGCATGCTGGCGGCGATATTAGGGTTCTGGAGCGTGCAGCAACCACATGCTCCGGAACTCTAGTCCATACTCAGGGTGGCCCCCCATCCACATGGAGGCCGCCATGATGACCTATGCAATGTGCAGCATCCACACGTTGCTAGCAGGAAGTGGTGTCATGACGGTACCCCTTCCTGCTAGCGATGCCGCAAAAAAAAAGCTGTTCACACGGATGCTGCAGCACATACGTGGGGCTTACATGGACAGGATGGTTTAAACAAACAAAACAAACAAACAGCTTCATTTATATACTGCTTCATACCAACTCAGGAGTGTCTAAGCGGTTTACAGCTGTAAGCTACTTGCCCCCAACAGTCTGAGTACTCATTTTAGCGACCTCAGAAGGATGCATGCCTGAGTCAAGCTTGAGCCCTTTTTCTGGTCTTGAACTCGCCACCTTATGGGTTTGAGTGAGTGGCTGCAGTACAGGCATTTAACCACTGTTTTAATATATTGTGTAATATATTGCATACAGATATGATGTACTATAACTTAGTATGGACATTTTTTTATCACTTTGGGTTTGCAACACATTAATTGTGCTCCACAACCCTTGTGCTGAATGGCAAGATTGTTACTTGAAATGAGACACCAAACGTGTGACTGAAAGCACAGCCAGGTGTGCATGCCTAATGTGTATTTGAATGCACAGTAGCACTGGGCATTCAATTCCATGTCTACAACCTTCAACTGAATGTGGATGTTCTGCACCCGACAAGAGCACACATGTGTAGGACGCTAACCACCTCTTGTGCTCTCATTTTTCATTTATTAAAAGTATTTATGCATTGATTTTCTGCCTTCCAGGGCCTCTTGATGTTTGTTTTTGCCTTCGAGTTGTTTCCATCTTATGGCAACTCTATCATGGGGTTTTCTTGGCAATATTTATTTGGAGGAAGTTTTTTCCATTGCCTTCCCCTGAGGCTGAGAGCATCTGACTTACCCATGGTCACCCAGTGGGTTTCATGGCTGAGCTGGGAATCAAACCCTGGTCTCCAGAGTTGTAGTCCAACATTCAAAACACTATGCCACACGTGTACACACACACACACACACACACACACACATGCACACATTATTTAAAAGCAGATTGAAAACTACAGTGGTCCCCCGGGTTACAAAAGTAATCCGTTCCAGCACCCCTTTCGTAACCCGAAAACATTCGCAAACTGGGGGACCACTGTAAGTATAGGAAAAGACTTGGCGCGATTTGAATTTTGCGCCGCTTTTCTTTCTTAACCCGGGGTTTTTTTCCGGAAACCGGGGCCGTTTTTCCGGCCCCGGCTCTTTCAGATCCCGGGGTTTTTGTACCCCGGGGGATTTGTAACGCGGGGGACCACTGTATATTTAAAGCTAATTTTAAAAGCTAAAGGCCAAACACAATTGCAAAGTATAGTTTTGAGTGGCACTAGGGATTCAAGAAGGAGGGAGACAGCTGGGCATCCCTTAGGATCCTGGGCATCCCCGTCATGGTGCCATGAGAGCAAAAGCCCTGTCATGTGTACTCACCCGCCTAGCCTTTTGAGGTGATGGGACATGCAATGGGGACTCCACTGAGGTTTTCAGAATGTGGGTATTCTCATTATGGAAGGGGATGGTGGCCAGCAATCCTGGCCACAAGCCAGGAGAAAGCCAGAAGAATCTTTCTGGCCCAACTCCCTGTTTTCCCTGGTGGTCAACCAATGTCCTCCAGGAATCTCTGAAGAAGAGTATGAGAAACTGAGATACATAGCTCCGGGGGACATTGGCCTTCAACCTTGATGTGGATGTACCCAGAATCTGCCATGACCTTTTAAGCCCTGTTAAGCAAGCATGGTGAGGTGGTTTGAGCATTGTGATATGACTCTGGAGACCAGGCTTTGCATCCATGCTCAACCAAGGAAGCCCATGGGGTCACATTCTGCAAGTTGCACACTCTTGGTCTAAGATGAAGGAAAAGCAAACCCCCTTTGAACAAATCTTGCCTGTGACAGATTTGCTTTAGTGCCACCACAAATCAGAAATGACTTAAAGGCACACAACAACAACAACAACAACAACAACACTTAGTGTAAAGAACTGTTTCCTATCCACTTTTTCCTCTAGTCTGATTGGAATTAGAAAAAGGGACCACAGAGAGAGGAGATATTAAATGGTTCCCACACATTGAAAGAAAGTCAAGGCTATAAGGGGTTTCGTTGTGTGAGGAAAAGGACATAAGAAGCCCAAGACTTGAACTGGAATATTAAAACGAAATAATCAAAACGAGCCAAGCGTCTCCTACTGTTGGTCATTACACCTCCAGTGGTGCCAATCAGGAGAAATCACAAAGGCATTTTAATCAATGCAAAGGCTATTATTATATTGATAGGGCTGACAATACAATGTTGGCAGCAAGACCATCTTACTGAAAAAGAAGAGAATAGAAAATCTTAAATTATTGGATATATACACAATAACTTCCACTGCATCTGTGTAGCATGCAGACAGTTCAGAAGTGAGGGGCTTTTTGAGTTGTTCCAAAATTTTGTTTGGCTTGTAATTACTGGTTGTAGGGAGTTGTCCTTTTAACTCTAGAGTTGCTCGGAAAGTGAAGGATTCAGTCATATAATCTTTGTTTCTAACTGAATCTGCACTGTAGTAATAATGCAGTTTGACACCACTTTAACTGCCATGGCTCAATCCAATGATATTCTGGGATTTGTAGTTTTGTGAGTTATTTCACCTTCTCTGCCAGAGAGCTCCAGTGCTACAACAAACTACCAATCCCATAGCATTGAGCCATGGCAGTTGAAGCAGTGTCAAACTGCATTAATTCTGCAGTGCAGATGCAGCTCTCAATCCTACAGAAATCCTGGAATTTTTAGTTTTGTGAGATAATTAGTCTTATCTTTCTGAGGGCTCTGGTGCCACAACAAACTACAAATCCCAGGGTTCTATATGATGGAGCCATGGCAATTAAAGCAGTGTCAAACTGCATTCATTCTGCAATGTAGATGCAGCCATCCACCCTACAGATTCCTGGGATTTGTAGTCTTGTGAGGAACCAGCACTCTTTGGCAGAGAAAGCTAAAGACCTTGTAGAACTACAAATCCCAGGATTCTGTATGATGCGCTAAAGCACTTTAAGTGGTGTCATCCTGCATTATTTCTGCAATGTAGATGTACACCTAGTCTCACAAAATATTTGTGCCCTCATACTAAGTATTTTAGTGCCACGTCCCTTACTTCTTCTGGCTTCTTCTATTTCCATCATTCTATGGTGTTAGTATTTCCTTACATTACTGAACATATTTAGGACAGAAGGAAGGGAAGAAAAATTTATCCTAGCAATTGGCATTCAGGAGGATAATCAGTGTGATTGCTCATGACATCTTTTGTTCAAGTGTCTTTCTGCAGAGTGCCATGAGCACTTATTACCCAGATCTGCAAAACCGAGGGCCATAAAAACATTTTTAAAAATAATGTGCTGGTTCTATATGGTTCTAAATCGATAAATGACTTCAGATTTGCTCTTTCAAATACATTTTTTTCACAACTTGCCTTGACATTTCTATGTTGTCTAATGGGACTGATGAATAGCATGAAATAGTTTTAAAAAGGGAACAATAAAAATGATTTAAATATCCTAAAATCATATTAAACTACTGCTTAATACTTAAAAAAAAATAAAACTAAAATTAAAATTTAATTTAAGCTTAAATATTAAAGTTGCACTAGTATAAAACCATGAACAGTCAGCCTTCCACCTTTCCACCTTTGTTTTTTGTGGTTTTGATTATTCACAGATTTGATTAATATTTTCTCTCCAGGAATCTCTAGTTCCTCTAGCATGACTTTGTGATCAACATCCAGCAGAAGCTGTGCTGGAGGACCTAGAGATTCTTAAAGATAACACTTCTCCAGGGATTTGTAGGTTCCCCCAGTGCAATTCTATGGTCACCTTCTGGCAGTTATTGACCACAGTGTTACACTGGAGGACCTGAAGATTCCCAGAGTATTTTTTCAGGTAAAAAAATTAGTGGGGTTTTTTATTTGTGGTTTTCCCACTTTCTTAAGGGTCCTGTGTCCCTAATCCCAGCAAATGTGGAGGGCCCACTGTATACTGTTACCCCAAAGATCCAGTCTTGAGTCACCCCCCCAGGGTGACCCCTGATATCAAATTAATATCGAGAGGGGGTGTTTTAGGCAGGTAGCCAAAAGAGGAAATCTGGGATGGCTCAGTATGGGAGAAGCCGAGGCACTTAGCTAGGATGAGATTAAATCCGCATAATCCCTTCATTGAGGAGAGTGATGGTGGAGAGCTGGATTTGGAAATGATCTGCATACAGCAGACAAAGGGAGTTCCTGTCTGAGAACAGAGCTCTTTTTATCTGAGGACATTCATGCTGATTGACAGTCGTCCCTTCATATTGCACTCCATTTATCTCCCCTGGGAAATAATAATAATAATAATAATAATAATAATAATTTGTATAGCATCATAGGCTTTATAGTCATTTAACTCCTGGATAAGCCATTTAACTCCTGAAACACTCCCTGAGGATCCATTGCCCCCTGTTTACACCTGCTGCACCAAAGAACTGTGGAAGAGCTGTGGCAGCTAGTACACCCCTTCCATGGCCCAAAAAGGAGCTGCTTTTTGCAGCTTCTTTTTGCACCGCAGAACTTCTGGGAGCATGGGGTGCGATTGCTACATCTCCAATTCAGCGCTTTCAGGAATGGCACAGAGCACTAGGCACTCAGAAATCAGTCTAGTCTGAAACCAGGCAGAACCTCTGTTTGATTTTGACTCAACACCTCAGTAGTCGGGCACCCCATGTGTCACAGGTGGGTGGCTACTGAACCATCCTCATGCTGGTAACTTTCTTAATTGGAGCTACACTTCAGATCTGTACAGTATTACCTCTTAACTACCCTGTAATTTGCTGTTGTCTACTACCTTTGCATAATTACCGAAGCCTTCTTGCTACTTCCTTACTCAGCTAAATTAATTTCTCAGTTGAATACAATTTGTGAGTGCGCTCTCAAGAACCCCTGCAATTTAGGGGGTGAGCTATTAGACTCAAAAGCTTTTATAAAGTTAAGCTTTAACTTGGTGCCAATGTGGCCTCCAAGGGAAGAGCATTCTGCAACCAGGGTAACACGGTGGGTGGAGAAGGCCCTCTCTCATGTCCTCACACAGTGTCATGTTCCCATTGGTGGGACATTAAGGAAGACCAGTGAGCAGGATCCTAGGAATTGTAATCAGAGGAGGAGTAGGAGGAGGAGGAGAAGGAGTTATATTTATTCTCAATTCTGATAGCACAGGCATTCAATGAAACAAACAAACAAACCTTTTTTCCAGCATTGTAGCTGTTTTTAATGTATTTTGGGGTGCTGGATTTGAAAAGCACAATAAAAATGACATATCACACACAGTCGTTTGAGAAATTCATTTTTAAATCAATTTAATTGTTACTCAGCTTTGCCAAAGTGCAGATGCTGAGGTTCCAGTACAATTTCTTTCAGTGCTTTTGAATGGATGTTTGTGTTTCCTATCAGCAAATTAAGTGTTTTGAAAAGTTTATTAGAAGACTTTAACCCTTTTTAAAACTCCTTGCGGGATAATTCTTTGCATGATCATTCCACGAGAAGACAAGACGCCCTAGAAAAGACATTAATGCTGAGAAAGGTAAAGGGCGATAGGAAAAGAGGAAGACCACCTTCCAGATGGAGAGGCTCCACAATGGCTGTCCTGAATTTGCAAGACGTCAGCAGGGCAATTGAGGAGAGGGGGACTTGGAGATCTCTCATACATAGGGTCACTGTAAGGCAAAGTCAACTTGATTGTTGTTGTTGTTGTTGTTGTTGTTGTTGTTGTTGTGTGCCTTCAAGTCATTTACAACAAGAAAAGGTTGTAGAATAATCATCCAAAACACACCTGCAGAAATAATCCAGTTTGAGACTACTTTAACCACCCTGGCACAATGCTAGGGAATCCTGGGAACTAGTTTTTGAGACTTTTAAGCCGTCTCTGTCAGACAGCTCTGGTGCCGCAACAAAGTATAGTTCCCAGAATTCCCTAACACTGAACCAGGGCAGTTAAAGTGGTCTCAAACTGGATGGTTTCTGCAGTGTCGTTTGGTCCAATATCTTCATAATGACACAATCCTGGCCATATTTTTGTTTCATTCAAATCACCTCTGAAACCATCAGTGTCAGTTGTGCATTAAATAATCATGTGAACATTTGTGAAAGATTCACACCTGGCTAATATGTTTCATTCATTCATGTAGACAACACACACATATTTCATATACTGAAATATTTGGAATAGTAAGCCATCAAATCTACCTTTGAATTCTGTCTTTGGATGATGGGATTGATCTTAAGCAGAGCACACATATTTTTCATGTGACATTCCCAGACTGTAAGGCTGGACCACCTTTTCAACAATGCTTCAGGGAGTTAAGGAAATAATGGGACCAAGCTTGAACATGGAACAACAAGAAGGGGAGAAGTCCCTCTGCAGTGTGTAGATGCTTTTCACTTCTTTTTTCCACGAGTACAAGCAGAAAAAAGAAATGTTACAGATTATCAGCAGCTGGGACATGGTGGCAGCAAGACCACAAAAGAAATGAACAGAAGGCACACGGTTTATTTATTCTGGATGTGTAGGGAGGATTGGGAAAGGAGTACCAATTGCTAGGGGAAATGAGTGCATGGGTTTTCTATCCCCCCTGTGTTTGAGCTAGTAGGCTTTCTGTTGGCATCCACTTGGCCACTATGGCAATCAGAAGGCTGGACTAGACAGGCTTGTGGTCCGATGCTCATCTTTCATGGAATCATAGAATCACAGCATCGGAAGAGAACCCCCATAGTTATACAGTCTAATCCCGCCAGCAGGAAATCACAACCACAGCACTCTCCTGTCCATCTGGATGGACAGATGTCCATCTAGCCTTTGCTTGAAAACCTCCAAAGGAGGAGACTTCACCACTCTCCAACACATTATCTTCCACTGGTCAAGAAAACCACATTCACCCTCACCAAACATTTTGAGTGAGACCCTATATCAAACAAATGGGGTGTGGTGCTCCACCTGCACAGTTCCATGTTTACCCTTTGCATATGTCTGATGCTTTTTTCTTTTCTTTTTCTTTTTGGATGGAGCAGTGTAAGGGCCAAAACACCCTAAACACGCCAGATCTCATCTGTTCTTGGAAGCTAAGCAGGGTCAGAGGAGGATGACAAAAATGGCGAAGGATCTGGAAACCACTAAGCCCTATGAGGGGCGACTTAGGGAGTTGGGTATGTTTAGCCTGGGATTAAAAGGTGATATGATAGCCATGTTCAAATATTTGAAGGGCTGTCATATTGAGGATGGAACAAGCTTGTTTTCTGCTGCTCCAGGACCTTATCACACGGGAGGCATTCCCCACAATTTCGAAAGAAAAGATAGCGAAGTCAGTTCAGAAATGAAAGGAATTGCATGAAAGGTTTTACATGAGAGGGGTTCTGCTCAATTTTGAAAGAAAAGATAGCCTGGGAAAAGAATAGGATTTCCAGATCCTAGTTCACAGAATTTGCTTACATTTGGATTGCGTTCCCCACTGCGAGCGATTGCATGTGATGATCTATGATGCAATTATGCGAAATCCCATGATTGCATTCAGACTGCATCCCCACTGCCAGCAATTGTGTGAGATAAACTCTCACGAAATAAGGTGAAACCCCATGATTGTGTTCAAAATCCCACTGGATTATACCCCCAAAACAGTTGTGTGATAAGGTCCCCAGAGACTAGAATGTGGAACAATGGATGCAAGTTACAGGAAAAGAGATTCCACCTCAACATTAGGAAGAACCTCTGGACAGTAAGAGCTGTTTGACAGTGGAACACACTCCCTCGGAGAGTGGTGGAGTCTCCTTCCTTAGAGGTCTTTAAACAGAGGCTGGATGGCCACCTGTCAGGGGTGTTTTGATTGTGAGTTCCTGCATGGCACTGGGTTGGACTGGATAACCCTTGAGGATTTTCCAACTCTGTGATTCTATGATTCTAAGAAAATCTGGAGCTCTCAGGGCAATGCCAGGTGGCTGTTTACAATGTGTTCCACTGTGTTGCCCACCTCTGGTGCCTCTGGTGTGAGTGCCATCAGAATGGGGAGCGCAGTCATGTAATTAATTCTGACTGCCTTGATTTTGGCCTCTGAGGGTGCAATTTGCATCGGTGGCAGAGAGTGGCATAGTGGGACGCACATGGCAACAGCCGCCTGGCATCATTCCATATTGCCCCAGGTAACAGAGGAAAGTGGGGAGCAGATTTAAGACAACAATATTCTGTGCTGCACAGTATTCTGGCCTGTGCAGGACCTGCCTAAGTAGCTGATCTAGAACCTCATCCATTGCTTATATTTCTAATATTTGCAAAGTTTCATTCTTGGACTCTTTTTTTGTTTTTAACTTTTAAAGGGCATTAAATGAATTTAAAATTATAACAGTACTTTTTATACATACACATTGGCAGCTCATGTTTTATTAAGTTATTCGTATCCCAACTTCCTGCGCAAATTAAAAATAGAAATGGCTCTTGTGTTAGCTAACAGCAGCACAGTTCAGATGAAAAAGCCATAATTAAAGCACAAAAGACATATTTAAAGCACAATTAAAACTTCATAAATTTGAGAAAGAAACAGAAGAAAACAGCACCCAACCAACGAAACTGCCTAGAGAAACTACGCTTAAAAGGACAAAGTCTTTCTGGATTAATATCAACCCAGCCTCCCTTGATAGAATGCAAGCAAGAATGAAGATTTGTTACCTGGTGTGTGTGTTTGTGTGTCAGAAACATACCTATTGTTCAGTTTAAATTTATGGGAACCACAGTTTAAGGACATTGACAAGCAGAAATGTGTGCAGAGAAGGAAGGCCCAGATGGGAGAAGGTCTGGAAGCCAAACTTTATGAGGAAATGCAAAGAAATTAGTGTGTAGCAGTATAAAAAGGAATCTTATAGCACCTTTGAGACTAAGGTCTAATCTGCTCAGCAGAAGTAATCTAGTTAGACAACACTTTCACTGTCATGGCTCTATCCTATAGAATCCTGGGATCTGTAGTTTGCTGTGGCACCAGAGTGCTCTCACAGAAAAGGCTAACGATCTCAGTGAGGGATTTCGAAGTGTTCTGGTACTACAACAAACTACAAATCCCAGGATTCCAAAGCACTGAGCCATGGCAGCTAAAGTGGTGTCAAACTATATTAATTTGCAGTGCAGATGTAGCTGAAGTAGATTGAGTCTACAAAAGCTTATTCTACAACCATCTTTTTCTCAGTTAAGATGCATCCACACTGCAGAAATGATGCTGTTTGACACCACTTTAACTGCCATGGCCCAATGCTATGGAATTCTGGGATTTGGGGTTTTGAGAGAGATTTAGCCTTTTCAGTCGGAGAGCTCTCGTGTCACAACAAACTACAATTCTCAGAATTCCATAGCATTGTGTCATGAGAAAGTGGTGTCAAATTGGATTATTTCTGCAATGTGGATGAAGCTTGAGTATCAAAGATGCTACAAGATCCCTATGAGGAGGAACAGCTAAAGGAATTGGGTGTGTTTTAGCCTGGAGAAGAGAAGAATTGAGAGGTGATATGATATACCCTTCTTCAAGTATCTGAAGGGCGCTCATTGTATGGAAGATGGAGCAAGCCTTTGTTTCTACTGCTCCAGAGAACAGGACCCAAATCTCAGTGGACTGAAATGAGAAGGAGAGAGGATCCTTCCAACAAACCTTTAGGTAGTCCTTCCTTAAGGTAAGAGCTGTTCAACCATGGGATTGAATATTTTTGAAGGTACTAGATCTCCTTTGTTGGAAGTTTTTTAACAGAGGCTGGATGGCCATATCTCATCCGTGTTTTAGTTGTGGATTAGATGACTCTTGGGTTCCTCACCAACTCTGTGATACTGCTATTCTCTCTCTCTACCCACACCCTCAAATTGAATTAAGAGGCTGGATTCCCAAAAGGGTCGGAGTCTTCATATCCCTTCATCTCAGCATCATTGAACATGTAAACTCAGAAGCACTTTCAGCTTAACAGTCCTAGGCATGATGCTTGCAGTCCCCAAGTCCCTTCCCTCCAGCCTCTCCGTCACCTTCTTAAAGGTCACTTGCACTCAGAGTCTGCCTTTTGCAGGGCTGTGGTCTTTGCTAACATCCCCAAAGAGGCCTCTGAAAGAATGGAAGGCACCCGGGAGTCCCCGTGGCAATGCAGAACACTTGCAGCAGGAATGATGGCTGTCATTTTCCTCCGATGATTGACAGTCTGACTGTGACACTCGTAGCCATTGGGGACACTCTTCTGCTGTCCTGCAGAACGAGAGATGAAACACCTTGCAAGCCAGGCACAAGATATGCAAAATGGGGCAAAGAGTGCTGATAAACCTCCTCCATATGTGGCTGGATTCAAGGCAAGAACAATTTCTCAAACCTTTGCCCAAAAGGGAGAAGTATTTGCCGACTGAGGAACTTACCCAATACCAGAGTCAGGAAACTGCAGCTTGTAGGCCTCATGCATTCCCAGGGTCCCCAAGGGTCTGGCGATGTTATTGGCTGGGCAGGGGATATTTTTGTATTTTGTTGCATTTATTAGGTGGATCAAAATACAGCTAAATATGCAATACATAGGATAAGTTATAAGGTGAGGATCTGCTATGAGGGAAGGAGAGAATGGGATGTTGGGAGTGAATAGTGATTTTTTTGGAATGCCTAAAGCTTTTTTCTTTTCTTTTTTCAAGACGAGAGTGTATGAGAATTGGACAGTGAGGATTAGGAGGTTGAGATGTTGAGAGAGTTAGGGGCCAGGGGCCACAGAGTTGTAGTGACTAGTGGTGAAGAGGGCAGGAATGATGCTCTGACTTTGCCATGTTTGCTAATGTCTCTCCCCTGCCCTGAAATCCACCTCCAAAGGATCCAGGAACCATTCAGTGATGGGAGAGGCTTCCAGCAGTTCACCATGGCATGCCAACAACATCCTGGTTGGCCTTTTCACTACCTCCAGGCAATTGGTCTGGGTCCTTCCCAGGACCTTCAGTCCCTGGGAGTCCCAGAGAGTGTGGTGGTGCACTCCAAACCAGCCATCCCCTCTGAGGTGTCACCTGGTGTAGTCTGCACTTCCTACACAACACTGTCACCCAGTGGGTTTCCATGGCTGAGCAGGAATTCGAACCCTGCTCTGATAATCTTACCACAATCGCGAGATAAGAACAGCAGAAGGATTGGATAAGGACAGACATTGTATGATAATCTTCACGTGAATGCACCTTAAGGACGCCTTAAGGATCGGATAAGGATGAGCGCATCCCTCCCTTACCCTGAGTGATAATCTCCACAGTCAAAGCACTACACCACTACCTCTCCCATAATTTCTCTGTTAACTTGTCACTTTTAAAAAGGTGGCCATACTTCGTCCTCTTTCAGTGTCAAACTCTAACATATGTTCCTGATATATCAAAAGATTTATTGGTGGTAAAAGATGCAGCTGATCGTACACAGCAGAGTAACTTTCTAGCCCCTTTGCTGACTGCATCCCCTTACAGCCAGAGATAGAACTGGGTCCCCAAATTAATTCTCTGTAGATTTATCCCTTGGCCAAAAATCTAATTCAAATCCTCATCACTGTAACTCACGCTCTGCCAGGGAACAACAATGGAAGAAGCAAACAAAGAAAATCAAAGTGTGCAGACGTGATCCAGCTCCCCTCCTAACAACTATGGACTCTTTCACACTGGAGGAATTTCTCCCAAGTTCAAATGGAGCCAATCCGAATTCACGTGAATTCGCTTGTTTAGCGAATTCACGT
The DNA here is from genome assembly GCA_034509955.1 of Urosaurus nigricauda. NCBI lineage: Eukaryota > Metazoa > Chordata > Lepidosauria > Squamata > Phrynosomatidae > Urosaurus > Urosaurus nigricauda. The sequence goes on from JAOEGL010000002.1 coordinate 2,641,038, forward strand.
GAATCCCCATTGCATTCGGAAGGTGTTCAGAATGACTTCCCATTACCCGAAAATGACCCCTCCTTGCCTGAAATTGCGTGAGAAGCTTTAATTCGCAATAACCTGAAACTTTGGAGTGACTTCCCTTTTGCCTGAAATTGCATGAGAAGCTCTAATTCGCAATAACGTGAAACCCCATGATTGCGTTTGGATTGCCCTTGGATTATACTTCCAATTTCCCACGTCTGAAAGAGTCTTATGAGAACTGTACAAGCAGATGAACAACACAAGTAAATCTACTCCCCATGTGTTCCTAAACTTCATATTCCCCAGATCCAAACTGCAAAGCAAATGCAAAAAGTATCCAGCAATGGCTGCATCTCCATTTCAGAATTAATGTGGTTTGACCTTTCTTTAACTGCCATGGCTCAATGCTATGGAATTCTGGGATTTGCAGTTTTGTGAGATATTTAACTTTCTATGTCAGAGAGCTCTGGTGTAACAAAAACTACAAGAGCGGATTAATTCTGCAGTTTGGCAGCAACAAAGATCATTAATACAAATGAACCTTTCCATGTCACTGGACAGCTGTTAAGATGATGCTAACTCCAAAATCCATCTGCTTGGTGACAAGAGGCCCAACTTACTGCACAAACTAATCTTGTTGGAGGAGGATCCTCAAAGCTTTCTAGGGTCATTGGGCTGTAATCTAGTAGAAGTTTTGGCTTCAATGCCAGTGAAAGGTCTGGAAACCATGCCCTATGAGGGGCTGGGTATGTTTAGCCTGGGAAAGAGAAGGTTAAGAGGTGACATGATAGCCATATTTAAATATTTGAAAGGGTGTCAAATTGAGGTTGGAGGAAGCTTGTTTTCTGCTGCTCCAGAGACTAGGACCCGGAACAATGGATTCAAGCTACAGGAAAAAAGCTGCCACCTAAACATTAGGGAGAACTTCCTGATGGTAAGAGCTGTTTGACTGTGGAATATGCTGCCTCAGAGTGTGGTGGAGTCTCCTACTTTGGAGATTTTCAAACAGGATGGATAGCCATTTCCCAGGAGTGTTTTTATGGCGTCTTCCTACATGACAGAATGCGGTTGGATTGGATGACCCTTGGGGTATCTTCCAACTTTATGATTCTATGATTCACTGGAGTGGTTGTTCCACATAAGGATTTATACTCAGCTTTGGATAGTTCTTCCAAAGTGATGAAGCTATTATGGGAGCTCATCATTCACCAATTTGGATAGCTCCTTTAAAGTTCAGAGCAAACTCCAGAGCAGATTATTACTCCACTAGCATCAGTGCCATCAACTTCCATTGCTGTAAGCTCATACCAGTTCAACCTATTCCCTCAAGGCAGCAAACCCAGTTGTTTGCATGTCTCCCAGACAGAGAACAGGTGAGCTGGAGGAAAGATCTAGACCACAGAGCCCAACCCAAGAGCAGCAATGTCTCCTTTATATGCCAGGCATGTGCCCTTGGCAAGGCAGAGTGTGCACCTGGGGAATCTGTTTATGCACATCATGTTTTCAGTGTGGTTGCCCTTGGGCTCATGATGTGGAAAAAAATTTTTTTTCTGCATACACAGTTTTGAAATATGTAAATCTTCGTTGAGATACTGAAAGCTAATTTTGACCTCTGGGGCTGAAACCTGTGAATCATTAGGTTGGTAGCCTTGGTCTTATTTATCAGCAGAGCTGGATGTCAAAGGCCAGGCCCCAGTTGTAGTAAGGAGAAAATGGGATGCCTTTGCATATCTTTGGTTGTTCATCCATGTGATTATTTGAGGGATGCTCACACATAGTTTAAGAAATATAGCACAAACATCAGCATGCAATGTTATGTCCTGACTGTGCTATGCAATCCTTACATTGAAGAACAACCTTGTGCAATCAAATGCACAACTGAGTATGCAACTAAATGTACAAACTAATGTACAACCCAATGGGCATTTGTACACACACACACACACACACCTCAGAACCTCATACGCAACTCCGCTTTTGCAACCTTGAATTGCGAGCAGACATTCCACATCAAACAAGTTCTTCCATAGGGGAACGTGCACTTTGCAGGGAGCCATTTGTAGGTCAAAATCAGCATCTTGAATTCAACACCAAAGCTGTCTTGTTTCAGGGTGGCAAATGTTCAGGAGAATACACCCGTAGCTTGAGAAACAAATAAAGGAGGAACCAAGCCAGCACAGGGTCATAAACAGAGGATCTGAAAGAGAAGACAAGTGGCTGAAGCAATCAGGGATTGAAATACAAAGAGGAATCCAAGCAGGGTCAAAAGCCAGTGAGGGGTTTAACCAAAGAGAAATTTCAAAAAATGTCCGGCTGAGCAAGGCTTCTACCCAGGATTCATCCAGGTGGCAGAATTGCGGCTAGATTTGTGGTGATTTAGTTTTAAGCACATGGTCTTGTTTTTGAATTCTCCATAGAATAACTTTGAGGTCATGTTTTGCCCAATCCAGACACATCTCTTTCACTTCAAGTGATGGCGTCCAAATTAGGAAAAAGTGAAATACAGGCAAAGGAGCAAAACAAGAGAGAAAGAGACCCTTGATAGAGAGACATCCTGGGAGAAGAACATGCTTCCCTGCCTTCTGCTGCTCTAATCTCCTGCCATCCTAGACTCTTCATGTCACAGGGTGAGAAAATCTGCATCTGTAGTTTAGTATGCAGTCCCATAAGCTTAGCTACACTCCTCTGTCCCCCTTAGGTTGGTCAGGAGTGTGGTTTTAGCAGACATGCTATTTTCCCCCTCTTTTACTTTGAAAAAC